>CM031596.1:65812163-65823300 GCA_018398815.1 Conus ventricosus | reverse complement strand
GTTCGTCTGAATTCATCTTTTAAAAACAATGAGGTAACAGTTGAATGATGCTTTCATTTTATATATTTCATTTATATGTTATTAACGACTTATTTTGATTTCTTTTCTTTTTCATTAGAAATATCGAAGTGAGGAAAAGTTGTAGAAATTTGTTCCCTTCGGAGTGAAGCACGTGATCAAAACCCTCTCCGGTACCGCATTTAATCTTGGTTGACGACCACTCCCTATTGCCATCCGCAAGAAGTAACTTTGGTGCGAATGTGTGTTGTGTATCAAACCAAGCACTTATTTAAGGCCACGGTTGAAATCAGCATCAGCGCGGGCCTCCTGTGGTGGGTGCTCTTGAAGCTGCCTGAAAGTGATTGCTCGCTACGCACTACTGGCGCTTGGACTGGCTAGACAAGCATGAGCGATGACATGATGACGATGTGCTTAATGTCTGTGACTGCAGGTGGTATTTTATGGGCCGTGTTTGGTGTGTTGATGGGTGACGGCGGGTGGTTGGGGGGGGGGGTGGGTGGGGGGGGGGGGTGGGGGGGGGGGGGGGGGGGGGGGGGGGGGGGGGTACAGACAGGTTAAAGGTATGTGAAAATGATCGACATGAGATGGATGAGACAGAAGTCAAGAGAGAGGGAGGGGGAGAGAGAGATGTACGCACGCACGCACACACGCCGCACACACACACACACACACACACACACACACACACACACACACACACACACACACACACACACACACACCACACGCGCGCACGCACGCTCACACACACCACACACACACACAACACACACACACACACACACACACACACACACACGGAGGCGTGCGTGCGTGTGCGCGCGCTCTAACAAGCACACATTCACGCGCACGCGCGCGCACACACACACACAACGCGCACACACACACACACACACACACAACACACACACACACACACACACACACACACACACACACACTCACTCACCCACTCATTCCCTCACTCTATTACTCAGAGAGAGAGAGAGATGCGTTGATTGACTTAGTGCAGATGATCTAAGAAATTAAGGAGGGGATTACCTGGAGTGGCATGCTCGGTAATGTCCCTTTCATTAGGAACCAAATAAAGCTCGTTCTCACCTTGGCCCCGAAGATCTACATCTGACTGACTGTACACACCTCCGACTCTCTCTCTCTCTCTCTCTCTCTCTCTCTCTCTCTCTCCCCCCTCCCCTCCCTCCCCATCCTCCCCCAGACATGGTGGTGCAATTATCCAGTCATGTCGCAGCGATGGGTGTAAATAGTGGTTACATCGACTGCACACATGTGGCAGAGTTACGAATAAGAGCGAATTTGTAATTGCGTATGGGTAGCGGTTGGGGGTGGAGAGGGAGGGGGGGATGTAGCAGGAGACTGAGCGGTTTCATGCCTTGTGCCCTCCTCAGACCCCACCCTTCCTTCCTCCGTTTTTTCCTTTTTTTTTTTTTTTAAATCTGTCTCCCTTCACCCCCATGCCCCTCCCCCCCCCCCCTCCCCCTCTCTGCCCCAGTTCTTTTATCTCCTTGTCCCAAAGTTTGCATGTCACACTATCAAAGTTTGTAGTCACACTATTGTATGTCACACTATCAAAGCTTGCATGTCACACTATCAAAGTTTACACGTCACACTATCAAAGTTTGCTTGTCACACTATTGCATGGCACACTATCAAAGTTTGCATGTCACATTATTGCATGTCACATTATCAAAGTTTGCATGTCACACTATTGCATGTCACACTATCAAAGTTTGCATGTCACATTATTGCATGTCACACTATCAAAGTTTGCTTGTCACACTATTGCATGGCACACTATCAAAGTTGCTTTGTCACACTATTGCATGGCACACAAATCAAAGTTGCATGTCACATTATTGCATGTCACCCCATCAAAGTTTTGCATGTCACACTATCAAAGTTGGCATATCACACGCAAATTTTTGCATGTCACACTAACCACAGTATCAAATTTTGCATGTCACACTATCAAAGTGGCATGTCACACAAATCATTGCATGTCACACTATCAAAGTTTGCATTCACACTGTCACATTATCAAAGTTTTGCATGTTTACACTGTCAACGTTGCATGTCACACTATCAAAGTTTGCATGACACACTGTCAAAGTTTGAATGTAAACCTATCAAAGTTGCATGTCACACTATCAAAGTTTGCATGTCATACTATCAAAGTTTGCATGTCAACACTGTCAAAGTTGCATGTCACACTATCACGTTTGGTTATGTTGTGTGTGCGCGCGTTTGTGTGAGCGCGCGTGCGTGCGTGCTCGTGCGCCTATGTTGTGTTTCTCGATTTTATAGACCGTGGGGGTAGGGAGGGAGTGGGGGACTGCATAGGGATGGGATGGGGAAGGCCGGGATGAATAGGGGCGGGGCATTGGGTCAGGGGGAACACTAGGGTGGGGGAGAGGGAGCGGGCAGAAGACAGGGTTGTGTTAAAGTCGGAGGGGGGGGGGGGGGGGGGGGGGGTAGAGAAAATAGCTAACTGACTCCGCAAAGAGCATCGATTTCGCTTTACACATTGCCGAGGCAAATCCCGCATCGGGCGCCCGATGCAGAAATGCCGTTTTCACACAGCTTGGGTCGAACTGTGGCCGTGCCGGTGACAGTTGCGTTCAGTCTTCGAAAATCGTGCTGCAGCGTTCACCACTGCTGTGTGAGTGAGTGCGTCCATAATGTCTCCAACACCTGGGAACGGTTCGAGGGTGCTACGCAGAGTTAGACCAGGGCGGGGCCCCTCGCCTGCATCCACCCTGCACCCCCCCCCCCCCCCACCACCCACCCACACACACACACCCACACCCACACACACACACACACACACACACCCCACACACACACACACACACACACACACTTTCCTTCAACCCCCAAAACTTGAATTGAAGAGAGGAGAGAAGGTGTTTCGGTGATCCCGTCATGAATGATCTGTGCTGTAGGGAAAAAAAAAGTCTCCGACTTTATTCAATGCTTTATTTAGTTTTGTTTGTTTACATGTCACAAAGATAAAAGTTTTGCATGTCACACGATCTTCTGTTTTGACGAGATTCCACAATTGTCTCTACAAAAACGTTTTTTTTCTCTCTCCTCTTTTTATTTGTTGTTGTCTCTCTTAAGTTTTTTTTGCTGGGATTTTATTATGTTGTGACGAATTCTACGGTTTTTTCCCCCCTTGAAAAAAAAAAAATTGGTAACCTTTTTTAAGCCTTTTTTATTCCCTGAGTTGACCGTCTCCTCGCTACTCCCTTCCCATCCCTACCTACTATACCCCATCTCTCGGCCAAAACCTCCGTCTGTCCCCCAACCCGTGTCGCTTGAAAGATGAGGAGCTAGACGCTTGGGGAAACACGGGAAAAGTAGGCGAGACGTTTTCACTTTGTGGCTAACGCAATGCCAAATGGGCCCATAGCCGACCGCTGCCAGTCCACCTCACTGGGTCCATTTATCTGTCATCTGTCGTCTTCTGTTAGCCTGTCTGTCCTGTCCGTCTCCGTCTGTCCCTCCGTCGCCCCGCGTGCGTTTCTTTTACCTCTCCCAGTCTCTGGGTATTCCTGTCCGTTCCCCAGTGTCTGCTCTGTCTCTTCTGTCCTGTCTCTCTGTCTGTCTGTCTCTCTCTCCTCTCTCCTCTCACTCTCTCTCCCCTCTCTCTCTCTCTCTCCGTTTCAGTCGGTTTCTAATGCACCAACTTGTTCTCACTCCATCCTTCCTACCTCCATCCATTTCCTCCCTCTTTCTCTCTCTCTTTTCTCTCTCTCCTCCTCTCTCTTCTCTTCTCTCTCTCTCTCTCTCTCTCTCTCTCTCTCCCTCCCCCTCCCTCTCTCACGCTTTCTGCTCTTTCCTACGCATACTTTTACTTTTTTTCCCCCCCCCCTCCCACCCACCCCCTCTCCTCTCTTTCTCCCTCCATCCCTCCCAACCTCCGCCCCTCTCTCTGTTTGATTCATGGATTGTTCCATTTTCCCTCCCTCTCTTACACTTCCAATTGTGAAGTGGATTGAAGCTTAGAACACAATAAATCATTTGAGTCTTAGATCTTTAAATTATCCCCCCCATCCCCCTCTCTGTCTCTGTCTCTCTCTGTATGTCCCTTTTTCTCTGTCTCTCTCTCTCTCTCTTCTCTCTCTCTCTCTCTCCTCTCTCCTCCTCTCTTCTCTCTCTCTCTCTCTCTCTCTCCCCTGTATTCCCTGGTCTTACGCGCAAACGCACGTGCACACACACACACACACACACACACACACACACACACACACACACACACACACACACACACACATACCCACGCGCGCGCGCGCGCACGCACACACACACACACACACACACACACACACACACACACACACACACACATATACAGAGAGAGAGAGAGAGAGTGGGCGCGCGCGTGGACAGAGAGAGAGAGAGAGAAGAGAGAGAGAAGAGAGAGAGAGAGAGAGAGAGAGAGGTCGCAATAAGAGAACTAGCAGAGGAAGCAGAAGAAGAAGACAGAGAAGAAGGAGTGTGTTGCTTTTTATTTCCTTTTTTTTGTTTTTTTGTTTTCTTTCTTTCTTTCTTTCATTTTTTTTTTTTTTCATCAGGCAGCCCGATTGAAGGGCTGCTGATTAGATTCTCACTCACCTGTGCTTCCTTGGATTTGGTAAGTCGTCACTTCCACCCCAGCCCACCTTCACCCCCCCCCCCCCCCCCATCTCGTACTTAGATCTCCCTTCGCTCCCCTCCCCTTATCCCCCCCCCCCCCCCCCCCCCCACCACCACCACCACCGCCACCACCATCTTACTTTACCAGCTCGTCCCTCCATCCTCCTACCCCTTGCTGGGTGATTTATTGCTGTTTGCTGCTCTCTTCAGGCCTCTCTCTCTCTCTCTCTCTCTCTCTCTCTCCTCTCTCTCTCTCTCATCTCTCTCTCTCTCTCTCTCTCTCCTCCCTCCTCTCTCTCTCTCTCCTCCTCTCTCTCTCTCTAGCTGTTCCCTTCCCCCCTCCGCAACGAATGAACAGATCGGCAAAAAAAATGAATAAATCAATCACAGTGAACTAATTGAATGGGAAACAGAAACAGATGGAGTGAGCGAGTGAGAGAGAGAGAGAGATGGTGATGATGATGATGATGATGATGATGATGTGATAACGTGCCATCATACAATTCGGTCGTTTTATATTGTCTTCATTAAGCCATTTTCCTTTCTTTTCTTCTTTCTTCTTTTTTTTTTTAAATTTTTTTTTATTAAAGAGGTGAGTAGACAAGGAAACACGCAGTGAACTAACCGATCGGGTGACGAAAAATTCAAGTGAACTAAATGCACGAAAAACACAGACAAGAAGATAAAATAAGAGAAGAGAGAGATCTGGGTACGTGCGCTTCATGCCTGAGAGTGACTCCTTTTACCGTAGTCTGAATCCAGTTCGTGCGATTGAATGATGGTAATGATGACGACGACGATGATGATGATGATGATGATGATGATGTAATGATAGTCTGTGCCTAAGTGAAAAAGTCGAAGCCAGGAAGTGGTGTCTGCGATATATGGACTCCACCAAAATGGATGTAGGCATTAAAATGATATTTTGCGTTCACTCATTATTATGCGGACTCCTCTTTTTAGGTGTGATAAAAAAGAGGAGAGAGAGAGAGAGAGAGAGAGAGAGAGAGAGAGAGAGAGAGAGAGGTATGGACTCATTTTAGAAAGAAAGAGAGAGAGAGAGAGGGAGAGAGATGATTCATTTCAGAGGAGAGAAAGAAATGGACTCATTTCACAGAGAGAGAGGAAGAGAGAGATTCATCTTAGAGAGAGAAAGAAAGAGAGAGAAGGTGAGAGAAGAGAGAGAGAGAGAGAGAGAGAGAGAAAAGAGAGAGAGGAGAGAGAGAGAGAACAGAAGTACAAATGGGTTTCCCAGCACACTAAACAACGGGGCAAAAGAGCGGGGGAATCCGCGACCTTCCATCTCGAGATGCGCCAAACACAACAAAAAGACCCGCTGATGCCGGTGGGACTTCGACAAGGATGAGAAGAAGAGCGAGTGACTGCCGACTAACGGATGGTTTTACGTCACAGGCTAAGGCAGCGGCTGACGACCCCGCTGACGGATGGCTCTGTCTGTGCCACGGCCCTTCCCCGTGCGGAGGCTGCAGAGCTTCCAGCGGCAATGGAATTGACGGCAAGGATGGACGGACGACTGACTGATTGACTGACAGACTGGCTGTCTTGGGCGCCCGGTGAGGAAGATAGGGGGAGCTGGGGGGTGGGGGGGGGGGGGGGTGGAAAGGAAGGGGGGGGGGGGGGGGGGGGGCGAGGTTTGGGGTGGGGGGGTGGGGGGGAAGGGAGGGTTAGGGGGGGGGCGGTAGGCTGTTTTGTCAGGCAATATTGATGGATCGCTGGAGTCAGATGGAGTCTATCAGTATTGATTGATGTTGGCTCCGCGCAGCCCTCGCTGACTTATCGCGGCTTTGCCCGCTCGCGCTCTCAGCTTCACGCTTGTCCTATATCCACTTGTTATGTTTTATGATTTCTTCCAACTCTAGCCTCCCCCCCTCCCCCCCCCCCCCCCCCCCCCCCACCTTCCCGCCGCCCCCATGTTCTCCCCTCCTCACACTCGCAACTGGCATATAAACCCACACCACCACCACCACCACCCCATCCACCCACCCACTCCCGCAGTCTACCCTGCGCTCCGGCACCCGTAATGGTGGAACAGAGATGAATCTGCTAATAACATACCTTTTGCCTCCCTCTCAGAAATCAAAGGATGGAAGATTCCAATACAAGCCACTCCAGGTAAAGAACCGCTGGGCAATGCGTAGCTTGGTTCTCCCCGCCCCCCCCCCCTCCCCCCCCCCCCCCCCCCCCCCCCACCCCGCGCCTTTTCATTCTGCTTTTAACGAATTTTTTTTATTTTTTTTTTTTTTTTTGGGGGGGGGGGGGGGGGGGGGGGGGGGGGGGGGGGGGGGGGGGGGGGGTGGGGAGGTTCGCCGACGCCTGCCTGCTTCGTGTCCCTGGTTGATCCGTCGTTGTCAGGTCGGCTGAAAGTGAGATCTACCATCAGGCCAGACAGATACAGATTGGTTTCACTTCAGTGACGGCGGAAAATGAATGAAGACTAAACGCAACGAGCGGTTTAACGAGATGGTGGAGAAGTAAGAAGAAAAGAAAATGAAACGTGATGATGAGAACAATGGAAAATGTACTGACTTCGAGTGATCCATGTCAACGCGCTTTCTCATGGTAAATATTTTAACGTTTAATGAGTCACACCGCCCGCTTTCCTGCTGATATAACTCTCTCTCTCCCTCTCTCCTCTCTCTCTCTCTCTCTCTCTCTCTCTCATACTCTCGCTCTCCCATCTCTCTCTCTCTCTCTCTCTCCTCTCTCTCCTCTCTCTCTCTCCTCTCTCTCTCTCTTCTTGCCTATGGTCTGGTCAATTTATATTGTCATCACTGCTGCTTCTTTCCCGAATATTGTGCTCCCCCTTCCCCACCCCTCCTAATGTTTGTTTTCGGAGGAAGAAGACGGAGCCATGAGGGAAGACAGCAGGGAAAGGAGGATTCTGATGATTGGTGTTGGTAATGGAAAGTGTACTTACACCACACACCAAACATGGTTCCACGAGATGTTTGCTTGCGCTTGCACTTCTCTCTTTGTCTGTCTGTCTGTCTGTCTGTCTGTCTGTCTGTCTCTCTCTCTCTCTCCCTCTCTCTCCTCTCTCTCCTCTCTCTTCATCTCCTCTCCTCTCTCTCTCTCTCTGTCCCTCTGTATTCCTATCCCGTCTTTCCATAGTTACCTTACGTACACCTTGTCAAAAGATGAGGAAGGAGAGAGTAGGAGGGAAGAGCGACTTTGCTTGTCTCCGATTCTACCTTGTTCTTATGAAATATAAATGCTTTGAATTCCTGTTTGATTTGTGTGTGTGTGTGTGTGTGTGTGTGTGTGTGTGTGTGTGTGTGTGTGTGTGTGTGTGTGTGTGTGTGTGTGACTAGTCTGTCGACATTGTTTTAAACGGAAATTAATAGACCCAGACTCTACACCAAGCTGGCCATGTCATCCAAAATCTGCCGTGATACGGCCCATTGATCGCCGGCAACAACAACACCATCAGCTGAACTGAATCCTTGCCATTGCCCATGACGAGGAAGACAGCACTGAGGTCTTTTCTTGGGATCAGAAGGCGTCCTATTTACGAATGGTCGTCAGCATTGTGTTATTCCAACCAGACTCGAAAGCTTCCCACATTCACTGAAGTTTCTGTGTCGTCTTGAGCGAATAAATGTTAAAACTTAGCACAATTTGTAAAAAGAAAAAAGAATTGAGCAAAGGCATTTTAAAACCAAGCACATTTTAGAAAAAAAGAAAGAGATCACGTCTACCACCACTACAAGTATATATTATTGTAGAATAGAAATGATACTAGAATCCTGGCCCTGATACCTTCAATTGCCAAACAGAAAGTAGAGTCGACATTAAAAAACCAATCCATCCGAATGCATTTTCTTTTTATGTAAATGATACCCTTGCGTTGAGAGGACAGGTAAAGAAGAAATAATTGTTCTGCATGAGTGCTCTTTGGGGTCAACTGTTCTTGCAAAGGGGAGGTAGAGTGGACCAGCAGTCGACAGCTGTTCGCTTTATGCGAAGAACTCATCAGGCTGGCCACTTGTCCCTGGTTGCCAGCTGAAGAGAACAGCAGAGAGCGGTCGTTTAGTTCGGGCTTATAGTCCCTGACCAGTCACTTTGACTTATGAGAAAACGTCTCCAGAAAGACATTATGAGCACATCCATCCCTCGTCAAACGTCTTTCTTGTACCCCCCCCCCCCCCCCCTTCCCCCCTTCCCTCCTGCCGCACACCTTTCATCCAGCCCTCTCCCCTGTCTCCCCCCCGTACCCTTTGCCTTCCCTCTGCCCCCTCCCTCCCCTGATTCTTCTCCGACCCTCATCCATCCCCGCTTCTCTGTACCTTCCTTCCCCTTCTCCCCGATCCCCTCACCTCCTTATCACAGTTGTGCCAAAAACAAAACCCCGCACGCCGCCCTTAAGTCGGCCGACAACTGGGGCAGACGTTATCGCCCGGGGTCCAGCCGGCAGGAGAATCATAATCATACTGTCACTATCAGCGTTGTCTCCTCCCTGTCTGCTGCTTGCTCCCCCTATGTTACCCCCACTGGGAAATCTGCCTTGCCTCAAACTGCGAGCTGATGATGTCTTACGTCAAAGGACGCGGTGACTGTGTGCCGCTGGCTTTTTGATGAGTATTGTAGTGGCGGAAATTTATATCAGACCACAAACTCCGTGCCATGGAACTCGGCAGAATTTGCTCGTACTCTTCGCTGGTTACACTCCCGGTTTCCTAAGCGGAAAAATTCAGATCTTCTCGACCTTACGGCGCTGTTCTGTGTGCGTCAGGCTGTATAGTACATGAATGAATTGGTTCATCCATACATGCGCCTTTCTTTTGAAAGTAGATGCAAGTTTTATAAATGAATAGGATCGAGTTAGACTGCGGCACAAAACGTGTATTCGTCGTCTGTGCGTCCTGCGGACAAAATTTGATCCCAAGGTGGGGAACTGAAAGCGAAGCCTTTCCTTTTCATTCTCAGAAAAAGGGAGATAATGAGGGGGGGGGGGGGGGTCGGAGAGAAGTATGATGGACGGGGTAAGAGTGAAAGTTTTTTTGTTTTGTTTTTTTTCAAAGGACTTTGGATAACTGCGATGAAATGGAATAGGCGACTGAAAAAAACAACCTGTTACATTGTTTCCTTCACTATCATTATCATCATCGCCATAATCACTTTTTCATTCAAGAAATAAAGTATGACATGATTGTCTTCTTCTTTTTCTTCTTCTTCTTTTTCTTATTTTTCTTCTTCTTCTTCTCGATCATCTTCCTCCTTCTCCCTCCTCTTTCTGTCTGGCTGTCTCCCCCTCTTTCTCTCTGGTGTGTGTGTGTGTGTGTGTGTGTGTGTGTGTGTGTGTGTGTGTGTGTGTGTGTGTGTGTGTGTGTGCGTGCGCGCGCGCGCCATAGACTATGTGGTGTGGCTGTGTGTCTGTCAGCGTGATGATTTTTATTTCATGCTGCTGTTGTTTCTGGTCCCGTTGTTGTCGACGTGGTGTTATTGCTGTTTCGATACATTGTTGTGTAGACCGTTGTCGGTACGGATGTTGATGTTGTTGTTGTTGTTGTCGCTGCTGTGACTGATGAGGGAGCTTATTTTTGTTGTCCTATTGACAGGCGCGGATCCCGATTAAAAATCTCCAAGATTAAAGGCAGCAGTGCTGGTGTCTACACTTGTATGGCCGCGAATGCATTGGGGGAAGCCAGCAAAAATGTCACTGTCAAAGGTGAGTGTGTGTGTGTGGTGTGTGTGTGTGTGTGTGTGTGTGTGTGTGTGTGTGTGTGTGTGTGTGTGTTCACGTCAGAGAAAGAGAATGGGGTAGGGGGGAGGAGAGTGAAGGGAATGGGTAGGGGCGGGAAGGTGATTCAAGGGTGGGTTATGTCGAGAGAGTGTAGGGGAAGGGGACGGAATAGATAATGTTTTTGTGTTGCTGATGTTTTCCTGAATGTTTTTTTAATTTGACCCCCTCCCCCCCCCTTTTTTTTTAAAACTTAAATTACAATCAATCAAACCATTCTGTTTCTAGAGTTGACAGCAAAGAAAAAACCCACAGATTTAAAGGGTGGGTGTGGGGGTTGGTTCAAAAAGTCACCAAGATCGTTTAAACGTTTCAAAACAGTAGTATCTGGGGGGGGGGGGGGGGGGGGAAATCTGCAAATTCACATCAGTGATGGGACATTACACTGAATTCCACCACTGTTGTACAGGATACTGAAAAAAGTCAAAGGAAGGTTAATTAAAGAAACAGAATTCCCTCATGTGAACACAAACAAACACACAGAAATACACAGGCAACGGGTCAGCAGACTGTGCGGATGACCCGGTCCAAAATATTCTTTTTCACGAAGTCATGCGAAGTGTGTGTTTCACATCTAGAAATGTCTCATACATTGGTGTCTGGTTTTTATGTAGTTTTGAAGTTGGTAGACATACCGTGTGTGTGTGTGTGGGGGGGGGGGGGGGAGGGAGAGGAAGGGGGTGTACTGACGCGTGCATG
>CM031596.1:65757163-65802163 GCA_018398815.1 Conus ventricosus | reverse complement strand
ACCAGCATCATCGAACAGTGAACTCGGTGTTTGTTTCAGCCTCTGGACGACCAGGCGCCCATGGAAGCAAACTAATATTATTGTGAGGCCAGGCTGGATTGTCAGTATAATGATAATAATAATGATGATGATGATAATAATGAGAATCTTTTTATAGGGTCATCTTTGTACATGTGTCCGTTTGTTGGAATTTGATTTTTTTTTTTTTATTAAATGATATAAATTGGGTGTCTCTCTATATCCGTACGTGTGTGTGTGTGTGTGTGTGTGTGTGTGTGTGTGGTGTGTGTGTGTGTGTGTGGTTGTGTGTGTGTGTGTGTGGCGTGTATGTTTGTGTGTGTGGCGTGTGTTTGTATGTGAGTGTGTGTGTATATGCGTGTTAGTGTGTGTGTGTGATGTGTGTGTGTGTGTGTTAGTGTGTTTTGGGTGTGTGTGTGTGTGTATATATGTGTGTTAGTGTGTGTGTGTGTGTGTGTGTGTGTGTGTGTGTGTCTGTGTGTGTGTGTGTGTATGTGTGTGTGTGTGTGTGTGTGTGTGTGTGTGTATATGTGTGTTAGTGTGTGTGTGTGTGTGTGTGTATGTGTGTTAGTGTGTGTGTGTCTGTGTGTGTGTGTGTGTGTGTGTGTGTGTGTGTGGAGAGAGGAAGGGGGTAGAGGACGGTGAACAAACATTTTATGATTTTGTAAATTGTATGTCTCCACTTCACTGTACATGTGTCGGTTGATGAAAAGGCTGGTGGACCTATGTTAAAATATTTCCTGGCTGTGACGTTGTCGTCGACGTTCTTTTGATTTTATAACTTTACAGGTAACATGGCTTGTTTCAATGGACATTTTGTTAAAAAAAAAAAAAGAATGCGCCATTCGACCGAAAATTGATAGATTTAAGTACTGTTTTTGCCTTGAAACATTGTGGCTAGTAGGTTATGGTTTAACGATTATGAAATGTGATATGTAAGTATGGGCCGTAATTGGATATTGTATGGGCCATAATAGTTTATTAACTTGTTTATTCATTACATGATTGTTGTTTACTTGTCAGTTTATTTCATCATTGTTTCAAGTATTTACGTATGCAGTTAATCATATATTTTACTTGCCCCTCGTTTTCCGGGGTGCTGAAAAGTGCGCATGTCAGTTTACAGGAAGTGGCGACACATCACTTCCTGTTTGTGGTGATTGACTGTGCATTGCACTTTGAGCGTTTAGTAGTGATTACGGCGGAACTGCGTAGTTGAAGCGTATTCGTGTTTCAAAAAGCCAAGATAGACACAGGCAGCTAGATTGCGAAGCACTGGATAAGTGCGTCTAGTATTCAAGGCACTGACGCACGTCCTCGATTGAGCGTGCACGTGCCTCCTCTCACCCCAGTTTATCTGAGTGTGTGTGTGTGTGTGTGTATGGTGTGTGTGTGTGTGTGTGTGTGTGTGTGTGTGTGTGTGTGTGTGTGTGAGTGTGCGTACGTGCGCCCGCGCGTGTATGTGTGTGTGTGAGTGTGTAAAAACAAACAGGCGTAAACCGGCCACTCCGATTCTGTGCATTTGTGCTCCAACATACGCACGCACGCACGCGCACACAAACACACACACACACACACACACACACACACACACACACACACACACACACACACACACATTCGCGGTCACACAGAGAGACAGGCAGACATACAAACAAAGTGAGTGGGTGAGTGAGAGAGAGAGAGAGAGAGAGCGAGAGAGAAGGGTTTGAAAATTCCATAAAGACTCTAGACCAGTCAAAGCAAGTTAATTTCTGTGTTTGATGGGCTGAAAGAAAAAAAGAAAGGAGAGAAAAGATTTTGAAGAAAGAAAGAGAGGAGAGAAAAGATTTTTAAAAAAAGAAAGGAAGAAAGGAGAGAAAAGATTTTAAAAAAGAAAGGAAGAAAGGAGAGAAAAGTCTGAAAAAATGAAAGAAAGAAAGAAGGAAGGAAGAAGAAGAAGAAGAAGAAAGAGAGCAGTAGAATGCACATGTAGAAAAAGACTTCCTTCGTGACCTGTAGCCGAAAAAAGACAACCTTATCTTGTTTATATTGACGATGCAGGTAGATTTAAAACTATCTGCGTGCGTGCGTGCGTGCGTGTGTGTGTGTGTTTGTGTGGTGTGGTGTGTGTGGTGCATGCTTGCTGGAAACCCTATGTTAACAATAATTTTCAGCATCACAGGTACAAGAGTGTTCCTATGAAGGTTGAAATACACTTACAGTTTCAGCAAATGAACCACATTCGAGGTTTTAAGAACTGATGTGAAATATCAATTAATTAATTAAAACTGTCTTTCTGAATTGCTGAAAACAACTCTGGAAGAAACATCGATGTGGTTGCTGGTTGCTGTTTTGATTTTGTTGTTGTTGTTGTTGTTTTCAAATTCTGAAACTGTGTTTATGAATACTATGCATAATGTATACTGTTAATTTCTTGATGCTTGGGTTGTTTCCGTTCATTTCTGATTTGATTATGCACTGACCCCTCTGCACACACACACACACACACACACACACACGCACACGCACGCACACAAAGACACACACACACACACACACACACACACACACACACACACACACACACACACACACACACAATGTCCCTCCCTCTTCCATCCCACCCTTCTTTCTGAATCCTGCCTCACCCTGTGTGTCCCTACTCTTCCTTCCTTCCTCCTTCCTCTGCCCTCTTCCCATCGCCTCCTCCCTCACCCTCTTCACACCCCATTCCATTCTTACCTTCCCTTGCCCTCCCCCTCCTCCACACACACGCACACACGCGCGCGCGCGCACACACACACACACACACACACACACACACACACACACACACCGTCCCTCTGTGTGTCTTAACTGTGTCTGGTGCTGTGCCGTCACAGATGCCCCAAGTCTTACGAAGGTAAAAGGTGTGAGAAGGAGGTGGCCCCGCCCCGTGAAAGGTGACCACATCGACTACTCCTGGCTGCGCCAGCTGCTAGCCACAGGTCCATGGTGCACTCCTGGTTCTTGTCCCCCCCCCCTCCCCCCTCCCCCATAACCCCCCTCCTCCATCCCCCCTACCTCACCCACTACCACCACCCACCCCTCCTCTGGCATGGCATGGTAGCTCTTCGTCGTCGTATCCTACTGACTTCCCGTTTTGCTGTTGCTACTACAACTACTACTGCCAAAAAGCTAAATTGACGGATTCTCTCCCTGCCCTGTGCGTCTCGCTACGGTTTCCCGTGGTAGCCATCCTATCCCACACATCGAGAGTAAATTTCTTTTTACACTCTGTGACTCCACATGGCCTGTGTGGAGTGGGATTAATGGTGACTAAACAGGCACGTGATGTCTGTTCGTTAGTTTGGTCGATAGGTCGGCCAGTCGGTCGGTCGGTTGCGGAACAAGGGAAATGATGCTGGAAGGATTTTGGTGGTGTGTGTGTGTGTGTGTGTGTGTGGGGGGGGGGGGGGGGGGGGGGGGGGCCGGAAGCGGATGGAAGGAGGGTGAAGAAAACTTACCTTTGGCGTGAAAGTGTTGATAGAAAAAAAAACTCCAAACAAAACGAAGGAATAACAGAAAAAAGGAAGAAACGCGTTTTTTCTTAATAATGAAACAGTACTAAAAAAAAAAGAAAGACAAACAAAACTTAGGGGTGGGTGGTGGTGGAGAAGGGGATGGGAAATGAAGAAACGTGATTTTTCATTAAAAAGAAAAATAATGACAAACAAATTAATAACAAAAAGGAAAGAACGCAAAAGTAAGAAAAAATTTTGTTCTTATGTGTCATGGGTAAATAACGACGAAGACAGTAAAAGGAGAGGGGTTAAAAAAAAAAAAAAAAAAAAAAGGAATTAAAAAAAAAAAGAAAAACACGCCTTTTTTTTTTCCATGTCTAATACAACCCCAGAAAAAAGACCCCTGGGTTTTTTTTTGTTTTGTTTTGTTTTGTTTTATTAAAAGCACACTTAAGGATGCGACAACAAACAAACCTGAACCGGAAAGAAAGGCGGGGTAGCGACGGGAGAGAAGGAAATGTAAAACATTTTTGGCGTGAGCAGTTGACATTCTAATTGCAAGCAAATCAAGACAGAAAAGGATAAACAGAAGGAAGAAAGAGGAAAAAACAAAACGCATATTTTGTTTGTTTATTTTTGTTCGGTTGGTTACTTAGGTTGTTGTTGTCGTGTTGTTTTTAGAGGGGGCGGTAGGAGGCATAAACAAGGCATAAACAGTCTGAAATCTAACAAGCAATGTTATATATCAGGAAGAAGAATTGAAAAAAAAAAATCTGTTTTGAACAAGTAACAGGAACATAAAGCCACAGTGGAAGCGAAAGACTTAAACACAAAATGTTTGCGATGTTTTTCGAAAAAAAAAAGTTGGACATTTGCATGAACACATGTGATCTAACAGCATCAGAGACTAACAGCAACCACCACTCTCTCCCCAGCCCCCCGCTGTCCAGACCTATTCACTTTATTCTCCCGTCTGTCCTAACACTCCAGCCGTCCTTCTTAATGAGCTGTTGATGTCTGAACCCAATTCCTATAGTTGCTGATGCTGATGAATAGAGCCGGACTAGATTTGTTTTCCCAGCATGATGTCAGTTCGCCCGTTGGTGTGAGTGAATCTTCTTCTTCTTCTTCTTCCTCGATCGTCTTCCCCATCCTCTCTCTTCTCTTCTCTCTCTCTCTCTCTCTCTCTCTCTCTCTCTCTCACTCTCTCTCTCTCTCTCTCTCTCATTGTGTGTGTGTGTGTGTGTGTGTGTGTGTGTGTTTCTGTCTTCTCTTCTCTGCCTCTCCAATGGCAACACCTGCCTCCTCATTTCGGCACCCCGTCCACATCCACACCGCGGCTCGTCCCGTCGCAGCCCCAGCCCCGGCAGTCCACTGGGTGAGTCACTGACAAGTCGCCGTGAGGCAACCCACCGGAATGCACACCGCACTGCTGTCGGGGTTACTCTGTTCAGTGTTCAGTGGCGCCTGTGCTAGTCCAGCACATGCAGGCCACCAGCCGCTAGTCCTCCACTGACGGACGATCCTTGCGCAGTTTGTGGAGTCAGCTGAGTGAGCGTCCCATCCGAAGGGTGCCGTCACATCTGTCCCACGACAGTCCCCATGAACTTGCCAAGACCGACGACGCGACACGAACTCATCAAGGGAACAGACGTGGAGAGGAAATCAAAACTCAAGTCACCGCGAGAGCAGGGCATGAAAGGCCAGTGAATAATTGAGTTTTTTTTTTCGTGCTGATCGATGAGGATAAAGATCACGAAGACAATGCTGTGGAGTTTAATTTGGTCTGAGACTACGTGACAGGGATGTACTCTACGCTTCCTTTCATGATATATTCCGATGTCAGCCAGTCCCGAGAGATACAGGTACCTGCAGTGCTGGTCAAGAAGTTTGAGCATCGCTTTCGGAGACGCATCTGTTAGTGGATGAAACTCGACTGTACGGTTCAAGCCTTCACGGTTTGAGCCCATAGCAAACTCAGCTCTCGATAGGAGCCGGTCATAGGCCAAAGAAAGCCGCGAATGGTCCTAATGGAAATCGAACCCACGACCTCCGGCAGGGAGTTCTCGACGCAAACCACTGCGCCACGACGGCTGGTCTTCTTCTTCTCCTCCTCCTCCTTCTTCTTCTTAGCTCCTTCGGTTGGAAAACCAAAGCCCACCATCGGTGAAGTTTTGGCGGTTTTAATCCCATAAATGACAAGGTCGCGAAAGTCTGCCTCCTGGGATGATGGCACCATCGGGCATGTTTCGTTTAAGGGTTCGTTTGTTTCTTCGTTCTGTTTTGTGTCATTCCCCCATCGGCACGTAATGGCCAGCACTTGCAACGAAGGCTGGAATGGGATATAAAGTGCGTGGAAAGTTTTTAATCGTATCCTGTATTTATTCGGTTTAAAGTGTCCTCTGAAGGACTTAGAAGGGAGGACGATGGAATCAGAGCTTCCAACCACCCCGCTTTCGGGAGAATTTGTTATGCTCAAACGCACGTCATTCCGCATGACGTCGAAAAAAATTCTGCTCGCGGAAAATGAAAAAGGTTTGTTAATTCGTGAGTTTGCACATCTGCCGTTCGTATAGTCAAAGAGCTATTTGGAAACTTACTTCCGGTTCAGCTTCTTCCGCCGCCATCATATCAAACGACCTGTTGACCGATTAACCCTGAGGCAGAAACGAAGAGGAAAAAATTAGAACAGAAGTGCAGATTAAGGTTGCATTCTGTTGTCATGATGGGAGTGCTGCTGATTCCAGTCTGCAATTCGGCCTGTGAAAGAGTTCTGCCGTATCAGGAAGAACCTTACAGATTTTCGTCAACCCCCCCCCCCCCCCCACCACCACCACCACCACCACCACCACCCCCCCCCCCCCCCCCCCCCCCCCCCCCCCCCCCCCCCCCACCCCCCGTCAGAACTGTCAGAAGTTTCTCTCAGTTTTCAAATATATTCCTGTTAAGTCTCTTCAGAGGTTGGCAGCTCTGGAGTCTTTTCAGATGACTCTGCATGAAAAACCATCTCTTGCTTGACTGTCCTTGGCAGGGAATCGAAGACACGACTCGATCAAGAAAAACCAGCTTAACCGCTTGGCCCACCAGACCTGTTAGTGTGAGAGCCTAAATGTTCTCATGATGCGAGTTTAAGTTCAGCTTGTGATATTCCTTTTGATGGCTTTGGGTGCTGTCACAAAAAAAGTTCTGAACTATGTAGCTTTTTCTTTTTCTTTTTTTTTTGGTCAGGTGAGTACATGAAACTGTCTGCGTTTACTTGTCAAAATGTATTCAAGCGAGACGAGTCTTTTTGTTTAAAAAGAAGTTTCCTTTACCACAATTTGTTTTGTAGAATACCGTTTATCGTTTCTCAAGATATTTGTCATAAAAATGAGTGGCATGGATAAATAGTTCTTAGCCTGACTTTAGTTAAACAAATAGAAATAAATGTAAAGATAAGCGAATAAGTAAATAAATTATGAATAAACGATTCATCGTAATAAAGGTTCATTTTAGATTTTTAAATGATTGGACAAACAATGATGAAAAGAAGCCTTTAAAGGCAGTACGTCGTGTTCTTGTGTGTCGTCTCTATTTAAAATGATTTATATTTGATAGTCATGACAGAGTTCTTCATAAACAGACCACTTAGACTGGTTCATTTCTTTTCATACTTGAAAGAACACCGCGGATGTATTTTTTCTTCGCAGTATAGGAATAAAAAACAAATCATTCGGTGAACTATGGGAGTGGCCGCGATCAACCCTAATGTCCCATGCGATCGGCCCGACCATAACCGATCCCCACCCCGTCCCGGCCAATCCCCACCCAATCGCCACACTCCTCAAAGGAGCCAAATTTCGCCAGCCGCTTTCAAGGATGTGCCTTGGACATGTTGGGAACTAGCGTGGCGTGTTTATGTTTGCTTGTGTGTATGTGTACGTGTGTGTGTGCGCGCGTGGTCTCTTACGTGTGAGTAGCACTAACCTATGTGGTTCACCTGAACCCCCCCCACCCCCCCCCCCCCCCCCCCCCCCCCCCCCCCCCCCCCCCCCCCCACCCCCCCCCCCCCCCCCCCACGTACCTTTCCGCTTGGGCTTACCGAGTCTGGCACGGTGTTCTGTGTTGCTGATGAAGATGTGGTGAAGTGTCCGTGTTTGTTCCAGAGCGACCCTTCAGACATGCGTCCCTGTACTGCTGATTCGTCTGTGCACGATCTTTTTTTTCATGGATTTACTTGTTCGTTCATACCTGCAATGCTGCTACCCCCGTGTTGTGCCTTCTTCTGGAAACCTTGGCTTTGGTCATTGCATGTGTGTTGTAGAAGAAAGAATGCCTCTGAAACGATGTTAGTGGAAGGGAAGGGAAAGGGAGTTTAAGGGGTGGAGTAGGGGAGGGTTGGAAGGGTGGGGTTGGGGACCAGTGATAGGCTTTCAAGCGCTGATAGAAAGATTGAACAAAGTTTTTGAAAGAGAAAAAAAAATGGAAGTAAGGTAGGACACGTTAAATTTCGGTAATACGCTCTACCGTAGCATCGCCATCCCATCCCCCATGTAGCAGTTACTGAACAAATTCAGTGTAATTGAAAACTGATCTTTGGCCGTGCTTCAAAGCAGGCTTTGGATTTCGTGAGAAAAAAAAATGAAAGGATTGTTGCGCTTATACAACTCAGCATATAGGAAATTATTCTGCAAGCAATTCTAGATAGTGTTGCCTTTTCGTTTTTTTTATCAAAATCCAAATTTACATTAAAAGTGTTATGTTTTGCTACAGTGCATTTGTCTTTAGTTCACCAAGAACGTATAGAAGGTGATTTTTTTTTCCATAGATAATGTAGACACAAAAATTTTGTACGTAGCAATATCAAATCAAATGAATCACGTTTATTAGTTCTGTACTGAGCAAGGTCACTTGAATATGAAGTGACCATTTTGTCAGAGTTTATGCAGAAAGCTAAGTTCTTGTTGATGAATTCAGGGTAAGCTAAAATCATAAGCAAAGTCGTTGTCAGCAGTGAGCACGCAGCCTATTGGTGTTCCTAGCCAGTAGATCAGATTACGTCCTCTGGCAGCCTCGTTGGTTGCCGCATGGTTAAGTTTGTCTCCTCCACCTGTCGCTAACCTGAATGCAATGCAGTATTAACATTAACTGAAAGACCACTGCTCGTTTCTCACAGTGGCGTGTTTCCAGTTGATGAATGCACTTTTTTTGGAAAAGTTTTGTGTAATCAATTAGGAAATTGTTGAATTTTGTTTTCGTTTGATGTTTTCCAAAGAACAATGAAGACAAAACTGCAGTAGTTTTTTTAGTTGTGGTTTTAGTTACACAAAATGGAAGAAGAAAAGGTAGACACCTATGTTGCATTCCAATCACCCTAATTTATCTTTTGATTTATTTTACTTCATTTACCTTGTTTGCATTGAGTAATTATCAAAGCCCGTCTTCGTTTGTTTTATGGTTTAAGAAAAGACAAAGCGGTAACCACGTTTTCTTTTGTGTTAATTAAAACTAGACGCCAGGTATTGTTAGATACAGGACAGAGAGAGGCGCCGAGGTTGTGTAGCCATTTTTCTTCTTTTGCAGCATTCTCTTTTACAGGCTAGAACTTTTGTTGTCGTTGTCTTTTCCCCTGATCTTCGTTGGCTTTGGATTTTTATCTTTCGCTGCTCCTTAGAGCTGCTGTATACTGCGCTACTCCAGCCCTTTTCCCTGTGTTTTCAGAGACGCGCGGCACATTTAATGTTTTGTTGCAACTAAAATGTGTTTGATGTCTTGATCGTGTCTTTTGTTTCGTAACTGTAGCCGCTCACATTATAAAGATCTGCTGTCCTGAAAACCAATGCAGCTGCATGCAGATGTAGCCGTTGGCCTGAAGTCAGCCTGACCTTGCACGGGTCAGCCTGACCTTCCGGCTGTCTGACCTTGACCCACTTCTTACTCCTGCTTTGCTGCTGTCACTTTGGTAGGTGTCCAAAAAGGTGGGCTGGGCGTCGTTGTGAACTCCTAGACCCCCTCAGCGTCGGCTTGGACCCGGACAGTTTAAACCGTATGTATCCCTACGCCACCGCTTCCGGGGGCTCTTTCTTTGCATGCCCGAGGGATTCCGTCAGCTTTAGTGGAGGGAATTTAAGGGGGGATTTGAAATACAGAAAAAAAATGATTACACCTTTTTTAATTTTGTCCAAATTCTATCTGAGAAGCAAACTGAGCGGTTATTTTGATGAAGGAGGAGGGGGTATTTAGTGGAGTGTTTTACCCTAAAGAGAAAATGATAGGTTTATTTTGTTGAATCCAAGTACCCTTGGGTGAATTTTTGTCTGGAGAGAAAGTCTTAACTTATCCACAAATGTCAAACGGTCATTGTAACATTATAACAGTTTAGGCGTCCTTGTAATGTTACGTTTTCTTGTAAAGAAATAGGAAGACCGTTGAGAGAGAGAGAGAGAGAGAGAGAGAGAGAGAGAGAGAGATTCTGCATGCCTAGATTAAGTTACAATTTTAAAGAAAAATGATGACAACCAATGATAACTCGCTGAAAAATAATCCGCTTGCTCTGCAGAACTGACATAAAATTTCCCATTTGGAAGATTTGTTGTTTTTTTTTGTTGCAAGCAAACGGTTTCTATAACTGATCCCATTTGTTCTTGGTTTTGTTTTTCAGGACTAGCACAAATGAGAAGTAAAATACTTACAATCCAGTATCTATCCTCTTTTTTTTTCCACATTGAGTTTCATGATTTGCTAGCACTGTTGGTCTATTTTGTCCCTCAACTGCATGTTACTCGGATGAAGTTTGTATTATTTTCACGGAATCGCTGAAATTGTTTATAAGTAAAACTTTTGATGATGTATTGTGGTTTTAGGTGGTTAGAAGTATCCATGATAAAGTTTTGTTTCTTTTGCCGTGAGCAGTATACTAAGATGTCAGAAATTTCATGTGAATTGTATCTCTTGAGAAAAAATTCATCACAGACATGGCAGAAAAGCTATGCAAGACGATTATTTAGATTGTTGGCAGAATTTTGGCACCGCGTCGTTTCTAAAGCGGTTTTAATGTTTGATCATGTAATACTAACGGTCCGTCCTCTTTTGACGTAGTTTTACTAGTTAGATGTGACGTCAGATGTTGGTGTTTTATTGTTGTCGGTTTTATTTGTTAGTTATTAGTGGCTGTGTTCATTCTCCTTTTTTGTCGTAAGTTTGTATTCCCTCTCTCTCTCTCTCTCTCTCTCTCTCTCTCTCTCTCTCTCTCTCTCTGCGCTAGTAGCCATTTCTGTCTTTTGCATTGTTAAAGTTATCTCCCGCTTGCTTGCTTGCTCGTTGGCTTGTATATATTATCATTCTTGACTCCAGTAGACTTCAGATTTTCAGGGAATGGATTATGTTCCTACCCTCCCCACGCCTCCCCTCTACACACCACACACACACACACACACACACACACACACACACAACACAACACAACACAACACACACGCGCGCACATCTTCTAATTAGTAATAGACATATCATGAAATCGTTGATGATGATTCAAATCTTATGTTCTTTTTGGATTAGTGGTTTTTGTTTGTCAGTTTTGCTTTTGTCTGTTTGTTGCGTTCTTTGCTGTTTGTGTTTAAGGAACCCAAACTAACTTGTCAGTTGAATTTCACTTAAACAGCATGATTGCGTATGCACTATGAGTGTCACTTCGGCACATAGCACTTCAAGTGTCATGCACTTTTCCAGCCTAGTGTAATTCACTAACGTCTTTTGAGTGGCTGAGGACCGTGTGTACGATGGCCTATATCTCAGGTCTCTGTCATGTTATCTGCCCCTGCCCCAAACCTTGTGTTTAGTGACCTGATGAAAATGTTCTTTTCATATTACTGGTTTTTGCCGGTGGTGTTTGTCGAAGGGTATTACCATTTGGTGAAAAAAAAAATCGACATTTTTTTTTCTAAGGCATGTCAGGTTTTAGCGTCTGTTTGTCTGTCTGTCTGTCTGTCTCTCTCTCTCTCTCTCTCTCTCTCTCTCTCTCTCTCTCTCTGTATGTGTGTGTGTGCGCACGCGCGTGTGTGTGTGTATGTGTGTGTGTGTGTGTGTGTTTTCTCTCCTTACACCCATCTTTTTTCTCTCCTTTAGCTCTTGGAACTTGTTGCATATCTTTACACACTATGATGAACTTTTTTTTTTTTAATCAGCATTAGCATGTCATGCATGCGTATATACAGATGATTATCTGACTCCAGTAATGCCACTTATAAATCTCTTGTAAAGATCAATTTGTATGTCTGTTGATTAGGGTTTTAGTTTGCCATGAAGTCAGTATGTAACGAATGAAATATCAACGTTCACTGTCCATCACTGTCCAGCATGCCACGAAAGCAGTCTGTGACGAATGAATTGAACACACTTATCAGCAACTCTGTGCTGGACAGCGTGATAGCTTCTCGGCAAACGAATCTCTCTGCATGGTGCATGTGCTGGCTGAGTGGAAATGCTGGAAAGAGTGCTAGTTCTCTAAGGAGAAAAACAAAAAAACCAACACCCGGAGAAGCGACCTAGATCTGCCGGTAAAAAGGCCACTGTGAAGCGAGAGCCTTAAACACGTAATACGTCCGAAATACGCGTGCAGTGCGGTGGGGGTTTTTTGTGATTTTTTATGTAACATACTATTGTGAATGATAGGTTTCGCTGCTAGTATAGGCGCTGTTTTCCATCTCATGTCGAGATGTTAGACTGGCAAAGTGGGTTTCGTGACCTTGGCAACCCGAGCCCCCAGTGAACGTGCTACAGGTAGAGGGCGATGCCTCCCTTGAGACTTTGTACTTGGTTAAAGCTTTTTCTTTTTTTTTAAATCTGTTTATTTACTTGACCAGCAAGACGCCGAAGAGAAGGAATTAAGAAAGAGGGACCAAAACCAAGCAGTTGGAAGCTACTGTCAGTAACTATACTTTTCGGAGTATAAAGCGATGTTTTTTCTCTCCTTAAATCCTAACCAGCTGGTCACCTCAGTTAGCATCGATTTTGTAAAAGAGATAAACAGAAAGAAAGAAAAGCGTCTTTTTTTCAGAACCACTTTCTCGATGGACAATATGGATTATACCTCACAAAAAACCCCTAAAATTCAAAGGGCACGTTCGCAAAGACATGAAATCACAAATTATGATGGTAACTGCACACCATGAAAGATCGACCACACAAAGAATTCTATATCTAAGCTTACATTTTGAAAGTGGCACAGGTGATCAGAGTCTTACGTTTTTAACCGATATCATGGAAAACACATTTTGTGTCAAAACAAAACAAAATTAAGTGAAAAAGTTACTCAACATCCCTGTTGAAAACCGCAGAAATCGGAAGACAAGCTGGATTCGTCTTCAGTGATCTACTTCCGGGCATTTAGTGACAGCCGCTTGATTTAGAACGGGAAAATCCGCGCGGGCACCGTACAAACAAACGGCAATATTCAGTCGGCAGATGCGATGTTCACCCACAGTCGGTTTCACAAACAGCGAATGTTTATCTCGGAAATACGTGACCTGTGTGGAACGATTACTGTAGGCTGTACAGCATTGTAATGTAAATGTGACATGCACTGTTTGTTTTGTTTTTGTTTTGTTTTTTCAGAACGAAAGCAAGAGTAGGTTAAGTGTGCATAGCGTGAGTGTAACGGAAGTCGGCGATTTTCCAACATCGCTGTTGGCAACGTCTCGGTCTTTCCGCTGCCAGAGGTTCTTTTGCAGAGAACGAAGACCGAAAGATGTCTGTCAGCATCCAACTTGTCAACATCTCTTGATTTCCAGATTAACTGGCAATGCTGTGTTTGTTTGTTTGTTTTGTTTTGCATTGATCTTCCCCAATAGTGTTGATAACAAATTTAAGTGAACAACAATATGCAAGCCTTGATTGACGGTGCGCGTGCCTTGATTGACACTAGTATGCATGACTTGACTGACAGTATGCATGACTGCATTCACAGCGTTGCATGTCTCGTTTTGCAGGTGCAGCCTCGCTGGAGTATGAGCGAATACTGATCATCGTAGGCATTGTTATCGCTTTCTTGGTGTTCGTCGTCATTTGCATTGCATCCTACTTCCTGGCCAAGTAAGTGCATGAGTCGGCCGTCCTTGGACACACCACACGAGAGAGTCTGAGACTGACTGACCGTCCGGTCCATCAGATTCCTCTTCTTGCCTCTTACCTGCTAATTAGTTTAAGCATGTTGATTTCACTTCCATTCCCGCGGGGTTTTTTTTTTCTCTCCACACGTAAAGCATGTTTCATTGACTCCTGTCCCCGTCCCTCCCCCTTCCTACCCCCCCCCCCCCTCCTCCTCCTCCCCCCTCCCCAACTCGCCTTGTCAAACCACATTAATTTTGACATGTTGGTTTCGCTCCAGTTGCTGTGATTATTGATTCATCGGTGAAGCATGCAAGCTTGACTCACCCCACCCCCACCCCACCCCCACCCCTCTCCTCCCCCCGAACGTTACCTGTCAAACCACATTGATTGAAACGAGGTTGGTCTCCATTCAGCTACCATGATTGATTCACAGAACATGTCAGTTTGACTCCCCCCCCCCCCCCCCTCACTTCTCCCCTCCCTCTCTTTCCTCCCCCAAACCTGTTGCGACCTACTACATACAATAATAAAGCAAGTCAGTTTCACTCTCCACAATTCTTTTGATGGATTCATGAGGGAGGAGGGGGGGGGGGGGTGTCAGCATTGTTCCCAGCGGGTTTCTTTTTCTTTTTTTTTGTAAATAGATCCAAGTGTATTTTTGTAGGAGAAATATATGTTAGTGTGATTGTATATGATTGCAGTCGTTTTGATCTTTATGTTAGCATTTCTGTAACGTCAAAGTTAGATACACCCCCAAACGTACCTACTCCCAATCTTCCAGTTCCTCCCCCGCCCTCCCTCTCTCTCTCTCTCTCTCTCTCTCCCTTCCCCCTTTCCCTTCCTAGCTATATCGTATCACCTCCCCACCTCTTACTCTGTCTTTCCTCTCTCTCCCTCGCTCTCCAAGTCCAGTCTCCCTTTCTCTCTTTGCTCCTTTTGCCACGTTCTTATCCGTTTCTCCATGTCCGCCTGCAGCGGATGTGACAGACGGATGACCTCCTGCTAATACTGATTCGTCCCACACTGTCATACAGCTCGTGTGTGTGTGTGTGTGTGTGTGTGTGTGTGTGTGTGTGTGTGCATGCGTGCGTGCGTGTGTGTGTGTGTGTGTGTGTGTGTGTGTGTGTGTGTGAGCGCATATGCACCTGTGCTTTGACTCAACATTTACTGGACGTCCGAGCTACCCCTCTAATTTATGTGATTCTCTAAACTTCTCCTGGTCGTAACCAGTTTCCCCACTTCCACCTTTCAGTCTCATCCTTCCTCCCTATCACTCTTCTCTCCCCAACTCCCTCTCCAGCTTTCTTTTAAAGCCCAAGAGCGAAGCTCTCGATCTCTGCTCCCTTGAATCATAGCCTGGGTGCTGGGGCGAACCTTCGGCGACTCAATTCAATAACGAAGCTCCCTCCTCTCAACTCCTCCCCTTCCCCTCCTCTCCCCTCCCCCTTCTCACTCCGCTCTCACTTCACCCCCTTTGCGTTCTGTGTCCGTAGGCTTTCGCCCCCTCCCTTGGTCCTTCAAAACTACTTTATTTACTTGAGAATTCGCAACACACGCATCTTCATTTGTCTGTGCACGTGCGCAAACACAAACGCACACACTCTCTCACATACACAGACACAAATATATAAACACACTCAAACGCGCACGCGCGCACACACACACACACACACACACACACACACACACACACACACACACACACACACTTGGACGCACAAACACACACGCACACACACATACATACACTCACACGCACTCATACACACATGCAAGCACACGTGCATATGCATGCACTCACACACACACACACACACACACGCGCGCGCGCGCGCGCGCGCGCGCGCGCGTACCATGCGCAAACTCGCACGCTGCATTCCGGTCTTTCATGCATGCCCCTGACACCATTGCATTGACACAGAGACATTGTGCCATGTGTGCATCGTGATGTGATGGCATGACGCATGAAGATCGATGCATTCACATACCTCAGTAACTCATATTGGTCGTGCATGATCTGCCCAGACCATGTTTAAGTAAGTCTGTCATCGTCAGTCCGGTCTAAAGCCTGTCACAGACAAAACGCGCACGCTACGATTTCCATCGGGGACAGATTGGGGGTTGAATACCATTACGATGCTTGATAATTTCATACTTCACTTTTTTAAATTTTATTGTTGTGTTTTGGTTTGTTTTTTTTGGGGGGAGGGGTCATAATGCAATACCATCTCGGCATCTTCAACGCGTACAGACCTGTGTTTTGTAGGCTACTAAAGGGATGCGCACCACAAACGGCTCAATCGTTTCCTGTCGCGGGTTTTGTTTGTTTGTTTATTTTTATCGCTGAATTATCATTGCAAAAGCCGTGACAGTCGTATAAATCTTTGAGCAGATTTACACACACACACACACACTGGTGGCAAAGACACCCACCACAAGAAAGTCCGTGGGTTCCATCCTCAAATTTCCGGCAGATGAAAACCGTAGGATGTGGACGCCACCGTCTGTGACAGAGCTATCAACCAGTCGGACACCTTTTGACAAAGACTTGCGGGGAGAGGGGTCCGTGGTACACGTGTCCTTGACTTCTCGTGTTGCACGTGTTGCAGGCGTCGTCGTCAGCGGTGGGAGACCAGAAGACGGATGAAGCAGACTGCGGCACATGAGAGGGAACGACTTTTGGACCAAACGAATGGGAATCGGCAGCCACGTGGTTTCCCCATGGAAAAGGTGAAGCTTGTGCAAGAGCCGGGTCGTTTCGAGGAACTGTACAAGATGGTCTGAAGTCGCGGTTTGAACTTGTAGCCTGAATTTGTAGCCATGCCAAAGACCAGCGACACAAACGATTGCAAGAGTGAACTAGTAGAACTGGAACTCTCATGAAAAAACAATGAACTGTATTTCAAACCGGTAATTGAATAATGAACTGTATTTCAAACCGGTAATTGAATATCACTTCCTGTTTACAAGAAAGAGATAAGGAAACTGTTAAAACGAAAAGTCAAAAGGCGGTTTCGCCCCAAAGTGTTAAGCGTATCGACCACACCAAGATTGATGTTTCTCAGACTTGGGCCTGACGCTGTAACGTTTCTGCATTTGAATTTGTTGTTGCTGCTGTTGTTGTTTTGTACGTTATCGTGTTGTGTTCTTTTTGTTTGTTCCCCTGCCCTCCCGTCTCCGCCCTCCACCCTCTCCCCGTGAAACTGGTAAACAGTGCGAACTGTGAATAGTCACAAGCTCTGAAGTTCTTAAGCTGAGGCGGGGCCGTCTCACAACGTCGCCATATGCAATCTGACATTTTTCGCTCTCTGCATCCGTGTTTTCTATGTCACATTTCGTCGTGCTGGCCAGTCTCTCACTTCATTCCTAGCTTAAATGACTATTGCATGACATTGTAAACTATGTAACCCGGGAACTCGTCACCAATTTCATTAACTCTTTAAACTTTTTTTTTTCAATTTACAGTCGTGTCAGAATTTACCACAAGCGAAATCGAATTTTTTCCGGATAAGTGTGTGTGTGTGTGTGTGTGTGTGTGTGCGCTTGCGCGCGCGTGTGTGCGTGTGCGCGCGCGCGTATGCGTGCGTGCGTGCGTGTGTGTGTGTGTGTGTGTGTGTGTGTGTGTGTGTGTGTGTGTGTGAACAGTTCTTTTTCCCCCGAAATAGTCTTAATAAAGATTTTAGTTGTTTTGGTTTCTTTCTATTCGTTTGTTTGCTTCTTTCTTTTCAGTTTTAATAACGATAACGGACATGTATAGCGCTTTACGAAATGTGAAAATGATAATAAATTCTAAAGACAAATTAAAAGAATAGATTGCACAGCTTACAGTAAGTTTAAAATCATGCAACATATTTCCAGCGTAGCCAAACCCATACTTTAAAAAGTCACTTGATCTAAACGAACTGAAAAATTATAGACCAGTTTCACACTTGCCCTTCCTGTCAAAAATGCTGAGGAAAACTTATTCTTCAACAGTTTACCTCACATTTGCCTGATAAAAACTTACTCATTGCTCACCAGTCTGCATATACATCTGGCCACAGCAGTGGAACCATCCTCCTTCGCGTTCTCAACGACGTTCTTCTTTCATTAGACAAAGTATCTGTTATTTTACTATCGGACTTGTCAGCAGCCTTTAACACGATGGATCATGAAATTCGCCTCTCTCGTCGTCAACATATTTTGGTATTCTCGATGTTGCCCTGGACTGTTTTCGATCATACTTGTCTGAACGGGAAAAAAGTATGTGATGATTAATGGCCAACACTCTGCAGAGACTGTTCTCCAGGTTGGTGTGCTCCAGGGCTCCGTGCTGGGTCCTGTGCTATTCATCATGTTCACCAATCCTTCCTTCGGTCTAATCCGATCTTCTGTTTAAACTCACAAAACCACTCCAACAGTTCCAGAATGCTGCTGCGGGTCGTTTACAGACCTCGTAGGACAGTGCACATCAAGTCTCTTCTTAAGGAACTTTACTAGCTTCCAATACAAGAACGCATTCAGTACAAAATCTGTTTTCAATGCTGTCATGTAGATCCCTGTAAACAGACAGAAGTGAGGGGCGCCAGCAACGTTCCGTTCTCTGGCGCTCACGTTTAAACACACGTAGCTGATCATTAGTAGAATTATACCAAGGGGTGTACCTACGATGGCGCACCTTCTGCTTGCTTCTCCAGCACACATCTCAAGTGAGGGTTTAAGTCGGGGAGTTTTCAGTCTGTTATTTTCGACAGCCCGAAGTCCAATGATCTAAGCATTCAGCTGCGGAGCTGACAGTCAGTAGGTCGAACCACTTGTGGGATCAGGTTTTCACAGCTTGGAAACTAACTGTCTAAGCAGCAGTGAGTGTTTACTAGAGGCAGTTCAGGGGAGGTTAAGGCGGCGGAGGGGTAGTGTTGAGCTCCGCGTCCCGTCATGCCAGGCCCTAAACACGTCGAACCTCTAATAGCTGACTGCCTCAATGGCTTTTATGCTGTGGGACTTTTAACATTTGATTAACCTTCACATTTTATATTTGCTTTTCTTTTTGTTTTGGTTTGTTTGTTGTTGTTGTTGTTGTTTGTGTGTGTGTGTGTGTGTGTGTGTTTTTTTTTTTTTTTTTTTGGGGGGGGGGGGGGGGGGGGGGGGGTTGTTTGTTTGTTGCTCACATCTTTCTTTCCATTCTTTCAGATAACTGTGAACAACTTTCTTCTTCTGTAGGAAACCCAAACCGATTACCTAGACCCGCCCCAATCTCCCACCCAAACGAGAACCCGGACACCGACCGAACTTCATCCACAACACGCCCACCTCATCCGAAATCCCTTTCCACATGGACGATCATTTCCCCGTCATCACCAGCGCCGCGAGCCCTGTCTTCACCTCACAAGCTTCTGGAGGCCCCAACGGCCGGAAGGCGGCTCGACCCGGGTCGGGAAGAGAGTCACGGGAGCTGGAGAGGAGAGAGTCCAGGTCCCGCCTGAAGGCCGTGTCTGTGGACGACAGCTGCACGGAGCGCCCGCCCTCCTGGCGAGCGGACGGCGAGGGGCCGGGCAGAGAGTCCCAGCACCCCTTGACGGGCTGTCCCGAAGTCATTGAGATGAACGACCTGAGCTCGCAGCCCTCCAACACCAGTAGCCCCAACGAGGAGAGTCAGGTGGACGGCCTGCCCGGCTTCCTGTCCTCCTTCAGCTCCTCTGGACCAGCGGATGAACTCATCAGGATGGAAACGCTGCCCAAGGACAACGCCCACGCCCAGCTCAAAACACCGGACGAGCAGTCCACGTCTCCGCCGTCGGCAGTATCGGACTATGACGTTCCCAAATCAGTCCTGCCGCTAAATCCGGATTTCCCGAAGTCAGAAGACGCAGAGTTGCCGCCATACAGACACATTTTTGCACAGCCGAGCAAGCACGCGGTGTTACCTATCAACGGTGCGGTAGGCGATTGGGAAAGTGAGAACGAAGACGGCGACAAGAGCCTCCCTCCCCTGCACATTAGTGAAGAGGACCTGAACGGCAACTTGTCGAAAGTGGGCTCCTTGGACTCGTCCTTTCTGCCGCGGGTACCAGTTCGTGGATATTCCTCGGAGGAAGCGAGTTCCCCTGGCTCTTGCTCCACGCCTCCTCTCATTGTTGCTGATCACCGTCCCAGAAACCAGCCCCCTGTGATGGTGGACGGGGTTGGAGTGGACGGACACTTTCAGAACAACTGCGAAGACGACTGTGGTGGCTTCCTCCCGCACGCCGTCAAAGGTTCTGCAGTGAACTCTTCCCCTTCCAAGGGCCCTTACTCTTTCGACCCAGCCTTGGACTCCGACCCTGACGACGTGGAGCAGTTCATGCACGGATCTCCCAAGAAAAGCCCTGGCGGCTGTTCAGCGGGAGAGATCCAGAACGACTACGACAGACGGCTGCAGAAAGTGCGCGTGGACCAAGAAGCCATTCCCATCTAGCTGCCACCCTGCTGCGGATTGGAAGTGACCTGCCCATAGCTGAGACCATCTTCATGTCCTCGAACTCCAAGATGACACCCCCCCCCCCCCCCCCCCACCTCCCCAACTTCCGCAGTTCCCCGCCTCCTTCACTTTCCTGTTCTTTTCATTCGAGAGAAATTCATTAAGACAGTTCTGAACTAATGTGACGGAGGCGAATCCCCGCTTTGGCATGAAGTAGGGGACTATGTCACTTCTGTCTATTGCCCATCCTCTCCCGTTCGCCCCACCATCATCATTGACGCATACATTGCCATCAGAAGTGACCTTCTGTGGACCGTGTTGGTCGGAGTTCACAGACCTCTGCGATTGGGGGTTGGACCAAGCAAGTCAACCTCTGTGCTTCATTCTTGTCAGTTGTTGAACAGGACCTAAATCTTACAGTGACACCCGGGTGCTGAAAGGGAGATGATTTTGTTGACTGAAATGTACCGAGCCCTTCCCTTTGTAGAATAGGAACTAAGCAGGCTTGTGCAACTTCCAGGTGTCGGACACAGGTACCAACAAGTTACACCTGATTTCAGGTGAATGCTAAAAGTAACCCAGACAAACCTGGCCTGGAAGTGTCTGCGAGGAGGAAGACGGGGTGGTGGTGGGGGGGGGGGGGGTGTTTGTTGTTGGACACTTGCAGTGTGATGACGGCTGCAAACAATTTGTAATCTTTATAGACCTGACGTGTCTATGGCCCAAACTACTTAATTTAAACAACGGCTTCTTCCCTGGAGCTGCACAGGAGTCTCTTGTTCAGGCGAAGATGCCTTTGTGGCTCGGAAGAGCTGACGACGATGATGCATTTTGCCTGAAGGTGTACATATAAATTATTGTGTCGCAGCTGGGGAAGAATTGTTCTGTAAAAAAAAAAAAAAGGAAAAAAAAGCATTAATTAGTGGCCATTTTCGCTGGCAATATTATGCTGAGCTTTTTGTTTTAATTCATGTTGGACGCTCATGTTGTTGTACATCACCTCATGTTGTTAACAGGTATACACTCTTCCTCCCCCCCCCCAATCTCTCTCTCTCTCTCTCTCTCTCTCTCTCTCTCTCTCCTCTCTCTCTCTCTCTCTCTCTCTGTGTTGCTGATCTTTGCACGCACGTTTTGAGTAACTGTGTATGTGCATGTGTGGGATGGGGAGATTTGAATATGAAAGTGTGTGTGTGTGTGTGTGTGTGTGTGTGTGTGTGTGTGTGTGTGTGTTCCCAAAGCCTGGTGAAAAGAGGACATTGAAGATATAGTCAGCTTGCCTACACACAGTTGGCAATTCAGCAATAAGAACAAACACTATAACGAGAGTTGAACAAAAAGAACGGGCTGGGGGTGGGGGGGGGGATTGCTGTCTGTAGATCTCATAATATTGCCTCCTCTTGACAACTATTATGATGGACCCCTTCGACAAAGGGAGATCGATTGTCAACTGATGCATGTAAGCTTCAAAGATTTATGTGGGGGGAAAAAAAAGGGGGGGGGGGGGATAGGGAGGAGGGTAAAGGGGCGGGGACAATAAACTCAACGCTTCAAAACTCAAAACAACTTGCCGATTTGAGGGCGAAAAAAAGAGAGACACAAGCACAGAGAGAGAGAGACTTTGCGGACGGACGGGCGGACAGACAGACTGTGAGATTAAGATAGTGCAAACAGACCACATCCAAAGATTTGTGTTTGTACATGATGACTTAAGGGGTCAAAGGCCACCCAACAGAGGTGTCCGCAGTCTGTGGAAGGACATCTCGTTTAAAGAAGTGCAGCAGGTGGTTGTTCACTGGGTATTTTATTGCTTCCCCTTCTCCTCTCCTGTGAGTGTGTTTTTCGTTTTGTGTGTCTCTAACTCTGAAAGCACGGTTTGTCTTTAAAAGCAACGTATTTTTCATTTATAAAGCGTGCGTTGCGATCAGTTTAAGGATGTCTTTTATTTTTTATTTTTTTCTTTTGTATTTCATGTTGCAAATTATTGTTACAAATATTTATCTTGAATGTGTGTGCGTGCATACGTGCAAGTACTTATCTCTAGATTCTGTGTGTGTGAGAGAGAGAGAGAGAGAGAGAGAGAGAGTGTGTGTGTGTGTGTGTGTGTGGTGTGTGCGTGTGCGTGCGTGCGAGAGAGAGAAAGAGAATTATAAACGCTGCTATCTATCATTAATTTCTTACTGCAGTTTATCATTTGTTTATCAAGAATCATCTGCATTGCTGAAAGATAGCAGAAAAAAAGAAAAAAGCTGCGAGTTTAGTCATGCTTACGGTCATCATTTTAAATAGAGGTACTGAGACCAAATGTCTGTCAAAAGTTTCGTTTTCATTCGTCAAAACTCACCAATAGCGCCACAAACGGGGGGAAAAATGCACCGCGTCTTTTGTCATCATCATGATCATCTTCAAAAAAGGGCACTGAGTTAAGTGTGTGCCCAGCAACCGAATGCCCTCCTCTACAGCTGCAAAACACTGCCAAAGCTAGACTTTCTACGCGGATTTCCGGTATCTCCCCTCCCTCCTCCCACCACCACCGTACCTTTACCCCTCCCCCTTGCAAATCGGTAACTTCCACTCGCATGATTTGGGTATTTCCATTGCAATTCATAACTTGCCCTGATATTCCGTGCATGTGTAGAAGGGATGGATGAAACACATGCCTCAGTTTTGTTTATAAAAACGCCCAGCTGAATTCTGCCTTCCTTCATCGGCCGGGTTCCCGCTGTGGAAAGCTAAGTGATCGCAATTTTCAAAATCAACATCATCTTCAGAGTCTGAGATTCGGATCAAGCTCTTTCCCCGTATCCCCACACTCCTCCTCCCCAATGTAATCTCGTGCTGGAGTCGGGAGTGCCCATTTCGTTTACGAAGTTTCGATTTAAATTTGTTTTTAATGTATTTTGCTTCTTTTTTTGTGGTTTTAACATCGATTTTCAACTACAAAAACATGGATATCTGTTATAAATTAATTCCTATTAATTTGACGTCAGATTTGTGCACTGAAACGTTAGCGACAGTACTTCCCTTAAACGACGCAACAGATGTAAAAAAAAAAAAACACACACGGCCGAAAGAGACCCGTCCTTGGCAAAAGTCTGTAGCAAAATCCTCTTGGATGTGTGTGTGTGTGCGCGCGCGTACGTGCGCGTGCGCATGTGTGTGTGTGTGTGTGTGTGTGTGTGTGTGTGTGTGTGTGTGTGTGTGTGTGTGGCAGCATAGCATGGCGTTGCTCTTTCTTTGGAGAGACCGGCCAGATCGTTACACCACGAAATTTGTTGTGGTGACGAAATGTATGTTGCATTTTGCAGATGTACACTTGTACTGCCACATTGGGACGTCGGTGAAGGCTGATTCAGAGTCCCCCTCCTCCTTCCCCCATTACCCTGCGGCCCTGGCCTCCCCCCCCCCCCCCCCCCCCCCCCCAACCCCACCCCCCTACCCACACCACTTTACACACCCACCCACCCACCCATTCAGTTTTCAAAGTCTCATTTCTGCGTTTTCTTTGTGTCATCAGTACCGTTTATATGCTCACCATGGAAAAAAGAGTAATAATCATCTTCCACGTCCCTGCGCTTGTTACTATGAGCATTGTTCTGCATAGTCTAATGGTAGTATGCAACAACATCACAGCACTTCTCCGTTCAGTTTCAAATCGCTTGCTGATGGGGCGGATTGAGGGGTGAGGGGAGCAGGGTTTCTTCTCCCCATAAGACAGAAAGTGAAAACAGATAAGACACATAAAAAAGGAAAGAGAGGTTTGTTTCACCGACTCTCTCTTACGGACATTTTTGGTCAGATATATCAGGGGTAAAATTTTGGCTCAGGTTGCGCCAAATTGCTCCAGTTTGCTTCTTTTGAATCAATATGGTTAGGGGGGAGGAGAGGGAGGAGGTGGGAAACATGTCCCGGTGCCTCTCGGAAGGCTGGGTGCTTCTGGCTACTGACTAGACGTTTCGTGTCGTCGGTCAGTTCCTGTGAACAGTTTTGGACACCCACCCCACTCCCACACCGCAAAACAAAGTCTATGTGGTTTTGTCTACCCCACTCCAGGCTGTTCGTTTTCTTACCATCTTTCCTGCCTGGTAGCAGCCCTGTAAAAAGGGTACTGTGTGGTCGGGTGGACTCTGATGATATTGAAACCGTAAAAAAAAAAAAATGAACACCTGAGAGGCTACAAGATGGCAGTCAGTGAAACCTAATGTATTAGGCTTAACGTAAGAACCTTTCTTTCTCCGTAGAGTGTCCACTGTAGGTACCCCTCAAATTAGTCAGGGATGCAGAATTCACAAAAAAGAACACAAGTGAACTCGGAGGCTGTCGCAACAGGGAATGTTCTTAGGTAGGGGCACGTGGCGCGCGTTATGCTTCAGTGCAAACTGCATGCTTCTGCGAGAGAAGTGTGCAACGTCGACCCTTCTCTCCGTGTCTTACTAGACAGAGATTTTGAAACGTATTCATTTTTTTTTTCTTTTTGTGAAGCTGCTAATCATGTCCTCAGCTAATTGTGAGATGTATGTTGGGTGGGAGGACTTAAGCGGAGATTGATGCATCTTCACCATCTGTGAGTTCCTTTCTGTTTCGTTGACTAGTTTAAAGACTTGTGTGATTGTTAGTACCTGCGTGTGGATTGTTCAGCGATGACTGAAACAAGATTTCAGTTTCGTTTTGAGACACCTGTGAAGATTACTCAAGAGAGAGAATTATGTCATGCGTGTGTGGGTGTATGTCCACTTATTTCTTACTGTTGGACCAAAGAATTTGAATGGCACACACACAAAAAAATGATCATGACGATTTATTCATTCTAGTTATCATGTAATTGTTGTGATTTTTAAGATTCTTTATAACTGCATTACCATAAATTAGAAGCATGTTTGGGGTTTTGTTTGTTTGTTTGTTTGTTGTTGTTTTTAGTATTTCGAATGGAGGAGTTTCAGGGGACGAAGGAGGGGTCAGAAAAATGCCAGGTACTGGAGAGACACGTAGTCAAATTGTTTGTGCGTTCGGCTGCGGAACTTTCGGCAAGTCGCGAGTTCAAACTTCTCGTGGGGTCTGATTTTCCCGGCTTGAAACCCGTCTTTCTTCACTCAGCGTGTGAGACGGGTACCTGACTCGGTTCAGGGAATGTCAAGGCGGTAGCAGAAGAAAAGGTTGGTCGAGTTGGCCTTCGCCTCCCCTGAAGCCGCGTGAACGAGGCACATACGGTCACTGTCCTTCGTGACTTTAGCATGTTGGATTAACTAATACGTATTTCATGGTGTCTGCCACCGATGGAGATTGATAAAAATGATTTTCAGATGAAGTCACAAAGTTAATAACAATGATTTTTAGATGAGGTCACAAAGTTCAAGCAATGATTTTTAGATAGGTCACAAAGTTGATAATGATTTGTAGATGAGGGCACAAAGTTGATAACAATGATTTTTAGATGAGGTCACAAAGAAGTTGTAATCTAACACACATGCTGCACAGAACATGTTTATGAACATTCACTCTCTCTCTCTCCCTCTCTCTCTCTCTCTCTCTCTCTAACACTTTGACGGCTGTGTTGCTCATCCCCAACTCCACTCCATCATCCCTCCGTCAGTCGTTCAGTTAGCGTTGAAGGCAGGCAAGCGATCCAACGTCATGAGCACGTCACTATAGGAAGAACCACGACGCACACAGACACAGACACAGACACACACTCACTCACACACACACACACACACACACACACACACACACACACACACACACACGTGCGCACGCACGCGCGCGCGCGCACACACACACACACACACACACACACACACACACACACACACACACACACACACAACACAACGGGCTCGTTCCTATCATCGCCTCGACCATTTACCAGTCGGCGCGCCTCTTGACAGGCCGTACCTCACCTCGCTCTCTCCTCAACACACCGTGACCGTTACCCCTCACTGACGTCAGAGCACGCGTCATACCTTGTCACGTCACGACGATAGTTTATTGGTCGCCTTGCCCCACGCCTTTTTCACGGCTTTCTTTTATATATATATATATTTTTTATTTTTTTTAAGAGATGGTGTAGGGGCTGAAGGAGAGAGAGAGAGAGAGAAGGGAGGGGGGGGGGGGCAGGAAAGGAACATGGGTGGGATTTGTAAAACAGGATTTAATACGTCATCGACGTGGTGGGTAGAGAATCATATCTTGTACGGACGGTTAGAGACAATGACGAGGTTGGAGCTGGTGTGTCCCTCGTAGCACACCACGCACACACGCATACACACACACGCACGCACGCACGCACACACACACACACAGAACACACACACACACACACACACACACACACACACACACACACACACCTCCCCCCGCCTCCCCCACCCCTTCCCTTCACTAGCAGAATTGGCCAACCGACCCTTCAATGTTGGTCATCAAAGACGAAAATCAGAGTGACATCTGTGGAACTTAGCATTCCCTATTTCACTCACTCACAACATTCTCTCTCTCTCTCTCTCTCTCTCTCCTCTCTCTCTCTCTCTCTCTCTCTCTCTCTCTCTCTCACACACACACACACACACAACATGCGCACCTTGCTGGATAGTGTCCTTTGGAAAGTGGATTTCTTTTGCCTCGTGCATTGAAGTCGACTTCAAATTAGTATACCCACGTTCCTTTGGCATTGCTCGAGCATTGCTGGAGACTGTCCATCTCGCTTTCATTTTTGATGGGAAAGGAGGTGTGACCCTGTGTTGAATTAAAGATCTGTCGGTGCCGAAGGATTAGGGACTCTTAAATCTGAAAATCCAAAGAATGAAAAGACGATGTAGACACGGTTGGGACAACGGAAGGAAGCTGTTCCTGCTCGTTTGTATGCGGTTTTGTATGCGATTCGTGTTTAGTTCATGTGCATGTTGGTAGTATAATCTTTGAACGTTCACTCGGTTTTCGAGCGCAGAAACAATCGTCTCTGTCTCTCTCTCTCTGTGTCTCTCTCTGTCTCTGTTCTCTCTCTCTCTCTCTCTCTCTCTCTCTCTCTCTCTCTCTGTGACGCTTGAGAACTTTTTTTCATCTTCGCTTGCTTGTTACTACCCCCTCGCTTCCCTCATCACCACCACCACCACTCTCCGACCCTCCCCCCCCCTCCCCCCCCCATCCGCAACCCTTATCCCTTTCTTTTTTCCAACCCCCACCACACCCCTACCCCCCCCCCCCCCCCTTCCCCCTCCAGGGTAGTGGGCCAACAGGGGTCCGTTCTTGTGCCGAACATGTCAGCACCGTCATCAATTACTCTGACGTATTGCCTGCCTCAGAATCTGACGTCTCCCCGAGAAACAAACAAACAAAATAACCACTCACAGAGGTGTGTGTGTGTTTTGTTCTGTTGTTGCTCCGTGTGTGTGTGTGTGTGTGTGTGTGTGTGTGTGTACGTACGTGCGTGCGTGCGGCGTGCGTGCGTGTGAGTGTGTGCGCGCGCGCGCTTGCGTGAGTGTGTGAGGGAAAGAGAGAGAGCGAGAGTGTGTGTGTGTGTGTATGAATAATACCCATAACGACGTCTGAAGAATTCACGAAAATGAGCGGCTCCGTAAAAGGCCCTTTGAGGTCGGCGTGGCGACGGGCCAACTGATACTGACACTTAAAGCTGGAACCGATGATGACAGTGCCACCGAGAGATCACCGACTGTTAACCTGGCATTAGGAAACTGGGATTGTTTTCGGTTTGTGTTATGACATTTCTATCCTCTTTCTTTTTCTCACTTTATTGATGCAAACTGTTTGATGATGAGAATTGAAAAGTGGGTGGCCCGTAGGGTGAAGGGAACGAAAGAGCTTAGGACTCTGTGAAGGGTGATTTACTACTTACTAACCAAAAATAACTCAAAGACACAAACGGTATTGTGTGTGTTTGAGAGAGAGAGATTCGGGGAAGGGAAGGGGGTGGGGGGTCTGTGTGTCAGAGAGATAGTGAGACAGACAGACAGAGAGAGAGAGAATCAATAGATAACTTGATACAAAATCATCGACAACAGTAGGTGAGCAAATGGGCACCGTTTTGCGTTTGGAACGTGACAAAATGAAACAAATAACAGATTTAATACGTGTTTTTGTTCCTCTGCTTTAGGCCCATTTCTTTGCGGGGGCTTTAATTCTTTCATTTTCGTTTAATTCAGACAACCTGTGGCGCGTTTTTTCTTTTACTACCTTTAGATAGAAGTCAAGCTTGTTGACGTAGCTATCTGGCGTTTGGCTGGGTTCCGTAATACCACGTTTGTTTGTTTGTTTTTTCGTTGCTGTTGTTGTAAATGTTGGTTGCTTTCTTCCCAAGAATGTGCGTCATTGCTAACTGATGTCCCGTTCTACTAAGAACAGCATCATCGTCTTCGTCGTTATCACTCCACCATTCTCCTCGCTGTCTCTGTGCTTCTGTTGAATATAGCGAGCAATGTTCGTTTAGCTAGGAGTTTAGATGTTATGTACGCTGGCACGCGCACACGCACGCGCGTGGTGTACACACTCACGCACGCAACTCGCTCGCACACACAAACACACACACAATCACACACACACACACACACACACACACACACACACACACACACACACACACACAGCGCATCAGACCCCCCAATTATTTCACATGTTAACTAACTCTATGGCAGGCGCATAATGATGTACATTGACCCTCGGAGATTTGGGAAGGTGTGGAAAAGAAAAAAGAAAAAAGTTTCCAACCCTCAGAATCCTGCTATTACAGGTGCACCGTCAGGTTGTTGGCCCAGTGCTGGGTCTGTTGTATCCGCCTTGCCTTGTTTTTGTTTAGTGCAAGACATGCCTTCTGCTGATTAGGTCTTCGAGTCTCTGACGATGCCGACACTGCGCTGCATGCAGATGATGCTGGATTTCATCCACTTTGTTCAGCCACCGACCGACACTGTTGGGGGAGTGGAGGGATGGAGGGTGGGTGGCAAGGGGGGGGGGGGGGGGGTGGAATGGGTTGTCGTCGGTGGGACAAGACTCGGGATGTTGGAGAGAAGAACGGTTGATATTATTTATTCTTACTTATCTGGTGCAGACGGATGCTTGCTGGTCGTGTGGTCGTCGGTTTTTTTTTTTTTTTTTTTTTTTTTTTTTTTTTTTTACAACTTTCTGTTTTCTTTTCATGTGTTTTTTTTTTTTCTTTTTTCTTCGATATCTGTTCATTGTTGTTGTTGTTTTTTGTTTTACTTTCCGTTGCTCTTGCGTTTTGTCGAATAAACGGCGAAGATTGTATTTATGGGACTTTTGTTTTTGTTGTGTGTGTGTGTATGTGTGTGTGTGTGTGTGAGAGAGAGAGAGAGAGAGAGAGAGAGAGAGAGAGAGAGAGAGACAGACAGACAGACAGATACAAGGTGCACAAAGATATACTAGATGAAAATGTTGCGTGAGCTTATTGGCTTCGACGGGTGATAATTACTGTTTTCACGGTTATCATTAAAACAAAATTTACGTTTTTTATTTTAGAATTTATGATTACGATGTGAAAAAGTACATTTTTAGATTAATCGAGTAAATTTACCGGTTTTTGTTGTTTTTTTTTTTTTTTTTTTTTTTAAAACTCAGTCAGGATGACAAGTCAAACGAAAAACACACATGCAAACCCTTAGGCGAAAACAAAAGGCGATGTGCAGAGAAAACACATAATTATGACTGTCTGCGAGTTTGCAAAGCAGCGTTTAGGGACTGGTAGTAGTACGCGCAGTGATACCAATGGCACCAATATGCGGGCACAGGAATCCCACTTGCCGGTTTTCCACGAGTTGAAAAAAGTGTCTGTTTGTATGTGTATCATCCACACTACCTGTTTTCACCAGTCACAGTTGCTATGCGCATAGTGACCCACCTTTCAACGCCATCTTGGATCCAAATATCGGGGAACAAAGTAATCATGAAGCAATAACATCAGTGATCATTTCTGCCGCTATGGAGGTTCTGTGTTCACCTGCGTCTGCTGCTTGGTCGGTTTGTCTGTCTGTCTGTCTGTCTATTCGTCTGTCTGTCAGGAGGATTACGCAGAAACCACTGAACCAATTTTAACCAAACTTGGTCGAAAGATGAAATTTGTCCCAAGGACCAACCCAATACATTTTGGAGCGGATCCCTTTTTTTTTTTTTTAAATAAGGATTGTTCGACTGAGGTCTGCGCTGTCCCGAATGCTCTGCTAGTTATTGTCTATGTTCCTGAAGAAAATTACTGTTCTTTTCGTTTGTTTGTTTTTAGGAAAACAGTAATTATGAGCTCTTACAGTTCACGAAACTTCTCATGCATACATCCAATAGTATTTCCCTTACAAAGCACATCACGTCAACTTTTTTTTTTCTTTATACGACATAGTAGTCACCCCCCCCCCCCCCCCCCCCCCCCCCCTCCCCGCCGTCTCCAACCATGACTCGCCTGTGTCCTGATACCAGAAGTCTGTGAGAATGTCAATGGAAGGTGCTTTGTCTGAAACCACTGCCTCAGTGAACTATGGCGGTCGTCCGAAAGACGATTCCTCAATCCCTTCCCTCTACTCTCCCTCCCTCCATCACCTGCTCCTTCAGCCCCCCCCCCCCCCCCCCCCTCCTCCCCCTTTTGCCGCCTGCCCCCGTAGTATGGCACCTCCCACGTCGACGATCCTCCGATGAACATCTGCTAGATCTGGGATTCCATTGTGTGCAAAATCCGATCACATTGGCATAGGTGTATGTCACACACACACACACACACACACACACACACACACACACACACACACACACACACACACATACCAACACACACACACATACACACACACACACACACACACACACACACACACACACACACACATGACATCCTTAAATACAAAGGGTATCGGCAGCCGGACCACACGACCAAAATCTTGCACGCTCCTGACCACCAGCCTTGGCAACAAACGAACAACTGCCATGATGCAAATTGAACGTATCTTCCTTCTGTGTGGGGTCCCCTTTTCACAGACAATCCTGACAGTGCCATCAATTTTGTTGTGTTGTATTACGTTGGATTAAGTTTTTTTTGTGTTGTAGTCTTTTGGTTTGAATAGTGTTTCATTTCAGTCGTGTCACAACGTTCATACAAACATAGGTGAGACAGGCCAACAAGAAATTCATGTATCTTAAGAAAATGTTCTCACTGAAATCGGCGATGAATATCGGAACAGTGATGCATAAAATTACCACAACATGGCAAATTTAGCATCAAATGAAAACAAAAGGCAAAAAAAGGCGAAAAAGGGAGAAAGGAAATACTAGACAACAAAGGTAAAATTGAAGTTGTAAGCCAAGGAAGGAATGAAAAGTTGCTGTTTCACTTGAATCCTCTACACCGTCGGGAAAATGTAAACTGAAGTAATGCATATATATGTGGGATGCTGTGTAACTTGGAAAAATAATAAAATAAAATAAATAAAAATTAAAAAAAATAATAATACTTCCTATCTTTAAGAGAAAGAAGAAAAGAAAGGACCTCAACATTAAAGTGTGGGCATTGCCCCAAAGCTAAGGAAACAATTCAGGGGAGAGAACTGCCAATTCGTTTTGGAAAGAGCCGTTTTGAGTTATTTCTCTCTGAAATGTTCAATTCTTCCCCATCTCTCTCTCTCTCTCTCTCTCTCTCTCTGTGTCTCACACACACACACACACACACACACACACACGCGCGCGCACACACAAATACATACACACACACACACAGAACATACACACCAACAACGACGACGGCGACGACAGTATCAACAAAGACAGCAACAATAACAGCACGCACACACGCGCGCGCGCGCGCGCACGCACGCACGCACGCACGCACGCACGCACGCACGCACACACACACACACACACACACACACACACACACACACACAAAACGATGACAGCAGGAACAAGAGCAGATACATGGAGAAGGAAGACGGCGATCGTGCCGCACTGTGGCGACTTGCGTTCCCCGAGGAAAACAACCTGACGTTCGCTCGACGACTGATGCAGTTATCCCACGATGCCAGCAGAACAGGTCCTGTACCACTGCCCACTTGCTGCTCAACCTCCACAACAGGTGGCATCGCCATACGCTGCCAGTTACGGTTCCACTGAAGGACTAGCTCTACAGATGCGTGAGACTAGCCAGTGACTCAATACTGTAGAAAAGAGAGAAGGAGAGAGATACGGAGAGACAGAGAGAGAGAGACAGAGAGAGATCATTACATCAGCATTTCACTATATCTTCTGTCATCCTACAACACCCAACTCTCTTCAGTGCAAAATTCTATGGTCATCGTTTCACTGTCGTCGACAGACAAACAATAGATTGCCAAGGCCACTGTCTTGCCCGTCTGTACTAACTTGACCACTTCAAATGTTTCTGTGTTCGATCAGAATAATGCTCTCCCCGGGAAGAACGCATACTTTTCTTGCCCCCCCCCCCCCCTTCTTTTCCATGCCTCTTCACCCCCCTCCCCCCCCCCCACCCCCCCCCTCTCCGTGAGGCGTCGTTTGTATTTCAAATGTACCCGTTTTCACGTCACTGGTATGCGTGGGCATGTGATGCTATTAGGCTTACTTTTTCGTGTCAGTCTGGCGACCTCTTCCGGTGTAATACGTTGTAAATACCACAGTGCCAAAAACACCACCGTAGTGTTGACTGCGTACACTAGCCGTCACAGCTGATCAGGTAGCCAAACCAAAGGCTCTACCCCTCACGTCATCTTCCAAACAGTTCCACAGACTTCAAGTTGACTTCCCCCACTTATTCGTCGCACACATTCATTTTAGCTTCAGTAATGTCTATAAACATAAAATATTCAAAAAGAAGAATCTTCTTCTTCTTCTTCTTCTTCTCTCTCTCTCTCTCTCTCTCTCTCTCTCTCTCTCTCTCTCTCTCTCTCTCTCTCTCTCTCAACAACAACACCACTCCAAAATGATCTCCCCAGCTTGCTGAAGCCGATTCATGTACTCCATCATGATTTTTTGTGACAATGTGGGTGTGTGCTGCTTCTTTTGTTTGTGTGTGTGTGTGTGTGTGTGTGTGTGTGTGTGTGTGCGTGCGTGCGTGCGTGCGTGCGTGCGTGCATGCGTGCGTGCGTGCGTGCGTGCGTGCGTGCGTACGTGTGTGTGCGTACGTGTGTGTGCGTGTGTGTGTGTGTGTGTGAAAAGGTAGGATTTGCGGCATGTAAATAGTGTGGTCCGCGTTGGTAGGAGCAGTTGTGAATGCGTACGCTGTAAAGAAAATCCTGTTCACAGCGCATGCCACAGGTACTAAGGTAGCTTTCTGCGCGTGAGCTGCTGTGTGAACACCATACATAATGACTAAGGTGGTTAAATCCTAGATCAGTGGCCTGAAGTTAGTTAAACCCTAGATCAGTGGCGTAAATCTTTTCACCCAATATTAGTCTGTTAATTTTTCATTTACCCTAAACCATAATAAATCACATATTATGCTGTCTGCTTGAAAATAAACCTACAAAAAAAGACCCCTGCAAAACCGTCTCTCAAAGTCGTTGTTTCTATTGTTTTTGATTTTGTGTAGTAAGTTGTCGCCCCTGATGGTCTTAACCGCTTATCGGTGTATGCTTGACCCTTAAAATGTGCGCGTCGCAAAAAAAAAAAAAAAAAGATAAAAAGAAAGAAAAAAAAGAAAAGAAAAGAACATGAAGAAGTGCAAGTTTTTGCACACGCGAGTGTGCATGCTTATGTATGCGTGTGCCGGAGGTATGCAAATACGCAGGAGGTATGTCTGGTCATCTTATACAACACGCATTACACTTCTAAACTATGAGAACATGGTGGAAACAGCTATTAAATTTTGCTTTTTTAAACACACATTTTAAATCATCCACAAGAGAGGAATAGAGGAGACAACAGTGGATTCTGAACTTTTAAAAGCCGTTAGGACTATTTTAAAAAAAAATAAAAAAGAAAACAACTCTAAAACCGGTCTTCTTCATTCAAGGTTCTCCTCAAGGGAGATAACTTACAGTGAGGACAAAAGAAGCAAGTCATTTCCTCCCTAACTTTATTCATGTCGCTATTTCAGGGTGCTAACAGTAGAGAATGCAAGAATCGGTTCTCTAAAATGGGGAAAACTTCGCGACACGTATGACAGGAATTCCATTTAAAAGTCTACGTAAGCTTGAAGTTGTTGAAGGGAAAATCCACCGTCAGATTGTACTTGTCAAATATATCTTTTACTTTCTTTCTTTCTCTCTTCCTGGAGAAGAATGCTGGGAATCACCACTGTTGAGAGATTTATTTCTGTATACACCGTATTCAATCGAGGTCGCAATATTTCCAGCTATATTCTGGGCCAGTACCAACACCACAAAAGGGAGAATCAGGACTCCAAAAGCACCCGCAACATTCTTCACGGCAGGAGGCAGCAAATCATGGCCAAGAACAACAGTGCCACTCGAAACATGCAGGCAGAGTCTGCTGGACGGGGCAGATGACTGGGAGTGCACTGCAGACCTCCCAGAATGGAAGAGTCACCCAGAAATCATCAGCAAGAGTGGCATGAGACCAGACATAGTAGTCCACTCTAAGTCAACCAAGCAGCTGATCATGATCGAGCTCACGGTGCCATATGAAAACAGAACGGAGGCAGCTCAAATCTACAAGACTGAAAAGTATGCTGATCTGGCAAACAGCCTGAGGAGAGAAGGCTATCAGGTCAAAGTCCTCACTGCAGAAATTGGAGCTAGGGGATTTGTAGGAACGTCTGCATACAGCCTCATGAAACAGCTCTCAGTTGCAGGGAAGGAAAAAACCAGAGCCCTGAAAGCAATGGCAGAAGCGGCAGAGAGGTGTTCAAGTTGGATCTGGTCAAGGAGGAACAAAAGTGAACTTCATAAGGCTTAATTTCCCGACAAATATCAGGTGTCCCTGTGGCTCAGTGGTTAAAGCGCGAGTCATTAAGTGGAAAATGAGCATCTCCAGAGGGTCATGGGTTCGAATCCCAGCCATGGCTCGTCCCAAGATGGGAAACAAAAAAGGGGCAGCAGAGGGACATCCGGAGTCATGAACAGGGTGTGGCCCAACCCCCCTAGAGTGTCAGGAGATAAGGGCCGAAACACTTGCTTGAAGGGGGCTTCTCTTCTGAGGACTCTCTGCTGCCACGCTCTCCACGAGTTTCTTTCTACCGAGGATGACACCAGTGTGCATACGTTTTAGTTTTGTTTCGTCCGTCCCACAGGCACTCCAAGGCCTGCTCATCTCCGAAAGGTGAAATGGGATTAAACGTGGGGCAAGATTCCCCCCCCCCCCCCCCCCCCCCACAGAGAACCTCGGCTTAAAGTATTGTCCCAAAAGACCAGGAGGTGACTGGTCTTAGCACAGGTATTGACACTCCAAAGAGATAATTATTACCTTCCGGACAGTTTGGAGTGGGAAGCAAGCCTCTTGTGACCTCAGAACTAGAGTCTGATGGTAAGCCGCTAGGCCAGACAGACCCCTAATGGATATGTCAGCCTCATTTGACAGTATTTGTTTTTCATTTATCAGGATTTTGTATAGGAGATGTTTTCTTGCTCGCTATGTGTGCACTGCAATTGTACTCGCGTGTGTGCTACATGAACTGGTGCCGCAAAATAACTTCAGTTCGCAGTTATAGACATACGGTTGTTTCACGATGGAAACTGAAGCTGCCTTTCTAATTCATTACATAGCCTACTACCTACTTTTCCCCCGTCTCAGTCAAGTTTTCCTGTCATGTATTTTATTTTCTGGCCAAAACGAAAAGGACTACATTTTGTGCCAGCTTTTTGATCACTCAAACCCACAGAATACAAAATGGTTTTGCTTTCTGTACTTAAGCACCGAGAACAGGTCTCCCTCATCTGAAAACCCAGAGAATAGGAATGTCAGGGCACCCATCGTGCGATGCTCATAGTTTTGGAATCTTTGAATCAAAAAGAAACCTAACAGAATCCTAGTTTTCTGTGGGTCTAAATCAAAATGGTTCCATAGATTGACAATTAGACCCAGCAAGGAGATGGTAGTCATTCGTTGTTGACTTTTGGAACAAACATGACGAAGCAACAACAACGACAAAAAACAAACAAACAAAAAAGCTCAGCCAGACAAACACTGAAAATCGCTCTCTCTCTCTGTCTCTCATTCTGTCTGTCTGTCTCTCTCTTTCGCACGCACACACACGCACGCACACACACAAACGTGCGCATGCACACACACACACACGAACACGTACGCACCCCCCTCCCCCCTCACACACACTACCACCACACGACACACACACATGCGCGCGCGTGCACACACGCAGACAAACACACACATGCATGCACACGCACAGACACATACACACGCGGGGAGAGCGCTGTGCAAACGCCTGTTGAACAAAAGCTTCAAAGCGTGGAATCACAGAGACAGGCACGTTCAAGGTTTATATTGTCCAAACGCAGAAAGATGAGAGTTGGGGAATGGAGGAGGGAGGAGGGGGTGGGGGGGAGAAGGGGGTGAGGATGGGGAGGACTGGTGGTGGTGGTGGAGGTGTTTCTACGAGTAGAGAGAGTTCAGTCCACGGCATCCAAGAGGCAGCAGCAGGCACAGGCGGCACACAGCCCTGCCATACAGGCCGTCAAGAAGTCCTGATTCCCGTCCTGACCCCTTCTGTCCTGCTGCACTCTGCACAGCCGTCAGGGAGTGTTTCATACACACACACACACACACACACACACACCACACACACACACACACACACACACACATACACACACTATCCACTCACTCACTTACACACACACACACACACACACACACACACACACACACACGCATACACACACTCACACAATGGCTCACACACACACACCACACACACAACACACTCTCTCTCTCTCTTTCTCTCTTACACACACACACACACACACACACACACACACACACACACACACACAGAGGCTCATATACTCTCCCTCTCTCTCACACACACACACACACGCACACACACACACACACACACACACACACACACACACACACACACAGAGGCCCACTCACATTCTCTCTTTCTCTCTCTCTCTCTCTCTCTCTCTCTCTCTCTCTCTCTCTCTCTCCTCTCACACACACACACACACACACACACACACACACACACACACGCACGCACGCACGCACGCACGCACGCACGCACGCGCGCACGCGCGCCTACACACATTTGTGACTTACACCACTCCCTGCTGAGGGTAGCCGTACCCCGCTGGTGGGTAGGGCTGGCCACCGTAGGGCTGTCCGGGGCCGGGGGAGGATAGTAGCCTGCCTGCGGCATCGCCTGCTGGTAGACCCCGGGGGATAGGGCGTGGGCGGGGCGGAGGGGTGCATCGGAGCCCCAGCGTAGGGAGGGAGAGAGGCAGCTTGGGAGTTAAACATACTGTGGAGGAAATGAATCGGTCAGCAGCCAGCCCGAGCAGTCAGTCCAGTTCAGTGGAAAGCGGTCAGTAATGTGATCACAGCGTATCTTCTTTACATGCAGATAACTACAACTACAACAGTAACAACAACAACAGCAACAACATGAACAAGAACAGCAACAATGACAAGAACAACAACAACCACACACACACAAACATACACATACACACACGCGCGCGCGCGCGCACGCACGCCCACGAACTGACGCACGCACGCGCACACACACACACACACACACACACACATACACACACACGCACGCACGCGCGCACGCACGCACGCGCACACACACACACACACACACACACACACACACACAGGCGCGCGCTAGGCACCTTGAAAGTTAAATGGATTTTTATCATCTTCATCGATTAGCATTTTTTTTTTTTAAGTCTCAAATTCTGTTTGTGTAATGCCCTGCTGTCATGGTGATCTCAGTTTCGATTTTCTCTCCGCAGCTATGTCCTTTGCGTGTTCGTCCCGGAGTCACTGGTATCGGTCACTCCATGCGAACAGTGTTGAACGGACGTGGTGATGCCCTCCCTTTACTCACACTGGCTCCGCGACTTCAGCATGGGGGCCTATAGTAGTAGATAGTGTCCGACGTATACTGGATCAGAACAGGCACCATTGAACATTACCAGGTGACTCGGTAGCAGTGCAGTGTCTCCTCTGGTGGGTTGCCTCTTTGACAACTCGATAACGACTGCTCCCAGCGGATTGTTTTTACCATGACTGTGACGAGTCTGGGAACCGGAAAAGCTTTAAGAGTAACGCCACTGATGGAGATAAAACAACAACAACAACAACAAAAAGAAAAAAAGAAAAAAAAAAGGAAGGTGGGGGTGTGGACTGAATGAGTTCCAAGTACAAGCCAGTTAAATGTTGGTTAGTATTGTGGGTCCGGCCTCTAAGGAGAATCCGGAATCTGTTGTATAAGATCACGCAGAAACTACTGAACCAAACTGACATTGACTTAAATAGGATAGAATGTGGCCCCAAAGAAAACCACTATATTTTGGTCATGATGCGAATCATCAACTTGCTGTTGGCAGAAATCCACGTTCTGTTGCTAGTAAGTCATGGCGAGATTAATAATGTATGTAACCCATGAACAGGTCAGAGTTCGGGTTACAACAAAGGTCAAGAAGTTGAACAGATGAAAATCACCCCGGTTCTGCGATTTTTTTTTTTTATCCCAAAATGAAACAGCCGATTTTATCCTGGAATTTTAGGTCAGCACATTAGTTTTAATGCCTTACGTCAGGAAGGATAGCAGAATATTGCATGGCTTGTTGACTGCTCATGTTACTACGCCATCAAGAATTTTTTTTTCTTTTCTTTTTTTTTCTTTTTTTTTGAGGGGGAGGGAAGGGTGTGTGAGAAGAAAAGTCTTGCAGACGATAGAAAAAAATAAATAAATAAAGGGTCGTGTAGATCGTGCTGTAATGTAAAAAAGAAGCAGACACTGGATCTGCCTCTGAGTAAGGCACAAGTATGGGTCAAGGGCTGGACTGTGAAATGAATATGTTTCGGTAATGGCTGAAATTCTGATAAAAGCCAGGTGCAGCTTTGTGTGTAACACAGAATATATAGCGCTTTTGGCCAAGTCTGTAACAGTGGAGTCGGACCCAAACAGGCAGGCTGTTGGCGCTTGATGACTGCGAGGAAAGCTGTGCGAACTGTGTTGATTCTCTGCCTGACAAAGTCATGTCCCTTTGTGTTCCTTGTACGAATTGCAAACCAGCCGTCGTAGCGCAGTGATTGGCGGGTCTCAAATTCCTGACTCGGAAATCACGAGTTCGAATCCCATCAAAGCCATTCATATTTGTACGATTTTCGGCTCATTACTGGCTCCTACTCAGAGCTGGCGGACTCATTTTTAGAAGACTGAAACTACACTCACAGTCGAGTTTCATCCACTAAACGGATGCGTCTTTGACACTGGTGCTCAAATTTCCTAACCAATTCTGCAGGTGTCTGTATCTCTCAGGCCTGGTTGACGCAGGGATGCGATGAAAGTAAGAGCAGAGGACAACCCTGTTGTACAATCTCAGACCGGAATGGAACGCTTTAGCATCATCTTCAGCATTAGGACCCTCATCGATCAGCATCTTCAGCATCAGGACCCTCATCGATCAGCATCTTCAGCATCAGGACCCTCATCGATCAGCATCTTCAGCATCAGGACCCTCATCGATCAGCATCTTCAGCATCAGGACCCTCATCGATCAGCATCTTCAGCATCAGGACCCTCATCGATCAGCATCTTCAGCATCAGGACCCTCATCGATCAGCATCTTCAGCATCAGGACCCTCATCGATCAGCATCTTCAGCATCAGGACCCTCATCGATCAGCATCTTCAGCATCAGGACCCTCATCGATCAGCATTATGAAAGGCTCATACTCTATGGCCGTCCATGCCGTGCTCTCCTGCTGACCTCAGTTTTCGACTTAAATATGAGTTAAGATCGCTGGCATCGACGAGTTCATAGAGACTGTCGCTGGACGGACGTGGTGGCGCCCTCCGGAGGGGGACATTCACTCATGCTGGCTCGACGACTAAGCAATTATCGTCGTCAGAAGGGGGCTCAGGAGGAAGTATATCCTGCACATGTCGATCACAGCAGGCCCCTCTGAACCCCACCGAAGTGACGCGGAAACAGCGCAGTGTCGCCTCTGACGACAAGACACTGACTATTCTTGTGGATTGCCGGTGCCCGTACAGCGACAGGAAAAGCCGGGACGGAGACTGAGCCGATGCGAGTGGTGTTGGAGAGGATGCTACTGAAGTGCACTGAAGGTCGGAGAGAGGAGGAGGAGGAGGAGGAGAAGGAAGGAAGGGAGGAAGAAGGGAAGGAAGGAAGGAAGAAGAAAAAAAAAGAAGGAAAAGAAAAAGAAGAAAGAAAAGAAGAAGAAAAAGAAGAAGAAATGAAAGAAAAAGAAAAAAATGATGACACATCTATACAGCCAGCCGGGATGATCAGGCATGTGGCCACTGCCTTAACCAGGGCTACTACTGTCCACTAAAACTTGTTTATTTTACCAGTTCTGCTGCTGTTCAACCGCTCGTAAGTACATGGTACATTTTAGGCGTACCATCTTCTCTGTCTTCTTTCATTAAATTTCTGTGCTTATCTCGTTGATTCCGACAGTCACACAACGTTTAATAAATTACAATAAACTGTAAACAAGTGGGGTATGTTTTGCTCCCATAAGGAAACCTAACACAGAGCAACATTTATTGAAGACTGGCACAGCCTTTTAAACTTAAATAAAGTCAGACAAATACATATACGAACAATTTGATAGTGGGGGAAAAACAAGCGCAGGCCAACAACTGAACTGTCTGGCAAAGATTTGGACTTGAGGGGAGGGGAGATTGAAGATGGAGAAAATGGGAAAATAAAATTAAAAAAAATAAATAAATAAAAAAAATAAATTGAAAAAAAAAAAGTTGCAGATATGAAAACTCTTCTCTAGCTCCCTTATGCAGCTAGAGAAGAGTTTTCATATCTGCAACATTTTTTTTTTTCAATTTTTTTTTTTTTTTTAAATTTTATTTTCCCATTTTCTCCATCTTCAATCTCCCCTCCCCTCAAGTCCAAATCTTTGCCAGACAGTTCAGTTGTTGGCCTGCGCTTGTTTTTCCCCCACTATCAAATTGTTCGTATATGTATTTGTCTGACTTTATTCAAGTTTAAAAGGCTGTGCCAGTCTTGAATAAATGTTGCTCTGTGTTAGGTTTCCTTATGGGAGCAAAACATACCCCACTTGTTTACAGTTTATCGTTTACTGTTCCCTACCTCATTTCATTAACGATTTTAAATTACAATAGTTAGTAGGCTGTAGTAACTGATTTTGAAATTAGTTCAAAGTCGAAACCACGAATATGAATCAGCAATAGTCGGTAGATTATAGCAACTGATTTTGAAATTCTTTCAAATCAAAACCTCGAATATGAACCAACAATAATCAGTAGGCTATGTAACCGAGTTTGAAATGGTTTGAATATCAAAACCTCGAATATGAATCAGTAACAGAACTCCCCCGACTCTAATAATAACACATGCAACAGCAACAAGTTAAAAAGGCGGACAGTAGCAAGAAAATCTTAGCAAACCTTGCCTGACTCAATGTTGAATGCGTGTGACGCTCTGAACTTGTGTTAGCGTATAGGTTTGTCCAGTCTCCAGCAGTGGCTAAATGCGAAGGAACATAGAAAATTTACTTGGTCATTTTTCGACTTGGGCTACGAGAGAATCGCTCTATATTGCTGCATTCTTCTTTTCCTTCTTTAGCGTATTGCTGGATGTGTTGATTCCCGTTACGGTTTTGGGGAGATGCTGTAGGCCTACAGAAATGTTCCCACACGGAGTTCCAGATTGTCTTTCTTTTCACGGATGGTGACGCAAAACTAGAATTATCTGTGACGTCATTTGTGTTGCATATCGCCTCCTTTAAAAAAAAAAATGATACAAACACGCGATTCGATTTCGCGCGAATAGCATGTGCCCACGCACGCACATGCACATACAGAATTCCTAATTGTGGTGTGCAGTCGATTCTCTCTCTCTCTCTGTAGTTCTTCCCCAGTTTGTTTCTGATTCACACAAAGAGAGCAAGAGAGATCATCGACTCAACTACGAAGAACATACATGGAAAGGATAATCTGCATTCTTATCATTTTACTACTACCCTACTCCCCCCCCCCCCCCCCCCCCACCTCCCCTCTTCTTCACTGTTTTATATTATATGTAGGCCTAAGAAGAGTTAGGGGAATGAGAATGTGCACGCGTGCGTGTGTAGGCTATATGCGTGTGCAAGTGTGTGTGTATGTGTGTGTGAGGCGCGCGCGCGCGCGAACGCACACATTCACCTATAGCCCCCTCCTCCTCTCCCCTCCCCCCCCCCCCCCCCTCCTCCCGACACACACACATGCTCTAAACACAGAAGCTTCACGGAGTCATTCTGTACGATCTATTCGTGAACTTTATTGCTTACCTTGATTACATCATTTTAATGCACAATACAAAAACATCATAATATCACGAGGCATGAGCTTCATCAATTTAAAAAAAAAATTTCTATGTTGATTCTTGAGCTATTTTTGTTTGTTTTAATCTCTCTCTCTCTCTCTCTCTCTCTCTCTCTCCACCAAAGTACAGTGCCGTACAACCAGAATGCTGAAGAGAACAAACAATACTGTACAGTACAACACAATGCACAACAGTTCAATGCAGTATAGTATAGTAAAGGGGCTGATACAGTACCAGACGATATGCTTACAATACTGCGTAAATGAAAAGTAGAAAGATGCGATGTTCTTCTTATGTTACTTGCAGCATATCAACAGACCTGCACACAAGATTGTAGAGCCTACTCAGCAACAGACCAAAATGTTACGTTCGGGTGAACAGCAGATTTACATATTGCGAGCTACATCAAGATTATCAAAAGCCAGCATGGCGTTTTCAAGAGAGTACACAGGAAAAAAAAAGAGTGAACTATGTACATGCCAAATAACCAATAAACGAAAGGAATGCTCTCTCTCTCTCTCTCTCTCTCTCTCTCTCTCACACACACACACACACACACACACACACACAGAACCTGATATGTTCCCCCGTGGTCAACGGTATAAAAACAATACAACTCTCTCTATCTCTCTCTCCACTATGTTGCTAGGCCAGAATTTAAGGTCAAAAGACAAAAAAGACTGCAGCCGCCGCAGAATCTTTGGTCGGTTCAGATGAACATCTCTCAAAAAAGAATTAAATAAAGTATATAAAAATCAATTTAAAAAAACAAACAAACGAAGAACGAGAACATGTTCTCTTACCAAGACTAACCGCGTAGGCTACCACTGAACTTGCAACAATGCTATGACCCCAGAGTTCGTCATTCTGAGGACTTTTATTTGGGCTACATTTTCGCGTCTAACTCAAAATGAGCAACTATGGATACAAATTCATGAGAAAAACCTTCCATGCATGATTTTATACGCATACTTGTAACACACCACTTCTACTACTACTTCTACTGCTACAGATGCTAAAATACTTGAATTTTCAAAACCTTCAAATCAGACTCCAATAATGCTGTGTACGCTGCACGTGAGGGGAAGTAATTCAATGGGGGGGGGGGGGGGTGAAAAAAAATGCTTTTCAAACCAGTAGTCTCCCACTTTCCTCGTCGACACTTGCTGCATGTCTGAATCTTCGAGGATTTTTGTTTTGTTTGTTTTTTTGTTGTTGTAAAGATCCATGACCACAAATCAAAACATGTGGATTACCTTCCAATTTTGGTCAACCCCCCCCCCCCCCCCCCCGCCCCCCCACCATCTCTCGCCCTTCATCAACACCCACCCAATCCCATTCCTAACCACCCATGTTCAGGAATTCCCCCTTCCCCCTCCCCGGTCTCACCCGACAGCCTTCCTCTCCTTACTTATCCCCCACAAGCCTCATCTTTGGAGCAACAAACTGACAATGAACACTTTAGTCTCGAAAGATCAGTCACTGTCAGGTAACAAGCCTCAGCCAATAACTCCACCCCCCACCCCCCCCACCCCACCTCCTCTTCCCCCTTTTGATTTGAAATGTCTATCGACAAAGCCGAGTTGATTTCGAACGGGAATGGCGTCAACCGTTGATCATTGTCCTTGACCCAGAGAGGTAGACGACCTCTGCTGACCCCCGAGAAATGGCCTTGACCTAGTTGTTGACCAGGCAGCAGCAGAGGATAGCCCAACAGCAGGCAAGAAGACAGCAGTCTTCTGCAAGGTCGTCATCTCGACGACGTCTGTCTTCTTGCACGTACACTCTGGGGGGACAAAAACAGGTTTAAAGATAAACAATTTAATACTGAAGAGGAAGCGAAGAATGCGAACGCTGGCTAAACCTTTTAGTAGCAGCGTTTATCATCTTTAGTGTGGTGGTTGTGTGGGTGGTAGCGGAAATGGGTGTGATGATGAGAATGGTTATCAAGAACAATTTCACTTTCTTCAGACGGTTTCAATGTATGTATGTATAAAAAAGAAAGAAAGAGAGGAGAGAGAGAGAGAGAGAGAGAGAGAGAGAGAGAGAGAGAGAGAGAGAGAGAGAGAGAGAGAGAGAGAGACGTGTGTGTGTGTGTGTGTGTGTGTGTGTGCATTTTTTTTTGCCGTGTGTGTGGCCTTGTTTTTGCTGACCCATCAAAAGTTACCTTTCTACCAGAATTTGGCCGGGACCAAATCGTCTGTTGCAGCGGGTTCTTTTACCTGTGCGAGTTATATGCTGCACACGGGAGCATTGTTCCAAAAGATCTTTTCCACTCCACGCCCCCCCCCCCCCCCCCCCCCCCCCCCCCCCCCCTCCCTCCCCTCATTCTCTCTTCTAACGATCTTCATCTAAATAGTGAATGCAGCGTCCACAATACCGATGATAGAAATTACACAAAGACGATGCTGGAGATGATAAAGAGGATGATGGTAGTGACGATGATCGTTTGTCCCTCATCCGCTGTCTCTGTCTATCTCTCTCTCTCTCTGTCTCTT
>CM031596.1:65749663-65752163 GCA_018398815.1 Conus ventricosus | reverse complement strand
AACGTTTAAACATTTTTTTTTTCAACAATCCTGTCACAAGACTGAAGTACATGGGAAATAAATCTTTCACTCCGTTCCTGTTACTTCCCTGGAGGACAAAAAATTTCGTGTGGCGAAGGGCTGCGCTCTTCCCAGTGTCCGTCTGGTTATGTTGTGGACGGTGTTAAACGGTGTTTCGTCATTCTGCCAGCCGAGATGTGCTGGTGTCGTGTCAGAGTCCAGTTATGTTATTTACAGCCCCATGCCGACCACGGGAGCCAGATCCGGGCTGTAGCCAACTGTCCACGTGGCAACAGATTGCATGAACCCCCCCCCTCACCCCTCCCCTACTCAACTCCCCCCCCCCCCCCCCCCCCCCCCCCAACACACACACCTTTAACCTCTTCCTACTTCGTCCACTCCTTCTCTAGCCCCATCTCAGAATCCTCCTCTCCTATCATCCAACACACACACACACACACACACACACACACACACATGAGTATGCACGCGCGGACTGTAGGCTTTTGAAAGACTGCCGTGCAAAAGACGCAGAACGCCAGAACCGGAGATTTACCATTATAATTAACTGTTTTCATTGCTCTGGGCTTACTGGGGTCATAAGGACGTTTTCTTTCTGTTGACTTGTTATCTGATGATGTCTTAACAGCTCGAAAGCTGGTGGAAAAAGATCATTTTCACGCCAAAAAGTTGCCGCCATTTCATGATAACTGTTTTCTCGGTATTTTAATTAATGTGTTCAGTTTCCGTTTCTTCAAGAAGGCTTCACTGCGTGCGCATTCGTCCATACACGCTACGTCGCCTCTGCTATGCCATGACTGAGACCACAATGCGCAGGGCAAATGAATAAGCAAATACGTGTTTTAAAAAAAAAAAGGGGGGGGGGGGAGAAGGTCTTCTATGGCCCTGCTGTTGCCGCTGATGTCCCGTGAACACACGATCTATCGCCAGTTTTCTGGACGATTAATTACCGTTTTCATCGTCGGCAGTGAATGGCGATCGTTTACAGCTATGTACACCGCTCCCATAATAACTCCACTGATGATATTGTCGAGCCCTGAGTAAGTACGCCTACCGAACGACGTAAAACCATCAAGGACGTGCAAGCTCTCTGTGGTTCTCTTCACGCTGACTACAACCAAACGCGTCGACACATTAATGAAATGTTGTACATGTAGATATACAGACAGCGGCTGTCATACGTGACGGTGTGACATCTGGTGGTGGTAGTGGGGGGGGGGGGGGGGGGGGGGGGGGCGGTTGCTGTTCAGTTTTTTCCCTGGGCTACCAGGCAATATTATGAAGAGCACAGCTGGCCCGGGAACAGCTGCTGACTTTCCATCGCCCTGGAGTGTATTGTTGTTGACATTGGCACTGGCGCCAAGGCAGACACGGTGTGCTGAGGTGGGTCTGACACAATAAGACTACGACAGATTTCAAACGATCAGCATGTTCGCATATATGCACACACATACTAGCGTATATATACACATCACCATGCCTCTGAGCGGTTCGTGTAGGCGTACAGTTTTTGTTGTTGTTGTTGTTGTTTTTGTTTGTTTGTTTTTTTGCAGAACAACGAGTTCTGTCAGACGCTGCTCTGTTACGACGTTGCGAGTCCGAATCCAAGATTCGGTTAGCGCCCGCGTAATCATTGCCATTTTTTATGCCAACACTGAAGAGTGATGGTACCAGTGTGGTACGTATTAGATAGCCCCCCCCCCCTCCTCCTCCTCCCACTCTCTCACCCCCTCTCTCTCTCTCTCTCTCTCTCTCTCTCTCTCTCTTTCTGTGGTACTACGACAGACATCTGACAATCATTACCAAAAATTTGTAGACTTGGCGTTTCAGAAATGGCTGTTCATAAGTTTTGGTACAAACGCACACTTGTTAATTCATGATTAGTTCCACTTGCTTCATCTTCGGTCCTGCACCGTGTACTGGCCTTTTCAGTCAGTGGTGGTCTGTCCTCTTCAGAGATAATTGCACTCGACTCGTCAACACAGCCTTGAGTAACAACACTTGGTTGGACTGACACCGAATCCAGCATAGAGGCTTCATCGAAAACGACTGTCACAGACCGTTTCAGTTTGTCACACTTCCTGATGTCAATTTCCTGCTGAATGTGATTGTGCCGTGTATCTCATGCAGTCTGGTATAGGGAGGGAGAGGGGTGGTTATCATACAGCAACATGTCACCACAAGCTGCTTGGCTATTGTCAGTACGGTCATTATAAGAACAGGTTTGGTGGCGTCGGCAAGAATAAATTCGACGGAAAAGATGAAAGTTCACTTGCCCGTATCTGCTCTCTCTTTCTATGGCTATCCGCTCTGTTTCCGTCTCTGTGACGGACATTTCCGTCGGTAAACAGCACGGTGGTTTTCGTTTTGAGTGGCAGGGGGCTGGTCGGTAGTCGTTAACCGCAGAATGACAACGGTTTGTTTGCCTCTGCCTCAATTTTACATGAGGACAGCGTCATTTCCTGCAGAGCAGCATTAA
>CM031596.1:65737163-65744663 GCA_018398815.1 Conus ventricosus | reverse complement strand
TGTGGTGTACTCGTGTTTTATATCTCTGTCCATCTTTCTCTTTCTTTGCCTATTTCTTGGTGCGTACTCTCTCTCTCTCTCTCTGTATTTTGGAATGTCTATTTGTCTGTCTGTCTGAATCTCTTTGTCTGTCTCTCTGTCTCTGTCTCTCTCTCTCTCTCTCCCTCCATTTCTCTCACATACGCATATGTTTGAGCAGTTGTTTCTGTAGTATCCAGCTGTCGACATCAACAATTATTATTAACCTACGTGGGAGATCTAGCCAGCGGGACACGATTTGGTGGTGGTGGTGGTGGTGTGGTGTGTGTGTGGTGTGTGCGCGCGCGTGTGTGCGTGCGTGCGTGCGTGCGTGCGTGCGTGCGTGTGTGTGTGTGTGTGTGTTGTGTGTGTGTGTGTGTGTGTGTGTGTGTGTGTGTGTGTGTGTGTGTGTGTGTGTGTGTGTGTGTGTGTGTGTGCGTGCGTGCGTGTGTGTGTGTGCGCGCGCGCGCGCTTGTGTGTGAATGTGCACGTTTGTGAGCGTGTGTGTGAGTGTGTGCGTGTATATGCGTGTGTATATGCGTGTGTGTGTGTGTGTGTGTGTGTGTGTGTGTGTGTGTGTGTGTGTGTGTGTGTGTGTGTGTGTGTGCGTGCGTGCGTGCGTGCGCGCGTGCGTGTGCGTGTGCCGGATCTGTCTGTTCGCAAACAGGCAGATCTTTATTAAGTAATAAACGGGGTCCATGTTGAGTCATTTGATATGTATTCTGAAGCCTGAAGGCGTGAACCTAGCCACAAATCTGAGAACAAAAATCGTTCGCAAAAATCATTCGCAAACGAACACAACAGTTGTCATATAAATGTTTGTGTGCATATCTATGTATGTGTGCTCACAGACACATAAACAGACTCAGACAGAAACACACTAACACACACACACACACACACCACACACACACACACACACACACACACACACACACAACATACAACACACACACACACACACACTCTCTTTCGTTCTCCCTCTCCCTCTCTGTCTCTCTCTCTCTCTCTCTCTCTCTCTCTCTCTCTCTCTCTCTCTCTCTCTCTCTCTCAATTAATCAAAATCTATCTAACTCATAGCCAGGTAGCCAACTGATAATGTTCAAAGCGTGATTAGCCATACGTAAGCAGCTCATGCATGTGCTCAGGAACAGAACTTAAATGAGCATGGTAACAACAGCCCATTCGCAAATAAGACTTCAACGGACATCACAACAAAAGCTCTTACAGAAATACAAAACCAAACCAAACCAAACAAAAACAACAACTTTGAAAGGGGTGTCGTAAAAATAGCTCTGTCTCCACACCTTGCAAGATCAGTAACCACAAAGGCTTTTTTTTTTTTTAGTGAATCCCGCATCATTCACCAGTTTGAAGTACTTTTTCCGTTTACTCAGTCCTAAACATTTTTTGAAAATAACTTTTGACTGTAAATTGTATGACTGTGCAGTCCGTGAAGTCTCAAATTTCTTTATATGGATGAAAGTGGCAAATACTCTCATTCATGTGCACCCTCTGTGGATTCTTCAGCCGACATTGTAGTACGGTAACCTGACCTGTACGTCTTGACCATCATAGACACGGCGTATAAACTGAGGACGAGCTGCGATAAGCAAACCCTTACAGGCGTTTGAAAAAGAACACACACACACACACACACACACACACACACACACTGTAATCGCTTCTGACAGTTCAATTGTGGTAGCTTGCCCCGAGTTTTGTTTCCTCGTTGTTGCGGTGAACCGATCATCCTCTCAGTTTTCTCTCATTTCCACCTCAAATCTTTCATTCATGTGAGGAATCTGAATCATCATCCTTAGTTTGTGTTTCTTTGTCATTTCTCTCTCTCCCGAACTTCGCCAAGTCTCTCCGCACTCAAAGGAAACAACAGCAAAGGCTTGACGAGTCCCGCCGGTTCCGTAAGTTACGGTGATCGTTTGTGTTGGTGAGTGGGCGGAAACCACACGTACGTAATTTTAGTGTACTGCATGGACGCGATCCGGAGTTTCGCAAGACCTATCCGCCCCACGATAATGCCCACGTCCGTACTGAGCGCCGAGACAGCTTGTTTCTCCCCGGTCTAGTTCTACACTGAATTCTGCGCTCCCAAAGTGTACTGAAAGAAAGACTGAAAGGGAAGGGCAGGGGGCTCTAGATGAGGCGTACACTTTGGACTTTGTCCTTCCTCCTGGGGACCCCCTTCTCGATGGCAGCTGCCTCTCACAAATTCCATACTTAAATCGCTGTTTCAGCTGCTGCCATATAAACACAAAATTCCATGCTTAATCGTTGCCTCAGTCGATGCAAAATAAACACAAAAACCCCATGCTTAATTGCCGCTTCATTGGTGTTATGTAAACACAAAAATTCATGCTTAATCGCTGCTTCAGTTGATGCTACATAAACACAAAATTGCATGCTTAATCGCTGCTTCAGTTGATGCTATATAAACACAAAATTACATGCTTAATCGCTGCTTCAGTTGATGCTATATAAACACAAAATTACATATGATACTTAATCGCTGCTTCAGTTGATGCTATATAAACACAAAATTACACGCCTAATTACAACTTCAGCTGATGCCATAAAAACACTACATCAAACAAGACTCAATGTCGGTGGAAGGCCCTTGTAGTCTGCTAGGTAACTACGGTTAGCAAGATTAGGAATAGAGTTTTAGAACTTACCGCCAATGACATTGACAAACAAAGCACAAGACAAGACACGATGCATTTCAACCACTTGGGTCTTCAAGCCGGTTAGCAAGTTAACAATTCACAAGCTAGCTCTTTGTTGAGGGCCCCGTGGTCAATTGGGCCCATAGTCAAATGGTAAGAGCGTTTGTCTGCGGAACTGACGGTCGCGGGTTCGAACCACATGTGGGGTCGGATTTTTTTTCGGCTTGAAAACCCTCTCTGTCCACCCAGCAGTAAACAGGTAGCTGGGTCAGTTCAACGAAGGTTAAAGGCGGTGGAGGAAGTGGGATGGGCTCCGCCTTCCATCATGCCGTGCCCAAGGCACAGTGAACGTTTGACAGTTCATTACCCCTGCGGCATATATGCCCTCTTTTTTTTTTTTTTTTTTTTTTTTTTTGAAGCATGAAATAAGCCCGCCCTTTAAACCCCTTCTCGTGTCCAACATCATGACACAGACACAACTTTCCCAAAAAACCATTTTCGTTGGAATTTTTCTTATCACTCGATTCACAGTTAACTGTAAATAACAAGCATCATTTCTTAAAGCTCGGCTACATACTCTATTCATCGTTAATCTAACCAATCGAGTCCAATATTTAATCTATTTTAGTGCGTTCTAGTAGAGTGCGGGTATCTTCCTGTTTCTACCGAGACAGAGAAGGGGGGGGGGGGGGGGGGGGGGGGGGGGGAGCTGAGGAAGAGGAGAAAGAGAGAGAGAGGGAAGAGCGTAGGGGGGGGGGGGGGGGGGGGGGGGGGGGGGGGGGGGGGGGGGGGCAGACAGAGAGGGGGGAGATGGAGAGAAAGAAAGAGTGAGAGAGGAGAGAGAAAGAGAGACAGACCGACAGACAGGCAGAGAGAGAGAGAGAGAGAGAGAGAGAGAGGGAGGGGGGCGAGGAGAGGTCAGGTGAGGTGAAGAAGTAAAGAGACAAATGCTTTGTTGTATCTAGGCCAGTTGTTCGTAAAGTTCACGCACACATGTGCGTATTTCACGCTGTAGGACTCGAAAAATCCCTCCCAAATCAGTTCGGACAGTTAAGCCTTAATCTCAAATCCTTTGTGCTTATGTTCACCCTTTATCATCCGTAAACTTCCATGAACGACTGTAAGAAGCATCAGAAGTTCAACCTGAAAGTCGCTTGAGTTTACTGCTTTAACCCAAAGACAAAACAGGTCACGGTGCATCGCAAAGCAAACGCGGAGCTTACTCCACACAACCGGTGTTTTCTTTAAGCCAAACAACGTTTGCACTGAAGAATTTGATTGGACCATCGCGGCCATTCTCAAAACTCGCGTCCAATGAGACGGCTTCTTCTTTACAACGTTTCAAGTTTGACCCCCCAAAAAAATGCAACACGTTCCTTCGGCTCTGACTGCCGCTTCCACTAAATGGTGAATGAAGTAAAGGTAGGCTACCAGACTCTCTTCTACGGAGAAACTGAAAAGAAGTTTGAAAAAGAGAAATTAAAAAAGCAAGTCTGAGTCAGTCAGTGCATGGTTGGAGTGCATGGAGTACATGGCTGGAAATAATACCGTCAGATAGCTATACTTCGACTAAAGAGCCTGGCTACACAATGCATAGTGATACATGTATATATATTATATATGGATATGTATATATATACATATATATATATATACACCATAACAATGTATATTTATACATATATATACATATATATACATATATATATATATAATATATATATATTTAATATATATATATAATATATATATATATATATTAGTGTAGTTAAAATATCCAAAATGATTTTGATAGTGCTCGACCCCTTGGGGAGCAACATTTGTTAAAATAGGTTTTTAAAATAGAATCTACAAATTTGTTTCGAGCGCGTTGCGCTGTCATCAGGATGGTTTTTGGTTTGCCCACCGCCGATGTTATATAGCGTGTGGGCTCCCGTTTGCGGTTGTTTGCACGTGCGGTTGGCTACACGTGTTTTTGGGGGGCTTTCAGGTTTTTTGTTTTGGTGTATTCACTAACAACGATTTCCATTTATGCCTGCAGTTGTTTACTATTCTGTTTTGTGTTTAAAGTTGCTAAGTGTGGTTTGCATAGTATTAACCATTTTTCAGTTAAACATAGGTTGCACCTTTTTGAAACATTGCTGTATGGTGATGCTCTTTTTATGATTTTCCAGGATATATTGTAGCTTGTTTTTGCGTCTTTAAGTTTCCAGATATATTTGCTCAGTTCTGTTTGGTTTTTATATTTTTCTTTATTAAATGACTGTTTGTGGTTTGCATATCTGGTTTTGAAGTGGTTTCAGTGATCCCTATGTATGACGGTGCAGAAACATGCGAACTGGTCGACTATTTATGCTATCCAACATCAAGAAACAACTCGGAAAACAAGTTGGATTATACAAGAACGACGGCCTTGCTGCACTACCCAACAACCCAAAACTATTGAAAATAAGAAAAAAGAATTATGTAAAATCTTCCAAAACCACAACTTAAAAATCACCATTGAAGCAACAAAAGGTAGTAAACTACCTAGACATAACACTTGATCTCATCAACTACATATTAAACCATACAAGAAGCCCAATGACACACCTATCTATGTAAACATCAAAAGCAACCACCCACCATCTGTATTAAAAGCCATACCCAATGGCATAAATCAGAGACTATCAAACCTGTCATGACAATGAAAGAGTATTCAACAATGCAGCAGTAGAATATCAGAAGCACTGCAAAAAAGTGGGTACAACTACAAACTACAATACAATCCAGACAATAACACAAATAGAAATAGAAAAACAGAAAAGAAAAATCACATGGTACAACCCACCATACGACGAAAACTTAAAACAAACATAGGAAAAGAATTCTTTAAAATTTTAACAACCTCGTTCCCAAAAGAACACAAACTATAATAAACTATTCAACAAAAACACCGTCAAACTATCGTATCATGCATGCCCAACCTCAAAAATTTATTGACGCATCTAATAAAATGAAAACCAACACAGCAAAAAGGTGAAGAAAGGAAATCTTGCAATTGCATCAAAAAGAGCAGTGCCCCCTGAGCAATAAATGCCTTCACAACAACATTGTATACCAAGCCACTGTGACATCAGAAAATGAAAAAGAAACATACATAGGGATCACGAAACCACATTCAAAACCAGATATGCAAACCACAAACAGTCATTTAATAAAGAAAAATATAAAAACCAAACAGAACTGAGCAAATATATCTGGAAAACTAAAAACGCAAAAACAAGCTACAATAATATCCTGGAAAATCATAAAAAGAGCATCACCATACAGCAATGTTTCAAAAAGGTGCAACCTATGTTTAACTGAAAAATGGTTAATACTATGCAAACCACACTTTGCAATTTAAACACCAAAACAGAAATAGTAAACAACTGCAGGCATAAATGGAAATCGTTGTTAGTGAATACACCCAAAACAAAAACCTGAAAGCCCCCAAAAAACACGTGCAGAGCAACCCGCACGTGCAAACAACCGCAAACGGGAGCCCACACGCTATATAACATCGGCGGTGGGCAAACCAAAAACCATCCTGATGACAGCGCAACGCGCTCGAAACAAATTTGTAGATTCTATTTTAAAAAACCTATTTAACAAATATATATATATGTATGTATATGTATATATATGTGTATATATATAGGCCAAAACAAATCGTGTGTGTGTGTGTGTGTGTGTGAAGAGAGACTGCTTGCGCACTGACGCCAATTGAAGATAGTGTCCAGGAGTCACATAGAAAGAATCCATAAACTGCCACTGATTACCCTTAACTTACCATTGAAAAGTGACTCTCGCTGCGGAATCCATTCGGTAAAGCGCAATGCAATTATAACTAAAATAGTCACCGTTTCTGTACTATAGTTACACACATTACTAGTGTAACGAAAGTGTTGACTTGGTCTTGACAAAATATTGTAATTTTGTGCAGGCCCGCGTGCGCGTGACACACACACACACACACACACACACACACACACACACACACACACACTTCCTCCCCCCCCCCTCTCTCTCTCTCTCTCGCTCTTTCATATATACATATCACATCTGAGTGCGTAAGCGCACGCACATATACAGACACACAAGCAAGCAAGCAAGCAAGCGCACACACACACACACACACACACACACACACACACACACACACACACAAGCGAGCGCACGCACGCACGCACGCACATACACACACACTCATACTCTCTCTCTCTCTCTCTCTCTCTCACACACACACATACACACACACACGCACGCGCGCGCGGGCGCACGCACACGCACACACACACACACACACACAAAACACACAACCCGCGCGCGCGCGCGCGCGCGCGCGCCCGCGCTCGCACACTCACAAATAACTGGGGTTTTGAGAAAGGGGAAAAGGAGGGTGGGGGGTGCGTGCAGCTTTCACTTAGATTACATAAAAGAAGTAAGGTCACAATACCAAACTATATTAGTAAAAAAAAAACCGACACTTTTCTATCGAACGAAAAACACAAAACCACTATGCCGTTCAACTTTTTAAAAACGCACCGACTGGTGACAATGCCGGTGCGTGCGAGCCGTTCCCGGAAAAAAAAGCAGGGGGGGAAAAATGGGAGGACTCAAAACAAAAACAAAAAAAAAAAAAAACAAGAAAAAAAAAAGAGTTTTTTAAGCTTTCGAGTCAACCCGGAAGTTGTTTTCGTTAAAACAACCTGTTGGAAATGTCTTAAATTCTTTCTCTCTCTCCCTCTCCTCCCCTAAAAAGTTTTGAACTCTC
>CM031596.1:65649663-65732163 GCA_018398815.1 Conus ventricosus | reverse complement strand
TCTTTAACAACACGTTCATTATTATTAGATAACACTGAAGCAACGCTAGCATTATTTTGGTGGAATGAACGAGTATTCAACACACTGCAGCTTTTACGTTTGTCAGCATAAGTAGTACAATGAAACAAAAAATGTTCTTCGTTTTCTAATTCATTTCCACAAGATGGGCAAATAGTGTCATTCGAATATTCAGAACTTAAGAACCATTGCTTACAGTTTTTTAGACCACTAAACCCTTAACCTAAATCTGGCCAAACTGATTCTGTGCCATTTATTTGTAACTAACGTTAGGTACTTTTCTGCCTGAAAAATATTTTTGAAGGAACAGAAGTATCTATATTTATCGTTATTATCTATTTCTGCATGCCAGTTTTGTTTGAAAACAGGAAATGAGTCTGTCTTTGAATTCTGTTATAAAACCATATTCGGAACAAACTCCCTGGTTCAGCCAAACAATACCAAAGCCATTTTCAGTCAGAGTCTTTTGTACTTCTGTCACCCAATTAAAGTGACCAGATTCGTGTTGTAACAGAAGCATTTCGTAGGCTTGCCTACATATTCTCGACATGGGGAGTCTGACTAGTTTTAACCAGTATTTGATGCATTTTACAGTAGTTGTAACGCGTAGGGAATACCTCCCAGTTTCTCCATATATCATTTTATTTGATGTATGTAGGGGTACATTCAGATATCTTTTTATGGCAAACATGTGGACATTTTCAATCTGTTTACTGTCTTGTTCTAATCCCCAAACTTCAGCTGCGTATGTTAGGATAGGCTGAATTTGTGCATCGAAAAGCTTCCAAAATAAATTTATATCAATAGTGTTTAGTCTTCTTAATGATTTCATAATTTCCATCACACCTTTTTTTGCCTTTCTGCAAACATCAGACAGAGCACTGCTAACACTCAACTTTGTGGTAAAAGCCATCCCTAAGTATTTGTACGAGTTTGTTACCTTTACTTCTTCATTTCCATAAAACCATCTTTCTCTGTCACTTAAGTAGCCACCTTTTCTGAAAACCATTACATTTGTTTTGTCAAGATTGACTGTTAACTTTAATCGATCTGCCCCTTTTCTAAGACTATTTATTTGATTCTGGAGCCCAATAACAGAGTCAGATAACAAAATAACATCATCCGCAAACAATAATAAGAATATTTCAACTGCACCAGGAATGAGCTGAATACCATGTTTTCCATTGCTTGACAAATCCACAGCCAATTCGTTTATGAAAAAGGAAAATAAGAGCGGGCTAAGTAGACATCCTTGTTTCACCCCCCTTGGGCAATCAAAGTAGTCTGAAGAACAACATTTATCTCGTACACATGCTAATACAGAATCGTAAACACTTCGTATTGCTTGATAAAGTTTTCCTTTCACACCACATTTTCTCAAAACTGCCCATAAAACATTTCTGTTCACAGAATCGAATGCCTTTCTGAAGTCCACAAAGGCAACATACAGTTTAGACTTTTTTATAAGAAACTTTTGTACTATCGCATATAGGGTGAAAATATGATCTACGGTACTATAACCTGGTCTGAAGCCTGCTTGCTCTTCTATTATTTTTTCCTCTTTCTCTACCCACTTTGAAAGTCTTTTGTTTAAAATATGTGTATACACCTTACTTACAACACTCGTTAGGGCAATGCCACGATAGTTATCTGGCAGGTTTGGATTTCCCTTTTTATATATTGGAACAACTATAGATCTCGACCAGTCTTCTGGGTAAACACCAAGGTCAAACAATTTATTGAAATAAATAACTAAGAAATCAATAATTTTTGAACTGGCATGCTTCAGCATCTCACTAATAATTTTGTCAGGACCAGAACTTTTTCCGGCCTTGAGATTACCAATGCTGGCTTGAACCTCATGCCTGGAAATTACTTCATCGAACAAAACATCTGAGTCATCTGTTGTTTCTCCCACATGGCTAAACTCGATATTTTCCTCTGGAGTAGATGATACATCCACATCATTAAAGACATTGTAAAAATGGTTATGCCACTGTTCAATGGTAATGGAGTTGTATATGGCTGACTTTCTATTGACTGATCGAATAGTTTGCCAAAATACCTTTGGATCATTAATCGACTGATTAAGTTTGGTTAATCTTCTTTGGTCAAATTCATCTTTTTTCCTGTTTAACAAATATTTGTATTCTTTTCTTTCTTTTACGTACTCTTCTCTTTTTTCTGCACGTGATTTCTTTGAAGCTCGTTTAAATTTCCATAGTGACCCCTTAACTGCCTTCTTTTTTCGATCACATTCCTTGTCAAACCAGTCGTTTTTCTTTTTCTTATTTCCTATTGTTCTCATCATGCAAGAAGCAGCGCTGCAAAGTGATTTAACGAAGAGTTCGATGGAAATATTGACATCTGTATCTAGAGCTTGGTAGGCGTTCTGTAGGCTTTCATCAAATTCATGAGAACTTAATTCCTCTTCAAAAACACTAAACAAATCGTCTGACCACACAAACCTATCTTCCACACCTTGTTCAGCTTCAGCTGGCTTTTCCACATCCTGTCCTACATTTGTCCACTGAAATTTAACTGGTAAATGCCAGGAGTCAATGCGGTCTCCGACATTCAGCTTACAATGTTGCGTAGAAAACATATCCTGAGACATAATGACATAATCGATCACACTAGAGCCGTGAGGAGAAACATACGTAAAATCCCCAGCAGACTCACATTCACCACAACCGTTAACTATGACACAGTTGATCATGAAACATAAATTCAACAATGATTTACCGAAACTATTTATAACATCATCTTTTGAAAATCTGTGCAAAACATCATCAGTCACACAATCGTCAATCATCAATATCAGGTGAGTAATTAGTCATCACTTCGGGTGTTGGTTGTTCAGATCCTGTTCTTGCATTGAGGTCACCCATTATCAAAACATTTACGTTTTCATTTTCTGTAGCCTGCAAGATACATTCTTCCAAGTTCACAATCCCATCTTTGATTTCCATTGAATTGTACAAAGGACCATTTTCAGGGACAACATAACATGCGAACAATAACACATCTCTATCCGAGTTAAATACACATCTGTCAATCCGTATGGCCACAACATTTTCACAATTAACATTGACTACTGAAATATATCTGGAAAAGGATTTGCGCACTAACAGAAGAACGCCACCAGAATGTCTTCCATGATGTGACAATTTTCTTGCTGGAGCAGTAAACTTAACAAAGTCTTGAAGAATATTACTGAAATCAAAAGAACTATCCACAAAAGTCTCTGTCAAGCACGCAACATCAAACGTCGAAATGTAATCCATGAAAGAAAAGTCATTAAGTTTACTGTACAAGTTTTCCACATTGTAAACAAGAAATGTCACTTCCTCAAGATGATCCGGCCTGTCCTACCGTGTAGTCGTCCGTGTAGTTCGCCTGGGTCGTGCGTCATTGGCAGGGCTCTTGTTGACAGGGGGTGACAAGAAGCGGTGTAGACTGCCGTCGCCACGTCCACCTCGTCCCGCCCCACCTTTGCCACCACGCACACCACGTGCGCCCCGTGCAGGGTCAGACTGGCTGACCTCGTTGAAGCGACGAGGGGAATCCCCGTCTCGAGATGCAGAGAGAGAGAGAGAGAAGAGAGAGAGAGAGAGAGAGAGAACTCAGGATCTCAGGCAATACAACGCAATCACCAGCTTCTCCGCAAGAGGACACGTACACATAAAACAAAGTTGTGAAACAAAGCAAACCAACCGAGTATGACTACATTTGACTACGCTGGGGCAATGGGAAAGGGGGGAAGAGGTCTAAACAATTTTCTTGTAGTTTTAGATTTGCGACATCAAAACATAAAATCTTGACGACTTTCTCTCTGTGGAGAAAAGCATTATAAAGAAACATGGCAACATCTCTTAAATACGCGCTTATTTTCACTTTGCCGTGAGAAGGAGAGAGATTGGATATTACTGTTTCAGTAGAGTTTCTTAATATATTTTTCACGCAGTTGATTATACATCCGACATTTTATAAGAAAATGGATTTCAGTTACCAATCTATCACAGAGCAGAAAATGTGCTCGTGTTAGAACATCACCATCTTTCTTATTTATTCTGAAATTAGTCATGTCTAACAAAAACTGAATCAGGCTGTTCTGAATTTTGCTAGTGTTATGATCTGAGGATAGTTTTGTGGCGCGAAAAAGAGCTGAATGTGTAATACAACTAATGACAATCACTGTGCGCAAGCTTTCCATTCCAGTAGTTGTAACAAGTTGACATCTCTCTCTCTCTCTCTCTCTCTCTCTCTCTCTCTCTCTCTCTCTCAGAGTCGTGAACTACCAATTTCACAAGTCAATTGGCGTTAATTTAGTGTATGATGTCATGTACGAACTGGTGTAATATTGTTTTCATTTTGAATTAACTTCCAGGCACATGATGGATTGATAGTATCATTCGAATGTGTCTTATTATGTCTACTATGAATGTTCACGCCCCTTCGAATGGGGCTGTGGCCTTACTGAATAAAATTGTTCTGTTCTGCTCTGTTCTGTTCTCTCTCTCTCTCTCTCTCTCTCTCTCTCTCTCTCTCTCTCTCTCTCTCTCTCTCTCTCCTCTCTCCCCTCCCCCCCCCCCCCCCCCCCCACTCCCTTGTCTTATCACAGCTTTCACATCATTTTACGACGTCAATCTTCATCCCCCTTCCCCCTCGTTCACTTGACCTCCCCCCTGTCTATCCGTCTGTCTCTGTTTCAAGCCGACATGACACAAGCACTCACAGAGATTTTACATGCTAGGCCATTTGCAAGGACAGAGCAAAACGACCCTGACTGTAACATTGTTAAAATCTGACGCTTCTGAAACATGGCCCGACACAAGTCGACAACCCCCCCCCCCCCCCCCCCCCCCCCCCCCCCCAAACCAAACACACACACACACCACCACCACCACCACCACCCTCCCTTTCCTTCCCCACTTGATCACTCGTCACAGAGTAGAGAGAACCGTAAGCTAAAAGATCTTGAATTTGAGGTTGTCCAGCATAACAAAGTACAAACAGCAGAAGAGCATGCCAAAGAGAAAGAAACTGCAGAGCGTGAGAAAATGAAATAAACGTCCGAGCATGACAAAGTAGGAGAACATGAACTTGCTCATAGAAAGCTAAAGAAATCCGCCAAATCTGGTAACTCTTCTGGCATGGCCGGTGAAACTTCTCAGGCTCCTGTTCATATTTCAGCCATGACTTTGTCCTTGGATCCTTTCAATGGAGCCACCTTATTCACTTTGAGATACTAGAAACAGAATTTGTCCCTTGGATCCTTTCAATGGAGCCACCTTATTCACTTTGAGATACTGGAAACAGAATTTGTCCCCTTGGATCCTATCAATGGAGCCACCTTATTCACTTTGAGATACTAGAAACAGAATTTGTCCCCATGGATCCGAAAAAAGTGCAACATCAAATGTGCACAAGGTCTCAAAGGCGCTGTGTACGACATGTGTGACAAATCACCGCCACATGAAGTGCGGATGATGATGCGCTGAAAGATGCACACCTTGCCCTGTATGAACTGACACCAGAAACACACTGAAAGAAATTTTGAAGTGCGTAACACAGCAGGGACACACAGACAACTACTTCATGAATTTGTCACTCATCTGCCTACATAAATGAGTACGTTTACCTGACAATGATCCGACGCTTGCTGGATCGGCTGAACTTTGCATAGCTGCATGACACACTGTCCACCGAGTTACGAGCTTTCATGGCTGAACAAGGAGCTTCCACGTTAGCTGATGTGACCAAGCTAGTGTACAGTTACACCGCGTTCCATGAGGCAAACACCACAAAAGAATACGAGACAAGCCCACTAGGGATTCCAGTCTGTTGCAGTCACAGCGGTCTCAAACCCAGAACCAAACACCAAATGGGAAAATACAAGGTGGGAATTCGTCTCCTGTCGGCCAGTGCACAGCAGAGATGCTGCATGCACAATGAAAAGAAGATTACAACACAGCGTACCGCAGAAGCTTGTACGCTGTGTTGTAATCTTTTCATTGTGCATGCAGCATCTCTGCTGTGCAATTCCAAAATTGCCTGGCCATGTCTGCATCTAAAGGCTGCGATGCACCCCAGTGGTACACAGCAGCACTGTGCTGTCTGTCAGTGAGCGAGTTTTAGTTAAAAACATACCAATCACACGCCTGTATATCAATGAACTCTCATACAACACCATAGTAAGAGTTAATCCAATTGTTCTCAAAAAGGAAACTGTGACATTACAAGGAGCTGAGCTGACTCTGTATCCGACAAACTTACCATAGCGACAAACACAGTTGACAGCAAGTATGTAAAAAGGACAGATAAAGTGGCAATTATGGACAACCCTACCCATGACACTATACTTAGGTGCTGGTATATCACTCTTGGAAGCCCATCTCACTCTCTCTTCGATTCAGAAAAGAGCTCGGAAAAAGCAAAAACCTCCTGCCTAAACAGCTATTAAATGGGCTCAGCTGACTGACCCGATTCCAGCAAGTGCTACGGGAAGCAGTGCAAAGGTCATTAGCCCCCATACACAAGTGATGTTTTTCAAACAGAATAGGTTCTTATTCATACTCCCAAACCAGACTCGAGTATCGGACGTAGGCCACATGGTTCCATCTGAAGGCCCACAAAGGGATTGAACCCAACACACAACAGATGACAGCACAGCGTTTTTGGCCAGGGATCTCAGGAAACATCAAATACTATGTCGGTCTGAGTGCCCAGCTTTCCCTGGTCTCTCTCTGAACAGCCATCTGCAAGCAGACAGAAACCAACACCATATTTTGAGGCTCCACCATAGGTGTCTTGGCGAGTCCTTGGCTCACTCCCAATCTGTACGGGACAAGGACTGGTGTTGGCCGTCAACCATATGTTTCTCTCAGATGAGACTGGAGGGAAAGGGGGGGGGGGGGGGGGGGGGTGTCTGTGTAACGAGTTGATATCCATCACCATTTAGCCCTCAAACATTTCCTCCTTGTATCCTGTCTTTGTCTCTCTGTCTTCTGTCTGTCTCTCTCTCTCCTTTGCCTTATCAGTGTTTACATCTTTTTACAACATTGACCTTCACCCCCTCTCCCTTTCTATCATCTCACTCACTCCTTTCTGTCTGTCTGTCGTTGTTCCAATCCGACACAACATAACACTTAACAAAAATGTTACCCCCTGGGCCACCTGTACGAACAGATCAAGATGACACTTACACGACAGGCTCAAAACCTGACACCTCTGAAACGCAGCTCGACGCAAGTCAACACTCCCTCAACCCCAGCCCCATCCCCTCCATCTTCCTTCTTAACTTAATCGTGCGTCACAGAGTAACCCATCGCCACACCACGCAACACGTCCTCTCTGCTCCTTGTGGGAATCCCATGAAGTGGCGGGATATCTTTTCCTCCCCTACACATTTGAAGAATGCCAACATTCAGGAGTCTCCATCATGCGCCACTTACTCTCACCTCCGTGTCAAAGACTGAAAACCTCCACTGTCCAAAGACTGTCATGTTAGATCCAAGGGGCTGCATTACGTCACTCTGCAAAAGTGGGAAAGCTCACGCTTCTCCATTCAAACCAGATGATTCAGTCCCCCATCCATTCTAAACTTTAATCAGCAGTCATGTTTCCTTAATAATCTGTCACTCAGACAGACACCAGAAACAGTACGTGTAGCATGAAAAGAAAAGATTTCCCCAAACTGACAGAGGGCTATAAGACTGCAAACAGTCCATTACAGTGTGTAAAAAAATCTAAAAAAAAGACAACAACAAAAAACAGTACGTGTAGCATGAAAACAAAAGATTTCCCCAAACTACCAGAGGGCCATAAGACTGCAAACAGCCCATTACAGTGTGTAAAATTTGGACATGGTGTGTGCCAGAGAGGGGAATGTTATTTTGTCCGACTACTGAGATCCTGTTTTAAGTTTCACTGATAAGAAAGGAAAGTGACATCTAGTTTCTAAGTGTAAATGCTTTGCAATTTTTGTATTCACACCTTATGCTTGAACAGGAACCTAATGCCATCGCTGGGTAAAATCTGTTAAAAAAAATTAATAAACACTGATGATTGTATAAATAATGTGGGGGGCGGGGGGGGGGGGGGGGGGGGGGGGATGAGAGGTCTTGAGGGCATGTTCAGACCTTCACCTAATGAAGTACAGACATCGCAATGGTCTCCAACACAAAATCAGGCTTCGCTGGGCCAACTCGGCAACAAGGCTGGGGTGGGGTGGGGAGGGTTAGAGGTGGGGGAAGGGGGACAGGGGACGGGGTGGAGAGGGGGGGTGTAGGTGAGTTAGGCAAGGCTTGAAACCCTCCTAGTGAAGGTGTCAAGCACGGGGAACAAGGCAACTTCCAAAGGGAGTTTATTCCAGTCCCTGATGGTCCTTGGGAAGTAGCTGGAATATCTGTAGTCCAGCTTGTCCTGAATTCTTTGGTACTGCAGATGATTATGGTTCCGCAGTTTCATTTTTGTTGGCTTTTTTCTTCTTGAGACTGAGACAGCTGACGTTGGCTTGGCCAAGCACTACCACCTTGCAGAACATGGAGAGTCAAGCACTGCGGCGACGAGAGCCAAGGAGAGCCAGCCGAGCTGCTGCAGCATGCTCCCAACACTGGAGGTGTTGCGGTAGCGGTGTAGGACGAAGCGTGTTGCCCTGGGTTGGACTATCTCAATGTTGTCAATGTGGCAGTGTTGGTACGAGTCCCAGACCAACGAGGCATATTCAAGAAGAGGGCGGACTAAGGCTTTAGCTCCTTTGTTTTTGTTGAACAAATTTTGAGGTTCCACCTGTGGAAGCCATTGATCTTATTGGCTTTGCCACAGATATTGTTGATGTGCCCCCCCCCCCCCCCCCCCCCGCTAAGGTCGTTCTGGATAGTCATGCCCAGGTACTTCACAGGGTTGACCGTTTGCAGGACTTGGCCATGCAAGTGTAGATGTCATTTGTAGGGTTCTTCTTTCGTGTAATGGGTAGATAGCTGCACTTGTCTGGGTGGAAGGCCATATCCCATTCGTCTTCCCATTTTTCCAGCTTGTTTAGGTCCACCTGGAGTGCATCTCGATCTTGTGGACAGCGATGAGACAATGGACTGCTGTGTCATCGGCGAAGAGTCTGGAGTGGGAAGTAATTCTGTCTGGCAAATCATTAATGTACGCCAGGAAGAGACACGGCCCAGCACTGATCCCTGTGGTACTCTTCTGTTAACGTTTATGTATCTTGAAGTAGCTGCTTCTACCACCATTGCTTGTCAAGAATGACTTGATCCATGCATTAATGTTACCGCGTATGCCGTAGTGGTCAAGCTTGTGGGTTAAGCTGTGGATGACCCAGTCAAATGCCTTTGCGAAGTCCATGATGACCACATCTGTTGGTATACCTTTGTCATGGCTGCTGAGACTTCTTCAATGAACTAGAAGCTGTGTCTCACATGAGCATTTCTTGCGAAAGCCATGTTGACGTGGAGTCAGAATGTTCTTTGACTCAAGGTGTTCCACTATGTGGTGGACGAAGACATGTTCAAGTATTTTGCAGGGCTTGCTGGTTGGGGAGATTGGTCTGTAATTGGAAGGGTAACAGTGTTCTCCTTTCTTATACACTGGTGTGACCAAAGCTTCTCTCCAGTCTGCAGGGACCTGTCCGGAGCGGAGTGATGATTGGTAGAGAGTGGTCAGGATGGGGGCAACTTCTTTGGCTAATTCCTTCAAGACACGGGGCGGGATGTTGTCTGAGACGGTGGCTTTTGTTGGATTCAAATTCACCAGCACCTTTTCAATTCCCTGTGTGAATTGTTGGTGCTTGGATGTCTGGATAGTGACTTCGATCTTCCGTCATCTTGCACTTCGCTCTAAATTCGTCTGCTGTGTACATTTTCCCTGGGTGTTTGGCATCAGTGACAAGGCGGGCGTCCTGCTTTAAGGGACGGGGGGGGAGGGGGGGCATGGTTCCATCTGAAGGCCCACAAAGGGATTGAACCCAACACACAACAGATGACAGCACAGCGTTTTTGGCCAGGGATCTCAGGAAACATCAAATACTATGTCGGTCTGAGTGCCCAGCTTTCCCTGGTCTCTCTCTGAACAGCCATCTGCAAGCAGACAGAAACCAACACCATATTTTGAGGCTCCACCATAGGTGTCTTGGCGAGTCCTTGGCTCACTCCCAATCTGTACGGGACAAGGACTGGTGTTGGCCGTCAACCATATGTTTCTCTCAGATGAGACTGGAGGGAAAGGGGGGGGGGGGGGGGGGGTGTCTGTGTAACGAGTTGATATCCATCACCATTTAGCCCTCAAACATTTCCTCCTTGTATCCTGTCTTTGTCTCTCTGTCTTCTGTCTGTCTGTCTGTCTGTCTCTCTCCTTTGCCTTATCAGTGTTTACATCTTTTTACAACATTGACCTTCACCCCTCTCCCTTTCTATCATCTCACTCACTCCTTTCTGTCTGTCTGTCGTTGTTCCAATCCGACACAACATAACACTTAACAAAAATGTTACCCCCTGGGCCACCTGTCCGAACAGATCAAGATGACACTTACACGACAGGCTCAAAACCTGACACCTCTGAAACGCAGCTCGACGCAAGTCAACACTCCCTCAACCCCAGCCCCATCCCCTCCATCTTCCTTCTTAACTTAATCGTGCGTCACAGAGTAACCCATCGCCACACCACGCAACACGTCCTCTCTGCTCCTTGTGGGAATCCCATGAAGTGGCGGGATATCTTTTCCTCCCCTACACATTTGAAGAATGCCAACATTCAGGAGTCTCCATCATGCGCCACTTACTCTCACCTCCGTGTCAAAGACTGAAAACCTCCACTGTCCAAAGACTGTCATGTTAGATCCAAGGGGCTGCATTACGTCACTCTGCAAAAGTGGGAAAGCTCACGCTTCTCCATTCAAACCAGATGATTCAGTCCCCCATCCATTCTAAACTTTAATCAGCAGTCATGTTTCCTTAATAATCTGTCACTCAGACAGACACCAGAAACAGTACGTGTAGCATGAAAAGAAAAGATTTCCCCAAACTGACAGAGGGCTATAAGACTGCAAACAGTCCATTACAGTGTGTAAAAAAATCTAAAAAAAGACAACAACAAAAAACAGTACGTGTAGCATGAAAACAAAAGATTTCCCCAAACTACCAGAGGGCCATAAGACTGCAAACAGCCCATTACAGTGTGTAAAATTTGGACATGGTGTGTGCCAGAGAGGGGAATGTTATTTTGTCCGACTACTGAGATCCTGTTTTAAGTTTCACTGATAAGAAAGGAAAGTGACATCTAGTTTCTAAGTGTAAATGCTTTGCAATTTTTGTATTCACACCTTATGCTTGAACAGGAACCTAATGCCATCGCTGGGTAAAATCTGTTAAAAAAAAATTAATAAACACTGATGATTGTATAAATAATGTGGGGGGCGGGGGGGGAGGGGGGGGGGGATGAGAGGTCTTGAGGGCATGTTCAGACCTTCACCTAATGAAGTACAGACATCGCAATGGTCTCCAACACAAAATCAGGCTTCGCTGGCCCAACTCGGCAACAAGGCTGGGGTGGGGTGGGGAGGGTTAGAGGTGGGGGAAGGGGGACAGGGGACGGGGTGGGAGAGGGGGGGTGTAGGTGAGTTAGGCAAGGCTTGAAACCCTCCTAGTGAAGGTGTCAAGCACGGGGAACAAGGCAACTTCCAAAGGGAGTTTATTCCAGTCCCTGATGGTCCTTGGGAAGTAGCTGGAATATCTGTAGTCCAGCTTGTCCTGAATTCTTTGGTACTGCAGATGATTATGGTTCCGCAGTTTCATTTTTGTTGGCTTTTTTCTTCTTGAGACTGAGACAGCTGACGTTGGCTTGGCCAAGCACTACCACCTTGCAGAACATGGAGAGTCAAGCACTGCGGCGACGAGAGCCAAGGAGAGCCAGCCGAGCTGCTGCAGCATGCTCCCAACACTGGAGGTGTTGCGGTAGCGGTGTAGGACGAAGCGTGTTGCCCTGGGTTGGACTATCTCAATGTTGTCAATGTGGCAGTGTTGGTACGAGTCCCAGACCAACGAGGCATATTCAAGAAGAGGGCGGACTAAGGCTTTAGCTCCTTTGTTTTTGTTGAACAAATTTTGAGGTTCCACCTGTGGAAGCCATTGATCTTATTGGCTTTGCCACAGATATTGTTGATGTGCCCCCCCCCCCCCCCCCCCCGCTAAGGTCGTTCTGGATAGTCATGCCCAGGTACTTCACAGGGTTGACCGTTTGCAGGACTTGGCCATGCAAAGTGTAGATGTCATTTGTAGGGTTCTTCTTTCGTGTAATGGGTAGATAGCTGCACTTGTCTGGGTGGAAGGCCATATCCCATTCGTCTTCCCATTTTTCCAGCTTGTTTAGGTCCACCTGGAGTGCATCTCGATCTTGTGGACAGCGATGAGACAATGGACTGCTGTGTCATCGGCGAAGAGTCTGGAGTGGGAAGTAATTCTGTCTGGCAAATCATTAATGTACGCCAGGAAGAGACACGGCCCAGCACTGATCCCTGTGGTACTCTTCTGTTAACGTTTATGTATCTTGAAGTAGCTGCTTCTACCACCATTGCTTGTCAAGAATGACTTGATCCATGCATTAATGTTACCGCGTATGCCGTAGTGGTCAAGCTTGTGGGTTAAGCTGTGGATGACCCAGTCAAATGCCTTTGCGAAGTCCATGATGACCACATCTGTTGGTATACCTTTGTCATGGCTGCTGAGACTTCTTCAATGAACTAGAAGCTGTGTCTCACATGAGCATTTCTTGCGAAAGCCATGTTGACGTGGAGTCAGAATGTTCTTTGACTCAAGGTGTTCCACTATGTGGTGGACGAAGACATGTTCAAGTATTTTGCAGGGCTTGCTGGTTGGGGAGATTGGTCTGTAATTGGAAGGGTAACAGTGTTCTCCTTTCTTATACACTGGTGTGACCAAAGCTTCTCTCCAGTCTGCAGGGACCTGTCCGGAGCGGAGTGATGATTGGTAGAGAGTGGTCAGGATGGGGGCAACTTCTTTGGCTAATTCCTTCAAGACACGGGGCGGGATGTTGTCTGAGACGGTGGCTTTTGTTGGATTCAAATTCACCAGCACCTTTTCAATTCCCTGTGTGAATTGTTGGTGCTTGGATGTCTGGATAGTGACTTCGATCTTCCGTCATCTTGCACTTCGCTCTAAATTCGTCTGCTGTGTACATTTTCCCTGGGTGTTTGGCATCAGTGACAAGGCGGGCGTCCTGCTTTAAGGGACGGGGGGGGGGGGGGGGGGGGGGGGCATGGTTCCATCTGAAGGCCACAAAGGGATTGAACCCAACACACAACAGATGACAGCACAGCGTTTTTGGCCAGGGATCTCAGGAAACATCAAATACTATGTCGGTCTGAGTGCCCAGCTTTCCCTGGTCTCTCTCTGAACAGCCATCTGCAAGCAGACAGAAACCAACACCATATTTTGAGGCTCCACCATAGGTGTCTTGGCGAGTCCTTGGCTCACTCCCAATCTGTACGGGACAAGGACTGGTGTTGGCCGTCAACCATATGTTTCTCTCAGATGAGACTGGAGGGAAAGGGGGGGGGGGGGGGGGGGTGTCTGTGTAACGAGTTGATATCCATCACCATTTAGCCCTCAAACATTTCCTCCTTGTATCCTGTCTTTGTCTCTCTGTCTTCTGTCTGTCTGTCTGTCTGTCTCTCTCCTTTGCCTTATCAGTGTTTACATCTTTTACAACATTGACCTTCACCCCCTCTCCCTTTCTATCATCTCACTCACTCCTTTCTGTCTGTCTGTCGTTGTTCCAATCCGACACAACATAACACTTAACAAAAATGTTACCCCTGGGCCACCTGTACGAACAGATCAAGATGACACTTACACGACAGGCTCAAAACCTGACACCTCTGAAACGCAGCTCGACGCAAGTCAACACTCCCTCAACCCCAGCCCCATCCCCTCCATCTTCCTTCTTAACTTAATCGTGCGTCACAGAGTAACCCATCGCCACACCACGCAACACGTCCTCTCTGCTCCTTGTGGGAATCCCATGAAGTGGCGGGATATCTTTTCCTCCCCTACACATTTGAAGAATGCCAACATTCAGGAGTCTCCATCATGCGCCACTTACTCTCACCTCCGTGTCAAAGACTGAAAACCTCCACTGTCCAAAGACTGTCATGTTAGATCCAAGGGGCTGCATTACGTCACTCTGCAAAAGTGGGAAAGCTCACGCTTCTCCATTCAAACCAGATGATTCAGTCCCCCATCCATTCTAAACTTTAATCAGCAGTCATGTTTCCTTAATAATCTGTCACTCAGACAGACACCAGAAACAGTACGTGTAGCATGAAAAGAAAAGATTTCCCCAAACTGACAGAGGGCTATAAGACTGCAAACAGTCCATTACAGTGTGTAAAAAAATCTAAAAAAAGACAACAACAAAAAACAGTACGTGTAGCATGAAAACAAAAGATTTCCCCAAACTACCAGAGGGCCATAAGACTGCAAACAGCCCATTACAGTGTGTAAAATTTGGACATGGTGTGTGCCAGAGAGGGGAATGTTATTTTGTCCGACTACTGAGATCCTGTTTTAAGTTTCACTGATAAGAAAGGAAAGTGACATCTAGTTTCTAAGTGTAAATGCTTTGCAATTTTTGTATTCACACCTTATGCTTGAACAGGAACCTAATGCCATCGCTGGGTAAAATCTGTTAAAAAAAAATTAATAAACACTGATGATTGTATAAATAATGTGGGGGGCGGGGGGGGAGGGGGGGGGGATGAGAGGTCTTGAGGGCATGTTCAGACCTTCACCTAATGAAGTACAGACATCGCAATGGTCTCCAACACAAAATCAGGCTTCGCTGGCCCAACTCGGCAACAAGGCTGGGGTGGGGTGGGGAGGGTTAGAGGTGGGGGAAGGGGGACAGGGGACGGGGTGGGAGAGGGGGGGTGTAGGTGAGTTAGGCAAGGCTTGAAACCCTCCTAGTGAAGGTGTCAAGCACGGGGAACAAGGCAACTTCCAAAGGGAGTTTATTCCAGTCCCTGATGGTCCTTGGGAAGTAGCTGGAATATCTGTAGTCCAGCTTGTCCTGAATTCTTTGGTACTGCAGATGATTATGGTTCCGCAGTTTCATTTTTGTTGGCTTTTTTCTTCTTGAGACTGAGACAGCTGACGTTGGCTTGGCCAAGCACTACCACCTTGCAGAACATGGAGAGTCAAGCACTGCGGCGACGAGAGCCAAGGAGAGCCAGCCGAGCTGCTGCAGCATGCTCCCAACACTGGAGGTGTTGCGGTAGCGGTGTAGGACGAAGCGTGTTGCCCTGGGTTGGACTATCTCAATGTTGTCAATGTGGCAGTGTTGGTACGAGTCCCAGACCAACGAGGCATATTCAAGAAGAGGGCGGACTAAGGCTTTAGCTCCTTTGTTTTTGTTGAACAAATTTTGAGGTTCCACCTGTGGAAGCCATTGATCTTATTGGCTTTGCCACAGATATTGTTGATGTGCCCCCCCCCCCCCCCCCCCCCTCCGCTAAGGTCGTTCTGGATAGTCATGCCCAGGTACTTCACAGGGTTGACCGTTTGCAGGACTTGGCCATGCAAAGTGTAGATGTCATTTGTAGGGTTCTTCTTTCGTGTAATGGGTAGATAGCTGCACTTGTCTGGGTGGAAGGCCATATCACATTCGTCTTCCCATTTTTCCAGCTTGTTTAGGTCCACCTGGAGTGCATCTCGATCTTGTGGACAGCGATGAGACAATGGACTGCTGTGTCATCGGCGAAGAGTCTGGAGTGGGAAGTAATTCTGTCTGGCAAATCATTAATGTACGCCAGGAAGAGACACGGCCCAGCACTGATCCCTGTGGTACTCTTCTGTTAACGTTTATGTATCTTGAAGTAGCTGCTTCTACCACCATTGCTTGTCAAGAATGACTTGATCCATGCATTAATGTTACCGCGTATGCCGTAGTGGTCAAGCTTGTGGGTTAAGCTGTGGATGACCCAGTCAAATGCCTTTGCGAAGTCCATGATGACCACATCTGTTGGTATACCTTTTGTCATGGCTGCTGAGACTTCTTCAATGAACTAGAAGCTGTGTCTCACATGAGCATTTCTTGCGAAAGCCATGTTGACGTGGAGTCAGAATGTTCTTTGACTCAAGGTGTTCCACTATGTGGTGGACGAAGACATGTTCAAGTATTTTGCAGGGCTTGCTGGTTGGGGAGATTGGTCTGTAATTGGAAGGGTAACAGTGTTCTCCTTTCTTATACACTGGTGTGACCAAAGCTTCTCTCCAGTCTGCAGGGACCTGTCCGGAGCGGAGTGATGATTGGTAGAGAGTGGTCAGGATGGGGGCAACTTCTTTGGCTAATTCCTTCAAGACACGGGGCGGGATGTTGTCTGAGACGGCGGCTTTTGTTGGATTCAAATTCACCAGCACCTTTTCAATTCCCTGTGTGAATTGTTGGTGCTTGGATGTCTGGATAGTGACTTCGATCTTCCGTCATCTTGCACTTCGCTCTAAATTCGTCTGCTGTGTACATTTTCCCTGGGTGTTTGGCATCAGTGACAAGGCGGGCGTCCTGCTTTAAGGGACGGGGGGGGGGGGGGGGGGGGGGGGGGGGGGGGATGCAGCGTTTGGAAGAGCGTATGTGCTTAATGTAGGTCCAAAATCGTTTTTGGCTAGGTTTGGTGTCCTCTTCAAGGGCAGTGGGGGAGAACAAGTTCTTTACATATTGCCAGTAGGAGCGTCGTGATTCACACTGGATAGTCCTGTTTAGATTCTTGATTTCGGTGTTCAAGGCTTCCCTTACTTCCTTTTTCATCCGCTTGTACAGTCTGTCCCGTCTTGCCATTAGTTTTCTGATGTTACAGGTGATCCAGGGATAAGACTCTTTTCTTCTGGGATTCTTTGTTGGTATATTGGCTTTCATGGTGGCATGGATTGCTTGTTTAAACTTGTTGCAGAGGTCTTCTACTGTTTCTGTGCCTTCGGTGCTGGAAATCTCTCTCTGCAAGTTAGATTTTTGCACATTCCTGTGATGTTACCCGTTGCTGTACATGCCGTGTAAAACTTCTTTTGTGGTCTGCACTTCCCCAACCATCGTGTCATAGCCAACATAAGCCTCTTCAACCTTTTTAACAAAACGAGGCCAAGGCCAGGCAAGCGTAAGAGTGCAGCTATTTCGTTTTGGAGCAGATGGGCGGGGCAATTGTAGCGCGTCTCTTTATTTTGTTCTTCGGTTGTTTTTCACCAGGTTGCCTCAGAATGTTGCTGCAACGGTACAATTTTTTCGGCTAAATGTAGAGCAATAGTAGTGTTTTGACCGAAGTCCGATGTGAAACGTTGGTACCATCCACATCAACAGCATTGCTATGCACGCTGACACGAGTCTTTATTTCCGTTTAGGATGCCACGTATTTTCAGTCTGCGCCTGCGTGACATCAATCACTTCCGGAAACATTTCGTGGCCTCTGGCTTTTTATCGGCCAACGTTTTCATTGATGGTGTGGCAATGATCAGCACTGAAAGGAATCATGGCCATTAGTAGACACCAGATACTTGACATGCCGTGTTCTACTTGACGCGAATTTTCACTGATTTTGAGTTTTTGCTGTGTTTCATTAGTTTGCGACTCGAAATGGCGGATCATAATCAGTCCCATCATTTCGGACAGCCAGTTAGACCGCCCATTCCCACCCAGGGCATCACAAATCAACCAGCTGGACATGGAACAGGTTTTCAAGGTACAGTTAGATTTTAAAAAATATGTTTAGATGTTGGCGTTTAAGTAGCCACACTATCACAGTAAGTAGACTCGTCTGAACAAAGTAGGACAGGAACCCTAGCTCAGCAGGTCGTTGAGTTGTCACATGATGATTATTATGAAAGGACTGTTGTGCATTGTAGTGTTAAAGAAAAAGTTTCAGTCTGCTCACTGCTGACGTCTGCTGTAACGAACAAGTTGAAATTGACCGGTCTCAGATTGCAATGTAATGTTAAACTAAAAATAAACACAAAGTACAGAAGAAAATTAGGAAATGGTGCTTTCAGACATAATTCAGAAAAGTTAAAATTCTCTGAACTAAGAACATTTTGAAGTTGTTAAAATTTAACCCATTTCACAACATTAAGTGTTGAAAAAAAATGATAATACTGTAAAATTTTTGTTGTGCATATCGACTGCCGTGCTGAAATAGAAATAATGAAATTAAGTCATTCAATCTTCATTCAGAACTTTGTTTAAAAAAAGTTATTTCCAGAGACTGATATTTAGAGATAGTTAATCATAATGTGAAAATTTCCATTTGACCTGGTACTTGAAGGCTGACACAGACAAGATAATACCCAAGTGCTTAATAAAAGTGGGAGAATAAGACCAAAATATTTCTCGCTAAAACCGGGAGCAGGCTAAAGGCTGAAAATGCCTAATATGCCACAGATATGATATGATATGATAAGTACTTTGTATCTTTGTAAAGTTTTTTTTATCATTCCATTACAAGGTCACTTTTGTCAAATTACCAGGTTTTGTCTGCACAAAGTGTCACATTGTCTGAGGTTTGAGGATTCAGACTATGTTTTTAACATAATTAATTGAGCTATGAAATTTTGGAAGTGGATGTTTTGATGTTTCATTTTGTCACAAGCTGAATAAACTATCACATGTGATAAGTGGTTCCTGTTTCAGTCTGTTGTTGGTGAGGTGTGTGTTTAGGTAGTACCAGAACTTTCTTTTTCTGGTAGAGATTATCTCGTCATCAGTTGTTGCAGGGGTTCCACTGACTTTTTAGTTTTTGCGTCAAGAAACGCACGCCTCCGCAAAAAATGCGTCAGCGCTGAAAAAAATGCGTAACAAAGTAAACTGTACTCACTCCCGTCAAAACAGCTCTGAATCACGCGCCTTAACACCGCTGAAGTGCAGAGCAGCTCGCTGCAGGAAAGCGTTTTCTGTGCCACACGAGTCCGGGCCTTCCATGTGTGCGTGGGAAGTCATAACGTATTCCGATTGGAAGATGGCACCATCGCAGACGCGGGAAAGATTCCATTTTATTTCGAGGGGAGAAAGGATGAGGCGTTTTGGAACATTCTTGATCTAGCAAAAAGTCAGCGAGTGCCACAGAGTAAAATGTGCACGCACTATCACTAATTGGCGGTGTCAAGCAGTCTGCTGTAGGTCTGTGCCGTGTTTTGCCCCACTGGCATAGGCTTGCGGTTGGGAACAGAGTCCTGGGAAAATTGCGTCGCTAAACGCACGGCCGCGAAAAAAATGCGTAGGAAGGCAGAAAAACGCAATAATTATGCAAAATTTTGCAATAAATGGAACCCTGGTTGTTGACAAAATTGGATCAGTAGATGGCAAAATCTATTGCACAATCACTGTAAATGTTCAGCAATAAAGCCGTTGAAAAAGAAAATTATTTACTTTTTTTTAAATTATCTCAGCTGCACACACACTGACTTTACACATGGACACACACGCGCATGCACGCACACACACACGCACACACATGGACACACACGCGCATGCACGCACACACACACACACACACACAACACCACACACACACACACACACACACACACACAGGTCCACATGTACTCAAATTTATGCACACACCAATTTACAAACACCACACACACACACACACACGCACACACACACACACACACACACACACACACACACACACACACACACGTGCATGCACACACACACACACACACACACACACACACACACACACACACACACACATAACATACAGTGGCAAATGCATACTTGCAAACATACCATACATACACTTTGTATGCACACATGTATGCATGCACAAATATTTTACAAGACTGACACAGTTACTAACAGCCATGAGAATCATGATAAAGCATCCAATACTGCACACACATACATGCTCCTGCACAAAACACCAGAGCATTGGCATGCATGTTTATATGGAAACATTCAGTGAAAACATGCAGACATGTACAAACACAAACACACATAAAAATATGCAGACATGTACAAACACACACATACCACCTGCGTGCATGTGCGCACACACGCATGCGCGTATGCATAAACATACACATGCATGCATGCCAGAACACATACACGCACACACACACACACACACACACACACACACACACACACACACAACACACACACACACGCACACATGTGCATGCATGCATGCACACACATGTACATACACACATACGCGTTTGCACATGTATACGCACATACACTCGCACACACATAGATCTGTAAACTTGCAAGAGTTATGGCATACAATGTGAACCGTATTCAAACTGATTTGTCGTCTTGGATGTTCATTGTTGCAAGGTACCACATCTATTGATCGGATATGAGGATTAGGATTTCTTAGTTGGTCAGGGTGGCTTTCATTTCAAGCTACTGGAAAACATGATCTATTGATCATGATGGCACTTAATAAATATTTAATTAGCATTACCTCAGAGAAACCAATACAGTTACATATGCTTATTTAATGGGTTTGTGTGTTATTTTTTTTGTAATGTAGCGTGTATAACAGCATTATATTTATAATTTAATGTTGGGTACCTTTCCTCGTGCCGCAGTATGATCAAGACCTAAACAGCCATAATTCACAGATCATTTGATTAAAATGGCTTGCATAAAACTGTATTAATGATCAGTTGCAATACTTTAGAAAGGTCACAACATTTTAATAATACTCATCCTACCAGTCAACCTTTCCATTTCTTCTCCTTGTGCCTCCATCATCCAAGCTACCGATATGCAGTCTTCATAGTGCAGTCTGTATTGTTACAAGGCTTTTGATTCACGTACAGGTATGCATATTTCACACTTTTGAAAATACCCTCTTGAAATTTTTGCATGAGATGATTCATTCTTTATCACAAGTCATTTGCATACTGTGTGTTCACTCTTTATCATTATTAAAACTTGTGTGAAGGACTTAATGTTAAGAGACAACAGAAATTTACAAATGGTGGGGCTTCTTTCATTTGCCCCAGACTTTGCCTGTGAGTGTGATAGTGCCACAATAGCAGATGATGCACAGTAGTTGAATAGATCTAAAGCCTGTTCCCGATGCCTACAAACTTTCATACACAGTTACTTGATTGGACCACTGGACTAGTTTCAAAGCTTGACCGGTGAGATGGCTTTTTAAAGTAGCATTTCATGAAGGTATGTCAGAAAGACTAGAAGAGACGGTGCCAAGCTTACCATGTCACCTGGAAGTCGTATTATCTGTTTTGTGCCACTGAAATTACATGATCAATAGCTACCCTCAGTCACTCTGCACTAGTTGCTAAAATTATTGACTTTTCTTTCTTCATCCTTTTTTTCCCCTTTTTTTTTTACATGATCATCACTTTACTCTTCATCTGTGCGCAAATATTTGGACATTCTGTGAGCAGCATCTGGGACATTACAATGTCCAGAAATCAGGGGAAAAAAAGTTGTGTGCCATACAGTCAAGTCAAAAGTTGCTCTAATTATTTTATTGGTAGAGGTGTGTTGCAGCCATTCTTGATCTCCCGGCCACATCTGAATATGACCAATTGTAGGGGAAACGTGTTGGTGAATATGCTGCAGTTATTTCCCTTGATGGCAATTTTTTTTTTTTTTTTTTAAATTGATCCTCTTGTGAAAATTTCCAATTTTTAATGTCTCAGAAACTGGGTGAGCTGATCACTCATATATATTGGTACCAAATTTGGATCTCTTGAGTTGAAAGTAAATGGGAAAAAGTGGTGAGAAATTTTTGAGGAATTGTTGAAATAGAAACTTGTTGATAAGAAAATTGTGTATTGAGAGAATGACATGACTTCATTACATTTGATTTTAAACAGTATTGTCAAAAGAAGAGAAATTGAAACGGGCTTACCAGCTCTATTTCCAGCATTCTGTTTTTCTTTTGTTCAGGGGTTCCCAAGATGGCTGGTATCCTTCCACCATCCACACATGGACAAGACTTTCAGGGTGGACCCCCTCATGGTTTAATGAACACAAGTCCCTCTGTTGGGCAAGGCCCTCCACAAAGGTTGGGTAGCAGACCAGTAGGTCTACCACCACCAGTGGGTGGTAACATAAATGGGTTTGTGCCTCCACCCTCACAAGGATTGATTCAGCAAAGACCAGTAGCTGTCAGTCGGCCTCCAGGCCCTCCCGGGTCAACTAGCGCCGCTCCTCTTCAACCAGTGGGAAACTTCCGCCCTCCAATGCCTGGACAGTTTGTTCCGAGTAGCAGTTCTCACAATTCAGCCCCTCCTTCTGGTAGTGGACTTCTGGTAAACGGGACATTGAATGCGCCTTCTGCAGGAAACTCTGTGCAAACATTGAATCATCTGTCGAGCCAGTTTCAACCTTTGCCTTTGTCACAAAGTGGTCCTAATGCAGGACCTTCACAGCCATCTGTGCTGCCATCACAGACATCCAGTTGCAGTGCTGGTACTGTGACAGGATCTGCGGCCATGACGGCGCTTTCTCCAGCAAGTGGAAGCAGCGGTAGCCAGTCTGCGTCCATCAGTAATGCATCCTGCGCCAGCACACCTAGTTCTGGACCTCCAAGTAAGTTTCAGAATATTTGTAGTGTTACGATTAAACTGCATGATCTTTTTATTTTTGATTTGTGAGCAGTATAGTTTGCACGTTGATTTAATGATTGTTTAGTCATGTGATGTTGGTCTTCAGGTTCAATTCAGCATGCATGCTTAAAATGAAAGAGCTAAAGTTCTTGTAACATTTTCTGCTTCCAACTCCAGTATGCAGTTGTTGCTTGTTCATTTTTGCATGTCGCTGCATGATCGTTGGAGCTGTACTCTGTGAAATTGCAAGTATGGAAAGATCATCCAAGCTTTTGTATTGTAGTACAGACCTGTACTATTGAAATAACATGCACCCATCCATAAGTATGGAATACGTGCTTGCCTAGTACTAGTAGTGGGGTAAAAGTGTTTGTGAATCCAGTATATGGGCAATTTCTTATCACAACTAATTAATACAGTTTAAAGATTTTTCAGACTAAAGAAATTGAGTTGCCAACATCGGTCCCTGGTTGTATTTTGACTAGATTGGATGTGATGAGCCATTCCCATGCAATGCATTGTTAAACGGCTAACATCACCAGTGTTACCAAGCCCTCCATGGGAGATTTTGCTGGTTCCAGTTGTCTTATCAACTCATGGGAAGAACTCAATGGCAGCATTATCTGTATTGTGACTGAATAATCCATACCAACTCCCTTCTTCTTCCCATTTTATTTATAGTCAGTGCTCCCAACATTTCTGATTTCAGAAAGTAGCATACCCTCTGAAAAAAAAAAAGAAGAATGGAGGGGTGTATATACCTCAGTTACGAATTTTCAGAGGGTATAAAGGTAATCAAAAGCTTGCTTTTGCTGAATGGTGGAAATCTGATGAGGTGGTGAGGAAATTGTGTTATGTTTTGGGCTTTTTTAAATGTTTATTTTTGTTGTCTCATCTTCCACGCTACTTCAGTAGTGTTACCTCCTGGGTGTTCGTTCCAATTCTCCATTGAGCCACACTCTGGTTTGTCTTGTTGCGGCACTGGCAATCCGCAGGGAGCAGTCAATGTCAAGCCATCATGAAACAACCCACCTGAGGAGACTCTGCACTGCTGCTGAATCACTTCTCTGGTATTCAGTTGTGCATTTTCTGATGCAGCATAATGCAAGATAAGGTCAGATAAAACGACATTGCTTATTGCCCAGCCGACCGCAAATGGCCATATCAGGACTGTCACCGCCTTGACGTCCACTCTCAAGTCATTGTTAATTTTTTTTTTTTTAAATCCATGCAACTCATTAAAGCACACTTTCTAAAAACACACAGACATTTTCGTTATAAACATTCTATAGAGTAGATAGGAAAGACTGCATGTGTTCTTGTTATGGTGCATGCCCGTACAGCTTGAATGTTTCAACAGGATGAGAACACTTGACAAGTAACAGAATAAGATAAATATTTTTTTTTAATATGCTTTTGCCTTTGTGACTGTGGTAGGTTAAGAAGAAAGACATCATGATTGTAATTTTAGCATAACTAGTCACGTATGCTTTTTGTGAAGTGTGCTTTAAATTACATTTTATTGCCATCATTGTGTACACACTGAGTGTTACGGCGCCATCAATGATGCTGTGTTCCACTGTCAGGTGTATCCAATGAGTTGCCAGCGCCCTATCATGGGCAAGCACAATATTCCCATCAGATTGGGGCAGCCATGAAGCTTACTCCTAACCCTACCCCACACAGCTCAGGTACCTTACCAGTGTTACCTCCTTTTGTTTGTTTTCCCCCAAAATCGTCCTATCCTGAGTCAGTCAGTGTGTTTTGCGAAATGATTTACTTTTCTAGATTGGATAGTAAAGGATACAGATCATTTTCTGTGACTTTTTGCATTTTTTTTCCATTTTCATTTTTAAATCATGTTACAGACAGACACAGAAGGAAAAACTAAAAATTTCATGAGGTACACTTGCACAGAGACTACAGAGGGAGTAGGACTAGGACATTCAACAGCTTGTTAATCCCAGTCCTTGGCACATCCTATCTCTGGATAATTTGTGTGTTTAAGTTCACACACACACACACACACACACACAGTGACACACACACTCTCTCTCTCTCTCTCTCTCTCTCTCTCTCTCTCTCTCTCTCTCTCTCTCTCTCTCTCTCTCTCTTTCTTCTCTCTCTCTCTCTCTCTCTCTCTCGCACACACACACACACACATACACACTCTCATACCCACACACACACACACACACACACACACTCACATGCACATGTATACACAACCACATTACACTTGTACATATTTAAACAAATCAGGTAATGTTGCTTATACTTATAGCCCAGCGGACCGCAAAGGGTCATATCAGGGCTGTCACCACTTTAATATCAACTCACAAGTCATCGAAAAAAAGAAAACACTATTCACGAATTTCTTTAAAATACACCTTCTAAAAACGCACCAGAAATTTCGTTGAAAATCTCTCGTCCGTAAAATCTCTTTTAGAAACTCAAAGATCACGTTAGGTGGGACATATCTAAACAAAGTTTTCATGGAGTCTTGATGGTAACTTAATTCACAAAGACAGAATGAAGAAGATTTAATATAAGGGACATTTATTTTAAATCCCTTTATGGTCACATGATGAAAGTTTTGATTTCCACTTTCATATCACGTAACATAAAAATAAGAGCAAATTAACAATGACAATGAAGACTGTCAGAGGGTCCAGAGTTTGTGAAATGATATTCAAGAGCTTGATGGCTTCATTTGAATTGTGTGCCGCAGAAATGTCTGTGCATAAAAATGTTCATGATGGAAACGTAAAACTGTATGCTGGAGCTTTATAATTTGTCATCACCAGATTAATATACCAGTAACTTTATTCTACTATTCAGCTCATAGTGCATGTTAGTTGAAAATTTATGAATTTTATCGTTTTATACCTTAGTTTTTTAAAAAAATGTTAAGAACAATTGAATCTGTTAATGACACATTTATATTAATGTTTTAAAAAATACAGCAGATTTGAAAATAAGGCAAATGTCAATGTGTATTTTTTTTTAACCCAGATCTATTCTAAGATTTTTTTTGTTTGTTTTGTTTTATGCTGATTTTGTAAGTAATTCAATTGCTTTGCTTGCTATTAATTGTTGTATATTAGTGATTCCTTATTTGTGTCTTTTTGTTCCTTTATCCTCCTGAAAAGTGTTCAAGAAAACCCAGACTTGTTAATTTAGACTAACACTAGTAACAGACATTATTTATTTGTGTTGACTCATTATTTCATTAAATGTCAAGGTTTGTTCACATGAAATTTTTTGAAAGATGGATTGACTAAGTTTTTCAGTTACCAAATATTGATTAAAAAAAACAACTTTTTGATCTGGAATTATGCACTTGCATGCATATGCATGCGTGCGTGTGTGCGAGCGAGCGCACACGCGCGCTCTCGCATGTGTGTGTGTGTGTGTGTGTGTGTGTGTGTGTGTGTGTGTGTGTGTGTGTGTGTGTGTTGTATTTAGAGAGGGATAGGAAGAAAAGAGTAAGATACTTAGATAGGAATGGGTGTTTTTGTTCATTGTATTTGTAGTTTGAGCAACCTACACTTTGGGTTTTTTGTGTGTGCATTTTTGCAGGGTCAGTGGAGCATGTTGGTGCATGACTGGGATATGATTCTTAATGTTTAATGAGTGAATGGATGTGGGCATGTTTGATGTGTGATTGTTAATATTTAATGAGTGAATAGATGCAGACATTTTTGTTGTCCTTTAATTCAAAAGAAATTTTGATTTGCTGTCAAATGGCTCGATTAAATGATGTGTTACATTAATTTCCAATAAACAAACTAATAAAAGAATTAATTAACCAATGTTAAGCGACCAGAACCTGTGGTGTTATAATCATATATTAATCTGATGTCTGCTGATAAAACCATTGACAAGAAGATAGATATGAGTTGTATTTTAAGGGATTGTACTTGTAGTTTCACTCGAACATATATATATATATATGATTGAAAATCAGAGCCAAACATATCCTCTGCAATGTGTTTCGCTTAGCAAAACACTATGTGCAAATTTATGTAAAGAAAAGTAATTACAGCTTTCTTGATATCTTAACAAGTTTATCACATCCAACTGCAGCAACAACAGGAGACAAAAATTGATCAATAGCCGTCATGAAATGTTAAGTGTTCATTAGGTGAATGTGACACAGGCTGATACAGTGAGAGAGAGAGAGAGAGACAGGATGGAACACAATGGTGGTTTTGTGCAATTGTCAAAGAAAGAACAAACTAGATCAGAGCAAATGTTATGCAGAGCAAAGCAGTTGTGTAACACTATTATTACACCTGGTATCAGCATGTAGGTAACTTGTAAAGGCTTTGCTGTTGAGTGTAATTTACAGTCTCACTCGGATGCTGCTGAGAACACCTGGTGCAACTTCATAATGTACATTCTGTGCTGTGTGGGACACACAGCCAGTCATGGTTGCTTTTTTTTTAATGTATTCAGTAAAGTACTATTTTGTATGAGGTATGAAGGAGACAGCAGTCTGGCTCAAGGTTTGGTAATTTACATTGCTAAAAACAACACTTTGCCCAGCCACCAAAAGCAGTATTCTATTAGGACAGTGTGCATTTCCTAAACACATTCCCACCACATGCACCTCCCACCCACCCCACCCACCCCCACACATACATACAAATAATTTTTTTTTTTTTTTTACAAATCACAATGGCAGCAAACACAACAATGTCTTTAGGGACAGTTTCATAGCATTTGGGGACATTTTTAGGGCACACGATTAAATACAACACTCAAATTCTTTTTACTTCTAGCACAAGTAGCAGATATATTTTACACTTCAGCTTTTTAAAAAAAACCTGTATTGGTATGAATAAATGCACCTGTGTCTGTAAATTCGACTATAGATATAAGTGCAGTGAATGAGTAATTCAGTTGTTTATTTGCTATGATGTTTCAGTATACATTTTAAACAATAGATTTGACATTTTTGCACGCACACATGTGTGTACTGTTATAATTTGAAATAGAATGCATATTATCTGCTTATGGGTGTTTTTGAATGTGCTTTACCTGAGCCAAATTCGTACTGTTATTGTTAGGATTTGCATTTAATTTGGGCGTTTCGTTATTAAGGTATGGCTTAAGCAGACAAAATTGCTTGCCTTGCTTTCTCCTCACTCTTTCCCGCTGGCCTTCTGTTCCCCATGGAAACACTGCCCTCCCACCACCTCATCAAATTTCTCATTGTCTCTCTTCTTGTCTTACACCACTCTCTCTCCCTCTCTCTCTTTCTTTCTGTGTCTCTCTCCCTCTCTCTCTATGTGTCTGTGTCTATCTGTTAGTGTGTCCATGCTTGCTGTTTTATTAGTATTATCATTACCGCTAGTGTTTCAGCTGGTTTCTGATTATGAGCATTTGATATGAGGAGCAGCATAGAAACTATTCAATTATATCTTTCAAATTGGATGACAAATTGGACATAAACTCATTGTTTTCAATTACACATTTCATTTTTCATTCTCTTTCGAAGATCTTTCTAATCCATCTAACTACCGTCCCATAGCTTTGACCAGCTGTGTCTGTAAATTGATGGAAAAAATGGTCAATGCTAGGCTCATGTGGAAACTCGAAAACCGATGGCCTTTTGGCGAAAGAACAGTGTGGTTTCCGCAAACATCGTAGTACAGTTGACCATTTGATTCGTCTGGAATCTACACTTAGGAACGCTTTTTTAAACAGACAGCATGCAGTGGCAATTTTCTTCGACTTGGAGAAGGCCTACGATACCACCTGGAAGTCGGGGATACTTCATGATCTCCACGATCTGGGTTTTCGAGGTCATCTTCCGCTTTTTATTCAAAATTTTTTGGCAGAACGACAGTTTCAGGTCCGGGTTGGCACCACTCTCTCTGATGTCCACGAGCAGGAGTTGGGTGTTCCACAGGGGAGCATACTGTCTCCTGCCCTCTTTAGTATTAAAATCAACAACATTGTGAAATCAGTTCAGCAGGGTTCAGACTGCTCATTGTTTGTGGATGATTTCGCTGTCTACGCAACTGGAAGCCTGTACCCGAGTGTCCAGCGTAGGCTCCAGCTTTGCGTAGATAAAATCCATCGATGGGCGGATGAAAACGGTTTCACCTTTTCTCCAACAAAGACGCAATGTATTCACTTCCATAATTTCCGCCAGTTTTTCCCAGATCCTGAACTTCAAGTAAGGAAATCTCCCATTCCAGCTGTTACAGAGGCCAAATTTCTGGGAGTCATTTTTGACCAGAAACTTAACTTTCTCAGCCATATTAAAAACCTCAAAACTTCTTGCCAGAAAGCACTGAATATTCTGCGGGTCGTAGCGCACACCGACTGGGGCGCTGATAAGAAAACTTTGTTGCACCTCTACAGAGCCCTGGTCCGTTCAAAACTGGACTACGGTTGTGCTGTCTACGGCTCCGCAAGATCATCTTACCTCAAACTCTTGGACCCTATCCACCATCAAGGGCTTCGTCTCTGTCTTGGAGCGTTCCGCACCACCCCTGTGTACAGCCTGTACGCGGAGGCGGGCGAACCTTCGTTGTCCAACCGCAGGCTGAAACTGTCTTTAAATTATTATATCCGACTGTTCTCAGAACCGCAGAATCCTGCCTATGACTGTGTCTTTGACCCTCCGTTCCAAAGTAAGTTTGAAAACAACCCTAAATGTATTCCGCCGTTTGGTCTTCGTATGCAGCCTCACGTGCGGAATGCAGGTCTAAACCTGGGAGTAGTTTCCGATTTTTCCAAGTTTCCGGATCAACCTCCGTGGACCTTTTTCACACCAGAGATTCGTTTTGATCTTGCAGCTTTTTGCAAAGAGTCTACCAGCTCTCTGGCGTACAAGGCATTGTATGCTGACCTCTGTTCGAAATTCCCATCCTATCAAAAAGTTTTCACTGACGGTTCCAAGTCTGAGGATGGAGTGGCCTGTGCAGCCTACTACCCTGGGGCTCCTTCTCAGATACTGTTGGAACATATCCATTCCGATGCTTCTGTCTATTCTGCTGAACTTACTGCTCTGGTACTGGCTTTGAAGATAATCTCACATTCTTCAAAGAGGGACTTTCTGGTTCTGTCGGATTCGCTGTCAGCTTTGGAAGCCATAGCTGGCCGCAACCTTCAGCATCCAGAACTTTTGCATTTCTTTGAACTTTTTAGCAAGTTGAAAGCGGACGGTTACAACATTACTCTTGCTTGGGTTCCTGGTCATGTTGGCATCGGCGGGAACGAAATGGTTGATCGTTTAGCCAAGAACGCCACAAGAGAGAAACTGTCCAACATTTATATTCCCTGTTCAGATGTGCAACCCAAAATTAACGATTATGTGAGAGACCTCTGGCAGGAGGATTGAAACACACAGACGAGTAACAAACTCTTTCAGATCCGTCCAAACCTTAAGGACTTCCTCCCATCCACGTCGGGAGGTCGTAAAGAGGAAACGGTTCTGTGCCGGCTGCACACCGGCCATTCGTATTTTACCCATGCTTACCTTTTAAAGAGTGAAGAAGCTCTGTGGTGCATTCCATGTCATGCGCCACTCACAATGAAACATGTTCTTTTAGAGTGTTGGGACTTGCACGATGTGAGACACAAACATTTTACAGCGGAGTCCATGAAGATCCTGTTCAGGGATGTCCCGCCTGATGTGATCCTTGAGTTTTTGAGAGAGATTAACATTTTTTCATCTGATTTAAGATTTTACGGAAGAAAGATTTTTAACAAAGTTTCTGGTGCGTTTGTAGACGATGTCATTTAATGAGATGTATGAAAGTGGTTTTTTTTTTTTTTTTTTTTTTTTTTTAATTTTTTTTTTATATGACTGGTGAGTTGATTTTAACGTGGTGACAGCCCTGATGTGGCCCTTTGCGGTCGGCTGGGCTATAAGCAACATTATCTTATCTTATCTTATTCTCTTTCGATCAGAGCCTCCCTCTCAAAAATCATCAAGAGGTCCTTCCCCTGTCAGTGGGCAATCCTATGATGCCCTTGAGGGACAATTCTCACCTGTGCAAGGTACGGTTTGACTTTTCATGTTTTATACAACAGGCAGAAATAAGAGGGAGAGAAGTGACTGGGTGTTAGGGGACAGAAGGGGAGAATCTATTAACCTGGTGTGTACAACCTGCAGGTTTTTTTTATTATTTCTGACAGTTTGCAAACTTTGAGATGGGGTAAAATTTTTGAATTTTGTTTTGTCAGATCATTTGATTTGATGCTGACGCTGAATATATCATGGTAAGGAGAGAGCTTTTGCTTTTTTGTCAAGTTATTTCTTCTTGAGTTCTTCATGATTGATTTTTTTTTTTTTTTTTTTAGAATATCAGGTGGCACCTTAACACAGCCTAATCTTGTGTACCTCGGGGATGTCAATAGATTAGCTTTCATGTTTTAAATTGGTTGCATATTGTTGTGTATGTTTCAGATTTTATCAGTTTATGTCTGTGCTGTTTTATCAGGACACATTTTTTGTTGGTGTTTTTGTTTTCTTTTTGAGGGTAAAAGTCCTGAAAAGGCTGTATTGGCTGACTGGATTATAACTAGAACTGACAGTGATGCCTTCTGTCCTGGGAAAAAAAAGCAATTTTGTTATGATGAAAACATTAAACCTGTATCCTTGTTCCTTGTATTACAGTTGATGATCACTTGTAACTGAAGAAAAAGAACAAATCCATCAACTCCAGAACAAATAGGAACACCTTTTTTCACGTATGGACAAACCTGAGAGCAGGTGGAAAGTTGAAACTCAAACATTGTGTATAACTGACTGTGAAAGAGACCAAAACTGAGCTGAAAGTGATAAGAAAGCACTGAACAGCTGCCTAACTGTAGCACATCAGAATGTGTGAGACGGATGAAGGGTTTTGATATGAATCCCACCGCTGAGAAGAAGAAAGAAAAAAAAAAAGGGAAAGAAAGGAAGAAGAAGAAGAAGAAGAGATTATAAAAGAAACAATGCCACCAGATATTCAGGAAGTGATATGAGGAACAATGGCGATGTTTGCCATGAGGACAGACTGGGGGAGGGAGGACTTTGCTCTGTGCCCAGTCTGCAAGTTCCGTCAGTCACGACGGCCGTGATAATGTTAGACTGCAAACAAGCACACATACATGTGCATCTGCGTAGCATCACATTCATGAGATGAATTGTTTGGGAAAAATTCTTGAAAATGTCCGTTTCTTCCTGATTATTTACATGATCTGTTCCTGGTGCAAAGGTTTTAGGATAGACATGTTTGGACTGTCGTTATTTAATCTCATTTGCTTTCAAACGTATCTTTACCATGATTTTGAAATTAACACGCACACTTGCTTATCTGTCATCAGTACATCAACAGGTGCCGGGGTTGATGACAGGGAGCCATCCGGCCCCCCAGGTATCCCAGGCCCCTTTTCCTCCTATGCCCACTCAGCGGATGCAGATGCCTCCTCATCCCAGGCCAAGCATACCAGGTGCTCAGGGGCCAAACACAGCACCTCCCCTGATGGGCAATAATCCTACAGCTGCTGCCCCTCCTTTTGGACAACAGCATGTAAATCCTCCAGCGGTAAGGGGTTTATTTGAAGAAAAGGATTGTAAGGAGAACAAAGTATTGTTTATTCTTTGAATGAGTTAGAGTTTCATGTCTGACTTTCTGTCAGATATTCAGGACCTTATTTTGAAGTTGCATGCTTCAAAACGAGTGTTGACTTGTGAAAATCTCTTCATGAACACAGGCATGCAGACATTTGTGTATGCGCATACATCAACATGTACAAAGGGCCACATCAGGGCTGTATGTACACACACAGACACACACACACACACACACACACACACACACACACACACACACACACACACACACACACACACAAATGAAAAGCCCCCCACCTACATACATATGCATATATACATGTATGATGTTCATGCACACATGCATACGCACATTTGTAAGTGCACGCACACACACTCGCACGCACATATACACACAGAGTAACATCATATGATGAGCATTGTTTTCAGCTTTTCCAGTTTGAAGTTGAACAGTATCTGTGCACAGGTTCCCTTATTTTATTCATGGTAACAGATACCAGTGACACTGATGTAAGATATTAAATATGCAGCTCCATGGTGTGTAAAGCCACCTTCTGTCTAGAGCTGAGTGGAATCAAATGGGAAGACTTAGGACCCTGACTTCTCTGCAGATTTGCAGTTTTCATTGAAATACAAAATCGTGAATCCACAAAGAAAAAGAAAAAAAAATTAAGAAACAAAGATACAAAAGAAAAAAGAGGGGGAGAAGACAAGAAACGTGATAGTGGAATGCACTGAGCGCTGGTCGTGTTTTTGACAGGCTACAAACATCGCAAAATCTTGTGTTAACTTACAAACTTGTTTGAAGAGTGAGCAGATACCATTTAGTCTTACCTGTTTGAAAGCAAAATAATGTCATGTTGTGAAGTTGCGTGTCAGCAAGACACTGCAATAAGTGAAAGAGATCAACAAAAGCTGTACAAACGAATGGTCGTGGTTATGGTTGAACCTGAAAGCAGACAGTACACTATGCAATGCTTTGATTAGCATCAGACTGCACCAGTTTGAAAGCAGGTTTCAAACTTTTTCCTGGTGAGTGGGGAATAAGTCTGCAAGATCACTTCAAATTTTTGTGAGTTTTCTTTTCCTCAGTGGGGCCTCTGTTAGTAGATGCACCTATAGGTGTCGCTCAGATTTCATGAGCAACACTATATGAGTATAGATAGATCTCATGCGTAGTTGATACTTTACAAAAGGCAGCATAGAATACAGCCCTTTGGGTTCCCAGTCATGTCAGCATTAGAGCAGTGAGGTGGCTGATCAACTTACCACGAATGCCACAAATACAGAATTGTGCACTCTCTGTTCCTCACTCCAGTCTGAAACCCACAGTCAGGCTTACGCCAGAGGCCTGAGACAAGAGGACGAGAAGATGCAGACACATAACAAACTCTTCTAAATTCATCCAAACATTGAGAGTTCTTGACCATATGCCTGTGGTGGCCCTAAAGAAGAAGCACTGATTACACACAGACCACTCTTTTTACTCCCAGTTGTATCTTTTAAAAGGTGAAGATGCTCTGCAGTATGTTCCATGTGATGAAACACTTGGTATGAAACTTGTTCTTACAATGTGTTGGGACTTACAAGATGCAGATGGAGAAATGAACACTAAACGGCAGTCTCCGTGAAAATCTTGTTTGGAAATGTTCCACCACATGTGATGTTTGACCGCTTGTATGATAAATGTTTTTCATTTGATCTGATATTTTATGGAAGATTTTTTTTAGCAAGTTTTCAGGCATATCAGTTACACTTTTCAGCTGATTACTTCTTTTTTCGTTGTTGCTGGAAATCTGTGAAACACTATTACCATCCCCTGACTTTCTGCAGCGATGAGTACAGTCTGAATGAAAACTTGTTGAACACACATTTGAAAGCAGTAAAGCTGATATTTTGTGATGTCAAACAGGTGCTGTAGAGCTTTTCCTGTTGCTTTTCCCTGCCTTTCATGACACCTTCCACTCTTTCCCACTGCAGGCATAACTTTTTCCCTTTTTAAAAAAAATGTTTTAATTTTTTTTAAATAAACTTTGGGAAGTTGGCATACATGGTTTTGCATATTAAAAAAAAATCTGTTTAAGTTTCATTTGTCTTCTTTGTGCTTGTGTGTATATATATATATATATATATATAATATATATATATATATATATATATATATATATATATATATATATATTTTAAGAAACCCATATAGTTAGGACTTGGCTTTGCCAAGAAGACAGTCTGATACCCTTCATAGTTGGCTGGGCTATAGACAACATCTTGAGCATGAATGGAAAAGATCTCAGGTCAGAATGGAACTGTGTATTTCACCTTCTCAGGGCTGCAAGTCTTCTGAATAAACTGTAAATCCAGAGTACAGTAACTGTGTTTTGGTTGTTGCCGGATTGCCTCGATTTTTTGTTTAGATATCTACCACAGTAGCAAGATTGCTTCCCAGTTATCATCATTCTCATTCTCATCGGTCATCCTTAGGGAATGTCAGCCTCAAACTCTGTGACTCTGCATGTTCTGCGTATGATTAATTCTTTGCATAATTAATGGTATTAGCAAGTTGTCAGAAGCTTTTTCCTCTGTATGTTATCACATGGCATGGATAACATTCCTCTCTTAGTCTACATGCCTATTAAATGCAGAAACCAGTAAATGAAATTCAGATTTTAAGTTTCCTTGCTTTAACATTTTTTTGCTACCCTTCATTTACCCTGATCTCAGAGGACGAATTTGTCTGTTTTCCAGTCACAGTATCCAGGCTCCATGCCTTCACCAGCCGGCGCTTTCAGTCTAACAGGAGTTCCCACACAACGACCACCTGGCATGTCGCCTGGACCTCCAAGGCCTTCATTCCATCAGGCAGGTCCTCCAGGAAGAATGCCTGGGCCTCCCTCAGGCCCCCCATCAAGTTTGCCAGGGCCACCGTCGTCCAGGTTGCCAGCACCTCCATCAACTTTATCAGGACCTCCTTCAAATTTGCCAGGACCCTCCACAGGTTTTCCTAGGCCTTTTATGAGGCCCCCATCTAGTCTGCCTGGGCCTCCCCCTACAGGGCCTCCATCAAGCATAGCAGGACCTCCATCAGGTTTTGGTGGGGCTCAGATGGGACCTCCCTCTGGGCCTACAACCGGGCCAGGTAGGCCTTTCCCCGGGCCTCCAGCAGGACCCTTCAATCTTGGTCCACCTACGTCAGGACAGGGTCCAGCCTCCAGCAGTGGCTACCCCCATCCTCCCACAGCGCCACAGGGCATGGTCAGGCCTCCAGCTGGGCCCCCATCAGGCCCAGTGGGACCCCCTTCAGGTCCGCTGGGTCCTCCATCCGCGCTTTACAGCCAGCCCCAGTTTTCCCAGGGCCAGGGTTACCCCCAGCCTGGCGTCAATCACAATGCTGTCAGCAATATGGCGGGTGACTTCAACAGAATGGGCATCAATGTGAGTGAGATGATGTCATAATAAGGGTGTCTCTAAGACTCATTATCATAATAAGGGTGTCTCTAAGACTCATTATCGAATGCATACTCTAATGAACAGAGCTGCCAATGTACATCGATTGTTTGTGGTTTACCTCTGAAGTTACTGCATGCTATTTAGCTATGCCTTTGTCTAAAAAGACCATGGATCTGTATAGTTTTCACTGTAGTACCTCTGAATATTATGAACCAGCCCGCCAGTTTACATTTCGAATACCTATGTCACTGACCTGGAAGTAAGTACAGCTGGGTCAAATCGATGTTTCACTTTTTTTTTATACCAATCATTGAGAAGAAGCAAGATCTTCAGGTCATTATAAGCATTCACAAAAAAGTGTTAAAATGAAAAAGCAGCAGTAAGGGAGGGAAAGTCTCTTCTAAGAAGATGTCAGATGAGCAGTTTCAAAGTGAACTCTCAACAAAGTGTTCATGCATTATCGTTTCAGCAATTAGCAACTTGTATAGATGGTGTGAAGACTGCCTTAATGAGTTTTTCACAAAAGGCTGAATGATGTGACTGGACACTGAAGGCTCTTGCTCTAAAAAGATGTGGAAGTTAAGACTATTCCTATGCAGGCCCAAGATTTCATCACTTTTTTGCCAGCATACACCTAAATGCAATTCGAACTGAAGCATTTTTCATCAGTTTTACTTTTTAACCAGTTTTCTGAAGGAGCGCATTTCATTGTCAAGAGCAGTTGACTGTGCATGTAATTATGTGTGTGTGTGTGTGTGTGTGTGTGTGTGTGTGTGTGTGTGTGTGTGTGTGTGTGTGTGTGTGAAAGTTCCAATACTGCAGCACTACTGAAATTGTTCAAAAGCTACTGGAGTTAGCCATAGCTGCTATTGAAATCATTTAAAAAGGGTTGGCAGCTCTGAATAAAAGCTTTTAGCACTTAACAATGTATTTTGAAAAGGTGATATTTTGAAAAGATGAAGGCCAAAACAAACAGTGCTCACAGAGTGCACACTTGCATTTGTACTTGTGCACATCACTCACCCTCCTCGACTGGCAGAAAGATGTGTTGGAACTATGGTGTCTGTCAATTTATTTGATAAATTAAGCTATAACAGTCAATAAAGACACACATTAACTGAAATCTAGAAAAAAAAAAGAAAATGTATGAATGCAAAATTTTTAGTCTGTCCACAAGTTGTTGAGGAAATGCATGAGCCTATCATATTTTGCACTGAAGTATTTCTTCCCTTCTCTCTCACAACACCCATCCAAATTACATTTAATACCTTTCCCCTACAATTTGTCTTGTTTCATTGATCAATGATTGTTCCATCTGCAGACCAGTTTGTAAATCATTTTCATGCAGATCTTTGACATATGTTTACTATGGTACATTTCAGCAGGACATGCAACACACTATCAACCTGCTGCAGGAGAAAAAGTTGATTGCCGATGATGGAGTGGAGACCGCCAGGCCTGTTCTGTCTCAGCACACAAAGCGTGCTAACTGCAACCCAGAGTGAGTGCTACAGTTTTCTGTCAAAGTATCATTTCATGAAATGGAAAAAGGAATGTCAATGCCAATCTTTGTTCTTGCAGTGCTCAGATGTCCGATAGTAACTATTTAAAGATGCTTGTTAATCTCTCTCTCTCTCTCTCTCTCTCTCTCTCTCTCTCTCTCTCTTTAGCTGTCTGTTTATCTCGTCTTGCCTAGTACACAGATCAAAATACGATTTTGCATTGTAGTGCCATAGGCTGATCTTTATTCCCATAGTAATACAAAAACTAAAGCCCATCCATCACCTAACACAGTGGTAACATTAAACATTCCTGGTGTATATTGGTGATATGAATAAATTCCTTGAACCCGCTTACATTCGTATGTCCTGCATAGTAACTAAGAATTTTTTTTTCTTTCTTCAAGGAAAACGGGGTTCCCTAAGTAGTACCTAGTTATATTCAGCTGCTACTCGTTACTGTGATGTTGACAAAATTACTAACTGGTTTCTTCATTTTGCTTGCATAAGATACATGCATCATGCAGATTTGCTTTTTCTTGTTTTATGATGGAAGTAAAAGTGTAGTGACATCATGTGTTAAAAAACAATCCACACTCTAATATCTGTGTGTGCATTTGTGAATCAGAAATGATATTGAATGATTTTATTGTCCACAAAATCCTGAAGTGCTGTGGTGTTTGTGAGTGTGAACAGGAACAGTCTGCTGTTTACTTTGAATGGTGCAGGCTGCGTGCTTGCCTTCTGCAATACAAGGAGAGCTTAATCAATCAGCAGGAATGGTGTGTCAGGCTTCTGACGGGCCTCTCTGGAATGAAGCCAGCGTATACGATCTGAAGTGGTGTCAACACTTCATTAAGTTAATTCAGGATTTCACAGAAAAGTTTCATTGCTGATGTGTTTGTGAAGGCTGTCTTATGGCTCACTGGAAAAAAATCACCACACGCAGGGCAGCAGCAGCCACCAAGGACAGGGGTGAATACTGTGAGGCGAGTTTCAACAAGACAGTAAAAGCAAAAGAGTTTTAAAAAAATAAGTAAATAAAAAAGAAGGCGAGTGTCAACAAGACAGTAAATTCAAAAGGGTTTTAAAAAGAAAATGTTCCCTGAGAATGAGTGAGAAAGCAGAGGAAGATTATCCAAGAGGGTACTGCATTCATAACATGCTAAGTGTATGAGTGTTCAGTTATCGGTATTCGATGTGTGCGGATGTGCTTGTGCATGTCTTTGATGCTGTCAGTCTAGTGAATTGTATGATTGCTTGTTGCAGTGTGTTCCGATGCACCCTGAATGCCATACCTCAGAGTTCCTCTCTCCTGAACAAATCTCGCCTGCCCTTGGGAATCTTGATACATCCATTTAAGGACTTATCGGTAAAATCATACAGTGGTGTTAATGTTTGTTCGTTTGTGTTCTCTATCTTGACCTTCTTGGGTCTTCCCTGGTACATGGACTGCTTCTGGTTAATGCCAGGTCATACGGAGTATTTCATTACATGAGGGGACTGGAAGACTGTGGTGTGTTTTTCTGTTTTTGTCACACACAGCCACACTCTGTATGTGGAGGATTCATAGCCTTTTTGCATGCAGTTCAAAGAGATAAGGGACTGTCTGTTCATCCTTTTTCATTGTCTTGAAGGTTATTTTGTCTTGCTTGAAGAAGATCAAATAGATCAAAACATGTGTTTGTTTTGTAATATGCTCATTACTTCGTTTGGTGGTGCAGAAATTCTGTGTTTACTGTTGTTAGAAGATTTAATTCCATAACTATACCAGGAGCATCGTGACAGTGGCTGATGTGTTGAAAAGCAGCTGATTTTTAATTCAGTATGTTCTACTTTGTGACGTGTTTGGCCTTCGCAAGATCAGGTGCAGTTGGAGGGATAGTAGTAATCTGTTGAATGACTGTAGCTATTGTTCTTAAAAGCAGGTTGTGTATTTTGCAGTATATTTTTACTTAGATTCATGTTTAGCCTTTGTGAGATCATCTGTCGAACAAAGAATTCAGTAGTAGGAGTAAACTGTTTGGTATAAAGATATGACAGGCAGCTGGAAACGTTGACTGGTGTTTACACAGTTCAGGCACATAGTAGAAAAAAAACAAAAGAAAAAAGAAAATGGTAATGGCTACAGATAAAACAATCATTCTATAAAGTTTTAGAAATCAAACTTGTTGAAAGGTAATTTCAACCTGTCAGTTGATGGGCATTGTATTTGTGGCAGCAACTGCCAGTGATCCAGTCCAGTGTGATTGTGCGGTGTCGCTCCTGTCGTACCTACATCAACCCCTTTGTCACCTTTGTTGACCAGCGGCGCTGGAAGTGCAACCTTTGCTTCCGAGTCAATGAGTGTGAGTTATTGTTGTATTATGTTTGAAAGGTGATCAAGAACATGAAGGATGAGCACACGCAGTAACTCTAGCTCACATAACGAGATAAATCTCCCTACTACAAACTAAGCCTGCTTGCAGTTCTTATCATTGGATCAGAATTTATTGTTCCAATATATTAATACTTCTGGACACATTTGTACTTCCTAATGATCAGGAACTGGTTCTAAGAAACAAAACAAAACAAAAAAGGAAAAAAAACATGCTTGATGATGGAAGGATGACAATTCAGTGTCAGCCACTCTGTGTGAAAATAAGAGCATTTGATGGCGTTAAGATAACATTTCAGTGTGAGCTATTCTGGTGAAGATAAAACTGGCTTGAAACATTTTTCGAATGCAAAAGTCATCTACCTAGTGCATCTGTAAATCTTTTGCCGTTTCTTCACAAGCAAACAAACAAACAACAAGTGAAAGAGGATTTTTGCAGATTAGACTTAAGTTGAAGAACTCTCTTTGATTTTACACATGTAGATAGAGTTCTCTAGTCAACTATGAAATAAAGGCCTACTAGAAACATCAGCCCAATGTTATGAAAATGGCCTGTGGAACACAAATTATTTACACACGTTTTATTTCAGATGCAATGGAAAGACTTTGTCTTGTTGAATAGAAATAATTAACACATTAATGACATGATATAAAATACCACAATAAAAGGTAAAGGAAATAAAAGCTTGATGGGTTCTTTGTTGAGTGCAGTATTTTTACCCTGGTGTGGAAACGAAGTTAGTCTTATAAGTCACACTGTTTGCCTATCCTATAAGTACTTTGCATCTGTTTGTTTTATGAAGTCCTGAAAAGTCAAGCTTGATAGTCAAATGACTAAAGTTAGAAGACAGTACAGATAAAAACAGAAAATGCTTTCAAGCATGATAAGCTTTGTCATTTCGTCTAGTCTTCACCAATGTTCATGTACAGGAACTGGTCATGGTGAGGGCTAGAATTCTGTTGATCTCATATAAAGGTCAAGATCATTGATGGACAGTGGTGGAAAAGGCGTGGTGACACGAGAGAGCTTTCAGAATTGAATGCCAAGGTCGGAACATAATACTGTTCAAAATTTACTTTGAATGTGTCGTGTTGCAAGTAAGGCATTTTTTTTCAGCATTTTTTGTTTACTTCAGATCAGCTTTTGAAAATGGATGCTGTTGCAGTGCCTGATGAATTTTCCTTTGATCCTGTGACAAAGACATACGGTGATCCGCAAAGAAGACCAGAGATCAAATCTGCCACCATTGAATTCATTGCGCCCTCAGAGTACATGGTGAGCTGGAACACTCTTGTGGTATTCTACCAGAACACTGCAGAGACAGGCAGACACCTGTTGTTTTTTTCTGTAGGTTTTGATTTCCAATGTATTTTATGTGCAATGTGTTTTTAGTTGCAGTTTACCTTCCAGGTAAATATAACTTTAATGGAATAGGTGGTTGGAGTTTAATAAGTGATTTTTTTTTCTTATTGGTATGTTATAGATTATATGTTTTATGTCAGGTTGTAGTTGTGCTTAAACTTTTTGATTTCAATTTTCTGTCATGAATTGCTCCAGCTTATGATGTAGCTGAGTGGACATCTTCCATTTAGACTGATTCTGATTTACAAATGCGGATTAAATGTTTTACCCAGGTATTCTCTTATCAGACACACTTGTCTCTATCATAATATTTCAACAGTGATTTGAAGTAAGCTCCAACATGACCTTCTGTTCTCATTATGGACTGAGCCACTGGTGATGTGTTACAGCTACGACCTCCCCAACCAGCTGTCTACCTGTTTGTGCTGGATGTGTCTTTCAACGCTGTGGAGACAGGTAGGCTGTGTGTGTGTGTGTGTGTGTGTGGTGTGGTGTGTGTGTGTGTGTGTGTGTGTGTGTGTGTGTGTGTGTGTGTGTGTGTGTGTGTGTGTGTGTGCATTTGCAATGTTATTGCTGTCGCTAAACTGTTTAATTCTTTTTTTTCTCCTTCGTTTGATTTATGGATGAAAATAACAGTAAAAAAAATCACTTTGTCTTTCCAAATTTTTTTGTTATATAGGGAAATAAAAAAGGGACATAGAATACAGGAAGAAAGAAAAAAAGACATGCATTACTTTGTTCCTGATTGCCGTGTATTCTGATCTGAACACAGTATTCTTAATACATAAGTTGAGCTATTTCCCATTTCCTGAGAAGTTTTCCAGCTTCATGGGTTTAGCCTGATAAACACCTCCATGATTTCTGGAGAGATGCCCGAGTTTGATTTCCGTACACTGACAGGTATGTGATATGCTCCCATTGGTGTGCTATGGGAATCTGTGTTGGCAACAGTGTTTTTGGTGCAGGTTACCTGCGCCTGTTCACTCAGACCCTGGTGGAGGAGTTGGACCGTCTGCCTGGCGATGCCCGCACCCAGGTGGGCTTTCTGTGCTTCGACCGGCCCTCTACTTCTTCAACCTGTCTGAGGGCCTGTCCCAGCCCCAGATGATGGTTGTGCCTGATCTGGAGGGTGAGTGGTGATTTTCTTTTCTTTTTTTCTTCTTTTTTTCACTTTTTGGTGGGTAGGATGGGTTTGTTCACTGGTTTGTTCATGCATGTGTGAGTGTGTGTGTGTGTGTGCACGCGTGTGTGTGTGTATGTGTGTGTGTGTGTGTGTGTGCATGCGTGTGTGTGGGGGTCCCGATGATATGGTGATGGTCCATGCTAAATAGGTATAAGGTGTTTGTTTGTGCAGGTAAGTATATCGTAAAAATGGGGAGTTTGTATTATACCCCCTGTTTGGCTAGTATACTTACCATGTCAGACCAATAGCATTCCATGGCAGTTAGTCAGCTCTGCAAGTATATCGTAAAACAACTTTTAGTTGTAAAATTCCTTTTACTGTTAATTTTTTTTTCCTAGGAAAGTTATGTGAGGTAGTGGTGAGTGTTTGTTTTTAAACTTTTTTTTTTTTTAATGGCGATCTTAGCATGAAGCAGACTTTATGTGATTATCTTTACATACTAGTGTGCACTCCATAATGTTTTTTTTTTTTTTTTAGGAACAGAAGCTTAGGGTTGTTGATGTTATATTGAGAGCATAAGTCTATGGTATAAACAGAAATATGTTTGTTCTGCTCTTCTTTAAATTTATTTTCAGTTTAAAAAAAATGAAAGACATTTCTTAACGACCTTTCTTTCTTTTGTTTTGTTGTTGTTGTTGACCTTTTACTGTCTGACCTGGTGTTTCAGACGTGTTCCTGCCCACCCCTGACAACCTGCTGGTGAACCTCCATGAATGTCGGGACATGGTGGTGGAGCTTCTGACCCAGCTGCCTGCCTTGTTTGAGGGCAACCATGAAACAGGCAATGCTTTGGGCACTGCCCTGCAGGCGGCCTTCAAACTGATGGTGAGCCACAGCGCAGTATATTCTGTTTGCTGGATTGGTTGGTTGGTTGTCATTTGGCTGTTGTACTTCTCCGCATAAAAGCAGTGGGAATTACAACAGTACCAACTTCAACAATGGTGACAACAGGAATTTTAGTATTCTAAGTGATAATAAGTGTACGAACAAATGCTTTATCCTCAGTGATAATTCTAAGTGTACAAACAGATGCCTTATCCCTAGTTGGCATGGATTATTGCTGTATTATCAGGATCCCCCTGAAAACAAAATTGGGAGAACAGGGAGCTAACCTCACCTACATATCCAATAGGCAGCAAGAGAGAGTGCCCTTAATGAGTTCCTTTCTGTGCGCCATAATTAAACTAGTTCAGCTTTTGCACCTTTCCCCGATTAAACAAGGAGGTGCAAGGGTGTCCTAGAGTTCGGGCAGGTAAGTATATTGTAAAACTACTTTTAGTAGTAACATTCCTTTTTCTTACATATATCTGTCCAAACAAATGCCAGAACAACGAAAAGGATGGTGGGAAGCATGCTCACTTTGTGCCTACTTTTAGGGAGAGCAGGGATTAAGCCTTTTCACTTCTACACTAAGCACGGAGATGTCATGAAGGGTCCTAAATGGCCACTGACCCTGAGTTCAAGACTTAAAGAGGTGTACAGGGACATTCTCATGTGGGTTCAGTGCCTCCTTCATGGTGTGAGTGTGCTTCCCACCATCCTTTTCAATATTCTGGCATTTGTTTAGACAGGTAGTATGAGAAAAGGGAATTCTTGTTCTAAAAGTAGATTTATGAAATGCTTACCTGTCTAAACACTAGGACATCCTCCCATCTCCCGGCATTGTCGGGTAAGGTGTAAAAACTGTCCAGTTTAAATATAGCGCTATGAAGTAAATTCACCAAGGGTGATCATTCTAGCTAGCTAACTATGAATGAAGATGAGATTAGCTCTCAGCTTTCCTTTTTTTTTTCTTTTTTAAAATCCTAATGAATTTTTTTTTAAAGATTCTGATGATATGGTGATGTTCCATGCCAAGTGGGGATAAGGCATTTATTGGGACAGATAATATTTCATTAAACTACTTTTAGTAGCAGAATTCCTCTCTTTTTTCCTCTTGGTCTCATTTTCCGTGCCACTCAATGGTGTTGCCCCTGTTGACGTATTTTCTGCCTCCCCATCCACAAAGCCCCACCCTGCTTTGTCCCGCCTCAATCCTGACATGGCAGTCGTTAGGGAGCAGTCAGAATGAGTTGTCATGGGGCAGCTATCCAGAAGAGACACTGCACTGCTAGCATGTCACTTTGGTGGTATTCACAAAGCCCCTTACAGATGACAGCGAATGTGTAATTGCACAGTCTGCATCAGTGAGCGTCCCCCCTCTGGAGTTGCCACCACGTCCATCCATCAACAGTACCATGAAGTTGCTGATAACTGATGACACCGAGAGCATAGACATAGGGATGCCATCAAATCTGAGGTCACCACAAGAGCAGAGCTTGAAGGGTCACAGAATTGTTAAACCTTCCTGCTGATTGGTGAAGATAATGCTGTGGGGACCATTGCAGTCAGGGACTACATGCCAGGGCTGCTCTCCATGCTTTCTTTCATATGTCCTGGTGTGAGCCATGCCGGAGGGATACGGACACATTCACTGTTGGTCAGGATTTTGAGCAACACTGTCAAAGACTCATCCAGTCTTCCCATTTGAGTGTACAGCAGGTTCAGCCCCAGGTAGGAGTGGGAAAATCCCACAAATAAATAGCTGTGATGGGAATTGAACCCAAAACATCCCAGCCTGCAATCCACAATGCTAACCGCCACATCACGCCACATCATCTAGCTTGTATAGTACACATTGTTTAATTGATATATGTGTATGCATTCAAAGATGGTTCAGATGCAGGCGTATGTTGATCTGTGAGATTGAATGAGAATAAAAATGTGAAAAATTGTTGTAGTAATAAACAGTAATAGTTCAGTTTATCCATTGAGAGATCAGGGGATAATCTACAGGTCTGAAGATAATCTTGCTCATTGAAACAATAAACAAAAGGAAACCATGACAGCTGTAAGATCAGACAGAGGTGATGAAATGAGATTGTAAAGAGAAACTCGTGTGACTTGTGTGTGTGTATCTTTTTTTTAGGAATGTAACATATATCATGTTATGCTCAAGTAAGTACTCTTTACAAATCCTTATAGATATATATGTGTATTTGTCTGTGTGTGTGTCACCAGAGTGCAACCGGAGGCCGTGTAACAGTGATGCAAACAACTCTGCCAACAGTGGGTCCTGGAGCCCTGGAAAACAGAGAGGCCACATCCAAAGCTGCCAGTCTGGTCAGTACAGTCTGCTTTTAGCACTGTTAATACATCAGATGCCAGTTAGTATTTCACCTGGCTGTAGCAGAACATCACTGAGCTGCTTTGGAATAATGCTGTCTTGAGAGTGTAGCAAATTGGGCTTGATTTGGAAATACTGTCCAATGTATATTGTGATTTAATTTAACTTCAGCTCACATGGTTATGAAGTATTATTGCAGAGTTCAGCCTAAATTCTCCATTTTCTCAGAACCCCTGTACATTTTCTTATCCAAGAGAGAAAGTTTTTGCACTGAAAGAAAACCTTTAAACAAATATACTGAATATTTTTTTCAGTGACAAGAAGCACAGAACAGCAGTCATGATGTGAACAGTCTTTGAATAATGTATAACACCAATTATATCTTGTAGACAAGACATTTCAGCGACTGAAAGCAAAAACAGTCTTCATATCTAGTATACAACTGGATGAGAAAAAGATGCTAGGTTTTGTGTGGCATATAGTATTTGCATGTGCAACACAGTCGATGTGACCACAGTTCATGGACATCATTTAGACTTTTTAGTTTTCTATTTCTGTGGTAGACGAAATCTTTTGGGAACTATTCACATATGCTTTCAAAATGAAGTGACTGAGGGCAGAAAATGAAGCAAAATTTAGAAAGAAAAGGGGTTAGTTACCGCCAAGGACACAGACAAACAGATTACAGGACGAAACAATGCATTTCGACCTCTTGGGTCTTCTTCAGGCAAAAACAAACATCATTTGCGGACATCATAATGTGTGCTGAAATGGCTTACAAACATTAAATGTTGTTTGTTTTTGCCTGAAGAAGACCCAGGAGGTCGAAATGCATTGTGTTTTATCCTGTAATCTGTTTGTCTGTGTCCTTTGCAGTAACTAACCCCTTTTCTTTCTAATTTTTTTTTTCTATTCACATATGTTTTTTCTCATTAGTCTAATGTTTTGTAAATGAGGTACCACTGCATGCTCTGTAGTCCACATATGCTACATCACACCTGCTAAGTCCTAAGGTTGGAAAGAAAAAGGGTCACAGCTAAATTAACAGTGAAGAGGATAAGTGGCCTGCGCATATCCACATAATTATATGGTATTGTAAGTGTGCTGCATTGCTTTTTTAATAAACTTAACTCAGACCTGTTACCCTTACGATTTTGACATAATTTTTACAGAAAAAAAGTTGAAATTTTGGAATTAGCGCCCCCCCCCCCCCCCCCCCCCCCCCCCCCCCCCCCCCCCCCCCGCCCCCCCCAAAAAAAAACAACAACAGAATTATGGAAAAAAATCAAAGAAAGAGAATTGTTAAGGCGAAGTTTCGTCTGCTACCGTTTTGGTCAAAAGTAGAAAAAAGACATTTCCCAGTGTGCCTTGCATCTTTTAGCTTGTCAAAGATGGCGATGAAGCAGTCATGCACCATTGGCCGGCTCTTCTAAATCTTCAAAAGTTGCGAAAAGTGTTGCGATTATGAAGATTTCGTTGTTGTTTTTTCGAATTACAGGTTTTTGTCCGAGATATTACAGTACACGAATTTGGGGTGAACAGGTCTGATTAACTTTTGTAATACCTGAAGTATGTGTGATCATAATACTAAGATACAGTGTACCCTCTTTCTCACAGAATTCATCAAATCTTGGACCAGCGTCAGACTTTTACAAGAAACTGGCTCTGGACTGTTCTGCCCAGCAAGTTGCCGTTGATCTCTTCATGCTCAACGGACAGTACCTGACATCGCTTCTGTCTGTAAGTGCTACTATCCTGTGAGTTTTTGTACCACATTCGCGGACATCATAATGCTTGCTGTTGCTTGGTCTGGAAGTTGGGATTCACTCTGAAATGGCTTACAAGCGTTAACTTGATGTAAATGTACATGCAGTTGTGAGCAGGCACACTCTGACATTCATAGGTAAGCACATGTGCAAGGCTGCAAGTCTTCCATCAAACTAGTTATTCAAAACACGTGTTTGGATTGTCTTCATGACAGCAAGATTGCGTTTGACAATCTTAGGAATTGACAAGATTTTGTTGGAGTAATTTACGGTTCCTGGACATTTGAGCAAAAGCATAATTGTTTATTATCTTTCTTTATATTTGGTATCGTGTGCTAGAAAGTGAAAGAAATAGGAGTTTTACCATTAAAAGTATATTTAGAAACATTTATCTGTACAAACAAATGCTTTATCCACACTCATGTGGAACACTGCTGTATCATCAGAATCCCCCGGGAAAACAAATTGGGGAGAACAGAGAGCTAACCTTGCCTCTGTTCCCAGTTAGCCAGCAACAGTTATCACTCTTAGCAAGTTAACTTTATCATAATATATTCAAACTTGCTCAGTTTTCAGCCATTTTTGACAGTTCTTTGTGTGAAGGAGAGCAGCAATCAACATCTTAAGAAACAAAGATTCAAGCTGGATATGAACACTTATGATCGACCATGCTTACACAGGCTAAGCATAGTGGCCTACCATTACATTTTTTCTACTGATTTCAAACCTCAACATGCAATTTCGATACAGTATTTTTACTAATAAAAACTTGAAATATGTATTGGTTTGTGGTATGTCTAGGTGTTCTGATTTGAATGCAGTATTGCCTATGTTTGTGAAGTTGGCTCTTTCCCTATAGGAAAAGGGGATTGTAACCATTGACCTCCATCACTATGATCTCAGAAGGAAGGCATACCTTCCCCTGTGTCTCCCACATTAGTATTAATGTTGTTCCCCACATCTGCATGTAAACTGAAGAACATATAGACCGTGTCACAACTCTGAAGTCATTTGTAAATTACTTTTTTTTTCTGTTTAAAGCCAGGGATATCAAAGCTGCCACTGTCACTGTATCACATTTCTGTTTCTTTGTTCTGGTCTACTTCATTTTGCTTAATGCTGTTTTCCTATCATCCATGCAATGCTGTGTATAAAGAGGTTAGTTTCCAACTTGAGTTTTGATTGTTATCCTGATGACACATTGAGAGAGGAATGGCACTGATGCTTTTTATTTGCAGCCTGCATTTCCAAATATTCTGCCGGCAGTGTTCTGTATTACCCATCCTTCCATACCGCCCGTAACCCTGCCATGTGCGACAAGTTCGAGTCCGACCTTAGGCGCTACTTCACACGCAAAATTGGGTTTGAGTCTGTCATGAGGATACGATGCACCAGAGGTAAATTTGTTTTATTTTTCATTATTGTTGGATTAGGAAGACAGTGGAATGTCAGTATTAAAATAAGTGTGTGTACAGACATGTTTACCAAGATCATTTTGCTGTATTTCGTACACATTTGGCGAATACATTGATACAATGAAGAGAAAAGAAGTACCTTGAAACAAAAATTTAGATTCAGTTTCAAAACGGAGTGACTGAGGGCAGAAAATGAAGCAAAATTTGAAAAGAGAGGGGGTTGGTTACCGCCAAGGACACGGACAAACACAGTACAGGACTAGACCTGTACTCTGTTTGTCTGTGTCCTTGGCGGGTAACTAACCTCCTCTCTTTTCAAATTTTGAAAAATTTAGAGACAAAACTCTTGAGCTGTAATTGCACTTGCTGTGTGCATTGACCAAAGAGTACCTCTCGTTAGCAAAACTGCACATGGTGGTGTCTGAATCTTCAACATGTGGATAGGTTAGAACAATAATGGGAACTACAAGCCCTTAAGATTTCTTAAAAAAAGAAAACTGACTAGACAGCATGAGTTTAGATCAAAATATGCTGATGAATCAGGTTTGAAAGTAATTTGTGTTGCGAAAAACTATTTCTTCTGTGGTTACCAGAAGATCAGATATTTGCTTACCCACAGAGACATATGCACTGTGATGTTAAATGTGAAACAAATCCACCACCGCCAGCCCCACTTGCATCCTAGCTTTTACATTTTACACAAATTTGGAAGGTGTGCATGTGTGTGTGTACATGTGTGTGTCAGTCTGTCTGCCTGAATATTTTAGTGTCTATATTAGAGCACTTTTTGGTGTATGTGTAGGTAGGTATGTCTGGATGAGGGTTTTTTTTTTCCCCCTAAATAAAAATTCTTGAAATTTGAATACTTGCTATAAGATAAGAGAAACATCAAGTGACCAAGACATATTCTCAATTTTTTTTCCCCAGGGGTCAGCATTCACACCTTCCACGGTAACTTCTTTGTGCGGTCGACGGACCTGCTGTCACTGCCCAACATCAACCCTGACGCCGGTTTTGGCATGCAGATGTCCATAGAGGACAATCTGTCGGAGTCCAGCAACGTGTGCTTTCAGGCTGCCCTTCTCTACACATCCAGTAAAGGTGTGTGTGTGTCTGTGCGCGTGCGTGTGTGCGCACATGGATTTGTGAGCCCCAGTGCGTTGTGAGTTTATAGGGATTGTGAGTGGATGGTTTTGATAACAGTCCATATTGAATTCTTGTTTCAGGAGCTTTACTTTGTCAACTTCTTTTTGAAGTTGGACCCAGATGTAGGTCTTAAATGAATTGGAGATGAAGGGTTCATGCAGTCATTGAAGAGCCTTGGAACTCATTGGGATTTGAAGAGGGTTAGCTTGAAAAATTCTTTAAATTTTCATCAAAAGAAATGCATAAAGCTTAATCAGTTTTCTTGTCCTCGTGAACAGACCAACCTTTGCCCAGTCCACAATTTTTCTAAAGCTTCTATGATAACATGTATGAAGCTACAGGACTACAGCTGTACATTCAAAACTATGATTTTTGTGTGATCGAAATAGCAATTTTTGTGTTTGTGGTAGCACTGCTGTCCTGATTTGAGAGTTTGGTGGCTGACATAGTGACTTATGTAGCTAGGCTTTACTTCTCCAGGTGCACATCTGGAGTGTTGCAGGAGTGCAAATATGACATCCAGCAGACGTTTCTGTAAGACACTTGAAAGTTGCAGTGCCTTTGGCAAAAGTTTTTTTCTTTCTTTTTTGTTTCTTTTCTTTTTTTAGAAGAAGGCATGGCTCTGTTGAAAATACACAAAGAAGTTGGATGAGAATTCAGTATACCTGTGTATGTGCATACATGCTTTATTTCATGAACACAGTTACATATTTTTATATGTGGGAATAAAATGAATGTATGTGATTCCTTGAAATGGACATGAAACTATCGGTTGGCAGGGGAACGTCGAATCAGGGTTCACACTCTGTGTGTCCCTACCACCAACCAGCTGAGTGACGTCTTTGCTGGGGCAGATCAGCAGGCCATCGCGGCGCTGCTAGCCAAAATGGGTCAGTGTCTGTCACAGTTCATAGGACTGAGTCACCCCTTCTGTCTCCTTAGTTTCTCTCTCTCTTGTCTCTCTCTGTCCACATGTTTGAGTGTGTCATACACTCTGTGTCTCTTTCTCTCTCAATCTGTCTGTCTGTCTGTCTCTCTCTGTGTCTTGTTCTGTGTTTGTCTCTCTGTCCGTTTGTCTGTCTCTGACTCTCTCTCTCTCTCTCATTCTCTCTCTCTCTCTCTCTTTGTTATGTGCCACATCCCATCCGTTTGCCTTTCTTCCACTTTACCATGATAAATCTATTCCTAATCTTCGAAAAAATTTGGCATTGGAACGAGTAATTCATTTCCAGGTGTACGTGACATTGCTGTTTTCACCTTGCACTTTATCTCCTGTGTTTTTTTTTATGTTGAGATATTCAAAGCCAATTGATGAAAACCATTTTGCCTGTTGAAATAATCGTCATTTGTCTCCCGTACTTTTAAAAAAAAAAAAAAATTGATAAAGCTCTGCCGAAAAACGTTGACAAACGAATCTTAATTGTCAAGTTTTTTGGGCGGAGCTTTATCAATAATTCTTCAAATTTGTTTAGATTTCCGCCAGCAATCGCCTCACTTTGCGACTCAATCCTGTACTTTTGATGTTGGTGAATTAAAAGCAAGCTGACGAAAAACTGTTTTGCCTGTGCAAATAATCATCATCAAACTTGGGTGGCAGCTGCGGATCGCACAGTCAGTTCCTCACTGGAGGATGCCCGGGAGGCCCTGATGAACGCCTGTCAAGACATGCTGAACACGTATGCTGCACAGATCCGGTCGTCCCAGCGTGGCGGAGCTCTGGTGGCTCCGTCATCTCTTCGTCTGTTTCCTCTCTTCACGTTGTCCATGCTCAAGAGTGTGAGTTGTCATGCCATGTATGTGGTTCAGTCTGTACAGCATGCATACTTGGTTTTGTGTGTGCATCCGTGTTTGTGTTTGTTCGGTGTGTGCCAGAAGATCTGTTGGCAGTATTCTGTAAAAAAAATACTGATTAATAGTTTTTCACCATATCTTTTGTTGTATTATCTCACTTCTCTCTTTCCCTGTTTGCCTCCAGGACCACACTTATTGAGGTGTCTTGGCTTAGCAGTTATATGGCTTGCAAAGACATGTCTGTATGCTTGTTTATCTGTCAGCATGCAATTACTGAAGCAGACTTACATAATTCATTTCTTTTTCTGCACCCAGGTATAACAAAAGAGAAAAAGTCTTGTTTGTGGAACATATTTGGCGTCTTGATTCAGTGACCTTGTGAAATACCCTGTTGCTGCCAGTCCCGTCAATGTTTTTAACTTTTTGTATTTTGAAACTAATTCCTCATATCCCAAATTTGGGAACAGAATCCTAAATTTCAAATGTTTTTTTTCAAATTGGGATTGAGCGATCATTATTTGAAATGAGCTGACTTGGTGAAGTTGATAAGAGCTAGAACGATTATGACACACTGAGCAACAAAACAAACCACCATTTCCCAGGAATCATGTAACAAACTTTTGAGACAGAGAGGAGAGCATTGTGGCAATCTTGTCTGTGAAACAAGACTGAGTGGGGAAGGAGAGGAGGGTGGCGTCAACTTGTCTTAAGCTGCACAATAGTTACGTAAAAATCCTCTTGATTGTTGCCATCAGATTCATGTCTTATCATTGTGTTGGCATGGAACAAACTCAGCCGTACAGACAGGGAAAGAGTGATAGATAAGGGGCAGAGGTGAGGGGTGGAAACAAATGATGTAGAAAAGGTAATGGTAATGAAGCTGTATGGGTGTGTGTGTGTTTTAGGGAGAGAGTGAATGGTGATGGCTGTCAGTATCTTGTCACGATGATATTGAATGCCAACAACTACATGCAGTGAAAACTATGTTTCCTTTGTGAGCCAGCCCAATCCAGCATCAATCTGTTCAAGAGTTTGGCCTGATCATACTTTCAGTTACATATCAGATTTGATTCTACAGTTTTGGCTGTTAAATTTTGACTGGAGAAAGTTGACAGCTATGGACATACATACATACAAACACAATAATTTTTGTCTGACTTTTTGTAAGCATCTTTTAGTTTTCTTTTCTTTTTTTTTTCAAATCTGTGTGTTATTTTTGCAGATTGCCTTCAGATTATCACCAACATAAAACTTGATGACCGGGTGTATGCTCACCTTGTGGCAAAAACCATGCCCGTCAATTACCTGCTGATGACCTACTACGCACACCTGTATCCTGTGCATGCTCTCAACGATGAGGTGGGTGCAGTGAATGTGTGTCTGTGTGTGTCAGCCTGCTTAGTTTATGGTTTACTATTAGAAAAACTTGCTCAGCCATTGGAAGACTGTATACATGATAAACATGTACTTGTGCATATACATGCATGCACACTTGCTCACACAATTGCAGTCTCCTTATCTGCTGAATTCCTATGACAGGTATGTCTGATTTTTAAGTGTATATGCTCAGTGAAAAAAAAAACACCAAACACAGCACCACTACACGCTACACATTGTGTTTGCAAAATCCACACACAGATACACATGCTTCCACACACAGATGCTCCAACATTCACATACACACACAGACATTCACGCACTCAAGAACGCAAACACGTGTGCGCATGCACAGACACGCACACACACACAGCATACAAATGACCATGCATCTATGTTAACACCCACAAACACATGCACTTGTGTGCACACAAATGCACGCACACTGTTATACTCTGTTACGCACAATATGAGTGCCCCCCTCCTCCCCCCCCCATCCCACATACACACACAGAGAGTTATGTATGCTCCCCATTCACATACATACAAATGCGCGTTTGTATGCACCTATGCGTGCTTGCATGCTCATACCAAACCCACGTGAAGGCATGCAAGCACACACACACACACACAGAGACACACACACACACACACACACACACACACACACACACACACACACACACACACACACACACACACACTCGCACAAATACACACACGCACACACACACACACACACTATCTTACATACACAAACATGGCACACACGCACATATACACACAGTTGCATCACTCTCTCTCACAGATGCACGCAAACATGAAACGCACAGCGCCACACACACACACACACACACACACACACACACACACACACACACACACACACAAGCCTCTAACAAATAGGAAGATATACACGGACAGAAAAGCCTTTTTATCAAAAGGGATGTTCACTGACAGACAAAATCTCAAGATACGACATCCTTATGCTGACTTACAGGATGTGATAGAACACAATGAGGAGAAGATCCCCAAGGCCCCAAGGCTGCAGCTGTCCTCGGCCAACCTTGATTGTCATGGGGTGTACGTCATGGACCAGGGGGAGAACGTCTACATGCTGGTCGGCAGCTCTGTGTCGGACTCCTTCTGTCAGGAGGTGCTGGACGTGCCCAACTTCATAACCATACCTGAAGGAATGGTCAGTGAGCTGGCGTCGCCTCCTTCCCCGCTTTCTTTCTTCTCTCTTTATGCCATGATATCTTTGCCTGTCTTTCCTTTTTTTTTTTTTTTTTTTTTTTTTTGTGTGCTGTACCATCTTCTGTGCCACCTCTGGCATTGCACCCACACCGCTCATCCCAACACCCCGTCCACAGCCACAGCCCGGTCAGTCCCACCGCAGCCCCGGCACCGGTAATCCACAGGGAGCAGTCAGTGTCAAGTCGTCAAGAGGCAACCCACCAGAGGAGACACTGCACTGCTACCGAGTCACTTTGGTGGTGTTCAGTGGCGCCTGTTCTGATCCAACATACGCAGGACATCACCTACTAAGCCCCCTACTGATGACCATAATTGCTTAGTCATGGAGCCGGCATGAGTGAACTCTCCTTCCGAGAGGGCACCATCACTTCTGTCCAACGACAGCCCCTATGGACTCTCCGATAGCGGTGACCCCGACGGAACTAAACCAAGGCCACATACGTGTAGAGGACATCGAAACTGAGGTTGCCATGAGAGCAGGGCTTGAAGGACCATAGAATTTGAGACTTTTTTTAATATGCTGATTGATGAGAATGAGGATGATTAAGATGATGCTACAGATTTCCATTCCAGTCTGAGATTGCATAACAGGGCTGTACTCTTTGCTTCCTTTCATAACATATCCCGGCGTCAACCAGGCCCGAGAGATACAGACACCTGCAATGTTGTTCAGGAAATTTGAGCAACACTCTCAGAGACGCATCCATTAAGTGGAAGAAACTCGACTGTGTGGTCCCAGTCTTCCCAACTGAGCCCGTAGCAAACTCAACTCTGGGTAGGAGCCGGTCGGAGCAGAAATAATCCCACATGACTCTGATGGGAATTGAACCCACAACCTCCCAACTGGGAGTCCGCGACGCTAACCACTTCGCTACGGCGGCTGGTCTGGTCTGTCTTCCTTTCTACCTGTGTACAAGCTCCTGATCCCTCCCCCTCCCCTCCTCACCATTACTGGATCCACCTCCCCCTTTCCTACCTCCCCATTGCAGTCCTATCAGCCCCATTTCCATCCACACCAATGTACCATTCACATCCTCCATAAGTATTGTGGCCGTGGTAGTGCAACTGCACCCAGCACACCAGAGAGGACACTGACGGTGAGTGTTAGAAAAAATATCATGTATTGTCTCTGCTGATTTCAGTTGTTTTTGTTTTGTTTGTGGGTTTTTTTTTTTCCGTTTTATGTTGTTTGATGTCAGTCTGATTTTAACCTTCATGTTAATCATCAGCTGTGCTTCCATCTTGTTGCCCATTTTAGGAAAATGTAGTGATCTGATGAGGATAGAGAGAAGACAGGGAAAGGGATAGGTGAAAGAAATAGAGAAATTAACTCAGTAAGTAATACATTTGTTTTGTATGTAGCATGTGTAGCTACCAACTGGATTACTTTTTTTTAACTACTTGACAAAAAATAAAACAAAATGAAATGAAATGAAAGCCCCAGTAAGTCCTATTTAATACCAAACTTTATATGAAAATGTTACAGTGAATGTAGTTTGCTGTGCATGTATCTGTGTGTTGATGTTTTTAACTGACCACTGTGATTGCATACTTTCATTATGAAAATCTTGAATCGGTGCAGGAAAGCCAACTCACAACTTCTTGCAGTCTGCTCACACGGCCCATAAAGTCTGAAGTGATGTCAGACACACCCCTACGGTGTTGGCAGCTCCGTAGGTGTTGTCAACGCCATAGGGGTGTGTGTGACATCACTTCAGACTTTGGCTAAAGCTTCTGATACTGTGAAGCACTCAGTACAGGCTTAAATTAGTTCTGGTACCCAGCTGTGATGGGTTAACATGTGCAGGCAACATACAGTCGTGGTCAGGGTCTGTGTCTACTCACTTCAAAGTATGGATCGCCAAGTGTGCACTTAAGGCCAGCTTACACTCCACACCATGTTTGTGCTGAGGTACAATCACATTTATATTTGTAGTGTACCCAGGCATACAAACTGCTCTTTTGAATACAAGAAACCAGTGGGTCTTTATATTAGTGAAGTGCCATATTGAGTACAAAATGGATTTGTTCTTTAAAATCAAGGGTTTCATCCTATATTCCAGTGATTGGCTTTTCACATGCCCATTCAAAACATGAATGATTCACACCATTTCGACGGAGATTTCATTGATGAAGAGAAGGTGAAAGTCCACTTCCAAGGGATATCATCTTGTTGGCAGGTGGATCTTCCAGAGCTGGATAATCCCACGTCAGACAGAGTTCGGCGTTTCATCAACTATCTCATGGATTCCAGACCTGGCGGCATCTCTTTTCTCATCCTCAGGTATCTTGTGTAATGTTCAAGAGTTGTAATGTGTGTGAGAGGGAGTTACCAGCCTCATATAAGGACAGGACAGAGTGCTTTAGGGGGCATTGAAGGTAGGGGGCAGGGGAGAAAAGAAAACGGTTCAAAGGACTTAAATGAGCAAGAACATGGTGAGCTTTTTGAAGGCGGACCTTAGTGGGGCAAACTTAGTTCACAAACTAAAATCGTATTGTTACACAATCCTTGTATTTGACTTGACTAGGTGAATGTTTTTGTTGGTGATGTAGGATTGTTGAATTACATGTAACCGAAAAATACTATCAAGGTGCACAGGGGGAAAAAAGCTCAGCATACCTCAAGGACAGTTCATGTTTTTGTTGGTGATGTAGGATTGTTGAATTACATGTAACCAAAAAATACTATCGAGGTGCACAGGGGGAAAAAAAGCTCAGCATCCCCAAAAGGGGACAGTTCAGTTTTTTTTTGGTATGTGGGATTGTTGAATTCCTTGAAACCCGGAAAAAACTATAAAGGGTGAAAAGGGGGAAAAAAAGCTCAGCTCCCTCAAGGAATTTTCAAAAAAGGAAAAACCAAAAAAAGTTCTGTGATGGAAACTGGTTACTCAACCTTTTGGAAAATCCCCTTTCTCAGTTCTGAACAAACCCTTAAAAACTTAGACAACTTTAATTTTTAAAAATTCCCCAGAAATTTAAAAAAGAAAAGTAAACTTTAAAAGGAGGGGTTTCAAAATTGTTTTAAAACAGCTTATGGGAAATTTTTCCAAGCCCCCTTTAAAATAAAAAAAATCAAAGTAAAGAAACCAGCTAACAGGGGTTTGATGGGTAGGGGGTATGTGTTTTTTTGTTGAAGGAAACCCCACTCTCACAACAAAAGCAGTATTTTTTAAGCAATGTTTAATTTTCCCACTGAAAATTAAAAAAAAAATAAGGATCATCACTATGCACCCGGGTTAAAAAAACCAACATTCAAGCTTTTAAGGATGTTTTTTAAACTTTTCCGCAAACCGCTTCTTTCCTTTTTTCCCTTGAACATGGGGTCCCTTTTTTTTCATTTTCCAGGGGTACCAGGTCTCTGTTCATGTTGAGCAGGGGGTTGCCCAGCTGACTTCGGGAGGCTTTTTTCTTCATTTTTTTGTTTAAATTAACAAAACAGGAATGGAGGAAAAAAAAAACAAAAAACTAAATTTGCTAAAAACACAAAAGGGCAAAAAGTTAAACAAAATACCTTTTTTTTTTTTTTTTAAAAGGGGGCCCAAAGGCAGGAAAAAATTTTTCCAAAATCGTTTCAGAATGTTTTTTGGGGTTTTCTTGGGGGAACCCCCCTAAAATCTCTCTAGATCACGCCCTGGATGTTTTTTTTGCACAAATGTTTTTTTTTTTGTGTGAAAATTTAAATCATTTTATAACCAAGGTTTTCAAAAAAAATTTGTCAAAAAAAAAAACCAAAAGCGAAAATTAGCAAGCTTCAAGCCCTATTTTACTGCAAGTTTTGTGAAAGGGACCCCGTCAAAAAACCAAAGGTTTCGTTGTAAAGCTGGGGGTTTTTGACCTGATTCTGACGTCAAAAATTTTAATCAAAAAAAGGGGTTACCAGCACACACAAAGCTAAAAAAAAGGTACCCCTTTCCCAAAATTTGACCAATGACAAACCACTTTTACACAGGGTCAAGGTCGAAAACTGAAACGAGCAATTCCCCTTGCTAATAGCCACGTTTTTTGGCGCGGCTTCCTGCGGATCGCGCCGAACCCGCCCAAAACCCCCACTTCGGGCCCCCCCCGACCTGAGCAACACGGCTTTTTTTTCGGCAGCCATCATCAAATTTTGACACTAAATAAACCCAAAATCCAAAGAACAAAGTGGTAAAACCAAGCACCTTTTTGGCAAAAAGGAAAAAAAAAGGGGCCGTAAAAAAACTGCTGAAAAGGAAAAACCAGCGAAACTGAGCCTGAAAAACACCGGGCCATGCGCCCTTTATACAAGAAGCCTATCAAAACGTCTGCAAAACTGGAAAGTTTGGGGGGGAAAAGGGCCCTTTGACTCCCACCCCTCCCTTAAACCCCCAAGTGAAAAGAAGACCCCAACAGAAGAAAAATGGACTACGGGGGGGAACGTGATCGGGAAAAATCAAAGCTTGAATGCTCTTTTCGAGGGTTTACAAGTGTCCCAAGTGCAAAAAAGGTAAAGATTTGTTTTGCTTATCTTTTTTTTTGTTTATCTTCTCTCATCGTGATCAGCATCAAATTTTGGGAATCTCCCAATGCAATTTTGGTGTAAAGGGTTTTGGGGGCCCAAACCCGCTGTGTGTTGTGAATGGGGGTGTGTCACTGGTGTGTTTTGTTTTTGGTGGGTGTGTGGGTGGTGGGGGCTGTGTATATTTTTATTGCTGTTTTTTTGGGGGGGGGGGGGGGAGAAAAGTTGTGGTGGTGTTTTGGGTTTTTTGTGTGTGTGTTGTTGTTTGCAGGGGTGAAATGTGAAGGGGGGGGTTGTGGGGAGGGGAGGGGGTTATGCTTTTATTTGTGTTTTTCAGTTCACTTTGTGTGTGTGGGGTGTGGGGTTGTTTGTGTGTGTTTTTGAAATTCTAGGTAAGTGTGTGCGAGGTGTTTTTGGCCACACACCCAACATTTGACACTTGACAAAAAAATTATTTTATTTCTACACTTTTTTTATTATTCTCCTTTTTTTTTGGCACACCACACACACAAAATGTGCCGCGAAACAAAACGCACACACACACACACACACACACACACACACACACACACTTGTTTTCAAAATTTATTTATTCTGTTTTTTATTTTTTTTTAGGGGGCATTATGCGAAGCCCATTTCCCCCGGAGGGGCCCTGCTGTTCACCGGCAGTGAATGAAAGGGGCCTGTGGGGAGGTGTTGAAACGAAAAACCATTTTCTTCACTCAAGCCCGGGAATCCTTTTCCCATGGCTTCGACATCAACAGAAGACTTGTTTTCAGGGCTAGTATAGGCATTATTTTTCAAAACACTCAGTTTTCTTCTTGCGGTTGAACTTGCCACCTTTCCATGAATTTGAAAACCAGGCCCAGAAACTACCAGAAGACCCTGCAAAAAGGGAGCTTCCAGACCCAGCTGACATCCACTTCCCAACAGCAGCTGCCCAAATTGCGAAAAGTTTAAAAAAGAAAAGGGAGTGAACCTAAAGAAGAGGTGTCCCCCAACGTGTCAGTTTCATTCGAGGGCACCCGGGGGCAAAAAGAAAGGGGGCGGGAATTTCACACAAGGGCCCATACCCCCCACTGTGTTTGGGGGAATTTTTTTAAACAGGGATGTTTTTTGAAAAATTCACCTGTCCAACTATTCCCAAACCCTGCAAACGGACCTAATCCTCCCCTCTCCCGAATATGCAGTTTGGGTTTTGAAAAAACCCGAAAACAAAGTGCCGGGAGAACATAAAATGTAGTTCGGTGCGATGGAAGGGGAAAGGAAGTTTTTAATTCATGGGGAAATCAAATCCTTTGTTTTCCCAGGGGTTTTAAGATCACAGAGATGCGGGAGATGGTGATGGAAAAACCCCTAGCCAAACGGGGCCCACCCAAAACCCCGGGGGCAGTCCCCCAACCAAGTGATCGACATAAAAATTTTTAAAAGTGTGTGAACCATGGGGCAAAAGAATGGGGACGCACTCGGAACTTGGTGGAGAAAAGGAACCCCCCAAAAGTTCCCCAAAAGGGGGGAAGGGGGAAAAATTTAACTGCGATAGGAAAAAAAAAACTGACAAACAATTAGGGGCGTCCCCTTTCAAGGACAGGGGGGCGGGGGGGGGGGGGGGGGGGGGGGATCGGGAAGGGGGGCCAATGAAAAAAGCTGTCTGGGCTTCTTTTTTTCCACACCCCTCAGCACTGATGAAACCCAAAACCTGGGCGGGTTTGCCCTACTGGATTTGAACCCTGGTTTTCTACAATCGAGCAGATGCCAGGAATGAGCGCCACGGGGCCCGCTTTTAAAAAAGCCCTGCCCGCAAAACACCCATGGATGCAATGAAGCCAAATAAAAAAGAACCTTGGGTGATCCCGAACAAACGGAAAGATGCTCATGGAAAACTAAAATTTTTCCAAATGAAATTTTTTCACTCCTGGTGGGGAGTTTTTTTCCCCAAAAGATGGCCCCAAACAACCCACTGTTGACCCCCGGCTGTTGCTTTTTTGCAGTCCACATTCAAAAAAGGGTTTCTGGGCCCCCGGGATGTCCTGGCTGACTGAGTTTTTCGGGGCTGCCACACAAGGACTTTGGGGAAAAAGGGCAGACACCAAGAGGGTGCAGTCAGCAACCCAGGAAGACTTGGGAAAAAAGGCCAAACCCCCGCAAAAAAAACAAAAGAGACTGCAGACCGACGAGAGGGGGAGGCTCGACGAGGCCCGGGAAGGGGGGGGTTTTAACGGTGCTGGTGCCTTCAAAAAACCAACAGAAAGGCTGGAAAAACAGTTAGATAGGGCACAAAAAGGGGAAAAAATTAAGCAGGAAAAATATCGGACAGAAATTAAATGAAAAAAAATTTTTTTGCACAAAATTGATATAAACTTTCCTCCCCGTTTTCTCAAATGCTGATTTTCACTGCCACGTGCTTGTTGAGGAACACAATTTTTCAGTTTAATACAGATTTTAAAATAAAAACTTGGTGTGGAAATGAAAAAATTGGCTGCTGAAAAACAATAAGACATATTAGAAGACCTAACTATGGGGTTTTAAAAAAAGGGCTAAGGGGAAATGAGAAAAGGGGTTTAAATGATGAAAAAAAAAAAAACAATTTTTCCCAACCCTTTTAATGAAAAAAAGTAAAAGTTTTTTCAGAAAACTGAAATGGGTTTTAGGGGGTTTTTTTGGGGCCCATTTTTGTCTATTTTTTGTATAAAAAAAAAAAGGGAAGTGGACCCTTTGGAAATTGTCCCCATACTGCCCCAAAAAACCTTTAAAGTAAAAAAAAAAATAACCACCAAAACCCCTGTCATTTTTTGCCCAGATTGACTCAAAAAAAAATGGGCCCGACTACTCCCTAGATTTTGGGCAGTTTTGTCCCAAATTTTTTTTAAAAGTGTCCCTTTTGCATCAAACCTAAACCCCCAAAAAAAAACGATTTTGCACGAAAGGGGGGGGGGCCCCCCCCCCCTTTAAACAAAACTGAATTAACCCCAACTGAACTTTTCCTTTCTTCTCCCCTCTATACATGCTAATGTTTTATTTTTGCAGAAACGAAGCAGCCAGCGCCATCTTTTTTTTTTTCCGATACATGGGGGAAGCCCGGGAACTGAAAACAGCATGTCCTATTATGATTTTTCTGCATTTTATGCAGCAGAAAGTAAAAGGGTTTGATGGGGGCTTGTCCTTATCTTGCAATCTGTACTTTTTATCCCCTCTGGGAAAAATTGGGCCGGGCATGGTAGGAGGGCGCTGCTGTTTAAAAGCCAAGAAAATTTTGTGACAAGACTGGTTGAAAAAAAAGGGGCTAGGAATGAAGCTCAACAGAATGAAAAAAAAAAGTGACCATCCTGGAATAGTATCTGGTTCAGAGACCCTCATTTAGTTTCCTTGTTTTAAGTGACAGTTCATGAAGTAAAATTTCCACAAGAAAATTAAAAAGGTAAAAAGGGGGTCTTTCAGTTAACTTTTACAACAGTTTTTTTTTTAAATTCCCCTTTTAGTTTTTTTTTTTTTGGCAGAGGGGACTGGAAGCGTGGTGTGGGCCCGGCTGTGGGGTCTAAGTGCAATTTTATTGTTCAGTGCCCTTGATAGATACTCGTGATGCCTGGGAAAAGCTTCTTTAATAAGTACAAAAATGAAAGCGAAATATTTTTGGGGGTGTAGAAATTTGCAAAACCCTTTTTTAAGGAAAATATTGGGGTGGTGGAAAATTTTTCATGGGGGTTTTTTTTTTTCTCAAAAACTTGAATTACCAGCATAAATTTTTTAAAAAATTTTTTTTTATTAAACTAAAATGAAATCCGGGTGAGAACGGGTACGGCCCTCATTTTGCAAAAAAATTCAGTGTATGAACGCAAACCTCGTTTGCGAATTTGGGGAATTGTCTTGTGTTTCCCCAAAAAAACCCTTTCAGAGGGGCTGGAAATAAGCAAATTTTAAATTTTGGGTGTCTCAAGAAAAGAGGGTTTGAACATGTTTACTTTTTTGGGGCCAGTGAAAATAAAAGCCCAGATGCTTGGAGTTGATTTAAATTTTCCCCCGGAGAACAATTTTTTTGAATTATTGTGAAGGCTCGTTTCTGCTGTTTTTCTTAAAAAGAAACAAGTCACTGTGTCTTTCTGTGATTTAGGATATAGACCCAAGTTTAAAGACTGCCTTTTAGAAGAATGGAGTTGGAACTGTAAATAAAATAAGTGGGGTCGGTGAAAATGTGTTGTGTGGGTACCCCCTTTTTCAAAGACTATGGTTTCCTTCTTTAACCTTATCTCCTTTTGTATACCTTATTTTAAAGAGGGAAATTTGGCTCAGTGCAACACCCCTCCCTCTCCAAAAAACAAAAATCCCCTTTGTCTTCAAAAGGTGAAGCTTGCGTTTATGAGAACCCCTGAAAGATCTTTAGCTATTGTAAAAAGGGCGGGAAAAGACGACATAGATTTGGTTTGAAATTTAAATCGGGTTTTTTTCCAAAAAAACCCCATTTTCCTTTTTAAAAAAACGTGCTGTTTTTTTTTCTTTTTCTTTTTTTTTCCTTGCTTGATAAAATCACTCTGGTTTTGCCCAAAATTTTTCGTCCTGATTTGTAAGGGGGTTTTCCCTTTCTGTCTACTTTTTTTTGAGCCCAGTTTTGGGGTTACTGTTTGTTTCTTAGCCACTAAACTCAGATAAACATGGCCCTGTTATAATCATTTTAAACCATGGTTGTCTTGTTTTGGTCCTCTAGGTGATGTTTGGGGGTTGCACTTTCTCTGTTCCAAAGGGGTTTTTTATTGGGAAGGCCTGGGGTTGTGACTTTTTCTTTTTTAAATAAAGGTCGGGGTTTTTTAAAATTAGCAGTTTAAAGGAAAAATTTATATCTGTAAAAAGGGTTTTCGTCAGGAAATTTTGGTGTTGCTTTTTGAGCAGTGAAACGTTTGATGTTTTTTGGGTTTTTAAAGAAGAGCAAAGCTTCTGCCAGGCACAAAAAAAAGGATCACAGTGCCCACGGAGGGCTTTTTTGGGAAAAAGATTTTTTTTATTAAACAAAAACATGTAACTTATGAAATTAACAACTTTTCCCTTTTCCAGATTTGCAAACCAAGCCAGAATACATAGAAAAAATTCTGCCCACGTTTTAAAAATGGGTGTAGAAAATGTTCAAACTTTGTAAAATTAGACAAGCATAGGGGTTTATGCTTTACAGGGGAAAAGTGGTGGATGCCGTTAAAGTTTTAGTGGGGGGAAAAAAATTGGTCATTTTCTTTTGAAAAATGGTAATCGTGGTTGTGGACAATAAGCATGAATGGGGATAAAGCACACCATTTTCCCCCCAGAGTTTTCCACAGACACACTCTTTTAATATCTTTTTTCAGGCTTTTTTTTTTTTTTGGTTTGGGTTGTTTTTTTTTACCCGTAAACATTTACAGTTGCTAAAATTCACAACTTTCAAGAAAAAAACCCCAAGGACTGAGTATATCATTACTCCTTAACCCTAAAAAAAAAAAAAGTTTCCGTTAAATTTGCCCCTGTGCGAATTTTTGGTGTTTGGAAGTGTTAAAAACTTATAGTGCGACAAAAAGGCTTTAAATTGAAAACAATTGTTTTGATACAGCAAGGTCTCTGCCCTATCGGGATCTGTAACAAAGGGGAAAAGTCAAGCCAGCAAGGCTCATGGGCTCCGGGCACATTTTCATACTCATCTGGATTTCTGTTTTAATGGTACTAGTCCATTTGTGTGTTTCGGAGTGTACCCCTTGGGCAATGCGAATAAAACCGGTTGTAAATGGGGTTGGGAAGGAAGCCGGGTATTAGAGCATGAAAAATTGGATTGCCTGGGCAGGCACATTTGTTTAGTGGTGTCGTGCGGGCGGGGTTTTGGGGCATCTGCTGCTTCACACCTTTTTCCCAAACCCTGAAGTAATTAAGAACCATTATGTCACAGCCCAAATTGCCCACGGGAACTTTAGAAACCCTTGGCCTAGCAAGAAAGGGGACTGAAAAATATTGGGGACGCAGATTTTTTTTGGGCATAAAACTTTACAGTATGGGGGAACGTAAGATTTGTAGGTGTCGTGTGTGCAAATGTGGTGTGGGGGTTTTTGGGAAAGGTTTTTCCAGTGTTTAAAGTTTCTAGTTTTAAATTTGGGGGGGTGGAGGGGGAAGATGAAAATTTTTTTCCTGTGGTGCTTCCGTTGATCCTTCTGAAACTTTTTTAAATGTGAGTGAAAAAGTACTTGCATCTGAGTGAGCATTTTATCCCCAAAAGCCAGTGGAGGGGTTTAAATTGGCATGCCTTTTCTTGGGGGTGATGGCCACCCTGTGCTGTGGTCAGGAGAGGGGCTAAAGAGGCTTTTGTTTTTCAGAACCTTTTTTCCATGCTTTCTGTTTCGTAACACAGTGTTTTGTCCAAAACAAAAGTCAATACTGTGACACGGCACAAAAAAGGTTTTTTACCCGGGGTGTTTTGGGGCCAAATATTTGTACATTTGTAAATTTTTTTTTTCCCTATATCCCAGTTTTTTTTTTTTTTTTTTCCAAATTTTCTAAATTTTGATTTTGTGTTTAATGTATTTTTTTGTATTTAAAATGCACATAAACCCGGGGGGTGAAAGAGCATTTGCTGCGTACATGTGTAAGAAAGCATTGCATGTAAGATGAAAAAGGAACAAAGAAACATAAAAGAAAGAAAGAAAGAATGCCCCCTTTCCCCCCCTTTCCCACCTTCGGAAGGAAAAAAAAAAACGGAAATGAGAGGGGTTAAACAGTGATGCCCGGGGGGAAAAAATTGTTTTCTCAAAAGGGGATAGCACAGTCATCCCGGTTTCCCAGGACAAAGCAGTTTTGGGTTGTTTTTTGTCAGTAGGTGGGTCTTGTTATGCACTTTAAAAGCAGCAATACTGATTTTAAACACAGAGATGGGGAAAACATTTGCAGTGCTATCCCCGGCGGGTTGCCTCAAAAATTACGTGACAGTGTTTTACTTTCTGTGAATTGTGAATTGCGGGTGCTGCGCGGGACAGGATGAGCCCAAAATCTGGCTGTTTGTAGGGTTTAACTAATTAGCTGATGGGACTTTGGCCACTAGGAGCAAAAGGAAGGGGGAGGTGAGGGGAAAAGGTGGTGGAAAAAGAAAATGAGCCCATTTTTAAAAAAATTTGGTTACTCACTTACTGTCAGGAGAGACTAACCCCAAAAAAACCTTTGAAAAAAAAGAGGAAAAATCTTCACTTTGAAATGGAGATACATACACTTGGTTTTTTGTTGCAAAAGTGGGGTTTGTGATTTCCCCTCGCATACAGTTCATAAGAAAGTTTTGCTCATGTCCTGATGTGAAATCAAATGTTTTGGGCAACTAAACATTCAACATTAAAACTTACCCTGTTAAAAAGGGCATAAAAGTGAGACAACTTGATTCATAAACCTTTTTGCTCCTTGAAATTTTGTGTTTTAAAGTGCCTTTTCCCGCAATGGTGGGGGGTAAAAAATGTTTTACCCGCCCGAGTATCTTGAGGTTTTTGTTTTTGAAATTTTTTGGTTGTTTCCCTTTTTGTGCAAGTGTAAAAAAATGAAATTTAAAAAATGTGATTTTTGCCTTGGGGATTTTTTTTTAAGACAGAAAAAAAAAAAAAGTGACCAATTAAAAACAGTGAGACTGGCAAGGTTTGAAATCATGATTTCAAATTTTTGAACTTCTTGTGTTCCCCGTATTAAAAAAACACCCTTGTTTTTTATTGCAACATTGGGGGATTTTTGTTTGTTTTTGGGGTTTTTTTTTAATTTCCATTTATTGAATTGTGGGGCCCTCATCCTGACTCATCCGAAAAACACATAACTTTTATGGTGTTTTGATATTATTGTTTTTTGCAAACACCCAAAATGCAGAGTGTTAAAAAACCCATAGGGAGGCCTTTACAGGGTGGGTTTTCCCCTTTCCCCGGGGAATCACAGCACAACTTCAAAGTTTTTTCCCGGGGGAAAGCTTTGGGGTTGCTGTCATTTGCAAACTGAAAAGAACGGGCCCCGAGGGGAAAACAAAAATTTAAAAACTGTCATTTTTGTTGTGGTGGTTTTCCCAAAATAGATGGGAAACGGGGGTTTCATTGTGTTTTTCCCAAAAAGGGAGTTCCCCGATACGACGCAAACATTTAAATTTTAACAGTTTAAGTGAAAAGATGAAAAATTAAAAAAGAAGAGTTTCATTTTTTTTCTTGGTTTTTCCCGTTCTGTGGGAAAATGTGGTCAGGGTTGGGAAAAAAAAAAATCTGTTGTGGTCTGTTCCAGTCCGAGAAAACGGGGCACTTGAACTGTCCTTGTTTAACTCGATCAAAACAGTTTCAATTTTACTTAGTATAATAAGCAGCGAAAGGTACTCAAAATTCCCCGAATTTGCCAAAAAATTTTGGAAAAAAGAATAGTGGGAAAACAAATAATTTTTTTCAAAAACATTCCCCACAAGGAAAGATTTTTGTCCAATTAACAGGCTGCATGTGTAAAAAAAGTAATCTTTTTTGGGTTTAAAATTTTGGGGGAATTTTTTCGCCTTAGTTTTTCATGTAGACCGAGTTGTTTGACAAGTGGGAAAGTTTTTTTCCCGCCCCATGTTACTTTAAACTTTTATTCCGATGAAAAAACTTGAGATTTTTTGTCACTTTGGCTCTCTGCCAAACTGTCTTTTGAATATTGGGGCTGCCCCCAACCCTTTAGCACAAAGCTGGGGCAGTGACAACAAACCCCTTGTTATCTGGTCCCAAAACCCCCCCCCCCCCCCCCCCCCCCCCCCCCCCCTTCCCCCCCCCACTTCTTCCCCCTTTACCTAAAAAAATTTTTAAGATGAAAAAATCCACCAAACCCCCCTTCCCCTTTCCCCCCCGCCCACAACACCCCCCCCCCCCCCCCCCCCCTTTTTCCTCACTCCACTCCTTCCCCATTTTAAAATGCAGTTTCTGGCGCCTTGCCCAGCTGGGCCACCCGGGGGTGTGTCAAGGCTGTCTTTTCCCCCAGAAAAAAAATTTTGTGGTGTTGTGCCCAAGTCCCAAGGGGTTTAAAGTGGGCCCGCCCTGACAGAGAACATTTTGAGACACAAAGGGAAAAATTCCCCTCATGTGTAATTAATAGTTTTTTTAAATTTACTCCCAGCGTTTGAAAACAAAAGAACTATTACAATCATTTTAAGTAAATATTTTAATTTTTTGACCCTCCCACAAAAGTTAAAGACAAAAAACTGTTACAATTGTGTAAAATGTAATTAAATTTTATTTGAAACAACCCTGATGGGCCCTTTTTCGGTCGGGTGGGGTATTTAAACAACATTTTCTTAAACTTTTTATTGAAATCCACACATTAAGAACCCAAAAACTGTTTACAATCATGAAAAATTAAAAGTTTTTTTATTTAAAATCCACAGGCCCTTAAAAGACACAAAGAATGTTTATTAAAAAGTCATGTAAAATGTAACAGTTTATTACCGACATCCATAAGGAGGAGATGGAAAAAAGCCAAAGCTGAGGGAAACCCCGGCGTTCTGTCAATTTCCCCATTGCCAATTTTGACTTTTTAAACAAAGTGATGGTTTTTAAAAGGGTTCGCCCCACATAAAATGCATGCATGGGCACCTTTTCACACAAAACAAACCCCACTTTCCCCACACCAACCCCAAAACACTTTTCTCTCCCACATGTGGCACAAACACACAGACACACACACACAAAAAACACACACACACACACCCACACCCACACAAAACACACACACACACTTTCAAACACACATACCCCAACGCACACCAAATTAAAAACCCATAATTAAAGGGCAAATAGCTTTTCGAAGGAAAAAAACCAGCATTCACTCTGGGCCGTGTTCACATTCAACCTTATTGCCAAATTTTAACAAGGAACTGGCATTTTATTACCTGTAAATTTAAAAAGAGGTGACACAACTTTTGAGAACAAAGACAGATAAGGAGCCACAAAAGGGAGAAAAAACAGAGCATTTTAAAAATAAAAAAGATACATGATTAAAAAAGAAAGAAAGGCGTGGGGCAGAAGAGGGAAATTTCTTGCCAAGAATTCCCCGAGGATCAGCAATTAATTTTTAAAGCCGAAAGTCACAGGTTTTTTTAATACTTTGTTTTAAAGTTTCTCATCTTTTAAATTTCATTTTGAAAAAAGATCCTGCTCTTTCCCCTCCACCCCCCCCCCCCCCCCCCCCCCCCCCGGAAAAAAAAAGAAAAAAAAGTTGGCAAATTATTTGCAGTGACCTTTGATATTTGCTGCGTCTTCAGTTTTTAATGCTTGGAAAAACTCAAATTAAAAGCTGACAGTTTTTAAGATGAAAAAAAAAATAGCTATAAAAGCCCAAAAACATTTGGGGGCACCAAAATTTTATATGGTTAAAATGGGGTTTTGCAGACACTTTTTGTTTGTTTTTAAATTTTGGCCTTTTAATTTCACAACAGAGAAAAGATTTTCTCAAAAAATTTTTTAATACTTATTTACTCATGGTTTTTACTTGCCCCACAAAAAGTTGAAATTTTTTATTTTCTAAACGCAAAATTTCAAATGTCCCGGCCAAAAGGGTAGAAAATATATTACATCATTTCTTCATATCTCCCCCTTTAAAATGGTCAGTTTCAGCATTTGGCAATGTTGGGAAATTTCCCGTGTGTATTGTTTTTGACCCAGTGAATTTCAGAGAAATTTTACACGGTTTTGCATTGGGAAAAAAGACTAATCTTGAACCCGTTCAAAAAATCAAAACAAAAATTTAACATCAAATAAAGTGAGTTTGAATTTCACTACGATGCACATAAAGTAAAAAATTTTCCATTTTGGTTAGTTTTCTTAATGTTTTTTTTCCCTCTAGTGGTTTCCCTGGTAAACGTTAGACGGTTTCCCCAAACCCTAACTTTGTGAATGATTGTGAATACCTTTCCAACTGACATATTCCCCCTTTTGGGTGTGGACGTTCCACCTGAAAGTTCGCAAAGCCCTCAGTTTAAACATAGAGCCGTAAACCATAATTGGAAAAGTCATTTGCCTGTGGGAAAATCAGAATACTTAAAACAAACTAAGGTAAAAGGGTGAAGTGACACTGGTTTGGCGCAAAGTAGGGGAACCCTTTTTGGGTTTTTGCTGTTTTGGGGAAAATTTTATTATTACTTGGTTTCAGGGTTTATGCAAGACCACAAAAGCTGATGAATATGCATTTGTCACTGTCAAGTTTTAATGTGTCCATTACTGGGGGGGAAAAAAGTCTGCATTCAGGCTCCAGTAAATATAATTTTTTAAGAACAAATGAAAAAAAATTGGGCAGACGCTAAGGGTTTTTTTTTTCAAATTTTTTATAAGAACCAAAAAACAAGGGGTACGATTTAAAAAGAATAAAAAAATGTAAAACACCTGGGTTTATTCAAAGTGTGAGCAATTGTATTGATGGGCCTTTTTTCTCTTACTAAACAAAAGTAACCGTTAATGTTTTCCCCAAAAAGTGAAAAAATTTTTAAAAAGTTAATTTTTTTTAAAGACTGTGACATCCCCAAGGGCATTTGTAAAATTCTTTTTTTTTCTCCAGAACTTGCGATAATTTTTAGTTTATTAAAAAATTTAACAAAAATTTTGGGGAGAAAGTGCGAAGAAAGGGAAAAGGAGTGGGGAAAGAAAAAAAAAAAAAAGAAAAAAAACAGAAAGAATTAAATCTGTTAACTCTCAAATTTTTGGTTTTTTTGGTATTTTTTTGGGATCTTTTTGGGGGGGGTTTTTTTTCGTTGGGATCTTCAGCAAATGTCTTCTCTCAGGGGTGCTGAAAGTTTCAGAAGAACTCGGATTTGAATGGATGGCAAGCTTTTGAGACCTTGCTAAACTCTCCTCTTTATCAAAAATTTCCCAATTTTAGCGTGAAAAGCTAAAGATACCAATGCCACTGTGTATAAAAGCCAAGGGAAGCCTGATACAAACTGGGTTTCAAAATTTTCCAAATCATGGGCAGATTTTAAAACGGTGATGGTTTATAATTAAATATGTGAACCAAAATTAATTTTAAAGGGGAAGAAAGATAAAGCTATACAACGGCACGTAATTGGGGAGAGGTAGAAGACAGAAGTCGGACCTTTTTTTAAACAAAAGCTTGGCCTTTTAAATTTCCAAACTACATCGGATTTTGCTCATTTTTTAAAGTCCTTACAACTCCAAAAAAATTAAATGAAAAATTTTAGACAATTTACCCCAAAACCACCCCCAACCCACAGGGAAAAAAAAGAAAAAAGGGGTTTGCAGGGGGTGTTAAAACAAATCTTGCCAAACCCTTTTTTTTTCATACGGGTGCAGTAGTTAGCTAGGGGGTTCGATCTTTTTGTTTTTTTGTATTTAATCCACCACCAAACATATGGGCGACATTGCCCCTTTCCTGGGCCCGTCCCGCTCAAAACCCCCACCACAAAAAAGAGCGCATAGAAACCAAGGAAAAGGGAAAAAGCCCACACAACAAAAAAGCTTTCAAAAACGCTCAAAAACCCCAAGCCCAAATTTTTTTAACAATCCAACATGTAGACTAAGAAACCCATCCAAATCGAATTAGGCAAAATTTAAACAAAAAAATTTTGGAAAAAAAAAAAAAGAACTAAAAACAAACTCTGAAACAACCTCTGGAAGGGAAAACATCCGAAGTTATCCAATGGTTTAAAAAATCAAAAAACAAAGTAATACAGTATTTATCACATTTTTATAGTAAAATTTTACCCATCTATAGAAGGGGGAACCCACTCACCAAAGCCCTGAAATTTTTCCCAGAAAACCCCACAGACATAACAGGGTCAGAAAAAAAAATCATTCTCCACACCAAAAAAAAACATTTCTTTCAAAAGCCAAAAAAGAAAAACCCGGAAACAAAAGGAAAAAAAACCCAACCCGAAACCCCAACAATTCCCACTAACCATGGGAAACCCCTTATGGTGCAGGAAAAAATGGGAACTGGTCGGGCTAATTTATCTGTCCCCAAAAAACAAAAAAAAACTCGGGAAAAAAAGTCGGACTATACGAAAACGATTTTTCCTTTTCTGCACTAAACCCAAAAATCCAAAACCATCGAAAAAAAAAAAAAGAAAGGGAAAAAAACTATGCAAAAACTTCCAAAACCACAACCCAAAAAAATTACCATTGAAGCAAACAAAAAGGAATAACAAATTAGACCCTAACACTGGGTCCAACAATCACATAAATAAAACCCTACAAGAAACCCAAAGATACACCTCTTTAAAAGACACCCCCAAAAGAACCACCACCCTCTATAAAAAAGACCCCTCCCAAGGGGATAAACAAAGACTATCAAACCTGTCCCCTGCAGTGAAGAGTGTTCAACAATGCAGCAGTAAAACCAAAGGGGGGGGGGCAAACCCCAAACCAAATTAAAACAATAAAACAAATTTCAATACAACCCAGACAAAAACACAAAAAAAAAGCAAGAAAAATAGGAAAAGAAAAATCAAAGTGGTATAAACCCCCCCATACAAGGGAAAATCAAAACAAACATAGGGGAAAAAATTCTTTTAAAAACCAAACAAAATTTATTTCCAAAAGAACACAAACCGTCCAAAAATTTAACAAAAACACTGTCAAACTATCGTAAATCTGTATGCCCCAAACCCCAAAAACCTAATTAAAAAGCATCCAACAAAATTTAAAATTTAACAAAAGGGAAAAAGGGTGGGAAAAAAGGAAATCTTTCAAATTGGGACCCGAAAAGGGGCCCAAAGCCCCCCTAAACAATAAATGTCCCTTCCACAACAACATTGAAAAACCCGGGTACTGTGGGCATCAGAAAATTGGAAAAAAAAACCTACATAGGGGCACTTTAAAACCACTTCCAAAACCAATTTTGCAAAACCCCCAAACCCGTCATTTTAAAAAAGAAAAATATAAAAACCAAACAAACTGAGCAAAAAATCGGAAAATTAAAGACCAAAAACCCCGCAAAAATATAACCTGGAAAATCATAAAAAGACATCACCCCAAAAGCAATGTTTTTAAAAAGGTCAACCTATGTTTTTAAAGAAAAAATGGTTAAAAAACTAAGCAAAACCCCAAATTGGGAACTTTTAAAAAACCCCAAAAAAGAAAAAGTAAAAAAACCGCAGGCCCTAAATGGGGAAAAAGTTGTTATGAACACCCCAAAACAAAAACCGAAAGCCGCCCAAAAAAAACGGCAGGGCCAAACCCCCACGTGCAAACAACCCCAAAAGGGGGCCCCACCCCCCTTTTAAACCCGGCGGGGGGCAAACCAAAAAAAACCCAACCTGAAGACAGCCAAAACGCTTGAAACAAATTTGAGATAGTTTTAAGATTCCCCCTTTTAAAATTGGGTTTTTAAAATAGATATATATATAAATATATATATATATATATAAATTTTAGAGAGAGAGAGAAGGGGAGAGAGAGAGAACGGAAACCTTTTATTCTGGCTCAATTTTTGCCCTCAAAACCCGTTTTTGGGGGAAAGTGAGCCAGAATAAAGGTTTTCCCCGTTCTCTGACAAATAAGGGCCTTTAAAAAAAATTATCAAAAAACCCCCCAAATGTGCAGGGTTTTTCCGTTTTAATACTAATTTACTAAAGTTTTCAGAGAGTAGCGAAAGGGGGAAAATCCCGGGGCTGAACCCCGCCCCCCCTAAAAGAACGAGGGGGAAAAACAGCCGTGACTGAACGCGCTTTTATACAAACGGTGTCTGTTCCCACCTTTTTTTTCAGACTGCAACTCGTCAGGGGGTGTAACTTTTAATTTCCTAGTTTCCGCCTACCTGCCCAGCACTTTGGGGGTTTATTTCTCCCAGTGTTTTGGTTTGGGTAAAATTTGCATATTTCAATAAAGCTTCAGTTTTTAAAAAAGCGTGGGGGATTCTAAGTTTTGAAAAAGTTTTTGAATCACAAATACTTTTTTAAACGCTTTAAGAAATTTTTTTGTGTGGAAGACATGGAATCAGCTACAACTTTAAAATTTTAAAAACCACCACCACAAAACACACACACACCACACACACACACACACACCCCACACAACAAACACACACACACCCAAAATTTAAAAAAAAATTTCCCCCTGGTTTTCAGAACAAACCCCCCCGCCTAAAGTGGCGTGCTCCCTTTTACATTGGGAGTGTGTTTTTCCGGGCCCAAAAAAACAAAACTGCCGCAAATTCTTCCCTACCCCCCTCCTTCCTTTCCCAGCTTTGCTCGATTCACAAAAAACATCAGCCAACACTGCCCCCCCTGGCCTCGCTGTTACAGCCCGGCCAATCAGCGGGGGCTTTCATGGGCTAGGTTTAAACCCCCACATTTTTTCCCCCTGACGCTGGGCAAGCACGGGGCGTTTTTTCTGTGCGGTGGGTGTGGGTTTTTTTAACAACCGGTTTACTGAAGAACGAATTGGTATCTTAAAGGTTTGTTTGGCTCAAGGAAAAAGAAAAACCCTTGAAGGCAAAAAATTTTTTGACAAAAAATACACCCTTTTAAAAACGGGGGTTTGGCTATCGATTTTTAAGGTTTTCCTTTTCTAAAAAAGGCGCTGCTTTGTTTAAAGTCGGGGCCCCAAAGCCCAAAAAAACCCAAAACCCTTGATTTTTGGGAGCTGGCTTAAAACAGCCCAAAGCCCTGGTTTAAAAAAAATGGCTTCATTTTTTTTAAAGGGGAGGTAAAAACGGCGAATTTTCGAAAACAAATTATATTTTTAAAAATTTTGCTGTTTTCCCCCCAAGAAAAAAGTTCCCCGTTTTTAAACAGACTTGTTGTTGTTAACCAAAAGATTTATGTTCAAGGGAGCAAGCGATCTGTGTATTAAAGGGGTATAAAACTTTACATTTTTTAATTCTAACCCCGTTTTTATCTCCCCTTTAAGTGTGCCCCTTTTGCAACTGAAAGCGATTTTTTGAATGTTCTGGCAAAACTAATAGGGCCCCAGGCAGACCCTTTTACATCTACCAGAATGGGGAAAGGGGAGTGTGTACCAGCACTATCTTCATTTAAAATGCTTCAAAAATACAAAAGAAAGGGTGGGGCTAACCCACTGGCGGGTTCCCAAACCTCCCCACCCTCCCTCCCTCCCAGGCCTTGGGTGAGCCCCTTCTTTTCTCCCCCGGGCGATTGGGCCCCCCGTTTTATAGCGCTGTTCGCTAAAATTTCAAGTAGTCCAAACCCCCCACGCTTTTTAGGGTGGGATAATGGGCCTTTGGGGGGGGGGGGGGGGGGGGGGGGGGGGGTTTAATATGTCCCCATGGGGGGGCGGGGGGGGTTTGGGGGGGGGGGGGGGGGGGGGGAAAAAAAACGGTGGGGGGGGGGTTTTCCGGATTAAAAAAGAAACCCCACAGGCAAGGGGAACGGAGCCATCTTGCTGCCTGACCTTGGTTTTTTAAAAAAATAACAAAAAACCAAAGCATGAGGGCCAATTGAAACCCCCCAAACCCCCTTACTTTTTCCTCCACCTAAAACCCCCCCCGCATTTATCGGGAGCCATCTTGCTGCCAACTGAAAGGTTCTAAATATAGTAAAGATCATGCATGATCGGTACCCATCTTGCCAAACCCTACCCGGGAAAAACCCATTTCTTCTGAAAACCTGCTTCAACGCCCTGCACTTCACTTTTCCTAAAGCACTGCCCTTTTAATTGTGTGTTTGTTTGTTGTTTGTTTGTTGTTTTTTTGTGTTTGTGTGTGTGTGTGTTTTGTCCCCCCCCCCCCCGCACGCACTCCCCCCCACCCCCACCACGCACGCACGTCCCCCCCCCCCAACCCCACGCACGCACGCCTTTCTAACCCCACCCCCTGTGTACACCACACAACACCACTCCTACCCCCAAGTCGCCCAAGTTCTTAATTAAGTTTTTAATTAAGTTACCCAAGTTTTAATTAAGTTTTTAATTAAGTTACTTCAAGTTCTTAATAAGTTTTTAAAGGGTTTTTAAAATTAAGTTTTGATTAAGTTACCTCAAGATTGTAATTAGTCATCCTCTAAGTACAACCATTTCTTTATTTAGTTATCTTATAATTATCAAAAAAATAAAATTTTTATGTTTTTATCTTAAATAGTAAATGCCTAATATAGTACACACACGCTCAAAAAACTTGTCATCGTTGAGAATGTCTTGCTCAGCGTTTCTGCATAGATCTTAATGAAGTTTTTACATCCGAAGCAACCGCTTTGATTACAATTCGGGGTCTATGGAAATGCCTTTTATAGACTCCTGTCTTTTTTTAAATTGACTTCATATTTTATAATACGCCATGATCTTTTTTTTATTAAAAAAATTTAAAATTAAGTTCTTAAAATATTATTCCATCTGAAATGGATCAAAATGATCTTTTGTTGTTGACGGTTCTGGCGTGCTGTTGTTTTCTGTATTTAGTGGTTCAGATTTTTTTGATTGCTTTTGTTTTGGCTGCCATTCTTTATATATTTTATAACCGTAAAAAACCGCCCCCAGCAGCAGCAATGGCGCCAAAAAGGGCAACAGTTTTAAGTTCAATATACCATGAGACTTTGGCGCTGTAGGCCTGAATCATATGGAGTTTTTATTAGGGGCATTGAATCAACTTGTTTGGCGTTGGCGGTGTTGTTTATGTTTTCTTTAAAGAGTTATATTCTGTAACATTAATTTTTTTTGTCTGTTCCACTCTGCTAATTTTCTTTCCTGCTTCAACCGCCAGGATTTTTAATGGTCTCCCCTGATTCAGCGTTTTCTGCTGATTTTCTGGCTTGGTTACTTTCTCCACCTGATCAGTGTTTTCTGATTCTGCTGATTTTCGGGCTCGGTCATTTTGAAGGGAAATAAAATCTATATGATTAAAAGTTATTAATCCCATGATTAATGGCGATAAAAATGTTCCAAATCTATAGTATAAATCACACCCTAGAGACTCAAATTTGACTTTGTTAAAACTGGATCTTGCGTTAAATCATACGTAAGATCTTGTTCAGAATCAAAGGGAGCAAATTACTGACTAGTTTAGTGTACAAACTAAGAACCGTTTGCCCCACACTTTTCACCATTCTAGACCCCAGCTGCGCTTCATACCTGTTTGATACTTTAAAATGTCTTGCGGCGACATCTGTTGAATCTGTTCAATGCTGAATTCAGTTCCGAGGAACTGTTTTGTTTTTCCACATGCTGCCAAAGAATACAGCCTTTCCTTTTTGGGCATAATAGCTTGGGCATCAACTTGGTCATTCATAAGTTCAGGAAGGTTTAGGCTGCCTTGTAGCTGTAGTAGATCATCATGTTTATGTTTTTAATAATTATAATTATTTTATTTTCTAAAAAATGAGCACGGAAAAAACTGTTACCAACCTTGTATACCATTCTGCTGTTATTGGAGGACTAAGTGTAGGATATCAATGCTTGGTAAAAAACCTGTTAAGAATTAAACCAGCAGATCTTGGCAAACTAGACTTTGAGGATTCAGCAAAGCTGATTGCTATTGTTGCAGGGTTCGTTTGTACGAAAGATTTTCTAGTTAAGCAAGGAATAATTCCAGACAATATAAATATGTAAGAAAAAAATACATTTATAAAAAATGGCTTCACTCGCAATAATGATAGGCGGCGCTTTGGTGAATGGCTTGCTTTTAGCGGAAGTAATTTCGCATTTAGTAAAACTGCGGGATGACGGCGAGGGGAAAAGACATAACAAAGCTATGGAGCAACTAGCAGCTGCAAAAGACGCCCATGAAAAGAGAGATTGAGCAGTTAGATTTATTAATGACACACTGAAAAAACAGGGGCATGCAGCTTACACATTTTTAAAAAATGTTGATCAAGCAAAAAAACAATATTATCTTGTAACAGGCAAACCCAAACGAGACATTGCCCCCACCAAAATTCAGTGACTTTTATCAACCATCAGGGAAAAAAAAAAGATGCAAGAAATCGGGTTTATTGTCGTTGGTATGACCCTTGTGTATTTTGTTGCACATAATATTGGCTGAGTAAAAATGAACAAAATCTATTATTCGCCAAAAGGATATTGGAAGGGTATCACAGCAATACAAAAGCTAAGCAGCGGGGGGGGCCAGTGAACAAACAGCAAAGGAATGGTTATTAAACAAGCAATTTGGCAAATTTATTTACCTGCCCCTAGACGAATACAGAGGCCACACTTTGTTAATACAACCCCCAAACGACACCCCTCAAATGGGTCTTCTATATTTACCCTCTGATAGGATTAGACGAAAAAAAATTTAAGTACGCACTCACAGTCATTGACATGGCTTCAAGATACAAAGATGCAGAACCATTAACACAAAAGAGTGCTTCTGCTGTTGCTGTTGCCATACAGCTGATATACCCGCGAGGCCCGCTAACTTACCCTCGCATGATTCAAGTTGATGATGGAAAAGAATTTAAAGGCCAAGTGAATCAATTATTGTTAAAACATAGAGTTACCATTAAAAGAGGCATTCCGGGAGTTCACAGATCACAGGCTTTAGTTGAAAACTTTAACAAACAGTTAGCTGAAAGACTTTTTTCCTACCAGTATCACAGAGAGCTGATTGACAATTCTCGCAACACAGAATGGGTTAGAAGATTGCCCTCAGTTTTGCGCGCAATGAATAATGAAGAATTTAAAGGGTTAAAACCAGTACAAGCAATCAAAAGAAAAACAATAAATGTTGCTGAAGGAGAGTCTTCATCCAGCAAACTATTACCATTTGGATTGAAAGTAAGGTACCTTTATTTACCGGGGGAAGCAGAAGGGGACACTCGCATCAGGGCAACCGATCCAGTTTGGAGTGTTGACCCATATGAAATAAAAAGAATTGTAAAGATGAATCCGCCCGTGTATTATTTACGAGAAACTGACACAACAAAACAACCAGCTCCTCAAAGATCTTTTGTGAAAGAAGAACTGCAGATAATTCCGCCAGACACAGTTCCGCTTTAATTAATTTACGGTTCTCCAGTGCCCAATTGCATATGAAAACTCTGGATTAACAAACACCCGTTTTGTGTTTGTTCTATCTAATGACTTCTTTGTTACAACAGTTGTGTTGATCTCATGTAGATTAGATCGCAGTTTTACGTTGTCATGTTGAAAAGTCTTATTGCCAAACAATGCTTCTTTGTAGTTGTCATGTGATATGTTTGACTGCACAACACTGCGAGATATTCCCTTTGCTTTCTTAATGATTTTCTCCTGGCTCGAAATACTGTACATTTTTGACCTTAACCCCACATACTCCTTGATCACCTTTCCAGATAATTCATCCTTCATCTTTCCTAAAACCTTCTTGTTAGTAATTGAATGTAAAGGCGAATCTTTAGGATAATCGGACGTGTCATACCATCCGCTCGCTCCTTTAGCTACTTCTAATTCCATGTCTTTATAGATGTCTTCAGTAGGAATATCTATAACAAAACTGTCTGTATCTGTGTAAAGTACTCTGGACTCAGGATACGAGGGCTTAAAGTAGTCATAAAGAAACTCTAACATCAAAAGCTTTGATAATTCTAAAACAGTAAACCCAATAAATACAGGTTTGTCTAATTTTGACTTTCTTTTTTCATCATTCTGCCAAAAAGCTGATCATGAAATCTTCTGAAGTCCTGGTAAATTTGTTTGAAGTTAGCTTAATTGCTTCGTTCTCTCTGGTGACCAATCTGACGTCTTTTGCGCTTGTGAGGATTCTCCATAGTCCCTTTCCCAAACAGCTGGGGGGGTGGCATCAACTTGAAAAAGTCTTTTTTCCTGAAGCATGATCTGTGGTATTTAGTTCTGAGATCAGTGTTCATCATGATGTAGGGTTTCCATGAACTGTTCTGTGAGCCAAAGCAATTATACTAGTAACTGCTGTCCAACTTCAACCCATGTCTTAAATAAAATTGTCAGAAGTCTGTAATGACAGACATAATTTTTTTTGCCCCGAAGATTAGGCCACAAGTTTAGGCGGCTCTCTTGGGTTCATCTTTAGCTTTTCTTTTCTGCAGCTAATGGGTAGTCATTATGCAGGTCATGAGAGTTCATAAGGTTTTCTAAGTCAACTTCTAGAATGAAAAACCCACGCTTTGATCAGGCGTTAAACTAGCCCAACCACTTTAATGCTTTTGAAAATTTGTTAGGATCACGCGCCTGTGTACCATGTTTCAAGTGGCGTAAGGAAGTTGATTGCGCCATAGCCCAACCATACAGATGTTTAGCTCTAATACATAAGATAGTAGACCTTTTACTCGATCATAGTCGTCCAGTATTTTGTTGTTTGCTTTACAGTAATTATGCGACGCGATACTAATTCCACCCACCATCCGTTTTTCAATCAGTCCTAATCAATTTGTACATCTGACAATAAATCAATCTGTACTCCAGTAAACTTAAGAAAGCGTCCCAGCACATCCGGGTGCTGAAATAAATGCGCAGGATCCAAACTGTAATGGTTTCATGCAGGTCTTTCTATAATTTTCAAAGGACTCCGACAACAAACATACATCTGCCATTAAATAGGAGTCATGATAGTCCACCATCGTTTTGAACAATCTAACTTTTGCGAGCCTCTTGAGCATGCCTGTGAATCAGGAATCGCTGAACGAAAGCGACCCTTTCCTCTAAGACTAGAAAAGACGCTCCCTATTAGGCGGAAGAGTATCTTCTTCGGTCAAACCTTTCCCAACTGTTTCATAGAATTTCATAAGGTACAACACCCTTTCTAACACGAGTTGAGTCAAAATATTTTCCGTTTATTGGCAGACTTTAAGGACATAGCAGTGCCTCTAATGAGCCCATCAATGTGTTGCATATAGTCGTAGAAAGACATGTATTTAAAGTGAAAACACATGTACTTTTCTGATGACTGTGCAATTGGCAAGCTACCTGAAGGCCTGGTTGCACTGCTTGCATTTATAAGGTGAGATCATAACCTCGCAAATTGTGAAAAAATACAGGCAGCTCCCATGTGCTTTGGATCAAACTTTAGTTGAAGATTGCATTTACTGTGCGCTGCACCCTAAACTTCCCACTAAGTGTGATCATGGTCTCATACTGTGGGGTTTAACACTCTTGGGCGATAGCTCTAAACCGCAAAATCCAACAATGTCGGGCTGTGTCATACTTTTGTTGGTCTAGCACAGGCGCCCATTATGATTTCAGCTAAGTTTAGAATATCAGAACATGGGTTACGCACTTGCAGCATGCGATTTAAGAATGGTTCTGCAGCATCGGCCCTCTATATAATTCTGGCTCGGGGGAAGTAAACGCCATCCGACCTAACATTAATGAGGCAAATGAACAAATCTGAAGATTACTCCCTTAGACTGTTTTTCCGAAGTTTATTGTGGTGCTGGCCCTTCATAAGGAACAATAAGCCGACTCGAAGTCCTGCGTAAACTACTATGGACTTGATTGCAGCCGTTTCCATTCTTAAAACTAACTGTAGATCCTGGCGGGGGAGTAGTTAGTTTCTGCTACAGTCTACATAACTTTTAACAATGTTTATTGTTCAAGCCGGCTTGAGCGGTTGGAATCGTTGTTAAACATTTTCTACAGAATTCTTGTTTATGTTCATGCTTGAAGTATGCGCTAATAGTCTGCTCATAGATGCGTATCAATGTGTAATGGCAGCCCTGCTGGCGAAAACATATAGTAGTAAGGTCCACATGAGCTTGGCGTGGTCCGCCTATAGTTGGACCTGTTTTTGGACACTTAATTGGCACACAAATTTGTTTCCTCATCCCATGTGTATACATTAACAGTTATTGGGTTTGTTTTGTTCTTCAAACTGATCAATTTGGTCTACACTAACAGGAAGGATATTCCATTGAATTAAGATCTTTGGCGTATTGCCGATAGTTAGTCACTCTTTCTGCGTGTTCGCGACATGAATGCAGCCTTGCAAGAACGCACCACATGAAACATTTGTTGTCTGAATTTTTATGTTTAAAACTGCTCTCTTTAAACCAACTCCCGAGGTAGCGAATGTAAGCCTTGCTACAATCGGTTGCATACTTAGTCCTGTTTTTAAATCTAATCTCTAAGACTTCGCCCTCTGACCAACCAGAGCCTCTCATTTTAGCTTCTTCAGCGGCAGCGTCAAACTGTGTAAGCAGTTCGTCTGCCCAACCGGGTGTTAAGTCATTAGAGAAAGAATAGTCTGTTGTTTAGTTGAGACCCAGACTTCTAGATTTTCTTCATTTATTTTTACATAGTCGATTAAAACAGCTAACATTACTTTAACTGGCGGGTCTATTGTTAGTTTGCCTGGAACTTGAGAATAGCATGAACAACACTTGCCTGTACGTTTGTTGGGTCAATGACTTCTAAATCAATATCATTCAGTGCTCTTGATAAACGCTCTCTCTCAAGCATTCCTTCAAACAATTCATCTGGACCTTCATATATCTTAGCCATGCTGTCTTTCTTTTCTAAGCCAACATATTTATTTAAATTAAAAAAAAAACAACGCTTAATCAAATCAATATCAACGGTCTTTTTGCGCTTGGACTCATAACTAAAGTATAAACACCTTTTGGCGTTGTTACTGTGAGCTGTTTAGAACAGAGTTTAATGTCTCGTTTACTTTTTTTAAGCATTCCTTTTTTATCTGCTCGGCGTCTGCTGTTGAGAAAAACTTGGTCCTCTGCCTTCTTTGAAGATCAAACTTTTGTCTTTTGTAGTCATCAAAATCGGCGCTGTAAACGAATTAAATTCTTCATCCGTGATGTTTGAGTCAACTACGCTTTATTTATTGTCAGTTTAAACGAGCTAAGTTTAGCTGTTATTAGTTGAACCATAGCTGTGTGCTTTTGGAGTTTAGTTTTTAATTTTTTTGCCAGCCGCACCTACAGCTAATGAACACAGGCCGAGAGCTAAAGACAAACCGCCTAAGGTAAAGCTGCGGGTGCGCCTATGCCCGTTGCTAAAAGACCAACACTCGTTCCTGCTGATAGAGCGCTTAATAGTCGATGTTCCAGTAATTAACATATGTAACAGCATTAAAGGCAGCAGAATACCTTCGTTTGGTTTTGCTGTATTTTGAAAGGTCCTGCTCTAGTTTTTGTTGCATTTGCGTAATGTTGTTAATCAAGGTTTTATTTAGGGGTTTCTACTACCCC
>CM031596.1:65618606-65648663 GCA_018398815.1 Conus ventricosus | reverse complement strand
GGTGCTGGTGCCTTCTAAAACCAACAGAAAGGCTGGAAAACAGTTAGATAGGGCACATAAATGGATAAAGTAAGCAGGAAAAATATCGGACAGCATTATATGAAAAATAATTTTTGCACATAATTGATATATACTTTCCTGCCCGATTTCTCAAATGCTGATTTTCACTGCCACGTGCTTGTTGAGGAACACTATATCTTCAGTTTTAATACAGATTTTCAAATGAAACTTGGTGTGTGCATGTAAAAATGGCTGCTGAACACAATAAGACATATTAGAAGACTCTAACTATGGTGGTTATAATGCTAAGTGTGAATGTGTAAAGGTTTATGATGAAAGAAAAAATAACAACTTTTCAACCCTTTATGAAAAATAGTAATAGATTTTTCAGAAAACTGAAATGGGTTTTATTGTGTTTTTTGACCATGTTTGTCTACTTTTGTATAAATAACTAAGGAAGTGGAGCCTTGGTATTGTACCAGTAGCTGTCCCAAAAACGTTAGTATAAAAAAAACTAGACCATCCAATAACCCCTGTCATTTTTGTCAGATTGACTCAAAAAAAAATAGGCAGACTACTGCCTAGATATTGCAGTTTTGTGCCAAATTTTGTAAGTGTACCTTGCATCAAAGCTGAGAAACAAAAATAAACGATTTTGCACGCCATGCGCCCCCTTAAAGAAACTGAAGTAAGCCAACTGAACTTTTCTCTTCTTCTGCCTCTATACATGCTAAGTGTTCTTATTGTTGCAGAAACGACAGCAGACAGCGCCATCTGTTTTTTCCGATACATGGTGGAAGACCGCACTGAGAGCAGCATGTCCTATTATGAGTTTCTGCAGTTTATGCAGCAGAAAGTCAAAGGTTGATGATGGCTTGTCCTTAGTCTTGCATCTGTACTTTTTATCCCCTCTGGGCAAATTGCCTGCATGGTAGTGATGGCTGCTGCTGTTTATAAGCCAAGACATTTTGTGACAAGACTGAGTTGAAAAAAGAGGGGCTAGGAATGAAGCTCAACAGAATGAATAAGAAAAGTGACCATGCTGGAATAGTATCTGGTTCAGAGAGCTCATTTACGATTCCTTGTTTTAAGTGACAGTTCAGTGAAGTCAGATTCCACAAGAAAATTAAAAAGGTTGAATGGTGTCAGTCAGTTATATCTTTGTACAACAGATTTTTTTTGATTCTCTTAGAACTTTTTTTTTGGCAGAGTGGACTGGAATGTCTGTGTGTGTGTGCACGGCTGTGTGTCTAAGTGCAAGTTATTGTTCAGTGTCTTGATAGATACTCGTGATGCCTAGTGATGCTTCTTGTGATAATTTGTACATAATGCAGCGCATATGTTTGGAGGTGTATGTATTTGCACAACTTGTTAAGGACATGATGTGAGTGTGTGGACAATTTTCATGAGGGTTTTTTTTCTCAAGAACTTGAATTACCAGCATGATTTTTTTAAAATTTTTTTTTATTAAACTGAATGCATCTCTGGTGGCAGAACTGGTGTGACGGACATCACTGCAAAAATTCAGTGTATGAACGCAAACCTCTGTTGCTGAATTTGTGGTATTTGTCTTGTGATTCCCATGAACCTTCAGAGGCGCTGGAAATAAAGCTAATTTGACTTTGTGTCTCAAGAGAGAAGAGGGATTGAAGCATGTTTACTATTTGGCCAGTGAAAATAAAAAGACCCAGAGTGCTGTGAGAGTATGATTTGAATTATCCAGGAGAACTATCTTTTGATATGATTGTGTATTGGCTCGTTTCTGCTGTGTTCTTAACAGAAACAAGTCACTGTGTCGTTTCTGTGATTTAGGATATAGATGCAAGATAAAGACTGTCCTTTTAGAAGAATGGAGTTGTGAACTGTAAATAAAATAAGTATGTCGGTGAAAATGTGTGTGTGTGGTATCCACTTCAAAGACTATGCTGCGCTTCATTTTCTTGATCTCCTTTTGTATACCTTTATTTTAAAGATGGATTTGGCTCAGTGCAACACTCCCTCCTCTCCAAAAAACAAAAATCCCTTTGTCTTCAGAAGGTGAAGCTTGCGTTTATGAGAACTCCTGATAAGATCTTTAGCTATTGTACAAAGCAGGAAGAGCGACATAGAGTGTGATTGTATTGTAAATCGGGTTTGTTCCAAATAAACCCACTTTCCTTTTTAAACTGTGCTGCCTTTTTTTCTTTTTCTTTTTTGGTCCTTGCTTGATGAATCACTCTGGTTTTGTCAGAACTTCGTGCCTGTATGTGTAGGATGGGGTTTTCTTCTGTCTACTTTGTTTGAGTCAGTATGCGGTTACTGTCTTTGTTTCTTAGCCACTGACTCAGAGTGACATGGTCCTGTTATAATCACTTTCACCATGGTTGTCTTGTTTGTCTCTCTAGGTGATGTTGTGGTTGTTGCACTTTCTCTGTTCTTGTTTATGAAGCGCTGTGTTGTGAGCATTTTCTTATTTTAATCAGGTCGTGGTTTTATACTTAGCAGTTTGAAGCAAAATATATCTGTATAAAGGCTTCTGTCAGGAATTTGGTGTTGCTGTTTGAGCATGTGTATGCGTTTGATGCTTTTAGTGTTAGAAGAAGAGCATAAGCTTCTGCCAGGCTACAGTAAATGTATCACAGTGCACACGGAGGGCATTATTGTGAATGATTTTTTTTTATTAAACAGACACATGTAACTTATGATATTATCAACATTTCAGTCAGATTATGCAAACCAAGCCAGAATACATAGTAAAATGCATGCCCACGTTTTAAATGGGTGTAGACAATGTTCAAACTTTGTAGAAATTAGACTAGCATAGAGGTTATGCTTTACATGGAAAAGTGTGGATGCCGTTATAGTTTTAGTGGTAGGAAAATGGTCATTTTCATTTGAAAAATGGTAATCGTGTGTTGTGGACATATAAGCATGCGACTGAGGATCAAGCACACGCATGTTCCCAGAGTATACACAGACACACTCATTTAATATCAGTTTCAGGCTTCTTTTTTTTTTGGTTGTTGTTTTTATTAGTCTGTAAACACTTACAGTTGCTAGATTCACAACTTCAAGAAATAAACAAGGACTGAGTATATCATTACTCCTTAAGCTGAAAAAAAAAAAGTTTCCGTTATATTTGTCCTGTGCTGAATGTTGGTGTTTGGAAGTGTTAGAACTTATAGTGCGACAGAAGTCATTATTGATAACAATTGTATGGATACAGCAAGGTCTCTGACTAGTCTGGGATCTGTAACTAAGGGAAGTCAAGCCAGCAAGGCTCATGGGGCTGCTGGCACAGTTTCATACTCATCTGGATTTCTGTTTTAATGGTACTAGTCCATGTGTGTGTGTTTCGTGAGTGTACCCCTTGGGCAATGCTGAATGACAGTTGTAAATGTGGTGGAAGAGAAGCCTGGTAGTAGAGCCATGAAGACTTGGATTGCCTGGGCAGGCACACGTGTTGGTGTGAGTGTGTGTCGTGCAGCGGGGTGTTGGCATCTGCTGCTTCAGCACTCTTCTTCAAAGCTGGAAGTAAGTTGATGAACCATTATGTCGACAGACCATTGACCAGCAGGATCGTTAGAAACCTGCTTGGACTAGCAAGAAAGTGGACTGAGAATATTGTGGACGCAGATTTTATTTGGGCATAAAACTTTACAGTATGGTGGGAACGTAAGACTTGGTAGGTGTCGCTGTGTGCAAATGTGGTGTGTGTTGTTAGGAAGGACTTCAGTGTATATCTATGTTTCTAGTTTTGATTTGGAGGGGTGGGAGGGGGAAGATGAGATGATTTTCCTGTGGTGCTTCGTTGATCCTTCTGAACATTTCAATGTGAGTGATAATGTACTTGCATCTGAGTGGAGCAGTTTATGCACATGCCAGTGGAGTGGTTTATGCATGCGCTTTTCTTGTGGTGATGGCCAGCATGTGCTGTGGTCAGGAGAGTGCTGAAGATGCGTTGTATTCAGAACCTGTTCCATGCTTTCTGTTTCGTAACACAGTGTGTGTCATACTGTGCAATACTGTGACACGGCACAACAATGGATTTTATCTGGTGTGATTGGCCATATGATTGTGTACATTTGTAAATTATTTTGTTCAGTATATGCAGCTTTTTTTTTTTTTTCAAATTTCTGAAATTTTGATGTGTGTGTTAATGTATGTTTTTGTATTTGAATGCACATGAACAGGGAGTGAAAGAGCATTTGCATGCGTACATGTGTAAGCATGCATGTGCATGTAAGATGAAAAAGGAACAAAGCATCATAAGAGAAAGAAAGAAAGAATGCCACCTTCCACCTTCCACCTTCTGGAAGGAAAAAGAAAACAGGAATGAGAGAGGTATACAGTGATGACATAGGAAGAATGTTTCTCAGAAGGGGATAGCACAGTCATGCTGGTTCCAGGACTAAGCAGTTATTGTTGATTGTTGTCAGTAGGTGGTGTCTTGTGTATGCTACATTAAAGCAGCAATACTGATGTTCAACACAGAGATAGGGCAGCAGTGCAGTGCTATCTCAGGCAGGTTGCCTCACGATGACGTGACAGTGATTACTTTCTGTGAATTGTGAATTGCTGGTGCTAGCGCTGACAGGATGAGTCTAAATCTGGCTGTTTGTATGGTAACTGGAATTAGCTGAGTGGGAGCATTGCCACTAGGAGCAAAAGGAAGGGGAGAGGTGAGGGGAAAAGGTGGTGGGATATGAAAATGAGACAGTTGAAAAAATTGGTTACTCACTTACTGTCAGGAGAGACTAATCCCACAAAACCTTTGAAAAAAAGAGGAAAAATCTTCACTTTGCATGGAGATACATACACTTGTGTTGATGTTGTCAAAATGTGTGTTTGTGAGTTCGCTCGCATACAGTTCATAAGATGTGTGCTCATGTCCTGATGTGTAAATCAAGTGTTGGTCAACTATACATTCAACATTACACTTACCCATGTTAAATGGGCATACAGTGAGACAACTTGATTCATATCCTTTCAGCTCCTTGTATTCTGTGTGTATGTGCTTTTCTGCAATGGTGTTGACACAAAAGATGTGTACACTGCCTGAGTATGCTTGAGGTTTCGTTGTGAATTTTCTGGTTGTTCACTTTGTGTGCAAGTGTATGAGTGAATTCATAAATGTGTGATTTAGCCTTGTGATTTTTATGAAGACAGAATTAAAAAAAAAAGTGACCAGATGAGAACAGTGAGACATGGCATGGTTTGAAATCATGATGCATTGTTGAACTTCTTGTGTTCCCAGTATTAAATAAACACCATTGTTTTGAGTATGCAACATTGCTGATTTTTGTTTGTTTTGGCTTTTGTTTTAATACCATTGATTGAATTGTGCCATCATCCTGACTCATCCGAACACACATATCTTTGATGGTGTTTGATATTATTGTTTGTGCAAACACTACTGCAGAGTGTTCAAGAACCCATAGGTGAGGCTCACAGAATGGTTCTTCCCATGGTAATACACAGCACATCTTCATGTTTTGTCAGGGGAATGTCTTGGTGTTGCTGTCATTTGCAAACTGAACGAATCGGGCAAGATGGAACAGCAATTAAAGACTGTCATTTCTGTTGTGGTGGTTTTCTAAAATAGATGGAAGCTGAGGTTTCATTGTGTTCCAAAATGGGATGTTCTTTGATACTGACTGCAAACATTAATTTCAACAGTTCAGAGTGAAAAGATGAAATATTAAAATGAATGAGTTTCATTTTTGTTCTAGGGCTGCCAGTTCTGTGGAAATAATGTGGTCAGGGTTGGAAAAAAAACATCTGTTGTGGTCTGTTCCAGTCTGAGAAAACGGTGCATCTTGAACTGTCCTTGTTTAACTCGATCATATACATGTGCATTTTCACTTAGTATATTATGCAGCGAAAGGTACTCTACAGTCTGATTCGCCAAAAAATTGGAAACAGAATAGTGCAGACAACTAATTTTATCAAACACATTCAGCACAGAGGAAAGATTTTTGTCCAATTAACGAGGCTGCATGTGTAAAAAAAGTAATCTGTTTGTGTTAACTTAGGGGTAATTTTTTCGCCTTAGTTATCATGTAGACTGAGTTGTTTGACAAGTGGAAGAGTTTGTCTGCACATGTTACTTAATCGGTCTATTCAGATGACAACTTGAGATTTTGTCACTTGGCTCTCTGCAAGCTGTCTTAGAATATTGTGCTGCCACATCCCTGTCAGCACTATGCTGGAGCAGTGACAACACCATCTTGTTATCTGGTCAAAGCCCCCCCCCCCCCCCCCCCCCCCCCTCTCCTCCACCACTTCTTCCCTTCACCTAAAAATATTTTAAGATGAAAACATCCATCCACCCTCCTTCCCTTCCCCCTCGCACACACAACCCCCCCCCCCCCCCTCCCCTTTCATCACTCCACTCCTTCCCAGTTTACATGCAGTTTCTGGCAGCCTTGCCCAGCTGACCACACGGGGCTGTGTCAAGGCTGTCATTACACACAGAAAAAATTGTGTGTGTGTGTGCCCAAGTCCTAGAGTCAAAGTGCCCGCCCTGACAGAGAAGCATTAGAGACACAAAGAACTATTACAATCATGTGTAATGTAATAGTTTATTATTGACATCCACAGCGTTAGAAACACAAAGAACTATTACAATCATGTATAGTATAATATTTTATTATTGACATCCACAGTGTTAGAGACACAAACTGTTACAATTGTGTATAATGTAATATTTTATTATTGAAACAGCCCTGATGTGGCCCTTTGCGGTCGGCTGGGCTATAAGCAACATTATCTTATCTTATTATTGAAATCCACAGCATTAGAGACACAAAGAACTGTTACAATCATGTATAATGTAATAGTTTATTATTAACATCCACAGCATTAGAGACACAAAGAACTGTTTTTACAGTCATGTATAATGTAACAGTTTATTACCGACATCCATAAGGAGGAGATGAAACAGAGCCACGCTGAGGAAACCAGGCGTTCTGTCTAATTTCTCATTGCCAGATTTTGACATTGTAAACAAAGTGATGGTTAATATAAGGGTGTCGCTCCCACATAAGATGCATGCATGGGCACGCTTGCACACATACAAACACACTCGCGCACACACACACACACACTCTCTCTCTCTCACATGTGCACAAACACACAGACACACACACACACACACACACACACACACACACACACACACACACACACACACACTTGCAAACACACATACACACACGCACACCAGTTAAAAAGCCATAATTATGGGCAAATAGACTTTGCTGAAGGAACAACCAGCATTCACTCTGGGCAGTGTTCACATTCACTACCTTATTGCCAGATTTCAACAAGGAAGCTGGCATTTTATTACCTGTATTGAGAAGAGGTGACACAACTTTCGAGAACAAAGACAGATGAAGGAGCCACAAAGGCAGATAAACAGAGCATGACAATAAAGAAGGATACATGATTAAAAAAGAAAGAAAGGCAGTGGGACAGAAGAGGAAATTTCTTGCTCAGAATTTCCATGAGGATCATGCATTACTGTGTATGCTGAAAGTCACAGGTGTTAATACTTTGTTTTATGTTTCTCAGTCTTTTAATTGCATTTTGTAAAGAGATCCTGCTCTTTCCCCTCCACCCCCCCCCCCCCCCCCCCCCCCCCCCCGAAAAAAAAAGAAAAAAAAGTTGGTCAGAATTATTTGCAGTGACTAGATATTTGCTGCGATCTTCAGTTTTTAACTGCTAGGAAGCTCTAGTTAATAGCTGACAGTTTTTAAGATGAAAAATAAATAGCTATAAAAGCACAAAAACATTGGCGGCACCAGATTTGATATGGTTAAACTGGGATTTTGCAGACACTTTTTGTTTGTTTGTATTTTGCTTCAATTTGCACAACAGAGATGATATCTCAACATTTTTTAATACTTTTGACTCATGGTTTGTCTTGCCCCACAAACAGTTGAATTTTTCATTTTCTAAACGCAAAATTTCAAATGTCAGTGCAAGGATGAGAAAATATATTACAGTCATTTCTTCATATCTCCCCTTAACATGGTCAGTTACAGCATTTGGCAATGTTGGCAATTTCAGTGTGTATTGTTTAGAGCCTAGTGAATTACAGAGACTTGTACACGGTTAGCATTGGAACAAAGACTAAATGCTTGACCTGTTTCAAAAGTCAAAACAAAATTCAACATCAAATAATGTGAGTTTGAATTTCACTACGATGGCACATAATGTAAAAGTTGCCATTTTGGTTAGTTGTCTTAATGTGCTTGCCATCTAGTGGTGCCATGGTAGCGTTAGACTGGTCCCAATCCCTAACTTTGATGAGATGATTGTGATTACCTCCATCTGACATATCACCTTTTTGGGTGTGGACGTTCCACCTGAATGTTCGCAAAGCATCAGTTTAAACATAGAGCCGTACCATACTTGAATGTCATTTGCCTGTGAACATCATGAATACTTAAAACAAACTAAGGTAATAGGATGTAAGCTGACACTGGTTGGCGCAATGTAGGAGAACATTTTTGTTCTTGCTGTTTTGGGAAAAGTTGATTATTACTTGGTTTCAGGTTCATGCAAGACTCACAATGCTGATGAATATGCATTTGTCACTGTCAAGTTGAATGTGTCCATTACTGGGGGGAAAAATGTGCTGCATTCAGGCTTCCAGTAAATATAGATTTTCATAGAACATAATGAAGATTGTCAGACGCTAAGCTTTTTTTTCTCATTTTGTATAATGAACAAAAAGCATGCGTACGATAAACAGAATATCAGTGATAATACACCTGGATTCATTCAAATGTGTGAGCAATTGTATTGATGTCTTATTCTATTACTAATACAAAAGTATGACCTGTTGACATGTTCCCAATAAGTGATTAAAAAGTTATTTTTTAATGACTGTGACTCCTTCAAGGTCATTTTGTACTTCTTTTTTTTCTCCAGAACTTGCGATATGTGAGTTTATAAAAATTCATCAGAACATTGCAGATAGTGTCTGAATGAAGGAAGAGGAGTGGGGAATGAAAAAAAAAAAAAGAAAAAAAACAGAAAGAATTAGTCTGTTATCTCTCTGATTTGGTTGTTGGTAGTGTTTTGTATCTGTAGGTTTTTATTCGTTGGGATCTTCAGCAGTGTCTTCTCTCAGCTGCTGAAGTGGCAGAAGAACTCGGATTTGAATGGATGGCAGAGCTTGTCGAGACCTTGCTATCTCTCCTCTTTATCAAAATTTCACAATTCAGTCGTGATAGCTAAAGATACCAATGCCACTGTGTGATAATGCCATGTAAGCATGATACAGCTGGTGTTCAATTTCCAATCATGGTCAGATTTAATACGGTGACTGGTGATAATTAGTATGTGAACCAAAATTAGATTAAGGTGAGAGAAAGATCAAAGCTATACAACGGCACAGTAATTGGGGAGAGGTAGGAAGACAGAAGTCGGGACCTTGTAAGCAAGAGCTGGACTTGATTCCATCTACATCGGATTTTGCTCATTAATATGTCATTACAACTGCCAAAAAGATTACTGAAATTCAGATCATTGACCAAAGCCACAACAACCCACAGCAGAGAAAAAGGTGTTTGAAGCGTGTTATAAACAAGATCTTGCAACCATTTTTTGTCATACTGGATGCAGTGTTAGCTAGGGGCTCGATCTTTGTTTGTTGTTGTATTTAATCCATCCACCATAACATATGAGCGACATTGCCCTTGCTCTGCTCAGTCCAGCTCTAATCCACAGCCACATCCAGAGCGCATAGACCTAAGTGACAGGATAGAAGCGACAGCAACAAAAGAAGCTTTCATAACGCTCAAAGACCACAAGCCCAATTTTCATAACAATCCAACATGTAGACTAAGAAACCCATCCAAATCTGATTAGGCAAAATAAGCAAGAAAATTCTGGAAAAAAATAATAAAGAACGTAAAATCAACTCTGAATACAACCTCTGGAAGAACACATACAAAGTTATCCAATGGTTCAAAAAACTCAATAAACAAAGTAATACAGTATTCATCACATTTGACATAGTAGACTTTTACCCATCTATTAGATGAGGAACTACTCACCAAAGCCCTGAAGTTTACCAGTAACCACACAGACATAACAGGGTCAGAATGGAAATCATTCTCCACACCAAGAAAACATTACTACACAGCAAAAATGAAACCTGGATCAGGAAAACCAACAGAAACTCAACATTCGACGTAACCATGGATCATATGATGGTGCAGAAACATGTGAACTGGTCGGACTATTCATGCTGTCCAACATCAAGAAAAAACTCGGAAAACAAGTCGGACTATACAGAGACGATGGCCTTGCTGCACTAACCAACAATCCAAGAACCATCGAAACAAGAAGAAAGAACTATGCAAAATCTTCCAAAACCAACAACTTAAAGATTACCATTGAAGCAACAAAAAGGTAGTGAACTACTTAGACATAACACTGGATCTCAACAATCACATATAAAAACCATACAAGAAACCCAACGATAACCTCTTTATGTACACACCAAAAGTAACCATCCACCATCTATATTAAGACCATACCCCATGGCATAAACAAGAGACTATCAAACCTGTCATGCAGTGAGAGAGTGTTCAACAATGCAGCAGTAGAATACCAGGAGGCACCACAAACAAGTGGATACAATTACAAATTACAATACAACCCAGACAACAACACAAATAAAAGCAAGAAAAATAGGAAAGAAAAATCATGTGGTATAACCCCCCATACGACGGGAAACTCAAACAAACATAGGGAAAGAATTCTTCAAAATCCTAACAACTTCATTTCCAAAAGAACACAAACTGTCCAAAATATTTAACAAAAACACTGTCAAACTATCGTACTCATGTATGCCCAACCTCAAAACCTAATTAACGCATCCAACAAAATGAAAATCAACACAGCAAAGAAGGGTGAAGAAAGGAAATCTTGCAATTGCACCAGAAAGGAGCAATGCCCACTAAACAATAAATGTCTTCACAACAACATTGTATACCAGGCTACTGTGACATCAGAAAATGAAAAAGAAACATACATAGGGATCACTGAAAACCACTTCAAAACCAGATATGCAAACCACAAACAGTCATTTAATAAAGAAAAATATAAAAACCAAACAGAACTGAGCAAATATATCTGGAAACTTAAAGACGCAAAAACAAGCTACAATAATCCTGGAAAATCATAAAAAGAGCATCACCATACAGCAATGTTTCAAAAAGGTGCAACCTATGTTTAACTGAAAAATGGTTAATACTATGCAAACCACACTTGGCAACTTAAACACAAACAGAAATAGTAAACAACTGCAGGCATAAATGGAAATCGTTGTTAGTGAACACACACCCAAAACAAAAACCTGAAAGCCGCCAAAAAACCGTGCAGCCAACCCGCACGTGCAAACAACCGCAAACGGGAGCCCACACGCTATATAACATCGGCGGTTGGGCAAACCAAAAACCATCCTGATGACAGCGCAACACGCTTGAAACAAATTTGTAGATAGTTTTAAGATTCCTCTTTTAACTTGTTTTAACTAGATATATTATATATATATATATATATATATATATATAGAGAGAGAGAGAGAGAGAGAGAGAGAGAACAGGGAAACCTTCATTCTGGCTCACTTTCGCCCTCAACCAGTTTTCGGGCGAAAGTGAGCCAGAATAAAGGTTTCCCTGTTCTCTGACAAGTAAGCCTTCAATAACGATTATCTACAAACAAACATACTGTGCAGGGTTATCCGTTTTAATACTAATTTACTAAAGTTTTCAGAGAGTAGCGTAGGGGAAAGTAGCCGGGACTGAACACGCCCATAGAGTAACGTAGGGAAAAAGCAGCCGTGACTGAACGCGCTTTATATACAAACGGTGTCTGTTCCCACGGCTTTCTTTTCAGTACTGTCAACTCTGTACAGGAGGTGTAAGCTTTTATTGCTAGTTTGCCGGCCTACCTGCCCAGCACTTGGGTGTTTATTTCTCCAGTGCGTGGGTGGTGTAAGTTTGCATATGGCAATAATAGCTGCAGTTTTAGAAGACAGTGGGGATTCTAAGTTAGAAAAAGTTTTTGAATCACAAATACTTTTTCAACAGCTTTATAGATTAAATTGTGTGGAAGACATGGAATCAGCTACAACTTTATATATAACACAACCACACACACACACACACACACACACACCACACACACACACACACACACAAAACACACACACACACTATTTAAAAAAATGTGCCCCTGGGTTTACAGTAGCATACCCCTCGCCTACGGTGGCGTGCTCCCTGTTTACATTGCAGGTGTGTCCTCCGGCCAAAAAATCAATACTGCCGCACTTCTTCCCTACCCCCACTCCTTCCTGCCCAGCTTGCTCGATTGCACCATATTACATCAGCCAACACTGCCCGCCTGGCGTCGCTGTTACAGCCTGGCCAATCAGCGGGCGCTTACATGACTAGGTTAACCCACACATTCTTCCACTGACTGCTGGGCAAGCACGGCGCGTTTTACTGTGCGGTGGGTGTGTTATTCTAACAACCGTTTTACTGAAGAACAGAATTGTGTATCTTAAAGGTTGTTGGCTCAAGGAAATGAAAACGTTGAAGGCAATATTGTTGACAAAGATACAGCCAGTTTTAATACGTGTTTGGCTATCGATGAGATGGTTCCTTATCTAAAAATGGCGCTGCTTTGTTGAAAGTCGGCCGAAGCAAAACAATCCATTACGCGTTGATTGTTGGGAGCTGGCTTGAGACAGCTAAAGCCATGTTTAAAAAACATGGCGTTCATTTCTTAAGGCGGAGGTAAACACGGCTGATTCGTATGCTAAAAACTATATTTTGAAACATTTTGCTGTTCCTCCCAAGTAAAATGTTCCCAGTTTGTATCAGACTTGATTGATTGTTAACTACAGATTCAGTGTTCATGTAGCAAGCTGATCTGTGTATTAAGATGTGTATACTTTTCTACTTTTCTAATTCTAACCAGTTCATCTGCCTTCAAGTGTGCCCTTATGCAACTGAATGGCGATTTTCGAATGTTCTGGCAAAACTAGATAGGGCTAGGCAGACCTTAGTACATCTACCAGTATGGAGAGGAGTAGTGTGTAGCCAGCACTATCTTCATATAAAATGCTTCAAAAATACAATGACGGGTGTACTAACTACTGGCGATTCCCAAGCCTCCCCACCCTCCCTCCTCCCAGGCCTTGCTGAGCACTTCTTGCTCCTCGACGATTGGCCTCCGTTGATAGCGCTGTTCGCTAATTAACTAAGTAGTCCAAACCCCGCACGCTGTTAGGCTGTATACGGCAGCCATCTTGCTGCTCTGACGTGGTTCTAATTATAGTAACGATCATGCATGATCGGTAGCCATCTTGCTGCTCTGACGTGGTTCTAAATAAACAAAACTAGGCCAATCGGCAGAGTTTGCCGATTGACCCACAAAGCCCCTCTACTCCACCTGCACACGTCACAGCCGCATGATCGGCAGCCATCTTGCTGCTCTGACGTGGTTTCTAAATATAGTAACGATCATGCATGATCGGTAGCCATCTTGCTAACCTACAACTTGCTGCTCTGCGTACGCGTAACCGCCGCATGATCGGCAGCCATCTTGCTGCTCTGACGTGGTTCTAAATATAGTAACGATCATGCATGATCGGTAGCCATCTTGCCAACCTACCCTGGCAAACATTTCTTCTGAAAACCTGCTTCAAACGCCCTGCACTTCACTTTTCCTACAAGCACTGTCCTGTCTATTGTGTGTTTGTTTGTTGTTGTTTGTTGTTTGTTTGTGTTTGTGGTGTGTGTGTGTTTTGTCCTACCCCACGCACGCACGTCCCCCCACCCCCACCCCACGCACGCACGTCCCCCCACCCCCACCCCCACGCACGCACGTCCTTCTACCCCACCCCCTGTGTACACCACACACACACTCCTACCCCCAAGTCGCCCCAAGTCTTAATTAAGTTTTTAATTAAGTTACCCCAAGTTCTTAATTAAGTTTTTAATTAAGTTACTTCAAGTTCTTAATAAAGTTCTTAAGTTTTTAATTAAGTTCTTGATTAAGTTACCTCAAATTGTAATTAAGTCATCCTCTAAGTACAACCAAGTTCTTTATTTAGTTATCTTATAATTATCAAAAAATACAATTTATGTTTTTATCTTAAATAGTAATGCCTAATATAGTACACACACGCCTCAAAAAACGTGTCATCGTTGAGAATGTCTTGCTCAGCGTTCTCTGCATAGATCTTAATGAAGTTTTTACATCCGAAGCAACCGCATTGATTACAATTCTGGTCTATGGAAATGCCTTTTATAGACTCCATGTCTTTATTTATTGACTTCATCATTTTATAATACGCCATGATCTATTTTTATTAAAAAAATTAAAATTAAGTTCTTAAAATATTATTCCATCTGAAATGGATCAAAATGATCTTTTGTTGTTGACGGTTCTGGCGTGCTGTTGTTTTCTGTATTTAGTGGTTCAGATTTTTTTGATTGCTTTGTTTTTTGGCTGCCATTCTTTATATATTTTATAACCGTAATAACCGCCCCCAGCAGCAGCAATGGCGCCAAAAATGGCAACAGTTTTAAGTTCAATATACCATGAAGACTTTGGCGCTGTAGGCCTGAATCATATGGAGTTTTTTATAGCGGGCATTGAATCAACTTGTTCTGGCGTTGGCGGTGTTATGTTTTCATTATGAGTTATATTCTGTAACATTAATTTTTTTTGTCTGTTCCACTCTGCTAATTTTCTTCCTGCTTCAACACGCCCAGGATTTTTAATGGTCTCCACCTGATTCAGCGTTTTCTGCTGATTTTCTGGCTTGGTTACTTTCTCCACCTGATTCAGTGTTTTCTGATTCTGCTGATTTTCTGGCTCGGTCATTTTGAAGGGAAATAAAATCTATATGATTAAAAGTTATTATCCCATGATTAATGGCGATAACAATGTTCCAAATCTATAGTATAAATACACCCTAGAGACTCTAATGACTTTGTTAAAACTGGATCTTGCGTTAAATCATACGTAAGATCTTGTTCAGAATCAATGGGAGCAAATCTACTGACTAGTTTAGTGTACAAACTAGAACCGTTTGCCCCACACTTTTCACCATTCTAGACCCCACTGCGCTTCATACCTGTTATGATACTTTAAAATGTCTTGCGGCGACATCTGTTGAATCTGTTCAATGCTGAATTCAGTTCCGAGGAACTGTTTTGTTTTTCCACATGCTGCCAAAGAATACAGCCTTTCCTTTTGGGCATAATAGCTTGGTCATCAACTTGGTCATTCATAAGTTCAGGAAGGTTTAGGCTGCCTTGTAGCTGTAGTAGATCATCACTGTTCATGTTTTTAATAATTATAATTATTTTATTTTCTAAAAAATGAGCACCGAAAAAACTGTTACCAACCTTGTAATACCATTCTGCTGTTATTGGAGGACTAAGTGTAGGATACTCAATGCTTGGTAAAAAGCCTGTTAAGAATTAAACCAGCAGATCTTGGCAAACTAGACTTTGAGGATTCAGCAAAGCTGATTGCTATTGTTGCAGCTTCGTTTGCTAACGAAAGATTTTCTAGTTAAGCAAGGAATAATTCCAGACAATATAAATATGTAAGAAAAAAATACATTTATAAAAAATGGCTTCACTCGCAATAATGATAGGCGGCGCTGTGGTGAATGCGCTTGCTTTTAGCGGAAGTAATTTCGCATTTAGTAAACTGCGGGATGACGGCGAGAGAAAAAAGACATAACAAAGCTATGGAGCAACTAGCAGCTGCAAAAGACGCCTATGAAAAGCAGAGACTTGAGCAGTTTATTTTTTAATTGACACACTGAAAAAACAGGGGCATGCAGCTTACACATTTAAAAATGTTGATCAAGCAATAAAACAATATTATCTTGTAACAGGCAAACCAATCGAGACATTGCCCCCACCAAAATTCAGTGATTTTATCAACCATCAGAAAAACAAAAGATGCAAGAAATCGGGTTTATTGTCGTTGGTATGACCGTTGTGTATTTTGTTGCACATAATATTGCTGAGTAAAAAATGAACAAAATCTATTATTCGCCAAAAGGATATTGGAAGGGTATCACAGCAATACAAAAGCTAAGCCAAGCGGCGGGGGCCAGTGAACAAACAGCAAAGGAATGGTTATCTAAACAAGCAATTTGGCAAATTTATTTACCTGCCCCTAGACGAATACAGAGGCCACACTTTGTTAATACAACTCCAAACGACACCCATCAAATGATCTTCTATATTTACCCTCTGATAGGATTAGACGAAAAAGATTTAAGTACGCACTCACAGTCATTGACATGGCTTCAAGATACAAAGATGCAGAACCATTAACACAAAAGAGTGCTTCTGCTGTTGCTGTTGCCATACAGCTGTATATACCAGCGAGGGCCCGTAACTTACCCTCGCATGATTCAAGTTGATGATGGAAAAGAATTTAAAGGCCAAGTGAATCAATTATTGTTAAAACATAGAGTTACCATTAAAGAGGCATTCCGGGAGTTCACAGATCACAGGCTTTAGTTGAAAACTTTAACAAACAGTTAGCTGAAAGACTTTTTTCCTACCAGTATCACAGAGAGCTGATTGACAATTCTCGCAACACAGAATGGGTTAGAAGATTGCCCTCAGTTTGCGCGCAATGAATAATGAAGAATTTAAAGGGTTAAAACCAGTACAAGCAATCAAAAGAAAAACAATAAATGTTGCTGAAGGAGAGTCTTCATCCAGCAAACTATTACCATTGGATTGAAAGTAAGGTACCTTTATTTACCGGGGGAAGCAGAAGGGGACACTCGCATCAGGGCAACCGATCCAGTTTGGAGTGTTGACCCATATGAAATAAAAAGAATTGTAAAGATGAATCCGCCCGGTATTATTTACGAGAAACTGACACAACAAAACAACCAGCTCCTCAAAGATCTTTTGTGAAAGAAGAACTGCAGATAATTCCGCCAGACACAGTTCCGCTTTAATTAATTTACGGTTCTCCAGTGCCCAATTGCATATGAAAACTCTGGATTAACAAACACCCTTTTGTGTTTGTTCTATCTAATGACTTCTTTGTTACAACAGTTGTGTTGATCTCATGTAGATTAGATCGCAGTTTTACGTTGTCATGTTGAAAAGTCTTATTGCCAAACAATGCTTCTTTGTAGTTGTCATGTGATATGTTTGACTGCACAACACTGCGAGATATTCCCTTTGCTTTCTTAATGATTTTCTCCTGGCTCGAAATACTGTACATTTTTGACCTTAACCCCACATACTCCTTGATCACCTTTCCAGATAATTCATCCTTCATCTTTCCTAAAACCTTCTTGTTAGTAATTGAATGTAAAGGCGAATCTTTAGGATAATCGGACGTGTCATACCATCCGCTCGCTCCTTTAGCTACTTCTAATTCCATGTCTTATAGATGTCTTCAGTAGGAATATCTATAACAAAACTGTCTGTATCTGTGTAAAGTACTCTGGACTCAGGATACGAGGGCTTAAAGTAGTCATAAAGAAACTCTAACATCAAAAGCTTTGATAATTCTAAAACAGTAAACCCAATAAATACAGGTTTGTCTAATTTGACTTTCTTTTTTTTCATCATTATGCCAAAAAGCTGATCATGAAATCTTCTGAAGTCCTGGTAATTTGGTTTTGAAGTTTAGCTTAATTGCTTCGTTCTCTCTGGTGACCAATCTGACGTCTTTGCGCTTGTGAGGATTCTCCATAGTCTTTCCAAACAGCTGGTTGTTCATCAACTTGAAAAAGTCTTTTTCTGAAGCATCTGTGGATTTAGTTCTGAGATCAGTGTTCTTCATGATGTAGGGTTTCATGAACTGTTCTTGATCAAAAGCAATTATACGATGAACTGCTGTCAACTTCAACCCATGTCTTAAATAAAATTGCAGAAGTCTGTAATGACAGACATAATTTTTTTTGCCCGAAGATTAGGCACAAGTTTAGGCGGCTCTCTTGGGTTCATCTTTAGGCTTTCTGCAGCTAATGGGTAGTCATTATGCAGGTCATGGAGTTCATAAGGATTTTCTAAGTCAACTTCTAGAATGAAACCACGCTGTTGATCAGGCGTTAAACTGCCCAACCACTTTAATGCCTTTTGAATATTGTTCGGTCACCGCCTGTGTACATTTTAAAGTTGCGTAATGGAAGTGATTGCGCCATAGCCCAACCATACAGATTGTTTGCATCTAATACATAAGATAGTAGACCTTTTAACTCGGATCATAGTCGTCCAAGTATTTGTTGTTTGCTTTACAGTAATGATGCGACGCCATACTAATTCCCCCACGCAATCCGTTTTCATCATCTGAATCATTGGTAAATCTGACAATAAATCAATCTGTACTCCAGTAAACTTTAAGAAAGCGTCCCAGCTCATCCCGGGTGCAGAAATATAATGCGCAGGATCCAAACTGTAATGTTTCATGCAGGTCTTTCTATAATTTTCAAAGACTCCGCAACAAACATACATCTGCCATTAAATAGGAGTCATGATAGTCTCCCATCGTTTTAACAATCTAACTTTTGCCAAGCATCTTGAGCATGCTGGTAATCGGAATCGCTGACACCCCTTTCCTCTAAGACTAGAAAAGAACGCGCCTTTAGGCGGAAGTGTATCTTCGTCAAACCTTTCCCAACTGTTCATGTATTTCATAAGGGTAAACACCCTTTCTAACAAGAGTTGAGTCAAAATATTTTTCCGTTTATTGGGCAGGACTTTAAGGACATAGCAGTGCCTCTATGAGCCCATCATGTGTTGCATAGAGTCGTAGAAAGACATGTTATTTAAAGTGAAACACATGTACTTTTCTGATGACTGTGCAATGCATGCTACCCTGAAGGCGCTGGTTACTGCTTGCATTATAAGGTGAGAGTCATAACCTCGCAAGTTGTGAAAGAATACAGGCAGCTTCCATGTCTTTGGATCAAACTTTAGTTGAAGATTGCATTTACTGTGCGCTGCACCTCTAAACTTCCCACTAATGTGATCATGGTCTCTTACTGTGGGGTTTACACTCTTGGGCGTTAGCTCTAAACCGCAAATCCAACAATGCGTGGCTGAGTCATACTGTTGTTGGTCTTCAGGCGCCATTATGATTTCAGATAAGTTTAGATTATTAGAACAGGCGTTACGCACTTGCTGCATGCGTTTAAGAATGTTTCTGCAGCATCTGGCCCTCTATATAATTCTGGCTCTGAATAAACGCCATCCGACCTAACATAATGAGGCAAATGAACAAATCTGATGATTACTCATTAAGACTGTTTTTCGAAGTTTTTGTGGTGCTGGCCCTTCATAAGGAACAATAAGCGACTCGAAGTCTGCGTAAACTACGTATGGACTTGTTTGCAGCCGTTTCCAGTTCTTAAAACTAACTTAGATCCTGGCGGGGGCGTAGTTAGTTCTGTCTTACAGTCTACATGAACTTTTACAATGTTTTATATGTTCAAGCGCGGCTTGAGCGGTTGGAATTCTTGTTAAACATTTTCTACAGAATTCTTGTTTATGTTCATGCTTTGAAGTATGCGCTAATAATCTGCTCATTGTGCGTATCAATGTGTAATGGGGCAGCCCTGCTGGCGAAAACATTAGGAGTAAGTCCACATGACTTTTGGCTGGTTCGCCTATTGTTGACTGTTTCTTGGACACTTTAATTGGCACCAAATTTGTTTCCTCATCCCATGTGTATACATTAACAGTTATTGGGTTGTTTTGTTCTTCAAACTGATCAATTTGGTCTACACTAACAGGAAAGGATATTCCATTGAAGTTAAGATCTTTGGCGTATTGCCGATAGTTAGTCACTCTTTCTGCGTGTTCGCGACATGATGCAGCCTTGCAAGAACGCACCACATGAAACATTTGTTGTCTGAATTTTTTATGTTTAAAACTGCTCTCTTTAAAACCAACTCCCGAGGTAGCGGAATGTAAGCCTTGCCTACAATCGGTGCATACTTAGCCTGTTTTAATCTAATCTCTAAGACTTCGCCCTCTGACCAACCAGAGCCTCTCATTTTAGCTTCTTCAGCGGCAGCGTCAAACTGTGTAAGCAGTTCGTCTGCCCAACCGGGTGTTAAGTCATTAGAGGAAAGAATAGTCTGTTGTTTAGTTGAGACCCAGACTTCTAGATTTTCTTCATTTATTGTTACATAGTCGATTAAAACAGCTAACATTACTTTAACTGGCGGGTCTAATTGTTAGTTTTGCCTGGAACTTGAGAAATAGCATGAACAACACTTGCCTGTACGTTTGTTGGGTCAATGACTTCTAAATCAATATCATTCAGTGCTCTTGATAAACGCTCTCTCTCAAGCATTCCTTCAAACAATTCATCTGGACCTTCATATATCTTAGCCATGCTGTCTTTCTTTTCTAAGCCAACATATTTATTTAAATTAAAAAAAATACAACGGCTTAATCAGAATCAATATCAACGGTCTTTTTGCGCTTGGACTCATAAACTAAAGTATAAACACCTTTTGGCGTTGTTACTGTGAGCTGTTTAGAACAGAGTTTAATGTCTCGTTTACTTTTTTTAAGCATTCCTTTTTATCTGCTCGGCGTCTGGCTGTTGAGAAAAACTTGTCCTCGCCTTTCTTTGAAGATCAAACTTTTGTCTTTTGTAGTCATCAAAATCGGGCCTGTAAACGATTAAATTCTTCATCCGTGATGTTTGAGTCAACTAGCGCTTTATTTATTGTCAGTTTAAACGAGCTAAGTTTAGCTGTTATTAGTTGAACCATAGCTGTTGCTTTTGGAGTTTAGTTTTTAATTTTTTGCCAGCCGCACTTACAGCTAATGAACACAGCCGAGAGCTAAAGACAAACCTCCTAGAGGTAAAGCTGCGGGTGCGCCTATGCCCGTTGCTAAAAGACCAACACTCGTTCCTGCTGATAGAGCGCTTATAGTCGATGTTCCAGTAGTTAACATATGTAACAGCATTAAAGGCACAGATACCTTCGTTTGGTTTTGCTGTATTTTGAAAGGTCCTGCTCTAGTTTTTGTTGCATTTGCGTAATGTTTGTTAATCTAAAGGTTTTTATGTTAGGGGTTTCTACTATCTCTTCTTTTGGCGGCGCTGTAGGCACATTTGGATAAACCTGAACAGACATGCTTTTTATATAAATAAAAATAATTTAGTATTGTATATCTTTTAATCTGTTATTTTCAATATTCAGCTGCGCATATATATTAAAAACAAATGTACATTAAGCGGTTTATCGGCTTCTTCTTCTTTATCAATTTGATTGTTTATTACGTCTCTCACAGTTCTCCCGCTTCCATGTAACTGATTATCCTCCGTTGACCTTAGGTCAATCCATAAACCGTATTTTGTTGTTAAATAATCATCAGTCTTACGCTGTGAAGGTGTAGATCTTAGCCACAAGGTCAACTGTTGATTTCTACACCTCCCACCTCCAAACAGTTTTCTTATTTCATCAAAATGCTGATAAGGTGTTAAGCCCGCTAGCATAGATTTGGTTAGGACTGCCCTCAATCGAACATTGTACTTTCGTTATTTTTGGATTAAAAAACTTTTCACTTCCTCTTTTGAATGGTTCTTCATCTTCACACAGCAATAAAATACCTTTAAGCGATCTTGCTGAGACGCTAAAACTAAAATTCCATATAGTGTCTGCCCTGCTTCTAGGGTATGTTGTATGATGAATCACTCTTTCGTAATATATTGCTAATTTTGACTGATATTGTTGTTCAATCAGCCTTGCTAAATTAGGGGTGCTAACAACGTCAAACTCTAACGAGATGTCAGAAATGCTGTACTTTGCTTCGGTGTCTGATGATTTGATAACCCGTTTGTATCATTAAAGTTAGTTCATATGACAATCTGTCTTTTAATGCTCCTTGAAAGTATGGCGCATGCGCTTTTAACAACTCAAAATCTAAGGGAATGGAAAAGCGATTTCCAAACGCAAAATTTACAGCCACATACTTTTTGCCGTCTTTAGTATCTGCGGCACCTATTCTATGTTTTAGTGCTTCTTCATTTTCTATTCCTTGAAACGCAAAGTCAGCCCTTTCAGTCCCGGTTAGCCATAGATCAGAATAGTTAAAAATATGTCTGCATTGTGTAAAGAAAATTTTCTTGCCCCTCAAGTTTTATAGAAATTTTTTAACGATTGCCCGTCCCAGATTCTGTACAACTGTCCTGTTTGGGTCTGTTGTTGAATCGAGCGCTATTTTGAAAGTAAGACGCGCAGAGCCTGGCACAATCACGTCATTTGCTCCTAGGTCTGGAAATTTGACAGTAAGAATTTGATCTGCATCAATAGTAGATGGATTATTTTGGACAGTAATAGTCCGCTTATTTCCCTTCACGCCAAAGGGTTCTTTCAGTCTTCTATGCGGGTCAAGAATCGAGCCATGTGCTTGTGACATTTTTATGAAGCAAAATAAAAAAATAATTATTTAAAAACATGGCAGGAATTGAAGATGAAGAAGATTTATGATGTTTTTGATCCTGGAGACGACATGAGTGAAATGATCCCTTTAATACAACATCGCTCAACGCTCTCAATGCGGCATGAATTAACAGAAAGTAAGGTTAAAATCATTTTACGAAAGTTTAGGTCAAGAACCTCCCGAATTTATAGACCCAAATGATTTTGAATTAAAAAGATGATCATTTGTCTGTAAAAAACGACCAAGGGCAACTTGTTCGGCTTACAACTAAGCCAGACCCATCAAAGTTTTTAGCCAAGAGTACAATTATACAAAGACTCAGTGTGAAAGAACAAAATCGCCTTGGTCTTGTTAGGCAAAATTAAGGCGGAGGCAGTTTCTAAACTTCAAAACACACTGCAGGAACTCCCAACAGCTAACCAAATACAAACATGGAACTTGAAGAATTAAATCAATCGGCAGATGAAATAATAAATGCAATAGAAGCAGAAACAGTTTTTCAGAAGAAACAGCATTAAAGACTATACACGACTCACCGCTACCCATGCGAGAATAGCGGCCCTTGATCATGCTTTGAGAAGCATCAGAGGCGAATTAACAAACAATTTAGCAAAACTAGGTGAACTAGATGGCATATAAAAAGAGAAAAAGAAAAACTCGTTGAGGCTGACGACCGCATCGTAGGGCCTGATATTAAAGAAAGAATAACCCAAAGACTAAAAAATCTGAACAAGAAAGATCAGCAAGACTAGAAGCGCTGACTACTAACCGAGACCAATTACGAACTCAAGTGAATAGAATAAGAGAAACTATCGAAAAAATTTTATATGAAGACACGACACTAGCAGAACGAATACGAACACTGTTTAGAGAGCAAGGAGTCACATAGCAAGCGTTATAACTGCCTTAGGATTTGCAATAAGTACATTGGTGTTGGCTATTACAGGCGGCGTGGCCAAAGTTCAGTGCCTCCGCCGCCATCGCCTCCACCTGATAAATCATGGGTAAAAAAACAGCTTGATCATCTTGCGAATTTATTAAAAAATTAGCTGGTAAAGCTATAGACGCTTTACCAGGAATATTGGGGAGTATTGTCAGCTGGCTTTTGTCTACTGCAAGCAAAGTAGTTGGCTTTATGGCCGAGCACTTATGGACATTAGTTCTTGTAATAGTTGGGTTTACTATTTAGTAAGATAAAGACCAAGTAATCCTATGCCAGTTAATCCAAGAACAAGCGCTGTCTTTTCATATTCATGGTCATCGCGAACAGAGTCCGCGAGCTTGCTGAGTCTTCAATGACTTTGGGGGGTTGGACTTCGGGGATTAGATGACTTAATCTTGGGTGTTCTTTATTGTTTGTAATATTACTGGCTCAGAATTTATGTCGTTTTTCCCAACCTTCTGTTCATTGCCTGCTATAAGAATTTCATTATTATAGTTTATTATTGTACCTATCTGGAGTCTGAGGTCAGATGGCAGCATGTATAAACCAGTGCCAACAGCAAAGTCTAACTTTCGATCTTGCGTATTGTAAAACATGTTGGTACCTTTGAATACTGAAGGTAAATCACTGTAGAATTAATGGCGTCCTCTAAATTTGCTAAGTATTGTTTTTTGTGCGTCAAAGCCAGTAGAAGGATCAGTTATGCTCGATCTTGCTGTGCTTGCGAACCTAGCAAACACCAAACGTAAGTACGAATAGAGTCGTTTATTCGTTCTATTCCCGCCCTGGTTAGGCCCTTAGAAGTGTCTAAGATAAATGTTTGTCCATGCTGTTTTGATGCTCTTGCTCTATGGACCAGGCCGAACAATTTTGAAAGGAGAACGCCAGTCATAGTTATACTTTCTGTGCGTGCCCCGAAAATAAATGACGCCTAGGCCATGATTAAGATCCAACTTTTGTCTAAAGTCTGTCTTGATGTTAATATTGAATTCGTTACAGATCCTTTCAAAAGCCTTCATGTCTATTCTGTTGCTGAATGGATTAAATGGTTTGTCATTGGTAATGGCGCTTGCAGTTCAGTCAAAATACGTCTGAAGGTGTAATAAAAATGAAATCTGTACACTGACTTCACCAAAGGATCATGGTGATTTAAATGATCAGCATACGACACTCCACACCCAGTTGATGCACAAGACACAGCAAAGTTTAACTGGTCTGATAAAACTGCATCGGATGACTAAACCACGCTTTCTGGATGTGCTCTTTTCAATAGGGGGTTAAGATAGCTCTTCAATGGAGTACTCACCTTTTATGAAAAGAGCAGTCTGGGTCACAGCAATGTCAAGAGTATCAGTTGCTATATTTTTTAAGATTGTAGTGCGGCCCAACAGAATATTTGCATCAGTATATTTGAATGCACTCATTTTTAATTTTGTTTTAAAAAATGTTTGTAACAATAACAACTCAAGACCGTCCTTCGTTTTTAGAACATGGCTATTGATAACAATTGCGGGGCCAAAACGGTCGCGCTCCATGAATATTCTACAAAGTCGTATGGTTTATATAAGCGAAGCCAAGGAGAATAATACGGTTCTAAAAGTTGACAAATCAGGGAACAAAGTTAGCCAGTTAACAATACCTGATGGTTATTACGGGTTTTGCTCACTAAAAGAAGCAATGAGTAACTTTGACATTACTCTCAAACTTAACAATGCAAATCTGAAAACAATGTTAACATTCAAGCCTGAAGAAGAAGGAGGTTACTATTTTGATAAAGAGCTAGCTAAAATGTTAGGCTTTACGGCTAACAATTATAGATTTAGAGTTACACCGACCAAAACTACTTATGAGGGAGAAAGTCCGCTCGATCTTGCATTACATTCATTACTCTATGTTCATTTGGATGAGCTGAGCACTGATGAAAACTTATATGATGGAAGGCCCTCAACTGTTTTAAGAGCTCTTCCATCAGGGAAAGCTGCATATTGCGATTATGAAATTATACAATTCCCTAATTTACAGTTTAAAAGATTAGTTTGTGGGAGGGTTGGATCATTAATATAAAAATTGCAGACAAAACAGGGAAAGTCGTGAAATGTGATAACCTGCACATTGTTTTAGAAATAAAATAATACGTTACTAAAAAATAATGTCGCGTGGGCCAGAAGAACCAGGAGTTACATTAGCGCCTGTGAGGTGTATAACTTTAGAATTAAAAGACCTTGCAGACGTTGCGGACTTTGAACAAAATGGTGAGATAGGCGCTTTGTATGGTTTTGAGTACACTAAGATGGTGATTATAAACGCAAAGAGGTTGGCGACAGCAAAAAGTTTTCCTAAACTAGAACAACTGCGCAATCTAGAGGCAAATAATGTTGGCCAGTATGAATATAAAATAGTTCGAAAACCTGACCTCAAATGGCACTTAGAACCATATTTAGAATGGGATATAAAATTTGAATTCATAAGCCCATTTACATATTTTAGCCGTCAAAAAAGTTTCAGAAAAGCATTCAACTCTGGTCCTTTACATGTAAGTCTTATGCCGGACGACAATAGTCGGAAAGAAATTGAAATAACGCCGTATGGGAAAAAACAGTACATCCTCCACAGAAAAGAAACAGTTGTAAAAAAAGCTTCTACAAAATTACAGTTCTTTCAAGCAGAAAATTAGGAGACACGTTCACAATGATATTTGAAATTTCTGTCTTTAAAGATGTGGAGAGGGATGGGGTTGTAGGCGTTAGTGATGACCTTATAAAAGGAATTAATATTAGCTGGCAAAACTTAGACGTTAAACGTCTAACGTTACCATCGTCGTTCTTCACAATGGCGAGGATATTAAGATCATAACAACAAGCAACAAAATCAATGTTGACTTAAATAGAAACAATCTTACAGAACTGAATTGGATTAATCTTACACATTTAGGCCTCGTAGGGTTTTATTATACTGAACAAGTTTTGACAGAGAGTATGATAAAAATAATAACTGGATTAGATTAAGTTCTGTTATAAAACTATGGAGCAGGTTAAACTTTATGACAAAACTCCTCATTGTTCAATGATTTGTGGGCAGACTGGTTGTGGAAAAACAATATTTATCCTCGACCTGTTACAAACAGTTTATCGTTATAATTTTAATCATATTGTGGTTTCTGTCCAACACTTAAATGGAACAAAGCATATCATGATAGAAGGTTTATATGGACAGATGATGACATATATTTAGTTAATCCTAGCAATAAACTGAGTGAGTGTTTAGAACAGTTTTATAGACTGTTTGAAGGAACGCAAACACTATTTATTATAGATGACTGTTCGGCAGAAAGAGACATAGTTAAAAAAAGAAATACTTTGTCAAAACTGGCTTTCAGTGGAAGACATGCTGGAATAAGTGTGTGGATTTTATGTCAAAAATATAACTCAGTTTTAAAAGACTTTAGAGAACAGTTAAAGACTGTAGTGTTATTTCACATGAAAGACAGAGACTCATTTGAAGAATGTTTGCGTGAAAATGATGTTATTGAAAATGACCAGGAAAAACACAGGATTAAACAAAAACTGAAATCTGAAAAGTTTAGTAAATTAGTATTGAAAACGGATAACCCTACACAGTATGTTTGTTTGTAGATAATCGTTATTTTTTGGTTATTGAAGTCTTACTTGTCAGAGAACAGTAATATGCTGATTCTAGGTCACTTTCGCCCGAAAACTGGTTGAGGCGAAAGTGGCCTAGAGTCGGCATATTACTGTTCTCTTATATATATATATATTGGTTGAGCATTTTTAGACTTCTGAGTGGTCTTTTGACTCTAATTTTACATATATATATATATATATATATATATATTATATATATATATATATATATATAATATATATATATGTGTGTGTGTGTGTGTGTGTGTGTGTGTGTGTGTGTGTGTGTGTGTGTGTTTGAATGGGTGGGCGAGTGGATGGGTGGGTGTGATTCGTGATTTGTGATTTGTTAAACATAGATCCATAGACATGTTTTTCACGGCCACTCTTAATTTCTCTTTGGAGATAACAAAGTGTTCTTGACTTGATTTTCCATCCCAACCACCCACCCTCTTAAAAACAAAGTACATGGCCACACGCATACACCGCATGATTACATTATAAAGCTTTCACATATTGACATTTACATGTACTGACATAGCGTGTCCCATCATTAATAGTAGCAGCAAATTATTTTGAAACAGTGGTACTTGCAAACGCACTGGTAATATGAATTATACTGCAAAACTAGTGAGAATGTGTGTTTCTTTAAGGTTCTGAGCTTCGATGGCATTTAAGCTCAGGCGGAAGCGAATTCCAGAGAAGAGGGCCAGAGTAATGAAGACTTGTATGGAAAATTTGGATTGAATAGTTTGCAGGGCTAATCCAGGTACAACGTTGTACACGTGTTTCCTCTAATAATAGCAAACATATCCGTTATTGGAAGAACTCCTACTTGAATATAATCCCATTCTATAAGCCTCCGTGATTTCAGAACTGCTCTAAGGGCACGTTCACAGACGCTGGTTAAAAGTTTTATTGAATTTGCGCTGGCTAAGTCAAATAGTGTTGAACAGTAATTGATTGAAGAGAGTATAGGCCTACATGCATTTGAAAATAATTTTATGGCATAAAAGTTAATGGCATGAAAGTAAAAAAAAAAAAAAGAAGCGCTTTGTCTTTCATAATTAATGCTTTTGTCTGGATGCTATTTTGCATAATAATTAGATGTGAGCAGTCTGTGAAAGAGTGTTAATCATCAAGCATGGAACACGACGATTGTCTACTTCTTCAGTTCTCACATTGTTGATAAAAATAGAAGGGGACTGTTATATATTTTGGCGTCTTTGACGGGTTGTTATGACCATAATGTTAGTCTTACTGGGGTTTAGTGACATATGATTCATACCGCACCGATCACTTAAAATGTCAACAGTTTTGTATGGTGGTGCGATAAAGGTCAGAACTGTGTATAGGAATCGTTGTGTAACCACAAAAAAGTTCACAAGATTCTTCAATTTGAAGAGGGGGATCGTTTACATAGATAGAAAATAGGAGAGGAGAGGATCTAACACTGAGCCCTGCGTTCCTCCATATCTGACAGGTATATTGAATGTTGAAGAATGAAGATCGACATATTGAAATCAGTTGAAGCGCATTTTCTGGCACACAATTATTTTTCGTTTTTTTCTTTAATACAAAATAAATTGTGGTCAGTGACATCAAAAGCCTTTGCAAAATCAACAAACAACGTTCCACAAAATGTATTTCCATTTATATTTATGTGCCAGTGATCTACTAAAGTTGTCAGAGAAGTATGACATTTTTTCTGAGACTAGATCGACTATTTCTCAGTGGATTACATGACTCATCTGATCGTTAATGTGTTTATTAATGTGTTTTTCTAAGGGTTTGGATAATACTGGCAAAATAGATAGTCGTTTTGATTGATTCTGGATAGTCACAGATTTGTAGAAGGGAAAGACTTTCGCAACTTGGAGCTTTGTTGGAAAGCGCCAATTTTCGGTGCACAAGGTGTAGATATGTTTAAGTGTTTCAGATGTGATTGGAGCTGAGAGTTTTAGAATGTTACCATCAATTCCATTGAATCCACGACTTCCCGTCTCCTCCACATGACACAAGGAATAATAAACATCAGTTACAGGCATGAAGGGTACCGTCATTTGGGAATGAGTATTCATAGAATTGCAGAACATTGGTAATTTGGTTGAGCGTGATTTTGTTTAGTGGTCCTTTCTGCCACAGTTGAATTTTTATTGAGTTTGTTTGGCGTGACGTAGCTTATATGACCTGTCTTAGATTGGGATGTTTATCTCCCACGTTCTGCTATACCTGTCTATATTGACTCAGAATTTTGTTCGGAAGAAACAAAGATCCATGTAATATTTATTTTGCGCAGCTCGTTTGCGTGAATTAACCTTATTTCTCTGTATTGTTAATTCTGCTTTCCCTCCTGTCTCAAGATCTTCGCGAAAGAATATTGCAGTTCGTATTTCATCAGTCATCCATTTAGATTTAGGAGAGTGCTTCACTCTGTGTGTTTTGAATGGAGCATGTCTGACATAAACTGTCTTTAACGTTTGTAGCCAGTACTCTACAGCGTCTTCTGGAGTAGCATAATTGCAGAAATTGGAAAACTGGAAGTGGAGGAGATCAACAAGAAAGCTCTCCCGCTGAACTGTTGCAAAGGATCTATATATTACATGTTTGTGATGCTTGTGATCTGTCTGGGGAATTTCAGTTCCATTTTTGTCTATGTGACACATTCTGGAAACTGGTCACTATAACTATTCACATGAACATTTTGTTCAATTATGTTTTGTGGGTCAATGACATAAATATGGTCAATACGTGTTCTGCTGGAAGAAGTCACACGCACGGGTAAGGGCCAGTTGTATGAGGAAAAGATATTTGTCCATGACTCCTGAGGTTTCAACAGATCAAAGTTAAAGTCACCGAGTAGTCAACTTTCTGTAGCATTTAGGGATGCTGCATCCATCATGGCAGTGAAGTTGTCCATCCATTTAGCATTTTCAGAGGGTTTTCTGTAAATAATGTAGGCTCTGATCGGTATTTCCCCAGCCTAATTGCAAACCAA
>CM031596.1:65608606-65613606 GCA_018398815.1 Conus ventricosus | reverse complement strand
AACGTACACTCAAACACACACTCAAACACACACGCGCGCGCGCGCGCGCGCACACACACACACACACACACACACACACACACACACACACACACACACACACACACACACACACACACACACACACACACACACGCGCGTGCTCGCGCGCGCGCACACACACACACACATGCTTGCACGCACGCACACACACATGCTTGCACACACACACACACACACACACACACACACACACACACACACACACACACACACACACACACACACACACACACCACGCACACACACATTAACGATCACACACACACACACGCACACACACACACACACACACAAAATCACAAAGATCTCCAGTAAACTTGGAAAAAAATAAAAGAAATGAAAAATGGAATAAGTCTTCCTGGGTACCCCTTAAATTGGAAAATAACGAATTTCCTTCCAATTTTGAAAAGGCTGAAGCATTTGCAGATGCATTTGCAAAAAATAGTAACTTCGAAGGCCTCTCAGAAGAACAAAAACAGCTTAGAGAAAAAATGGACGAAAACGAAGACAATGAAAAAAGTCCCAATAACAATCACTGTACAAATGCTCCTATTACTTTTCAGGAAACAAAAGATGCAATTTCAAACCTTGGATCAAAGAAAAAATCAGTGGGACCAGATTGATAAAGCATTTACCAGTTAATACAAAACTTTTTCTAAGTTCATTTTTTCAAAAATGTTGGTTTGAAGGGATTCAGCCATCTTTATGGAAAACATCTACTGTTACCCCTATTCCCAAGGAGGGAAAGTCAAATCAGATGAAAACAATTACAGACCTGTCGCTCTTACATCATATGTGGGAAAACTTATGGAAAGAATAATTCTAAAAAGGCTTGAACATTTCTGTGAAAAAAATGGTATAATACCAATACAACAGGCGGGTTTTAGAAAAGTAAAATCATCAGTTGATCATTTAGTAAAATATTACCACACGATTAAACATCAGTTTTCACGTAGGAAAAAACGTACTTGCCACTTTTTTGACATTAGAAAGGCATTGACCAAGTTTGGCATTCAAAACTTCTAACAAAACTAGGATTAATAGGTATTTCAGGTTGTATGTACAACTATATAAAGCATTTTTAAGTGAAAGAATAATACAGACTAAGGTTAGTAATGCCTACTCTAATCAAAGACGTACACAGATGGGAATCCCACAAGGAGGTGTAATAGCCCCAATCCTTTTCAACATTTTGATGCATGATCTTCCAAAAGTGGTCTCAAACAATGTCGAGCTGGCACAATATGCGGATGATATTTGCTATGGATGAAGTCACTCTAAAAAAGCTTACACGATTAGATCAATCAACTATATTAAAAAGGTATATCAAAATGAACTAGACAAAATCAGCAAATACATGATTGAAAACGGACTAACCCTTTCATATGAAAAATCGCATATGGTTCTCTTCAAACTCTGGGTATGATCCTAAACCTCTACCCTCTTTTCAAATAAAATGGAATGCCACTTGAATATAAGAAGTTGTTAATTTCTAGGAGTAAGCCTGACTTCTAAATTGAATTGGAACTACATTTGGAAAATATTCTGACAAAAGCCAGAAAAGGATTAAATTTATTAAAAATGATAAATCGACAGTCGTGGGGAGAGAGATAGTAAGGTAGTTATTCATTTAGCAACTGCGCTTGTGAGATAAAATTATCTTACGTTCAGGAAATATTTTTTCAGCTCCAAAATATTTTTATAACAAAGATGCAAAGCATCGATAGCAAGCTTATAGATAGCTCTCGGTGTCCCTGTCCATGCCTCAACACTGAAAACCTACACAGAAAATAGGAATTTTGCCCTTTACCGAAAATATGAAACTTGCTTCAGCAAAATATATATTAGGAGTCACTCAAGGCAAAATTCATGTATCAAGGAAACTGGTTTAAAATCAGAAATACATTTTCCAAAGAGAGCACAGAGTTTTGACTCTGTAAAAACTATAGGCTCCTATACGTCCCAATTATTTACAGATGCTGGTGTTGAACCCAAACAGTAGCTCTAAAACGAGTTACAGTAATGTTCCTCAATGGGAGCTTAGTAAGGCTAATTTACGATAATTAATTATACAGATTTAAGGAAAAGTGATGGGACCATGCTGCCAACATACTATATGTCAAGGCACATATAAACGAAAATTATATATAAATCATTAAAATATTTACTGACGGTTCTCTACTTGAAAACCAATTATCTAGGTGCTGCATTCATTATTCCATCATTAAAATAGATGAAATCGTACACATTGGGAAAAATTACTCTGTATTCACAGCAGAGCTAATTGCCATTATTATGGCACTGAACTATCTTCTTAGTTTTCCATATTCCATATTTCAAATATTATTTTGTGTCGATTCAAAATCTGTCTTACAAGCTTTAAAATATTCTCATACAAGAGTGAGAGGAGAAATGATATCTGAGATATACCATTTAATTAATTTTTTGTCTTACGTGGTTCTTCTATTGACTTTTGTTGGATTCCATCACATTGTGGTTTAGCAGCAAATGAAAGGGTTGATCGGTTAGCCAAAAATGGTGCAGCTAAGGAAAAAGATCTTTAAAAAATAAAATATCCTTTATTTGTATGAAATTATAGCCTTTTAGGTAAAGCATCATGGGATTCGGTGATAGGAAGACAAAAAGAGTGTCTAAACATAATAAAGGACAACAAGGGAAAATTCTTTAAGAAGCTCGTAATATATAAAACGGGACACAATCTCCACCAGGAACGACTTTTGAAGAGTCTGATATTTAGACTCAGACTTGATGCATACAAAACAAAATATTGTAAAAATGTCATTTGCATTTGTGGTCAAAATATTACACTATTCCATGTCATTTCTTTTGCAGAATACTAAAAAATATTTACCTACTTGGTTATTAGTTTGAACCCATCAATCGCGAATTTTTGGGACATTTTTGGGAACGAAGCGAAGGCTGTAGAAGTTGTTAGGGCAATTGTTAAGAGTCAGTTGGACATTTACTTTGATTCTCGAGTTATTTGTTTTGATTTTTTATTTTTTATTTCAATGGTTAAAAATGTTTTGTTTCTTTAAAAATGTTCAGATATGAGAATCCAGGCTAAAGCAGTTTTACCGTTATGCCGGTAGATTAGAATGGGGTTAAGTGATAGTCACTTATTGGTATCTCATTAATTAAATAGACTATGCATGCAAAGATTAGTATTTACACTACCTCCACACTCATGCACTTTTAATGACATTTTTGAAACAACACACACATGAATGCCCCCTTCCCCCCCCCCCCCCCTCCCCCCACACACACCGACATACACACACCGGCCCCTTTTACATGTGTTTTTATGTTTTGTCTTTGTTTGTTTGTATGCCTGTTTGTTTGTCTCTTGTTTTTGTCTAAGATCACTGTAAAGTGGATTAGACATTAAATTAAAGAACGAACGAACACACACACACACACACACACACACACACACACACACACACACACACACACACAACACACACACCAAAACACACACACACAACACACACACACACACACACACACACACACACACACACACACACACACACACTGAGAGAAAGAGAGACACACGAACATCTGCAATGACTGCGAAGAAGAGACAAATGACAAAGAGCCAAGAGAGAAAGGGAGAGGTGAATTAGACACACTGAGATTTGACATCCTCATCCACCAAAGCTGATAGGACAGATGTGGATAAGCATCTGAGATGGGTAAGGAGGTAATCTGTCATTGTAATATCATATTGTATTGACGGTTTTAAATCTTGGGGGAAAAAAAATTTACAAGAATGACACCACCCACCACCACCACCCCAAAAAGGGGAAAAAAATGAATGGTATAATATCTTCTTTAATTATTCTGATAAAAAAAGGCGACGTTTTTGAATGATTGGAAAAAGAAAAAAAAGAAAGAAAAGAAGGCGAATAACATATCTTGTTTCGTTATTCTTATAGAGTCGGTTATTTCAGGTGATTGAAAAGAAAAGAAAAAAAAAAAGCTGCCCCGGGTGAGGCTCGAACTCACAACCTCCGCATCCCTCATCCCGCCGCTGGCGGGGGAGTGTACTGTCTATAAGTACGGCGCACTAACCGATTGTGCTACCGGGGCCGCTGCTTCGTAGCATGAAATTGTATCCAACTGTCGATCAGTCGCGGCGGCGATGTAACGCTCTGCATATAACTCCTATTACCGTTTTTGTACAGATTTAAAGAACAATGAGATTGACGTACGTTACTGGCCAGAGCTTTCAAGTATATGAGCTTGTCCTGTGGGTTTTTGAGCAAAATTAGAATTGCTAGGCCCTAAATGATGGAACAAAACAAGCTCTCGTTTTGATTTCTGCATGCAGAAACACCCCCACTTTGAAACCTTATAAACAAAACACACACACGCACACATGCGCGCACGCGCGCATGCATAAGCCCTATCCATCTATCTATCTGTATCTGTCTGTCTATCTTTATCTATCTGTCTATCTATCTATCCATCTATCTATCTGTCTAACTAACTATTTATCTATCGATGAGTTATAAACAAAATTCAAAGAAAAGTTTAGGAGAGAGAGAGAGAGAGAGAGAGAGAGAGAGAGAGAGAGAGAGAGAGAGAGGAAGAAGAGAGAGAGAGAGAGAAGAACAAATCTGCTTTACAGAGGGAAAAAAATAACTGAACCAATATGGTTTGTTTGTTAAAATATTTGCCCTTACATAGAAAAGCAGCGGAGCCGGTGATTTCAAATCATGAAATTAAATGAAAGTCCTAACAGTCACAGAAAGTATGGGATTTAACTGCAATCCACCATCAGTACTCAAAATCACTTTTGAAATGTAATCCTTTAGATACAGATAAGGTCAATAATGTGAAAGCCAAAAAGATGGGCAGGGAAGGATCAGAGGGTGGTGAATGGACGAGATGCATGTGGTGGGGTGGTAAGGTGGTGGTGATGGTGGCGG
>CM031596.1:65528885-65607606 GCA_018398815.1 Conus ventricosus | reverse complement strand
ACACACCACACACACCACACACACCCCCACACACCCCCACACCCACAACACCACACCACACACCCACTGAGAGAAAGAGAGACACACGAACATCTGCAATGACTGCGAAGAAGAGACAAATGACAAAGAGCCAAGAGAGAAAGGGAGAGGTGAATTAGACTACACTGAGATTTGACATCCTCATCCACCAAAGCTGATAGGACAGATGTGGATAAGCATCTGAGATGGGTAAGGAGGTAATCTGTCATTGTAATATCATATTGTATTGACGGTTTTAAATCTTGGGGGAAAAAAACATTTACAAGAATGACACCACCACCACCACCACCCCAAAAAGGGGAAAAAAATGAATGGTATAATATCTCTTTAATTATTCTTGATAAAAAAAAGGCGACGTTTTTGAATGATTGGAAAAAGAAAAAAAAGAAAGAAAAGAAGGCGAATAACATATCTTGTTTCGTTATTCTTATAGAGTCGGTTATTTCAGGTGATTGAAAAGAAAAGAAAAAAAAAAAGCTGCCCGGGTGAGGCTCGAACTCACAACCTCCGCATCCCTCATCCCGCCGCTGGCGGGGGAGTGTACTGTCTATAAGTACGGCGCACATAACCGATTGTGCTACCGGGGGCCGCTGCTTCGTAGCATGAAATTGTATCCAACTGTCGACAGTCGCGGCGGCGATGTAACGCTCTGCATATAACTCCTATTACCGTTTTTGTACAGATTTAAAGAACAATGAGATTGACGTACGTTACTGGCCAGAGCTTTCAAGTATATGAGCTTGTCCTGTGGGTTTTTGAGCAAAATTAGAATTGCTAGGCCACTAAATGATGGAACAAAACAAGCTCTCGTTTTGATTTCTGCATGCAGAAACACCACCACTTTGAAACCTTATAAACACACACACACACACGCACACATGCGCGCACGCGCGCATGCATAAGCCCTATCCATCTATCTATCTGTATCTGTCTGTCTATCTTTATATATCTGTCTATCTTTCTATCCATCTGTCTAACCTATTTATTATCGATGAGTTATAAACAAATTTCAAGAAAGTTTAGGTGAGAGAGAGAGAGAGAGAGAGAGAGGGGAGACGAGGAGAGAGGAGAGAGAGAGTAGTTGAGAGGAGAGAGAGAGAAGAGGAACAAATCTGCTTTACAGAGGGGAAAAATATCTGAACCAATATTGGTTTGTGTGTTAAAATATTTGCCTACATAGAAAGCAGCGAGACGGTGTTTTTCATTTCATGAATTATTGATAGTCCTAACAGTTCACAGAAAGTATGGGATTTAACAGCATCCACCATATCAGTACTCAAATAAACTTTTGAAATGTAACTCCTTTACGATCCAGATAAGGTCAATACATGTGATAAGCCATAAGATTGGCAGGGAAGGATCAAGAGAGGTGGTGAATGGGACACGAGATGCAATGTGGTTAGGTGGTGGTAATTGGTGGTGGTGATGGTGGCGGTAGGGTGAGGGCGTATTGTGTGTGTTAGCAGATTGATATTGTGCGCACACACACACACACCACACACACAGCACTCACTCACACAAACACACACCACTCACACACACACACTCACACAAACAAACACCACCACACACAACAGATAGACAGACAGATAGATAGATAGAATAGATTGATAGATAGATAGGATAGATAGATAGATGCATAACAAATGGTCCTGCTCCAAGTCAGAATTTGGCCACTGTCACCCAAAGGATTTAACATTTACACCTTACTCCTTTTTGTAAGCTTCCTCACCCCGCCACCCCCATCCCTTTATCCCCTTACCCCACATTCTCCCCGCGATTCCTCTCCTTTCCCGATCCCTTTCTTTTTCTCCCAGTCTCCCTTTTGTTTCAAATTTTGCTAAGCCATTGTCATCTGGCCTCTGAAACTGTTCATCAGAGTAGATTTCTACACCACCTCCAATGTATGCCACTTAATTATGATAGAATGAATCTGAGCCTTGTGTCTGTGATGAGGAAGAGTCAGTATTGCCAGGGCTAGGTGTTTGTACTGACAGTCTGACCTGCAGGACGATTGTTTGTTCTGCTTGTTTTGGAACCTAGTAGGATTTTTGCTGGTTGAGGGAAATTGTACCGCATGCAAGCAACAACACACACACACACACTAACACCACACTCACACACAACACACACACACACACACACAACACGCACATACTGCACGCACACATGCATGTGGTTGCACGCATGCGCTTACAACACAGGACACACACACAGACACGCTCACGCCCACACACACTACACACAACACTCACACACACACCACACACACATGCACGCACACATGCACGATGGTTAGCGCGCATGTGCTTACACACAGGACACAGACACAGCACACACACCACACACACGCACGCACGCACGCCGCACACACAACACAAACACACACACACACACACACACACACACACACACACACACCACACACACACACACACACACGAAGCCAACAGGTGAGACCTTAATACTTTACTGCATTGCATTATAGGACTAAATATAAGTTTCGCAATGAATAGTTATATAATGCCTTTGTCAGAACAGGATTTATGTTCGTGAAAATTTCGAGGTTGTCTCCTTCCAAGGGACAAACCTCGTCATGCAATTGGTTACTGCACCACACCATCTTTTGCTGAATGTCTGTGAGTTGTATCTGGATTTATTCTGACTCAGTCGGGTCCACTGAGTGGTTTGTCACCAGATTTTCGCCAGGTTAATTTGCCCGCCTGTGGCATGGGTTCTTTGATGGGTAATGGCGGCAGGACTCCATCTCTAGTATTCGTCTTATCTGAAAGACACTTATGTTTAACCAGTGAAAGTACAAACTATCCCAAAGACAACAGAGTAGTGGGATAAGGGTAATTGATATTATAACAATAATGTAATAATAATAACCAACAATGATGATGCTACAACAAAATAATAATAATAATAATTATAATTAATAATAATAGAAAGATGATGTTGATGATGATTAAAAAAACAGCACATTTGTATAATATTTAGTTATTAGAGACTATACGATGATTAAAAACAAAAAACATCGAGATTGCAAAGTTCTTCTGAGCACATCGATTAATTACTTTTTTTAAATTTTAAACAAAACAAAAAACAAATAAAAGCTGCCGGGTGGGCTCGGAACTCACAACCTCCGCATCCCTTCATCCCGCCGCTGGCGGGGGAGTGTATGTCTATAATACGGCGCACTACCGATTGTGCTACCCGGGGCCGCTGCTTCGTACCATGAAATTGTATCAACTGTCGATCTGTCGCGGCAGGCGTTGTAACGCTCTGCACATAAACTCCTATTACAAGCTTCGTTTTGATTTTCTGCATGCAGAAAACACCACCACTTTGAACCTATTAAACACACAAAACACGCACACACCGCACACATGCGCGCCACGGCGCATGCATAGCCATATCCATCTATCTATCTATCTATTATCTATCCTGTATCTGTCTTTCTATCGTTATTATCTAGTCTATCTATTTCCATCTGTCAACATTTATCTATACGAAGCGTTATAACAAATTCAAAGAAAAGTTTAGGACGTCGAGAGAGAGAGAGAGAGAGAGAGAAGAGGAGAGAGAGAGAGAGATGACGAGAGCGGAGAGGTGAAGAGAGAGAGAGACTGTGTGGAGAGTGAGAGAGAGATGAGAGAGAGAGAGAGAGAAAGAAGAGAGGAACTAATCTGCTTTACAAGAGGGAAAAATACCTGAAAACCTATATGACGTTTGTTTGTTAAAATATTGCAATTACATAGAAAAGCAGCGGACGGTGATTTTCAAATCATGAAATTAAATGAAAGTCCTAACTGTCACAGAAAGTATGGGATTTAACTTGCAATCCACCATCAGTACTCAAAATCAAACTTTTTGAAATGTAATCTTTAGTACAGATAAGGTCAATACATGTGATAAGCCTAAAAGATGGGCAGGGAAGTTCAGAGAGGTGGTGAATGGAACGGATGCATGTGGTGCGGGGGTGGTCATTGGTGGTGTGTGATGGTGGCGGTAGTTGAGGCGCGTATGTGTGTGTAGACAGATAGATAGTGCGACACACACACACACAAACACACACACACCACAAGATAGACAGACAGATAGTTAGATAGATAGATAGATAGATAGATCGCATAACAATGTCCTGCTCCAAGTCGAATTGGCCACAGGTCACCAAAAGGGATTAAACATTTACACTTAACGCTCTTTTTGTAAGCCTCCCTCACCCACACCCCCCATCCTTTTTCCTCTTACCCACATTCCCCGATTCCTTCCTTCCGATCCCCTTTTCTTTTTCTCCCAGTCTTCCTTTTTTCAAATCTTTGCTTAGCCATTGTCATTACTGGCACAGAAATGTCATCAGAGCTTGATTCTACACCCACCTCCTATGTATTGCCACTAATTATGATAAGAGATGAATCAGAGCCTTGGGGGTCAGGTGATGAGGAAGAGTTCAGTATTGCAAGGGACCTAGGTGTTTGTACTGACAGTCTGACTGCTGGGACGATTGGTTTGTTCTGCTTGTTTTGGAAACTGTAGGATTTTGGCTGGTTGAAGGGTAATGTTAACCGCATGCAAGCAAAACACACACACAGACACACACCACACACTCACACACACACGCAATACATGCACCGACGGTTGGACGCATGCGTTACCACCAGACACTCAATCAGAACTCGCACACGCACACACACCACACACACACTCAGGATGCACGCTCAACATGCACGTATGGTTGGCGCATGCGCTTACACACAGACCACAGGACACAGACACACACACTCGCACGCACACAAACACACACACACACACCACAACACACGAAGCACACAAAGTGAGGACCATAATTACTGTACTGCATTGCATTATAGACTATATATAAGTTGTCGCTTGAATAGTTATATAATGGTTTTGTCAGAACAGGATTTTGTTCGTGAAATTCGAGGTTGTCTTTCCAAGGGACAAACACCTCGTCATGCTATGGTACTGACACCACTCATCTTTTGCTGAATGTCTGTTGAGTGTATCTGGATTTCTTCTGCACTCAGTCGCGGGTCCACAGAGTGTGTTTGTCTACCTTGATTTTCGCCAGGGTTAATTGCCCGCTGTGCATGGGTTTTGATGGGTAATGGCCTGCAGACACCATCTTAGTTTTCGTCTTTCTGGAAAGGACACTTAGTAGAAGAAACTTGTGGAGAGCAGTGGCAGCAGAGAGTCCTCCAGGAAGAGAAGCCCCCTTCAAGCAAGTGTTTCGGCCTTATCTCCTGGACAACTCTAGGGGGGTGGGCCCACTCCCGGGTTCATGGGACTCCGGATGTCCCTCTGCTGCCCTTTTTTTTTTTTCCCCATCTTGGGGGGGACGAGCCATGGCTGGGATTCGAACCCTTCGACCCTTGGACATGCTCCATTTTATAATTATTGACGGCGCTTTTACCACTGAGCCACAGGGACAACTGATATTTGTAGGGAAATTAGCCCTTTTGAGTTCACATTTTTGTTCCTCCTTGATCCAGGATCCAGCTTGTACACCTCTATGCCGCTTCTGCCATTGCTTTCAGGGCTCTGGTTTTTTCCTTACCTGCAATGAGAGCTGTTGCATGAGCTGTTTGCAGACGTTCTACAAACCCCTAGCTCTATTTCTGCAGTCGAGGACTTTGACATGATAGCTTCTCTCATAGGCTTGTTTGCAGATCAGCATACTTTTCTGTCTTGTTTACCAGTGAAAGTACATACTATCCACAAAGACACAGAGTTAAAGTGGAAAAAGGGTTATTTGAATATTAATAACAATAAGGATAATAATAATAATAAACAATGATAATGATCAACAACAACAATAATAATAATAATAATATATAATAATAATAACTATATGAGATGATGATGATGATGATAAAAAAACAGCAACACAATAGTAATAATATTAGTTATTAGATGACTAATCGATGATTGTAAAAACAAAAAACAATCGAGATGCAAAGTCTTTTGAGCTCATCGATTATTAACTTTTTTTTTTTATTTAAAATAAAAAATAAAAAAAAAAACAAAATAGCTGCCCGGTTGAGGCTCGACTTCAACAACCTCGCATCCTCATCTCCGCCGCTGGCGGGGGAGTGTATGTCTTTTAAGACGGCGCACTAAACAGATTGTGCTAACGGGGGGCCGCTGCGAAAATCGTGATATTCGTTATGTGAATATAATATGGAAGTGATTACTCCGTTTTGGTTTTTCAAGTCCCCGTCCATTTTAGATTTCTAATCCTCAGTCAATACAAATGCAAATCGGAGGTGTTGTTTTCTATGCTCTCTCTCTCTCGTTTTAATTTTGTGACGTTTCTGATACTGCTCATGTAAGCTGTATTCTTTCCATGCATTTTTCTTCATCGCCTCGTAAAACACGAATCAATCTTTGAGAGAGAGAGAGAGAGAGGGTACAATATGCGTTGCTCACAGTTAACGTTCACAGTGTTTTTCTTTTCTCTGTCCCCCCCCTCCCTCCCGCCCCCCCCCCCCCCCCCCCCCCCGCCTTTTCTTTCTTCCTCACTACTTCATCCTCCACGCATCTTTTTCTGTCTCTTTTGCTCCTCATCTCTGCCATGTCATTACACACTCTGCTTAGCTCGCTCTTTCTCTCGTTGTCTTCATTTGTGTGTGTCGCTGGAGTGAAGCTGAATTTGTTATTCATTCTTCATGCCCCTCACATAAAATTATATACGGATCGTATTCGTGTATTTCTTGTACGCCTGAGTTTTGCGAGGGAGTTTAAGCATTTTTTTCACATCCGATCTAAGATTTTATGGTGGAAAGATTTTCAACAAAATTTCCGGTGTGTTTTGGAAGGTGTGTTTTAAAGAGTTGTGTGGATGAGGTTTTTCTTTCCTTTTTTTTTTTTTCCTTTTCTTTCTTAATGACTTTTGAGTTAACTTCAACGCAGTGACAGCCCTGATATGGCCCCTTTGCAGTTGGCTGGCCTTTTAGCAACATTACCATTACTATTGCCTGAACTGTGTGAATTCAGAGACAGTACGTCAAAAATTGTTGTCGTTCTCTCCGTTGTAGCCTGTGACCTTCCTCCCTTCCCCCAGTACCTTCCAACTCCCCCTCCCCTCCGACATGCTCAGTAACATGACAACTGTAAAGGTACACACAGTCTTTACGTGCTTCTCATGAGATTGGAGACAAAGTGCTATGTGCAAGGCCCCCTGGGGGGGGGGGGGGGGGAGGAGAGAGAGAGAGAGAGAGAGAGAGAGGAGAGAGAGAGAGAGAGAGAGACAGACAGACAGACAGACAGACAGACAGACAGACAGACAGACAGACATAGAGCGAGAGAAGAAACACACACACACACACACACACACACACACACACACACACACACACACACACACACAGAGAGAGAGAGAGAGAGAGAGAGAGAGAGAGAGAGAGAGAGAGAGAGAGAGAGAGAGAGAGAGAGAGAGAGACTGACTGACTGACAGACAGACAAATAGACATTTGGGCAGAGAGAGAGAGAGAGAGAGAGAAGAGAGAGAGAGAGAGAGAGAAAAGAGAGAGAGAGAGAGAGAGAGAGAGATTTGGACAGAAAGAGAGAGATATAGACAGAGACAGAGAGAGACAGACAGACAGACATTTGGACAGACAGACAGACAGAGAGAGCATCACGCCGACAGGCTGTATATGTGTCTATCTTGTACATAAGGGATACACATGTTTTTCAACCAAACATGTCGCACGACTTTGACACCTGCTGCATGCCTACACCGACACCAGTACATGATCAATGCACAGGTGGTTGAGGTATATCACACACACACGCATGCACGCACACACACACAACACACACACACACACACACACACACACACACACACACACACACACACACACACTGATTGAAACCATGAACGGTGTCCATTGTAAGGTGAACCACATACAAAAGAGTTTTGAAATGGATTAAAATATGATCGTTAACGAGAGTGGAAAACGAATGTGAGCCAGGAATTCAAATGAAGTGTACAACTGAAACTTATTTGGTTTCAGAAAGTGTGTGTGAGAGAGAGAGAGAGAGAGAGAGAGAGAGAGAGAGAGAGAGAGAAGAGAGAGAGAGAGAGAGAGAGAGAGATCTACTACATGTTAATTCAAATAACACAATAATAGATCGGGAATAAACTGGATTTAATAGACAAGCCGACAAAATTTCATGGCAATCTAAGACGATACGTAGCCAGTAAGCATACTTGATACATATACCATCCACCTCTAATCCCCATCCTCTCTCCTCCACGCCCCCCCCCCCCCCCTCCTGATTCCTGGCAGTATGGTTTCAGAAAAAGAAGTGACACTCCTGTCTGCACTGTCTTTATTGACCTGATGAACGGTCTTAACGACGCCAGTAACAACAGATAGTGTAGTGTCTTATCTGTTGATTAAAAAAAAAAAGCCTTTGTGGATTATTGGTCCTATGATCTCTTCCTTGAAAGCTTCCCAAGATCTGACCAGTGTATTGAGCTAATGCATTGATCAGACATCTGTTTAGTCATCTTACTCATTTATCCACCAGCTGCAAATTCCACTCAGTGTGGTCTTGTGCTATGCAGATGTGCTATAGGTTATATAGGAAAGTTCACGTGCAGTGACACCTCCTTGATGAAACTGAAACTAAACATCAACTGGAGTTACACAGTTTGTTGATACCTGGAGTTGCAGCGACTAGTTCGGCACGACCACACGGATCGTTTGGAGGAAGTGGGGCTGGATAGGTGACGGAGAGGCAGAGGGAAAAAAAGGAAGGGAACCAACTCGGCAGAGGCAAAAAGGACAGCTTACAGTCGAGTACGTAGAAGGAATTAAAACATTTTTGTTGATGGCTGGCTGTGCTGTCTAGTGGATACGGAGACTATGTTAGTAAGTCAATATCTGGTCTTTAACGGCTTCATTCATATAATAATAAATATGAATATGTGACAATAGGCCTTTTTGACATAGAGTGGATCTGCCTCCTCAAAAGGTCTTTGAACTTGGTGCCGTATTTTTCTCTGTGAACAAACCCCTTTCCACCTGTGTCCCTCCCCTCCTCTTCTTTCTCTACCGTACATCTCCCTCCCTTCCTCCTTTGCTCCTTCTTGCTGTTGGCAGTATATTGTCCTTGGATTACCTACAATTCTTAACATATTTTTTCTCTAATGCAAGTCCTGTCCAAGGCAAGGAGTGAATGTATTCTGTGAATTAAGAATTTCTTCCTCTCTCTCTCTCTCTCTACTACACACACACACATACACACACACACGCACGCACGTATGCACGCACATACGCGCAAGAATGCATGGAGCCATTTTCTCAGGTCTGCTCTACCAAAACTGATCTGTCATCAGTGCACAGAAGGTAAGTGTCAGACCGTACAAATGCCGAGTGATTGACTGAAACCGCTTAAAACTGATTCATTAAGCGCATTGACTGAAACCGCTTAAAACTGATTCATTAAGCGCACATAGTAAGGGTTGTGCTGAGATTTAACACATGGCAATTGAAACTGATTTAAAAGAGAAATGATTATGGCACATTTCTGCACCATGTGTTGATATAAAATCAAACACCAAATTCATCAGCTAGCTATAAATTGGGGGGAATAGTCTACTCAATAAGATATAACACAATAGGTCCAAACAATTGCGTGACCAGTATACGACGGTCAGAAAATTCAGAATAGTCAAGTGGAATACAATGATTTCGGTGCAAAGATACTGCAAGGAGGTATTCTGAAGACCAATTAGGGAAAGGTAGGTCATCTGGAGACAAGTCAGCGGCAGGTAGGTCATCTGGAGACAAGTCAGGAACAAGTAGGTCATCTGGAGACAAGTCGGGGACAGGCAGGTCATATGAAGAAAAGTCAGGGACAGGTAAGTCATCTGAAGATAAGTCAGGAACAGGTAGTTCATCTGAATACCAATTAGCGAAAGGTAGACATTTTGATGACAAGTCAGGGACAGATATGTTATCTGAAGACAAAGCAGGGACAGGTAGTTCATCTGAAGACAAGTCAGGGACAGGTAGGTCATCTGAAGACAGGTCAGGAACAGGTAGGTCGTCTGAAACATGTCAGGAACAGGTAAGTCATCTGAAAGCAAGTCAGGAACAGGTAAGTCATCTGAAGACAAGTCAGGAACAGTAAGTCATCTGAAGACAAGTCAGGAACAGGTGGGTCATCTGAAAACATGTCAGGAACAGGCAGGTAATCTGAAGACAAGAGAGAATGTAAATATGCGGGGTCAAGACCACCCACCTTATTTTGCACGAAAACCCCCTTTTTACATCCAAATCACGTCCATCTCATGTCAGTTTTGGCCAATTTTAACACCTGTTTCACAAAAAAATTAACACCCAAAACCTCTAAAATCGACGCAATCGTTGTTTTAAAAACGGGGGGCTTACGTGCTAGATAAGATAGGGTGATCGTGACCCCGCATATTTACATTCTCTCCAAGGACATAAAAATCAACGCCCGCGGGACTGAGTCCTTCTTACTCTTCCAATATGCTCCTCCACCTCAAGCACTATCGATAAATTAGAACAAACAACTGGCTCTCCATTTTGGTTATTTATTTTTACATCCAATGAATTCAAAGAGCCCTCAATTAAGTCTTTAAATTCACTGTCTCCACCAAACCTGTATAGCTGATAATCCGCAAAACCCCGCATTAACTGGATGCAGCACTCTTAGAAGTGTAGATGGATAGCCATTAAACAAATTAGTATCTGTTTTTAACTGTTGTAAATGGACATACAAAACTGAGTTTACGAGAAAATCGGATGGTCTACTGCCTACATACTCATAAAGTCCGCTTTCTAAGTACATGTGCGTTTTAATATGATATGTTTCACCGCTATCATAAAAGCCCAAAATTTGAGCAAGGCTTTTAGGAAAAACGTACTCCCTTTCTTCTTTAAGTTCTTGAAAATCATAGTAATTATAAGATTTGCTTCATTAATTTTAACATAATGTTAAAATTGCTAAATACTTCTCTTAAAGAACAAAAGTTGTAGTAACCATCGGGTATTTTTAAACGTTTTAATAGCTTGCCTTGCCCGTCCTTAATATTCGCCCAGTTATTCTTAGCTTTTTCAGATATGTTAATCCATTTTACTTTAAACCCAATTTCTTTAAGGGCGACCCTACAATCGCCGCGTCTATTTTCAATTGGGTACGTTAAGAACACACGCTCGTTTTGTTTGGTTATATAGATGTACATCTTTTTTATAACTATTTTAAAAACCCTTTAAAAAACTAATTTAAAAATGGTAGCTTTTCAATATATTGAACATGTTACTTACAATGTAGGAGCGTTTTATTAACCCCAAATCTTTAGACTTCAGCAATTTAACCATTGCAGTAGATGGATCATACGGCTTCCAAGTCAGACTTGTAAACCCGCTAACTAGATATTTAAATCCGGCAATAAAGAATGATAGAGTGCCATCAGCATGGTCATCCCACCCCATGGCTTTTTTCCAGAATCAGTTAAATTTTGCCATTTACTGCGCAACTACTGGCTGTGGTGTTTCATATGCAAACCATTTAAACCATCCTAATCTTTTAGTAAGGTCAGTATATAACTTTCATGTTTATTACCAGTACAGACGAATACTAACTGAACTAAAAGTGCCCCTCCCTAACGACAACGCGTTTTATCCATTTAACAGCCCAAAGAATCTGCAACGAATTTAACATTAATCCTTCAACTGATTTTAGACAAAAGTTAGACCGCAATCATGGGTTAGGCACATTGTATTTGTGGGGCACAAAAAGAGAATATAATTATGACTACTGGCCCGGCCACACCTCTTTTCAACTAAACACACAAGTTCGATTGGGGTCCATAGAACAAAAACACCCCAATGCCTGGACAACATTTATCTTAGATAAAAGTAAAGGCCTAACAATGCCAGGAGTGCAAAGACTTAATGACTCCATAAGGACATACGTTTGGTGTCTATTAGGGGCGCAAGCACAGACCAAGTCTAGCATAGTAGATCAATCTACAGGCTTTGATGCTAGAAAACAATTTCTAGCTAATTTAGAAGATGCTATTAACTCTGCTGTTGATTTGCCTGCCAGCATACAAAGGTATCAAGACGTTCTTGCACATGCTAGGTCAAAGGTTGATTTTGTTGTGGGTTGTGGATTATACATGCTGCCCTCTGACCTTAGACTACAGATTGGCATGATACAGAATTATAACAATGAAATCCTCATAGCTGGAGACGACCAAGACTTAGGACGCAATAAATGGTTAAACACAAGGCCTGCTCCATCCATTTTAAAGAAAGTACCTACCCTAAAAGAAAGCGATCCAGTTATAAACACCCCACAGCCAGAAAGCAACCCAGAAAGCACTCCACCTGTTAATGTACCTTACACTGACAGTCATACTAGCGAAAAGACAGCCCTTGTCGTATTTTTAACTTTTACTGGATTAGCCATACTTTATTTCACTAAAAATTAATCCAGCAGCTAGCACCCCTAACGTCCACAGATGGTCAGCCATATAACCAGCAACTTTGCCTATAGTAGACAAAACCCAACTAACAACACTGCCTATTATGCCAGGCAGAGCATCAAGCGCTTTGGCAGCTAACTTCTTTAATAGGTTTGCTAGATGATGCAATTGTTTTCTAATCCAACTTTTACCAGGCTGAGGTGTTGGAGGAGCTACTGGCCCTGTTGGCGCACTGCCGGTTAAAGCATAAACGAGTGTAGAGATAGCAAACCCAACAGCCGTTAATATACTAACTACTGTAATCCCCTTCTCTAAACAGAATCCTTATTCTTTCTGCCAGCGTAGTGTTTTCATGAAGTATTCTGTTTATATTTTTCTTTGAACCTGGTTGTTTGAGATTCTAGATTTCCTCTGAGAATAGAAATCGCGCTTAACTGCCGTTCCCTTTCACACCATTAACTCCTGTATTTTCTGCTGTATTCTAGCCTTTTCTTCTCGCCCTAAATTGTTATCAGCCAGCTTATTTTTTTCTTCTTCTATCTCTCTATCTAGCTTACTAAGTTTTGCTGTGCCGAGCATTAGTTCTTCTCTTATTGTCGTAAAAGCGCTCTTGATACCTCGGAGTCACGCATAGGCAATGGAGGATCATCAATTGTTGCTAATGTTTTTCTGATTGTCTCCTCACTTAAGCTCGTTTCAATTTCTGCTATTAGTTCATCTGCTGTTTGATTTAAATCTTGAAGAGGTATGTTTTGTATTTTAGATTGTGTTGGCAGCCCCGCTCCAAGTTCTGTAAATGACTAACGGCTTCGGCTCTAAGTTCTAAAAGGTTTAATTGTTCTGCCTTAGCAATAGGGATTTTTCGCCTTATTGTGCTTAGTTTTAAAACTTGTTTGGGTTTTGCGTTGAAGTAACCTTTGCGCGCTCTCCAGCACCAGTTTTTATATACAAATGCCCGCCATCTTCCTCAAAATCGTTAGGATCAAGCACGCCTGGCAGCTCTCGTCCTAAGCTTCTATAGAATGATTGAATTCTTTCTCGCAATAGTTCTTGACGTTGTCTAGGGAGTAAAGAACCTGCTCCTTCAAGCTCTTCTTGCAATGAAGGGCCCAGTTCTGTTTCATCTTCTTCTTCAACAGGATCAATCGGGTCAAAATCTTCATCCATATTTTTTATTTAAAATTTTTTTTTGTTTTATAAAAAATGAACTCATACGGGTGTGACCTCGATCCATATAGAAAAGAGAAGGAACCCCACGGCGTAAAAGGTATAAGGCAGACTGTAATTAGCGTAAATACTCCATCAACAGTTGAGCCTGGACAAACTTTAATAGTTAAGTTTCCTGATCTTGGCGCTGATGATGTTATAATGCCAGGCACCGCCAAACTATCATTCAAAATAGATATTACATCGGCAGATCCTAATGCTACTGTTGTTGCTAATTTAGGCAGAGCTATCGTTAATCACATAGCAATCAAACTAGAGGGCAGAGAAGTCTTTTTACTAGCGAGGCAGACATTTTTGCCCTCTATTCTGATCTAAAGGCTACCAAAAAAAAAGAAAAGAGAAAGTTTATCAGGGAATACAAGATTCAAACGGTCTCAAGCACAGGCTTAAAGCGGGGGATGCAAAGAATGATGTTAAAGATGAGGCAGTAGCAGAAGCATTTGGCAACAGATTTTGCATCCCTCTAGATTTTGAGTTGTTAAAGACGCATATGCCATATTACCAAGGCGCACTGAAAGAAAAACTTACTTATCATCTAACATTTAATCCTAGCGGTTCTGTCGTTCTATCTGATGATCCTTTAGCTAAATACACAGTCAGTGACATCTCTCTTGAGTTTGATGTTGTTACTAACCCTGGACTGGCCAGAACAATCTTAACCCAGTATAAAAGTAAAACGGTTATTTATTATGAAAACGTTATGCACGCCATTACAGAAAATAGAAACAAGCGAGACACTCTCTGGAACATACATCTAAATCAGTCTCTGAAGTCTTTAAAAGGAATTTTGTTCTTGTTTACTGAAGGAACAACTCCTTTTCAAAGAGAAACAGAAGCGTTTTATAATCCAAAAATTGAGAAGGTTGACTGTGTAATAAATGGCAAGTCTGATCAGTTGTATTCGGGGCGTGGACTTTTACCTCACCAACACTTTGATGAAATAAGAAAGTTGTTTGCTGGAGGTAGGCAAAGGGATCCTGCAGTTGATCGCGTATGTAAAAAACTTCGCCTTTATGATGTAAGACTCGAAGACTATTTAATAAACAAATATGGACTGTGGCTGGATTTAGATCTACATTTGACAACAGATTGTTTGGAAGTGGAGAAAGGATAGGGCAAGACGGTATAAAAATAAATATTCACAAGAAAGCAGACGGAAACGGCCCAATAAAAATGCATATTTTTATGGTTTGTGATGCTCAGCTAAACATTGAAGAAAACAGACTAAAAGACGCGGCTTATTAAAATGCAGAAGAAATATTCTAATAAAAACAGATGGATAGTTTGAAGTTTCTGCCCAAAGATCCGCACTGTTCTCTTATTTGCGGGATTACTGGGTGGGGAAAAACTGTATTCGTACTTGATTTGTTACAAACAATATACAGGTTTCATTACGAGCACATTGTTATATTCTGCACAACCATTAAGCACAACAAGTCTTATAAAGAAAGGAAGTTTATCTGGACAGACGAGAATATATTTTTAGTTGATCCCAGTGACAAACTAAGCGACTGTTTAGAACATTACTATAGACTATTTGAGGGAACTGAAACGCTGTTTATTATTGATGACTGTTCAGCTGAACGAGACATTGTTAAAAAAAGAAAAGCTCTTTCAAAAATACAATGCTGTTTTAAAAGACTTTAGATCGCAGTTAAAATCGGTTGTATTATTTTACACTAAGGACAAAGATAGTTTTGAAGAATGTTTAAGTGAAAATTATATAATAAGGGACAAAGATGAGCTAAAAAAAATAAAGGAACAGTTAGAAAGATCTAAGCATGCTAAAACTATGCTTACGGACTGACCCCCCAGTTCAATACGTTTGTTTATTGTAGATTGTTTATTATTTACTGTTTATAACAATTTGTTTATTATAATTTTAATATTATAAAAAGAATGTCTCGGGGGCCAGAATCAAAAGCGCAGCTAGCTCCTAAATGCGTTGCAGTAGAGCTAAAAGACCTAGCAGACACAACTGAGTTTGATTTAATAGGAGTGCCAGGAAATGTTTATGGATTTGAATATACAGATGATGGGGTTTACAAACGAACAGAAATTGAAGACAAAAAACGGCAGCAGCATCCTGCCCTAGAAGAGATAAGAAATTTAAGAGCAAACGATTTTGGCAAACGTGAATACAAACTTCATAAAAGAGAGAATGCTTGGGCGTTGCTTCCTGAAATTGACTGGAATTTAAAGTTTGAACTACGAAGCCCCAATGTATACTATGATAAGAACAACAATTTTAGAAAGGCCTTAAATGCTGGTCCCACTCTTGTTAGCCTTGTCCCAGGAACACAACAGAAAAAGCAGATTGAAATAACTAAGCGAGGTTCTGAATATGTGCTACAGAGAAAGAAGTCCTTAGCTGAAGTGGGGGGCGACACCGTAGGCTTAGAATTTACCCAAAACTAGAATCACTACCTAGGCAAATGACGATGATTTTTCGCTTATTTATTACTCCGAGGGAGGGCGATACTAGTTTGCCAGAACATGCGTTTATTGGGGCATACAATAAAGGCTGAAAACTTTGGATGCCCCCTTTAAGCTCGTTATTGTTATTACTAAAAACGGAGATGAAATAAACGCCCTTGCATCATCTGACAAGGTTACTATAATGGTTGACAAAGACAAACTAACAGTACTTGACTTTATTTTCATTAAGTATGTTGATTTTATTGCGTTTTACTCTGTTGATGAAGTGCTGCCAGAAGGATTACTAAGAAGATATATATAAGATTAATTTTAAAAAATAATCTTATGTAAAAATGGAGGTTCAACAGTTTAGGTTAAAGCAAATAACTGAACTTCAAAAGGAAATAGAAAGCGACTTGGATAAGTATAGAGTTACTAGAAAGAAATATGCTAAAGCTCTAAATACTCTTTCTTATGTAATTACTGGCTCATCAGCTGTAGCTAGCGTAAGTGCTGGGTCTGGCATTGCCGTTTTAGCAAGTGGGGTTGGGGCGCCAGTCTCGTTAGCGTTAGGAGGCCTTGGGCTAGGTTTAGGCGCCGTGTCTATGGTTGTAAGTGCTGTTTAAAAAAAATTAACTCCTAAATTACAAAAGCACACTGCCATTGTGTCCCTAGCATCAGCAAAACTTTGCTCATTAAGATTAAGAATAAGCAAATCATTACAGGATGAAAACATTACGGACGAAGAATTTCAGAAGCTTATGGCTGACGGTGATGATTATAGACGACAGAAAATTGAACTTCAAAAGGAGTGGAGAAAGACGTTTACTTCACGACAGGTAGACACTGATGCAATTAAACAGAACATTGAAAAACAAACACACGATCAATTAAACCCAAAATAGGCAAAATGGTTTACTGACTTAACCGCCCCAGACTGAATGGCTGACTACAGAATCAGCGGCTCCGCTAATATTGATTTCACCCCCACCACCACCACTGATTCACTTGTCGCCGGCCTACACAGGCGGCTGAGCCACTGATATTGATCGCAAACCCAGAAACATCGTCTGCTTCGGCTGGTCTAGAGTTGTCGTCTGCTAAGGTTAGCGCATGTGCAGTGAGGAATTTCCGTCACGCCTTTTCCGGCGAGCAAAATTTCAGAAGCAGAATTAGGCCAACTCACTCGCGAAAAATATATTTCACAGGAAGACAGTGACAAAAAATCTCACTGCACATGCGCTAACCTCATTAACATAATGAAATCGAAACAACATTTGTAAGTGCGCATGTGCTGACCTTAGTGGATGCATTAACATTATGAAACCGAAACAACATTTGTGAGCGCGCATGTGTAATATAAATTACGATAATAAAATCGGGTTTGCTAGACATGGACGGACTACGGGGCCTTACAAAAGAAGTAATAGCAACAGAGGTGCACATAGATTGCGTTACTTAAGAAATATCTTTGTTACAAAATTTAACAATGAGTTCCAATTCTCAATCACAGTCCGAGTGAAGGGCATAGCGATGGTGTTACGGAGCCAGTATTCTCCGTAGAAGCCGGCAGGTAGTTATTGATTTTTACTCTCTGCCACTAACGCCTTGCAGTGTGTGCATTGGAGAGTCTGCTGCAGTGGTGTTATTGATCGTGTGTGGGCAATGAATGTTTTGCAGATTTAATTTTATTTATTTATTTAAATTTTAGGTTTAAAAATGACTGCTGAACTTAGTGTATCTGATTTAAAGAAGTGTAATGAACTATTTAACGAAACAATGAAAATGTTAAACATTGATTTTAGTGAATTTGGGTTTGAGAATGATATAGACAATATAATAAAAGATCATAGTGAACTATTTAACAAAGCAATCAAAGTGATAAACATTGACTGTAGTGATTCAGAAAAAGCTAAAATACTGGCGGGCGTTATTGTAAGGTTAACGTGTCTTGAAGTGTTGCAAGGCTTGGGTGGAGAATAAAAAGCGCGTTTTACTTACTTTTATATATATTTATTTTTTTAATTTACGTAAATATTTTGGTTTTAAAAATGACGACCACAAGTAAATCCAAGGACGGAAAAACTATATATGATGGAAGAAATATTCAGTAGTGACAAACAATTAAGCGATATGTTTAGTGAAGTAGACATGGACATCATTAACCCCACAAATGTTCATGAAAGCGTGGCACATGCTATCTCTAAAATTCCAGAGTCTCTTCAACGCGAACCGCCAGTAAAAGTGTTGTTGGCCGTTCTGATGGATTATATAACGCCTGATGATACTAACATGCCAGTCTGGGTTTCAACAAGGCAGAAAGAAGTAATCAGCTATCACGACTTTAATTCTAACTGGGCTGACTACATGCTTACACAGTTTAACCATGCAAGTGAGGAAGCAAAGTTAAGGGGTTCTGGCTGGTCTGAAGGGACAGTCCTTGAAATCAGACTGAGACAAACAAAGTTCTATCCTATAGTTGGCAATTCTTACATTTCTCTCCCAAAAGAGTTAGAGTTAAAACGAGCAGTTTTAAAACATACATAATTCTGACAACATGTGTTTATGTGGTGTGTTTTAGCGCACTTACATCCTGTCAAAAATCATGCAAACAGAGTATCTAATTATGAAGCATATAAGCAAGAAACTGAACTTTGATAACATAACCTTTCAGTGAGTATAGAAAGTATATCTCAGTTTGAAGAGCAAAACAACCAATCACTGTAAACGTATATACATGGTCTGTAGAAGCCAATCTAGTGCCTCTAAGGGTTTCTCCTAACTCTCCTACTTTAGGCGAACCACTTGACAAGCATGTAGACTTGATACTGTTTACAGATAGTACAAAGAGTCATTATGTATTAATCAGAACAATAAGCAGACTGTTAGAATATACATCAAAGCATAAATCTAAACAAGAGCTTTGTAGAAGATGTTTGGTTAGAATCCCAACTATAGAAGCAGCTGCCAGTCATAGAACTCATTGTAAAAGTTTTGTAGACTGTGAAACCAAACTCCTCACACCTAAACCAGGGTCTAAAGTTAGTTTTAAAAATTTACACAAAATGCAGATGAGCCCATACGTGGTTTATGCTGACTTTGAATCGATCTTACCGCAGTACTATGGTCCGCAACAGCAAGAACAAAAAACAACGTTATTAACCCACCATCAGATCTGTTCGTATGCGTTTATTGTTGTTAGGTCAGATGGGGCGCACACACGCCCAGAGATTTACAGAGGCCCCAACGCAGCTAGTAGATTTCTAGAGCAGATGAAACAACTTCGCAATTACTACTCCAACCAACTAAATCTTTCAGGCATTGTTATGACTCCTGAAGACCAAGAACGTTATGATTCATCTACACACTGTTGGATTTGCAATAAAGAATTATTAGGCAACGCAGTAAGAGACCACGATCACATTACTGGGAAGTTTAGAGGGGCAGCACACAACAATTGTAATCTTCAGCTTAAGGTTGACCCCTAAGACTACCTATCTTCTTTCATAACCTAAGAGGCTACGATTCTCATTTTATCATGCAAGCAGTGACTTCTGAATATAGAGGGTTACCTGCATTGCACAGTCTTCAGAAAAGTACATGACTTTCACTCTTGACTCTTTATCCTTTTATGACTCTGCCCAACATCTGATGGCTAGTTTGGATAAGTTAGCAGGATCTTTACAAGACTTTCCAATCACAAAACAATACTTTGATCCATCTTTAGTGCGTAAAGGAGTTTACCCCTATGAATACATGAACTCGTGGGACAGGTTTGATGAAGACTCGCTTCCTCCTAAAGGCGCTTTCTTTTCTAGTCTTAGAGGCAAAGACATAACTAACTCTGAATATGAATATGCACAGAAAGCCTGGGTAGAATTACACTGTCAAACAATGGGCGATTATCACGATCAGTATTTATTGGCTGACGTGTGTTTATTAGCAGACGTCTTTCAGAATTACAGAACTACATGCATGAAACATTACTGTCTAGACTCATCACATTACATCTCTGCGCCTGGCCTTTCTTGGGATGCATTCTTAAAGTCTACAAACATCAAGATTGACTTAATTTCTGATCTACCTACACTTCAGATGATTGAAGACGGCCTAAGGGCGGTATTAGCATGGCCTCACATCCTTACTGCAAAGCTAACAACAAATATTTAGATAATTATGATCCTACTAAACCGTCCAACTATTTAATGTACTTAGACGCCAACAATCTGTATGGATGGGCCATGAGTCAACCGCTTCCATTACGTAACTTTACAATGATAAAAGGACCTCATGATGTTAATATTGTGTTAGAAATGCTGTCACAGCTTACGCCTGATAATCCAATGGGACTAATCTTGGAAGTAGACTTAGAATATTCTTATGAACTGCATGATCCCCACAACGATTACCCCTAGCCGCAGAAAGATTAAAGATGAGCCCTATCGAACCTCCTAAACTCGTTCCCAATCTTAGACATAAAACTAAGTATGTTTGTCATTACAGACTGTTACAGTTTTACTTAAGACATGGATTGAAACTAAGAGCTGTTCACAGAATAATTACCTGTGATCAAGAGCCCTTTATGAGGCCATACATCAAGAAGAACACTGATCTTAGAACTGAAGCCACGATGCTTCAGAAAAAGACTTCTTTAAACTAATGAACAACAGCTGTTTTGGCAAAACTATGGAAAATCCACACAAGCGTAAAGATGTGAAATTAGTTACAAAAGAAAACCAAGCAATTAAGTTTGCCTCTAAGCCTAACTATCAAGACTTTAGAAGATTTAACGACAGCCTGGTTGGCATTATGATGAAGAAAAAGGATGTTAAGTTGGACAAGCCGGTGTTTATCGGCTTTACTGTATTAGAGCTGTCAAAGTTATTGATGTTAGAATTTCTGTACGACTACTTTAAACCGCGGTACCCAGAAGCAAGAGTCCTTTACACAGACACTGATAGTTTTATTCTAGACGTCCCAACAGAAGACTTCTGTAAGGATTTAGAAACAGAAGTAGCTAAAGGAACTGATGGATGGTACGACACATGCGACTATCCAAAAGACAGTCCTTTACATTCAACTGTGAACAAGAAAGTGATTGGAAAGATGAAGGATGAACTTAATGGAACAGTTATTAAAGAATATGTTGGTTTGCGGTCAAAGATGTACAGCGTTGCCAGCCAGACTTCTGTAATGAAGAAGGCTAAAGGCATAAGTAAAGAAGTTGTCAAAAAAAATTATATCTCACGATAACTACAAGCAAGCTCTCTTTGAAAACAAAGTATTTCATCACACAAATGTTAATCTGCGCTCTACTCTTCATCAAGTAAACACAACTGCTGTTAACAAGAAATCACTAGTCTCTAACAATAACAAGAGAACTTACGTCAATCTGAGTTTTCATATGCTGTAGGGCATTGGAGAACTTTAAAAGATTAACTTGGCTTGTACTTAACTTAAGAACCTAACAAGAACCTAACTTGTACTTAACTTAAGAACCTAACTAGTACTTATTTAAGAACCTAACTAGTACTTATTTAAGAACCTAACTAGTACTTAAAAAAGAACTTTTTTTTTTTGCACTTAACTTGTAATTTACTTGCACTTAACTTAAAAAGTACTTTCTATAACTAACTTAACTTGTACTTATTTAGTTCTTAACTTGTACTTTATCTAGTTCTTAAAAACTATTCCATAGAAATGGGTCTACTGCAGGAGGTTGTACTTTTTTGCAGAAGCTGACTCTTCTTCTTTTACTGGCGTTGTGGGGGTTTGTAACTTTGCTGTTAAGTATGGCGTTAGACATTTGTATGCTAAAACTCCCCCACCAACAACAACAGCAGCCAATACATAATAATACATCTTATCGTTTGATTGTGATTGTGTTGTTGTTGTTAATTGTGTTGTTGGCGGCGGCGATGTTGTATTACTATCTAACAATTTTTGTTTTGCTGATTGGTTTGCTTTTTGCAGTCTGTTCCATTCAGCTAGTTTACGCCCAGCCTCAATACGTCCAGGATTTTTAGTTTTAGTAACATTACTCACTTGTGGCACATTCACTTGTAGTACATTCTGCTCCTTCGGACTGTCCTGCGAACTGTCCTGTGGGGTCTTCTTCTCCTGATCGCTCATTTTTTTTATTGCGATTAATATTTAATATGATCAAAATTAATATGATTAAAAGTAATTAATCCCATGATAAATGGACATAATATCGTCCCAAATCTGTAATACATGTCACATGCAAGAGTTTCTAGGGACTTGTTTAAAACCGGATCTTGTGATAAGTCGTATTTTAAAATCTTCTTCTGAATCAACGGCGCTATCTTACTTACTAACTTAGCATATAAACTAATCATTGTCTGGCCCACTGATCTAACCATTTTCGACCCTAGCTGTGCTTCGTACCTAGCGTAGTACTTCTCAATGTCTGATGTAGACAGTTGTTGAATCTGTTCAATACTTAGTTCAACACCTAAATACTGTTTAGTTTTTCCACACGCAGCCAGAGAGTATAATCTTTCTTTATGGCAGTTGTATGTTGAGTAGCCTGCTTGCTCCTCACACTTTAATAGTTCGTCACAATCCATTTTTAAAAACAATAAAAAATAATATAATACTTTTAAAACCATGAGTTTAACGCTGGTTAATTATGCAGTGCCTATCGTTGGTGTTATAGTTTATTCAACCCTTGCAAAATGTTTGTTAGGAATAAAACCGCCCAACACGGGAAAGATAGAAGATTCGCCAAAACTAGTTGCAACCTTATTTTTAGCTTTAACAACAAAAGATTATTTAATTAAAAAGCACATAGACAGTCTTTCGTATTATGATTATTTTAATTATTTTTTTAGTTAATAAAAAGATGAGTGAAAAAAAGATTATCAATACGATTTACCACTCTGCTGTAATTAGTGGCCTTAGTATAGGCTATAGCGTGTTAGCAAAAAAACATGTTTAAAATGAAGCCGGCGGATCTAGGAAGGTTAGACATTGAGGACATTGTTAAGGTTATAGTTGTAATCACTGCAGGGATTGCGTCAAAAGACTTTCTTGTTACACAGGGGATTATCCCAGAAAATATTAGTTCATAGAAAGATTAATCTAGAAAATATTAATTTATAAAAAGATGGCAGGAGTAGTTATGATGGTAGGAGGAGCTATTGTTAATGCTTTGGCCTTCTCTGGAAGCAATTATATGTTTAGTAAATTGCGGTCAGATGAAGAGAGAGAACGTCATAACAAGGCAATGGAAGATTTAGCTAAGCAAGAGATGCTTACGAGAAAAGACGAATTGCCCACTTAGACTTTATTAATAAAACATTAAGAGAACAGGGACACGCAGAGCACACATTTACAGACGTTGATGAGGCAATGAATGAGTATTACTTAGTGACAGGAAAGAAGTTTCTATATCGCCACCGCCAGAACTATCTGACTTTTATGAACCATCAGAAGAACAAAAAATAGCAGAAATTGGTTTTATTGTGGGTGCTATGGGAGCAATCTATATTCTTGCACAAACAATCTAAAAACAATTAAAATACAATTAAAATACAGTCCTTCTTATGGACAATACGAAGCACAAAATATACTGAGAGGCAATGAAAACGCAATCCCCATTTCGTCCCCGAAAAATGTCACCTCAGCCAAAATAATGTGAATTATGCACGAGGCATGCAACCTAGCACGCGTATGTTGTATTGCGACGATCTGTATTGACAGGCACAGTTGGGTTCATGACGTCATGAGTAAACCACTCCAACACATCTTTTACTGATAACTGCAAAACACGTGCGACACAGGCATACTGTGATTGCATGCAAACAGCCCATGACTGTCCCCTATAAAAACACACATTGGCGTTTTACTGACACTCGTACGCACCATGCCGCGGTTAACTACAGACCAGAGAAATCAAGCCATTGGCATGCTGAGGGCAGGCACTGCTCACATCAGGGCCGCACAACATTTCAATGTACACCCATCAACCATAACCCGTCTTGCGACTCGGCACCAAAACACTGGAAGTGTAAACGACCGTCCACGCCCAGGCGTCCAACGTGTGACGACGGCACGACAGGACCGCTACATTGTCACGCAGCACCTCCGGAATCGTTTCAGCCAGCTGCACAAACAGCCCGCAACACTATTGGGACTAGAGAAAGACTAATCAGCAGCCGTACCGTGCGTCGGCGTCTGGCAGCAGCAGGGCTACGGGCACGTCGACCATACCAAGGTCAGATCTTAACCCATCGCCATCGACTAGCACGCCAGCGATGGGCTGCCGCAGGTGGCTTTCTGGGAACAGGGTTTTGGGGAATGTTGTTTTTTCGGAAGAATCCCGGTTCAATGTCTCTTTCCCGGATGGCCGTGATCGTGTGTATCGACGTCAGGGTGAACGTTTTGCGCAACCCTGTGTCATTGAGCGAGATCGTTATGGGGGTGGAGGGGTAATGGTCTGGGGTGCCATAAATGCTCAATTTCGATCGGAGCTTGTGTTTGTGCCAGGCAACTTGACGGCAAGGCGTTATATTGACACTGTTCTTGAGCCAGTTCTTCTTCCTCTCTGGAGACAGCATGGTGGCAACAGACTAGTGTTTCAGCAGGACAATGCTCGACCCCACACAGCCGTTCTCACACGAAATTTCCTTCGGGACAGCAATGTGGATGTCATGCAGTGGCCCTCCGTGTCCCCAGACATTGAACATTTGTGGGACGAACTTGGACGACGTGTGCAAGGTTGCTGAGCTCACCCAAGCATTGCAGCATTACTGGAACGTGATACCGATCCGTATCATCCGTCGTTTGTGCGCTTCAATGCCCCGACGTTTGCAAGCTTGTGTTCGTGCTCAAGGGGGACACACCAGATATTGACAGTGTATTCCTTCTGTCGCGCCTAAATGGGCTTCACTTCAGGCGAATGTGCACGTGTTATAGGCAAACTAATGTACAGTGGTCGCACTTTTGTCACAGGTATTTGCTTTGATGTGTGTTTGTTTCATTTCAATAAAATTGTCAGTTGACAATGGAATTGCGTTTTCTTTGCCTCTCAGTATATATTATTCTCCTAAAGGGTATTGGAAAGGAAAGACTGCTATTGAAAAACTGAGTAAAGCTGCTAGAGTGTCTGAATCAGATGCGAAAGACTGGCTTTCAAAACAGGCAATTTGGCAAATATATCTGCCCGCCCCAAAAAGAATAATAAGGCCTAGATTTGTTAACTCAGTTCCTAATGACACCCACCAGATGGACTTGCTGTATCTGCCACATGACAAAGTTAGAAGAAAAAAGTTTAAGTATGCTCTGACAGTTGTTGACATGGCATCAAGATACAAAGACGCTGAACCTTTAACGGATAAAAGCTCAACTGCTGTGGCCGTAGCTTTACAACAAATATACATGCGAGGCCCATTAAAGTATCCAAGGATGGTTCAAGTTGATGATGGAAAAGAGTTTAAAGGTTCTGTAAACCAGCTGTTTTTAAAACATCATGTTATAGTTAAGAGAGGGATCCCAGGCAACCATCGGTCACAAGCCCTAGTAGAAAACTTTAATAAGAATCTAGCTGAACGCCTGTTTACCTATCAATATCACAGAGAAATTATGGACAGAACGCGTAACACAGAATGGGTTAGGAGGTTGCCAGCAGTCTTACGTGCCATGAACAATGAAGAATTTAAAGCAACAGGACTGAAGCCAGTGAACGCAATCAAATTAAAAAAATTAGCATTACTGAAGACATCCAAGGTAATCAAAAACTCTTGCCGTTTGGGCTAAAAGTAAGATACTTGTATGCTCCTGGAGAAGCAGAAGGCGATGTTAGAATTAGAGCCACAGATCCCATATGGAGCGTAGATGTATATGAAGTTGAAAGAATCATGAAAACAGACCCTCCCGTGTATTATTTAAGAGAAACTCTCTCTTCTAAAAAGCCCGCCCCTAAAAGATCGTTTGTTCGTGAAGAGCTGCAAGTTGTCCCGCCAAACACAGTAAGTTAACAAAATAGTATTTATTTTTGCTAAACTTATTTTTTTTGCTAAACCCTTAATTTTTATGTCCTTGGAGAGAATGTAAATATGCGGGGTCACGATCACCCTATCTTATCTAGCACGTAAGCCCCCCCGTTTTAAAACAACGATTGCGTCGATTTTTAGAGGTTTTGGGGTGTTAATTTTTTTGTGAAACAGTGTTAAAATTGGCCAAAACTGACATGAGATGGACGTGATTTGGATGTAAAAAGGGGGGTTTTCGTGCAAAATAAGGTGGGTGGTCTTGACCCCGCATATTTACATTCTCTACAAGTAAGAAATGGATAGTCATATGAACACCATTCAGACACATAGGACATCTGAAGACAAGTCGGGGGCATTCAGGTCTTCTGAAGACAAGTCAGGGAAAGGTAGACATTCTGAAGACAGATCAGGGGCATGCAGGTCATTTGAAGACGCCACGAACATGTAGGTCATCTGAAGACCAGTCAGAGACAGGTAGGTCACCTGAAAACAAGTCTGGGATATTTTAGTAATCTGCTGACAAGTCAAGGATAGGTAAGCCATCTACTGATGATCTACTGATGTCTGGGGCAGATATGTAGTCTACTGACAGTCCAAGAATGGGCAGGTCATCTGCTGACAAATGAGGGGGCCCGACGCCTCATTTGTTGCTTGTGGTGAATCAGAACACATGAGCATACGCAAATCAAGAATTTCTATATGTCGGTAAAATGAGTCTTTGATGAGGCAAACCTATCACATATTCAATTAAGCACACACTTTTCAAAGCAGCAGCTGCCTCTGAAAATTTGTGCATTGATACAGTCCACTTACTGATTCTGACCTGCTGATGTATGTCATAGCGTCACTTCATGTGGAATGCCTGCAATGGGTGTTTTAGGAGCAACACCACAGGCATGTAAAACAAATTTCCCTGGTCATCCATCTGCTGCAATGTACCAGGCTAAGTGCGTCTGGATGAGCACTATCAAGCATAAACTGCTTGAAGGTGGTGTTTTTTGTTTGTTTTCAAAAGATGTATTAGGCATGAGGGCAGAGCATGACTGCAAGCAAAACTACAGACTATGCAATATCATGAGATACATTTTGTACAATACTTTGCCCGCCAAACTATGAAATATACATAACTCTGTCTTGTCCAGGCTGAAAATTCTCCTTGGTCTGAGGAAAAACATGATCTTAAAATTGGTATAATTCTTCCCCCCAACCCAACCCCATGTTCTCGCCCCTCCTTCCATATGTTAATAAAAAAAGAAATCCATTGCTTGTCCTGTTAAACTCCTTGGCCCAAGCAATGCTAATAGATTTAGCAGACTACAAATGTCTCTGTAAATAGCTCTAAGAGATTTCATGACAATCATCAGTCATTACTCTCTCCTCTGAATACCCAATGATTGTTTGTAAAATAGTTTGAAATGTAAGCCCTGTTTACCTGTGGGTACAAATGTGCGACAGATCATATCCGATATCCAACATCTATCCACCTCCTGCTTCAACTGAAAGAGTAAACCAGTTACGTTACAGATCTCAAACAACCAAATAATCTCCCTTCTAACCAGACAGGAAAATTAAAAGGAGTCTTCTGTTTAAGTACATGTATACTGTTTGCAGGATGAGTGACTTGCGGTCACCACTTTTGTGGTTCAGCGCTAGTTCAACATGCCTCATCACAGTGTTCAGCCATTCTTAAATAAACTTTTAAGTTCACAAGCCTCGATGGTCTTGAGATCTTGATGATCCTACCTTAGATTTTGTTCTTACTAGCGCAGTCCTTTGGTTCAGGATTCAGAATCGCTGGGTTAGGCATAACTTGGCGAGACCAGCTTCACGCAGGAAATAGGATGGCGAAGCAAGCTCGCGGATTAGATTCATGCTAAGGGAAGTAATCATCTACAAGCTCTTCTTTGAGGGAAATGAACTTTTATTTTTCGTGCATGAACACTAAAATTTGCTTACAGTTGAGAAGTAAATTGTCAACACTGTAAAGATTTACTATTCAAAATTAACAGTAATTTGGAAAATAAACATTTGAACATGGGGAGATAAGAGACTGCTGACACTTATTTCTCATCCTTTTCAAAAAAATCCTTTGTTCAGTAGGCGTAAAACAAGATCTCAGTCAGGCGTCAGTGAGCAGTGTATTACTGGGTATGAGGATGTGTCCCCTTCCTTGAGAAAAGATCACCCAATCATATGGTCTATTGACAGTCTCAGTCAAGCACCAGTGAGCAGTGTATTACTGGGTATGAGGATGTGTCCCCTTCCTTGAGAAAAGATCACCCAATCATATGGTCTATTGACAGTCTCAGTCAAGCACCAGTGAGCAGTGTATTACTGAGTATGAGGATGTGTCCCCTTCCTTGAGAAAAGATCACCCAATCATATGGTCTATTGACAGTCTCAGTCAAGCACCAGTGAGCAGTGTATTACTGGGTACGAGGATGTGTCCCCTTCCTTGAGAAAAGATCACCCAATCACATGGTCTATTGATAGTTGCAGCAAAATGATCTGTGGAAACAAAAAAAGTATTACTGGGTATGAGGATGTGTCCCCTTCCTTGAGAAAAGATCATCCAATCATATGGTCTATTGATAGTTGCAGCAAAACGATCTGTGCAAACAAAGTGGTAGATTGTAGACTTTAAAAACCAACTCGATTTATGGTATATTTGCAATCTTGGTATGTCAGCTAATGGTTTTATAGTTTTGAACAGCATTTAGGGACACCCATTTCAGGCATTACAGTATGATTTTATATGATCCAACTCTTCTTCCCAAGTCACAGAGATCACCAATGTTTTGAGTAAGAACACTGATTCTAGCTTCTTTGCTTACACACACATGCACATACACACATAACTTCAGTGTGACAAAAGATAAAAACATCTTGATTAGTTTCTGATGTCAGTTTTATTAATCTCTGATTCACTTTCCAAATAAGAAATAAACTCTTAACTCAGACACACTTTCCAAAATAAGAAATAAACTCTAACTCAGACACACAAGTACATCACATATACCTACCTACAACAGTAAGTCAACACAGACTTCTTACAGTTCATGGAAAACTACATGCAAATGAGCCTGCTGGTTTATCGCAGCAAGGGCATTCTAAGCTTCCTGTTTTGCATGATATATATATAAGAATCATAATCCTCACACAAGCATCTTGAAGTGAAGATGTCTAAAATATTCAAAGCTTGGTGAAGGAGATCTATCAAATATTGTGGCAGTCTTTGTGGCCGGGCTGCATGTTGGGAGTATGGGGCCAGAAAGTGGGTCGGTTGACCGGGTCCAAAGCCAGGTCTGGGAAGTAGTAGGCATACATCTCCAAGGTCATTTCCTCTGGCTTGGGCAGACTGTCAATCTTGGACAGCTGTGTATGGACAAACACAATAAGCATGTCCTAGCTGAATCCCAATGGAATGGTACAGTATCACTGAAAAGTCTACAAATACAGTTAATCCATTCGTATTAAAGTTAAAAAATCCAAATGCAAGATTCATGTGACTTTATCAAGAGCTATTCATTTCAACATCATAACCCCTAGAAAGCAGCATTAAACTCTACACTTCAAACTAGTATGGAAACCATACTCAAGCTACCTAATTCAATGAAATTACATATTTTCAATGAAAACTTCGCCTGATCCATGTTTAAATGTAAATAAAAGTGTTCTAAAAAATGTAACTATGAAGACAACTTTCACTGACAGGTGGCCTGATGTGGCCCTTTGCGGTCGGCTGGGCTATAAGCAACATTATCTTACACTGACAGGTAAACATACAAGATTCAAATCTATATTTCTGAAATGCTAAGATCTGCCAAATTGGGAGTGCCTGCAAATAGAATTACATTTCACAAATACTGTATGTTTGAACACTGTAACCTGTTCATCCAGTGAAGACCACATTTTACATCCATCCAAAATGTCAACATTCACAGTCATGAAGCATACACTACTCTCTTGAATGCCTTTTTCTCTCAAACATTTGATTCTCTCTCTCTCTCTCTCTCTGTCCCTTCTCTCTCTAACCCATGTTCAGCTGGGTGGTTAACAGCAGCTATGTGCAACAAAACTGACGATTTCACTCAACCATTAAGATGTTACTTCATTTCCTTTTAACAGTATTTTGTGTCCAGACTTCACCTCTGAAACCCTGGACATGAGTGCACCCTCTAATATTCTGACAAGCACATCTGCTTTTTACAGCCATGGAACCATTCAAACAAAAAGTAGCTTCCCTTGATCATTTGATTTCCAAAGCATGGTCTTGAATGATCGGTGATTCTAGCACATTCACCAACTGATAAATAATGCCTAGCTGGCAAAGAATGCAAAGTATTTTCATCATAACTATGATAATTATTTGACATCACTGAAGGAAACGAGTTGCAGCTGAATAAAAAATCATCATGTCTAAAGCCAGCAAGTTGTGGAATTTTTTTACTTTCTATTTTTCTCAATTGTCACTCTGCGAACATGCGAGTGTAAACCTTGCAAGCTTATTCTTGTTGACCTCTTGATGTCACTGTCACTTTGTTTTCTGTAAAAGATCTTGCTTTCAGAATGATCACCTGTTAACAAAAGCTGATACAGTCTTTATCTTTCACAGTTTCAGTGAAAAGCTAGAGTAAAATAGAGTCTTCCCAAGAGGCTCATTTTCAGGTCTGTTATTTCTAGAGACTACATGTATCTTTAAATTACTTTTACTGGTGCCACTGGAACTGAGAAAACTTTCTCTAAAGGTTTGACAAGTGAAAATGCCCTCTAAAGATCAGACAAAGGATGAGGCCACCCTCTTCACCAGCAAACGAGGAGGAGCCTTGAGAGGAGAGCAAAAACCAATTGCTGATAAACTCACCAGAAGCTTGCATCATTGATCTCCTCCTGCCTCTCAGTAAACGAAAGCCTTACTCAGTTCAGTCTGCACAAAAGGCATCTACCATTATTTCCTTACTGTCATTTGTTGGTCTGTTGGACACCAACTTCCTGAAAAACACAGACGTGACGTGTAGGGTTTCAATGATATTATAAGTTAATAAACAATCAATGTCGGGTAAAGTATGTCAATAAATAGGTATGCTTCTAAAATCTTGTACTTTAATTGCATTTAGTCTTTTATGAGTTCTATCTCTCTCTCCCCATCCTCACACACATAAACACACACACCCACACACACACACACACACACACCCCACACACACACATACACACCCACTGCAGATTTTTTCCTACCAAAATTTTTTGCAAGAAAATGTTGGAAATCAATAAGTCTATATCCATCTTTTATCTACAAACTTCTTTTTTTGTCAGTAATCATTATTGCAGTTTAAAAATAACTTTCAAATGGAAGTAACTGAAACAAACTAGCATCCCAAGTAAGTTAACAAATCCTTAAAATAACTCATAATTCCCTTGAAAGATCTAAAATTCACGATGGATTGATTTTAGCCATTTGAATATACCTTGCTTCAATCCCGATAACATTTTCAGAATGTCAATGAGCAAGCTTTCACGAATGTGAAACTGTTACATGCTGTTTGTTAGCATCTGTTTAACTGCGCCACCGTCCCCGGCCACTAAAACATCACCGTTACATGTTATCAATTAACAAAAAGACAGAAAATAAGAGAAATGGCTAGACCTGTCTACCTACCATCCCAGTCCATTTGTCTCCCTTTCCTACTGTATCCCCCCCCCCCCCCCCTCCTCTCCACTCCTCCCCGAACCGGCACGGTCTTAGATCTCGCTTATCCTCTTTAGACAAGTGGGACCCTACAAAAACAGCGAGCACTTCTACTTGAACTGTACCAGCTAGGTGCCTGTCTACTGTGGCTTTGCAGTGAACTCCAAGCAAGAACACCATGTGTTATCCAAATAGCCACACTCTTAATTAACCTGATTTCACCCAGATTGCTGTAACAAAGCTCAATGGTGACAAACGCTCAATGACTTACAAAGACCTGACAAAAGGCCTTTAAGTTACACACTACTACTGTCTATTCATTAAGCATCCAGTACCGACACATGCTTCCATCTGTATGGTGCTCACCCTATTTTACAAAATACCTCTGTCATGGTGTTTTTGTTTCCAAACAAATCCAACATACTACTCAATTATTTTGCAATTGTCTGTCATCTGCTCACACAGTTTTACACACAGTATTTTTCAAAGCTTTGATCTCAGGGACAGGGGGGGGGGGGGGGGGGGGGGGAAGCGGGGGGGGGGGGGGGGGGGGGGTGGAGGGGGGGGGGGTTACATTTAAGAAAAGATATACAAATAACTAATGTTTAACAGAAGCCTGAGCAGCACAAACACAATCCTGTACAAAATCAACCAATAAATAAGTGAACAAATAAGAACAACCTACCACTCAGTAAACATTCAACACAGCACATCAGAGATTACAATGTACAGTAGTCATAATGCCATCAGAACTTTTAAAAAAAAAAGAATATGCCGGTGTGTTCTGGCAAATAAATGTAATAGAACATAGACAAATTGTGCACTTAATGCATTTAGACTTTTGCTGGGTATTCATTACAAAAAGAAACATAACATTTGGATGGCATAAAAAATATGTTTAGTTATCGATAAGGACCTGCAGTCTTTAATGACTGGAAATGAACTCATCATCTGTTTCATCCGAATCAAAAAGGGTCCATTTCCTATCTTGTCTGACTATCACAAACAACCTGTCCTGCTGAACAGCAACTTTGTGATCAGAAGGTCTGAATTTAATTATGGACTGTCAGACAGACTGTGAACTGTTCACTGACTGATCATTTTGCACTATTATGGTAGGGAATTAAATCTATCTTTTCCGAGAAACAAAACGAAACACAAACACCAACAATACTAAGTATAAGAACTACCATTTTAAATACTAACAGGGAGTTTGCACGACAAAAAAAGCGATATGCAAGACTGAAAAAAATCTTAAGACATGTTGTGATAATGTTTGCCCACAGTACAAAGGAAATGGATTTGGTGCCATGTGTCGGCCTGAAGCCTAAGCTGTTTTGCAGAACGACTTAGTACTGTGTACTGTTGGGCACAAACATAAGACCAAACAGAACTGGCAAACTGAATACACCTTGTAAGAATCTGACATGCTACAGAGTATAATATCTGAAGAGTTTTAATAAAATAGACACAACAACAAAACCACAAGTAAAACCAGTGACAATCAGAATTTTACCGCTGTTTTCTCGTCGTCATCAATTCCTTTTAGCATGTTGCTCTTGTCAGTTGGGTAAGGCACAGTCATGGCTTCATACTGTAACATATCAAGAAAGAGATGATGATTGAAATCTACATCATATTATGTGTACGTGTGTGTGGAAGGGTAGATCATTTTGTGGTGGAAAGGGAGAGAACAAGCAGGGGAGAGAAAAGAGATGGGGGTTGGATGGGAGCTGGGGAAAAGGGAGGCATGGAGGAGTGAAGGAAAGAATAGGGAGGAAGAGACAGGTGATAGACTTTGAGATAATAGGTGGAGACAATGGGTGGAAGGAGGGAAGAGGGATGTGTGTGTGTGTGTGTGCGTGTGTGTGTGTGTGTGTGTGTGTGTGTGTGTGCGTGCGCGTGTGAGTGCGTGCATGCGTGCGTGCATGTGCATGCTGGCAGAGGTGAATCAGAGATAGTGACAAATTCTATACACAGCTGCCATGTACAATGCATTTGACATAGCATGTTACAATGTCACTGACAATATTATGCTGCTACACTTTTGTGATGAAATGCAACACCAAAACATCAATCTAAAAAAAAAAAAAAAAAGGCAAACAAAAAAAACGCACAAAAAATGCTTAACGGACTTAGCAGTGGCTTACGCAGAACGGAATCAATGTAGAATTTCAGACTGTGGACTTATGTCATCAAATAAGGTCCAATACAATAAGGAGAAGACAAAAAAGCAGAGATAAAAACTGCTAAAGATGATCACGATTTTACGTTGTTATCTATTTGTTTTCTTATGGGCCTTTTCAAGTTGTTGGAAGATCAAGTCAAAACCATGCGACAACCATCCAGGTTTCAGTTGGGTTTTTTTGACTGCTGTCATATTATGTACAGAATGAAGTTCAACTGAAAGTGCTATTGAGTACACGCCTGCTACACTTACATTTGGAACACTACATCTAAAATGTCAAAATGTGACACCTTCTGTTTTGAGAATTTGGGCAGGTATGTCTATATTCAGCAGAAATCTAATAACTCAGAAGTAAACCCTAATATGAAAATACCTTAACAAATCTGGAATAAAGTACATCTCTGCTGTTGTGTCAAATTCTTATTTTCAAGCTCTTTAATGACACAGACTTCTTGTTTTAAAGTGCACCTGCTTTGTTTTTAAATGACAGAAGATTGCTAAAGAGAAGGCATAGGTGAACACTGACGACTGTTTAAAAACAAGTTTTCACAGAAGTCTGACAAAAGTATTGATCCTTCTCTTACATGGTATCCAACAAGCACAATTGATTAAATCTTTTTTGAGAGTATATTTCAAGATCTCTTCAACTGCTATACTTAAATCTGGAACATTACATTTAAAATGTCAAAATGCGACACCTTCTGCTTTGAGCTGTTGGGCAGCTGTGTCCGTATTAAACAGACATCTAATAACTCAGAAGTAAATCCTAATATGAAAATACCTTAAGAGATCTTGAATAAATTACATACATGATTTACATGTCAAATTAATAATGACAATAACAATCATGGCAAACAAACACCAATTTACAGCAGATTCATTTGCATGACAGGACAGCAACAACTGCCAGGGGAAACAAGATCACTTGTGTTGGGCATGTGCTGAATGCTGCCACCTGCTCGCCAGCAAGAGCAATACTTTTCAAACATCTGCTGAAGAGAAATACATGCTCTATTGCCAATATTGTATAATCATCGTGACAGCTGGCAATCTCACTCCAAAACACTTCCATTCTAAGTTGCTGTTTATTTCACTGATGTCATGATGAATGACGTCAAATGACTGGTTGGTCAGAAAGCACTGGCCAATAAGAGTGGAGCACACAGGCTGTCTAGTCTGGGCCATCCATTGTCAAAATGGCAGACTATTGTAAATTGTGTTTTCCTGTTTCTTCATCATTTAGTACCTGATCAAATATAATCATATAACCTGATTGGTAAGTAGGTGGCTTTGCAAAAGTGAACAGGTAAAAACATTTGGCTGGGCTATAAGCAACATTATCTTATCTTACCTAGGTAAAAACATTGTCTACCTGCCCACCAGGCAAGTCAGAACAATGGTGTCCTAGCCTGAAATGTAAGTAAACTATATAAAAAAAAAATCACTTACAGATTTCTGGAACTGATCTGCAACAGCTGGGTTGGGCAGTCTGGCCTTGTAGTAAGCAAAGTCAATTTTGGGCAGCTCTTCAGGAAACTGATGGACTCTGGAATAAAAAAAAAGTGAAAAAGAAAAACAAATCAATAGCATTGTCCAAAATCTTAACATTTGCAAGCAGATAACAAGTTGCCAAGTTTGTGAAATAATACAAATGCATATTGGTGGACAATAACAAATGAAAATAAGCAACAATCAGATCTCATGTCATGAAAAGCTAAACAAGACAGAAAAAAAACATGGTGACATTCTCTTGTGCAATCTTTACAGAAGGACTAAACTGATGGTTGTGGTACAGCTTGCTTATGAGATGTTTTGCAGAGGATCTTTGTAAGTAGTATTGCATTAGTCAGAAAATCTTAACTCTGGCCACAGCTGTCAACAGTTTGACAAGGTAGGTACAGTGTATGACACCAAATTATTAAGTCAAGTACTGTTCATAAGCTGTCTGGGATTATGTCACACCTGTGACACTGAGCCATTACAACCAATTCACACAAAAATTTATTTTATTACACAATAAAAACGTGTTTCAAATTCATATGGGATAAAACAACAACAACAACAACAAAACAATGAGATAAAAAGAAAATATTCAGTTCATAACAGTGACAATGGTGGTCTAGGTTTTCCTGACATTGAAGTTTTTACGCATGTCTTAAAAATGACATGGATGGAAAAGTTCTTTACAGGAACATATAAACAGAGTAAATTAGTATTCATGGATCATCCCGGGATCAAACTGCTCCAAAGGTGTGGACTCTTGAGATGACTTGAGAATAAAAATGTAACAAATTTTGGAAGAATATATATGTTTGTAGCTTATGTGAAGTTTTCCAAACATTATTACCATCAACATTTTCAGAGCACATCTGTTGGACAACAGGCAAAATTCTAACACCATGTAGAATGAAGAATAGAACACAGAATAAGGAAGACAGAAAATGTGTGTATATAACCCAATATCATTACTATCAACACTTTCAGAGCACATCTTCGGCTGCAACCACTTCTTATGAATGACATATACAATGTAACTATAGTAACAGATGTTCAGATGAAAGCTTTTCAAATGAAAACAAACAAATCTTTTCAGAATGAGCAGATTTATTCAAATTGTATCAGCTTCGAGCACAGCAGCTTGACAAGTGAGAATGATTAAGTCAACAGCTATTTCAGACTCAAATGGAAGCACTAAATGTTCAGAAATAATCAGAGAAAAACTATCAGTGCAGACCGCAAATTTTCAAGTACACTAAGGGCTATTCAGTTTTAAAATCCACTCACTCACTTCCATATTGCACTCGCCTGTTGCAATTGAGTGACTATATTCAAACACTGTCTATGCTTTCAGTTCTAGTTCTCACCTGGACAGTCCATCAAACGTCAGACCATGGGTCAAAAAAGTTCAGCACTCTTACTCTTTGAATATTGCTGTACATCCAAACCACTGTCTACAAATTTTGCTCAGATGTATTTCTAGCTGTTGATCATGCATGAATGTGTAGTCAGTTTCAGGAAAGACTTTGCCAAAGCCTTATTTTCTAACTCCAAAATACTTAATTTTGCTCTCTGTGTGTGTATTGTGTATTGTGTGTGTGTGTGTGTGTGTGTGTGTGTGTGTGTGTGCGTGTGTGTGTTTTAATGTGTGTGTTTTGAGCATCTTTTGAAATGCTTTGCTGTCAAACTGTAAGATAGTTTTTAAAAAATATATCTCAGTTTTACAGTTTTACTGTGAATGGAACTAGTAATTAATCAATGTCTGAGAAAGAACCAAGAGGACCACCGGCCACCGTGGCGAAGTGGTTAGCGTCGTGGACTCCTGGCTGGGAGGTCGTGGATTTGAATCCCATCAGTCATGTGGGTTTTTCTGCCCCGACCGGCTCCTACCCTGAGTTGAGTTTGCTGCAGACTCAGTTGGGAAGACTGGGACCACACAGTCGAGTTTCATCCACTTCATGGATGCGTTTCAAATTTCCTGACCAACACTGCAGGTGCCTGTATCTCTCGGGCCTGGTTGACACCGGGATATGTTATGAAAGGAAGCATAGAATACAGCTCTGCCATGTAGTCTCAGACCGAAATGGAAATCCGTAGCATCATCTTAATTCATCCTCATTCTCTCTCTCTCACACACACAAACGCACACAGCTTTGTGGATTCCTGATTAGTGTAGCTTCTATCCATTTCCATTTAACCTCACCCCCATCCCACAATCTCCACTTCTTTGTTCAAACCAGCAACCCCTAGGCCTATAACTTCTTGTCCCTCACACTCACAATCCCTCTCAGTATTCTCCTTGATTCGCGACTCCTTCCAATGACATTGGACAGGTCAATTCGTCGTACTAGGTAACCGTCATTATCTGACAGAAGAAAATACACAGAGCACAATGTGCTTACTTGTTTATGAAGTTGTCATTCTTGGCTTTGAAAGCTCTAAAAAATTCTTGCTGTCGTGGTGGAACACGATCTTTGAAAGCAGCCCAGTCGACTGCTGACCTCGCGATTCTTTTGGCAGCCATTTTGCTTGCAGCAGACAACTCGGCTTCCTTTTTCAGCTCTCGTATGCCTACTTCCGCGAGATTCCGTGAGAGTATCCAAGCCAAAATGCCTACTTGAAAATCTTTTATCTGCTATCCTTTACTCGCCTGGGTGATTTCTTGTAAATCACAGCTTCTGTTTGTCTGTGCCACTACCTTGATTGTTATTGTGGTTGCCAGACTGCCCTATGGAGAATAAGAACGGAGTGGTTAAGTCGATTGCAGATCCCATGGATTTCGAAGTGGGTCTGAGTAACAACGCTGAAATAGACATCACAAAACTGCGGAAAGGCAAAAACGAATGGGTGAAGCTCAACGTTGGGGGAACAACTTTCATGACCACGCGTACAACGCTTGGAAGGGACCCGAAATCATTCCTATACAGGTTAATCCAAGAAGAACCAGATCTGAACACTGCCAAGGTAAGTACTGTGTGGAATTATCGATCAGGGCTTATTTTAGCATCTGCGTAACGAAGGTTCCCAGCTGCTTTGGAAACTAGAAATGTTGGTTACCCTGTTGAGCTGTGCAAGACACACAGAGGTTGCGTGACAGCAGTAATCATTATTGCTATAAATACAGCGGCAGAGATGGTTGAAGGGAGATTTGTTTGATGCAGGGCAGACACACCCACATGATGAACGCCAATCACAGATGACCGAGTGATGCTGCTGAATCAATACAAACATGTATCATTTATGAGTCTGTCAGGAATTATCTTAATGATTTTGTCCTTTCAGTATCACCTTTAGAAATTATTCATTTGGCACCAGTATGTCACAGATTGACTGAGTCTTTACTATTGATTTTTTTCCCTCAGAGATAGCATGTGTGAGCATGCACCAGAAAACATATTTCATATATATATAACATCATAGAAATATATACTTAATTTATTATTGTTTATTACTGTTGCGATGGATTTAAGCTAAGATGCACATTGAGACTGACAGATGATGACTGAGATGCAGGCATGTAATATTGCTTGCATATTATGTCAGAGGAATTGTGTTAGAGAGTCAGAATTTTGTAGAACAGCAGTTTGACTGAAAGCTTTATCAGCAGCTTGTCACAGTGCTTCAAGGGAAAAATCAATTTTGAATGATTAAAACTGACTATGAGAATTGGTCACTGCAAGCATAGAGAAGGAAAGTATCCATAGCATGCAATCTGCAAAATGAACACTTACAAATAATTGTTATGATTCACATTCGTTAATTATACAGCAGTTATCTTGTTTCATAAAAAAAAACCCACGAACAAACAAGTAAATGGGAAAAAAAATATGGTAAAACTTTATTTCAGAACAAATCTTAAATAAATGTTAGTGAACCGCCCAGAGAACGTGGACAAACGACTCGTTTGTCCACGTTCTCTGGGCGGTTCGCTAACATTTATTTAAGATTTGTTTAGATTTCCGCCTGCAGTCGTCTCGCTTTGCAACTAGATTTATTTCAGAAGAAAAATATGTTGATGCCAATTGTTGTATTGTTTGAAACTTTTTTTGTTTTTGTTTTTGTTTCAAATATTTAATGTATTTTTTTTAAAGTATATGGGGCATTCATATTCTGAAGATCTTATTTGAAATAATTAAGTTTCCATTATTAAGGATAGTGTAGGAAGAAGAAGAAGTAATGGGCCAATAGTGTTGCTGTGTGATAAAGTTGGATACAGGGAGTGGGAGATGGTGTGCATACAAAGTACATACATTATACCACCTAAATACTTGGATACAGGGAGTGGGAGATGGTATGCATACAAAGTACATGCATTATACCACCTAAATACTTGGATACAGGGAGTGGGAGATGGTATGCATACAAAGTACATACATTATACCACCTAAATACTTGGATACAGGGAGTGGGAGATGGTATGCATACAAAGTACATACATTATACCACCTAAATACTTGGATACAGGGAGTGGGAGATGGTGTGCATACAAAGTACATACATTATACCACCTAAATACTTGGATACAGGGAGTGGGAGATGGTATGCATACAAAGTACATACATTATACCACCTAAATACTTGGATAAAGGGAGTGGGAGATGGTATGCATACAAAGTACATACATTATACCACCTAAATACTTGGATACAGGGAGTGGGAGATGGTATGCATACAAAGTACATACATTATACCCCTAAATACTTCAATACAGGGAGTGGAAGATGGTATGCATACAAAGTACATGCATTATACCACCTAAATACTTGGATACAGGGAGTGGGAGATGGTATGCATACAAAGTGCATATTATAATTTATACCACCTAAATATTATGATGACCTCAAGCAACTTGCTATTCTGCCATTGTATCATTCATGATGGCTGTGAACAAGCAACTGCCCACAGCAGGTAAATCACCATTTTGAAAAGAAATTAAACTGAGGAAAATATAAACTGCTGGTACTGATCACCAGTTGGATTTTCCATGGAACCATTCAAATGATTTTTTTTTGCACCGTCTCACACACACACACACACACACACACACACACACACACACACACACACACACATACGCACACAGACACACACACACACACACACACACACACACACACACACACACACACACACACACACACACACAAAGAGATACACACGTGCGCATGCTTACACACACACACACACACACACACACACACACACACACACACACACACACACACACACACACACACACATGCGTGCACGTGCATGTGCACACGCATGCACTTACACACACATGCACGCACGCACACATACATACATGCTCGCACACATGCACACATACTCTGTGTGTCACTGCGTCAGAAAGACACAACACATAGACAGACACTTGACTTACTTGACTTATACACACACACAGTCACACACACAGACACACACACACACATACACAGCACACACACACACACACACACACACACACACACACACACACACACACATGCACAAGTGCGCCCCCCCCCCCCCCCCCCCCCCACACACACACACACATATTATATACACACACATACATGTGTGTGCACACACGCGCGCACACACACACACACACACACACACACACACACACACACACACACACACACACGTATTAACATATACCCATGATTTTGACATTTTTCTGTTACAACCAGTCAGATTTTTAATACATATACACATATTGTATTGTTTCCATTTTTTTTTTAACAGTTTGTATTTTTTGCTTTAAAAAAAACTAAAACTAAACAGGATGGAAGTGGAGCCTACCTGATTGACAGAGACCCCATGTATTTTGGTCCTGTCCTCAACTACCTTCGCCATGGCAAGCTGGTCATCAATAAAGACTTAGCAGAAGAAGGTAAGGGTTGTTTCTGTCTCAGTGTCTGTCTGTCTCACTTACATTTTTTTCTTCTATCACTCAAGCAAATGTCTTTTTTTTTTCTGACTAGGTTTGACATCACAGTCTGCATGCTCATTGTTGAGTCATTTATATTTTGTGGCTCTTGTGCCCTCAGAATGGTTAGGTATGATAAATGATTATAATGGATTAATTAAAAGTATTAGATTATAGGACCCCTTTACTTTTTTTCCCCTTTGATTTGTTGTAGTTGTTGTTATTGTCCATTCACACTGATGTACACTGTTCAGCCAGTCCTTAACTTGACTCTTGTGGTCGGTTATGGTCCAGATGGTTCATTTACAACAAAAGCATTCCACTTACATATATCCATCATATTAGCTCAGATATGTTTTCAACCAGTCTTTCAGAAGGTCTACAGCAAATCCATTTTGGAATAGCCCCAGTTTCTCTCTGGTCCCTGTTACATGATTGGCAGTTTTTGGAAGGCAAGACAGGAGGGTGCAGCAGCACATTTCCATATTTAGAATAATCTTTGAAGTCAGTAGAGCTTGATCATGACTGTTCCATGGCAGCTTTCAGTGGAAAAATGCAGTGCTGATCTGGAAGAACAAAATTGAAAATGGAACACTGAGAACAAATAGTTGCAATCTTAAGACTGCATGCTATTATTGGCCTTTTTGCACTGCCATACAAAGGTAAAAATCGGCATAGAAATAAAGGTCCTCCGAACTTCAGTATTAACTGAAAGTTCAACATCATGGTCTGTTGAATAAAGCATAGCATCCTGCAGCCTACGGAATGACACTGATAATCATGACTAATGATCCAGAAGGTTGAAGCAATGGTGTTGGTATGATGATTAAGTCAATGATGGTGAAAATTGACAAAGACAGAAGTCCTGTCAGTCTTATTTCTCTGAGGACCTCACATCTTTCATGACCAGTTGCAGCTCTGCAGAAATGGGCTGGCATCAGAACTGATGCTATGGGGGCGGAGAAAGTCTGTTCCATTTGACCTGTCATGTAGATTAGTTATCCTTGTTTAGTGAGAATTTGTTTGATTGCTGCATATGATTAAATGAGGTTTATTCTACTTCACCATATAATTATGGACTTGGTTAGCACTGGTTACTAAAGTAGCAGTGTCATGGTCAGGCATTATATGTCTACCCTAGATTAATCAGACATAATTTACTTGTCCGTTTTTTTTTTAGCGTAACTTTTACTAAGGTTTCCCTTCCGTAACATTAAATGTTACAAGAACATGAACTTTAAAAAAACAACAACAAGAAAGGGTGACAACACATGTCTGTGAATGAAGTTTGTTTTTCCCCAATTGAATGGTCTTTCTACTTCAAGCCCCTCATGCCTCCTTCTCTCCCCTTTCCCTCCTTCCCGCACCCTCTCTCTCTCTTTTGCACCCTCTCTCTCTCTCTCTCTCTTTAATACTCCTCCCTGCCTTCATTCCCCTTTCTCAAACAATACCCCTCCGCTCTGCGCTACATGCTTTCATTGCGTCAATGAAGACATGTGGAAGAACGTTCCTTTTTGCTTCAGGGAACGCTTTCAGCCTTTTAAGAAAAATCTTGTTTTGTTTGCAAAACATTTGCCAGTTTTTTGTTTCTTTCTGTAGACGTGTTTAAGAAAGAAGTTTATGCTGCTGTTATGTTACGTTCTGTGGACTGACGTGTTAACTGAGACGAACTGTAAACAAGGACTGGCGCCAGAGCTGTAACAAAATCCTGCCGCAAGTGCGGCTGCAAACAATACAGCACCATGGCTGGCGGAGAGAGAAGGGAAGGAGTGGGGGGGGGGGGGGGGGGGGGGGGGGGGGGATGGGAACCAAAAAGCAGAAAAACAACAAGAACACAGAGACGGGAGTTGCTGCATAGAACTTGTCATTTTATGTGGTATTGTGTTGACACTGTGTATGCAAAAACAGTTCTCTGGATCAGTCAGATTGTTTCACAGACCACCGTAATGTCGGGACTACCAGGCTGTGCTGCTGACCTGGAATCCAAAGTTAGAAAGCACCTTATGAATGACAAAACCAGTTCAGGTAACCAGCTGTGTAGGTTTGGCTTGTACATGGCTACCATCTAAAGCACATAACCTTGACAAGATGGATTTCATGGACATATGGTTAAAACAGAATTAAGATACTAAAGGTTAGCAGGTTACTCCAGGGCAGGCCAAAAATGTGGCAATAAGAATGTTTTGATTACCAGTGAAACCCTGACTTCAAAAAATTATTTAAAAAAAAAGATTTTTATAGCACAGAAAGCTATGCAACTGGTTTTATTTTTTCAGTTTGACAAAGCATGAGTATGGTAGCGTTAAATTTGACAAAATTTTTCAATAGGATAGCAATTTAAAGAAAACAAAGCTTTGTTGACACAAAATTGTTGATGTCATGTTTTTTTATCCAATGATAAAGTTAACGTTTGAAAATGAGCGGTTGGTCAGTTCCAGCTGGAACTAGAACAGTCTATTGCTGTCAACACTTAAAATGTACCTGTACCTGGGCATGAAAAGAAAGATTGGATTTGTGTGGTTGGTGTGCTTGTCCAAAACATTTTCTTTTTGGTAACAGCTCAATGTGAAAGAATGTTTGTTATGAATGCTTCCCATTGTGCACTTCTCTATAATGTTGATTGATTCACCTTTTATTGTTATGCATTTTCTGTTGAAAAATGATAATTGAAGTGCCAGAAAACGTCAGATTTCAGCTTTTAAAACAAAAAAATCAACAGCACCAGGCCAAAGTGTCCACCTTTTTTTTTTGCCCTCCCTCTTTATCCATCTTATGTTGCTGCATCCAGATGATTTTCAGTCTTTACATCGATTTGTTGTAATTTTATATATATATATATATATATATATATTTTTAGTGACAACTACTGGATAGAGATGGAGCTTCAAAATTTGATCACATATTGCCACTGCATGGTAAGACCAGTGAATGTTATTTATAGTGATACTTAGAGAGAAGCAGTCACTGATCATCACTTGTAACAGTGGAGGCAATTCAGCAAACTTATGTGCGATAAGGTTTTGTGGCTCCAAGACAAGCAGGCATCATGAAGAGCATGCAATACACATGTAGGCCCAAGTACACGAAGACAAAGGGTACTCTTGTTCTGCTGAGTTCTTGCACTTCAGACTCCCAGATGATACACACACTCCCATTCATTCATTGACTCTGCTCAGAGACTGTGCTTCGCTTGGTCTCATTTGTCACAGAACCGATGTCAGTCAGAAAGGTCACATTAGCTGATGTCAGTCAGGCCAAGACAGATCTATGCCTGTCAGTGATACTGGTAATCTGAGTAAAAGAGAAGTTTAAGATAAGCTGCTCTGTAAGGCTTTTTTGTCGATCAGTTACAAATAGATTACAATAGCAGCTTTGTAGCGGCATACTTGACAAAAACTGAAAGGGAAAAAAACTCTTTTTAAGTATAAGTTTTTATTATAGTCACAAATAACAAAAGGGTTTAGAGACGTAAGTATGTTTTAAATGTTGTTAACTTCAAAATTTAAAAAAAAAAAGAAAAAAAAGATACACTGGACTAAAATTTACGCAAGAGCAACATAAAGAGTTGTTCTTCATTAATCAATAATTTTTCTACTGTTCCTTCTAGATCCCAACAAGATTCTCACACATCACATAAAACGTATAAGCACTATTATAAAACAAAATCTGACTGCAACAAGAAATAAGATACTGTTCATGTGATCTTCATTACTTAAGTGCCTGTGTTGTGAAATTTCTTACACCATGATATTAATTGTAAAGTGAATGAATTCAAAACAGTTGTAAAATAACACGACTTTCAGCATGTCAGAATTCAACTGAAATTTTGTGATATAAATTCAACATCTTCATGTGATCAAGCTCCAAACTTCTCTTCGTCCAAGTATCTATCTTTTAAACTGACCTTTTCCTTCTGGTTGACATCAAGTACTTTGTTTAGTTTAAGTTTTAATTCTTTAAGGTATACAAGAAGAGTTTTTTATTTTCAAATAATATTGAATAAACAAGACTAGATTTGACTGTTTATTGATATTACAATAGTGTGTTCAAAAATTGGGTAAGAGATTTGACAGTTTTAGAGAAATGTTTGGTCTGAAATGTAAAAAAAAAAGAATCCATGTCGGTAAGTGCTATAATGAGAGGCCGACAGGGAGGGAGAGTAACTGGTGGTTCCTTGACATGTACTTACAAGGTCCAAGCAGGAGCTCTGTAGTACTGCCAGCTACCAGTTTTGGGGATATAGTCCTGAAGTATCCATGGACTTTTAGTTTTACACACATTCTCAGCCACAAAACAAATAGTTAAAATGCAAGCCACAGGTTTGACAATGATAAGAGAACGAAAGTGGCTATTGGCCCACCAAATGAATTGAACTCCAACAGGTGCAAGGCGTTTCAGCCCTGTGTTTTCGGAAAGGCGAGAAAAACAAAAGGGACAAGATAACGATTAGTTGCCTTTTTTTTCTGTGACTTTCGTTTGTCTTGCCTGTGGAAGATATGGAGTTCCAAATAACTTGTGTCTTTCTTGTCGTTTGTTTGTTCTGTTTGTTTGGCAGGCTGTTAACCCACATTTGTTCTGGGGTTTTTGTGTGTGTTTTTTTACCTCATGCCTGTATTCACTCACCTTCCTACCTATTCATACGTATTACGTTTGCAGTGCTCCAGTTCACACCCACATGTTGCCCCGGTAGACTGATTATTGGCATCAAGAGGGTGTTGCATGCCTCAGCATCCACAACAATCATATCATACATTCAGATCAACAATTTTTTGTTTTTAACCCCCCAAAAATTTCTGTGTGATGCCAGCTTCTCCAATGATGACGTAAACATCATTGGCTTTGTGATGCAAACAGCGAACATCGATTTGCAGCAGAATGTTTCCATTTCCTGGTATGAGGGCTGGCAGTGTTCCACTGTGCCTGTCAATCTTTAAAAGGGCAGCAGAGTGCCAGATAAAGAGGTGTATTGATTGGTTCTGCTTGACTCCATGAGTGTGGAACAGTGTGATGGTTAGCGATACATTTGTGTATTGGTCCAGACGCTGTTTGAAGTAGGTCTTTGACCACTTTTATGTCTAAAGACAATGAACTGCAGTGTCTCCGTGTGTGTTTCTTGCCAGTTTATCTGTTTTGTTCCCAGCATTCAGGCCCCTGCTCCTATCCTGTCCTCCCTCCTGACCTTTGCCGCTAGCTCTCTCTGTCTGTCTGTCTTTCTGTTTGTGTCTGTTTCTCTGTCTCTCTTTCTGTCTCTGTCTCTGTCTCTCTGTCTCTGTTTATGACTGTCTGTTTTTCTGTCGGTCTGTCTTGTTTTTCTCTCTCTCTGTCTCTCTCTCTCTTACCACCCTGTCCCCCCCCTCACTCTCTCTTTCTCTCTCTCTCTCTCTTTCTCTCTCTCTCTCTCTCTCTCTCTCTCTCTCTCTCTCTCTCCCCTTTCTCTCTCTCTCATTCTTTCCCTTTCTCTCTCTATCTCTTTGAGAATTAAAACAACACAAGTGACCAGTGTGCTAGTCGTCAAACAATTCGTCTGCCCAGTCCAGCTGTCCAACCAGTCTGCTAATCAGCCTGCTCAGCAAACCAACCGCTATAGTCTGGGCACCATTACATCCTTTATGAAATATTCATTGCAGATTCTGCGGTTCATCAGAAGAATCAGACATTATCAATTGTCTCTATGTTAATGTCACCCTTGATGCCTGGTACAGTGAAACCTTGCAGTGAAAACCTCTGAATCAAGAAGACTTTCTCCTTTGAAAGACTTTTCCCTCATAAGTACCTGTCCTAACAAATGCCTTATGCCAACTTGGCATGGAACAGTACCGTATTACCAGGATTCCCAGAAGTGAAGTTCACCGCAATCCACAGACAGGCCATCTAGAGTGATCACCTCTAGTGAGTTCACGACATAATGCCATATCAGAATTAACTCCCTTTTCTCCTTTTCCTCGACGAAGGAGCATGCCTCTTTGTCTTTCAGTTCTGCGATGTTGCAGACTTCATTTCTCATCATGAAGTTCCACAAACACCCATTTAGGTTCACTTTCCCTTGCAGAGCTTCAGATTTTTGTTCAGTCACCATGGGACACTTGTCCCCTGGCAGTTTAAAGTGAAGGGACAAAAAGCAACAAAGGCATGAGACAAACTTAAGTCAGCACCTTGGAGCTTTCATGGAAAATTTGGAAACCGGTTATACTTATAGCCAGTAAGCTCTGATTGTACTTTTCACCCTGTGGATGCAGCATGTGTGTAGATAATCTAAATGTGTGTGTGTGTGTGTGTGTGTGTGTGTGTGTGTGTGTGTGTGTGTGTGTTGAATGTCCATGTATGTATCTGTCTACATTTTTTTAAAACCAAGATGATTCGAGGGTTGACTGCCAAACCCAGTATCTCTCTTATATATATATATGTATTATATGAGATATTGGATTCTGGCAGTGAACCCAATGTCCAAGTGTGTGTGTGTGTGTTTCAGTATGTGTGTGTTTGTGTGTGTGTCATCATGCTTGAAAAGGGTAATGTTTGATTTGCACAGTGCAAAGAGTGCAGTGTGTAACCCTGGAGATGTCACTTGTTTTGATAACAAATCAATCGGAAACTGATATTCATGTCTCCGAATGAACTATGGTAGTGTGGACAGGCTCTATTTGTTGACTTCTGATGTTCCACAAGATCAAGGAAAGAGAGGACAGACTCCATTCTTGGTACTGCCAAAATAGGCACACAATAACACAACCGTAATATGCAATGTGCTCTTATTAAATTTGACATGAAAATGTCACAGGCATGCTGGCAGTCTGAAGCCCTGTTTTTTCTATTGTTTGGCTTTTCAGGAGGCACTTATGACTGTTGATTCACTTAAATTACAGTCTTTTACAGTTTCATCGCAAATAACAGTCGCTCGCTTTGTCATTTGCCATGCTTTTCCAAGTGAACCCCCAAACTTACCTCGACAGCCTCTCCTGTTGCAAGCGGAGCTCTTTGACAGTTTACTTGAGACCTGCATCTCCCTGTACTAGATGTTCCCCATTCTTGTGCGAGGATTTGCTGGGTGCGACATGGCATTTATTTTGCACTTTCGACCTTCGCATCATATTCATTTATGGTCCACCAGTTGTTGTTGCTGTTGCTGTTGTTGTTGTGTTTTGTTTTGTTTTGTTTTGTTGCTGCCCCATCTCGTGTGCTACCTCAGTGGCATTGTGCCCTCACCACTCATTCTAACCTCATCCCTGGCAACCCTCACAGCCCGGCCCGCCACAGCCATGGCACTGCAGAGAGCAGTTAGTGTCAAGTCGTCTTAAGACAGTCCACCAGGAGAGACATTACACTGTTGCCAAGTCACTTCCGTGGTGTTCAGTAGTGCCTGTTCTGATCCAGTTGTGCAGGACTCCACCTACTAAGCCCCCTACTGATTACAATGATTGATTCGTCGCTGAGCTGGCTTGAGTGAGCTGTCCCTCCGAAAGGCGCCACCGCATCCGTCCAGTGACAGTCCCATTAGATGATACTGATAACTTGGACAGATTTCTCTTTTGTTGTGTTTAAATGCTGATCGATGAGAGCGAGGATGACTAGGATGATGCAACAGAACTCTGTTCTGGACTAAGACTTCATGACAGGGCTGGAAGGTGGGTGGAGAATAGGGTGTGGGGGTGGGAATAGTGGTTACCTATGTTGCACCTCATCCATTCTGATGTTTGTCCCTAATTCATCTGCCTACCCTGCCTGTTGCCTTCTTTGTCTGTGTATATTGGTCAGGGCACATGTTGAAGTTACCTTTGACATTATTTGATTTGTGTACAAATGTTGTTGTTTTTTCCTTCGGTATTTTGGGGTGCTTGTGTTTTTATAAGATGGCACCATCAGTGCTCACTTTATGGATCTTCTCCTTTTCATGATCATGCAGTGTTTTATCTTTTCCTGGTTTTGCATACCTTTTGCCTATTTAAGTATTCTTAGCCTTTGAGGGGAGCAGGGACTGTGCATTTTGCCCCAAGACAATTGACAGAGACCTTTCTTAAAGCCTTTTGAGCCTCTGGCAACTAGTTCTCGGGAACAGTGAAGAGTCATTCTCATGTGAATAATATGAACAAAAAAAAAAATCATTATCTCTTCTCCATGATGAGCATGCTCCCTCCATCCTACTCGGTATTCAGACATTTGTTTGGACTGGTAATTATGAGATAAAGGAATTTTACTGCTGAAAGTAGTTATATGATGTACTTACCAGTCCAAACACTAGGATGCCTCCCGTCTCACGGTAAGTTGGAAAAGGGTGCAAAAAGCAAGCTGGTTATAATATTGTGCATTGTTGGGAACTTATCAAGGGTGATCACTCTGGTTGGTCTATCTGGGGATTAAGGCAAAGTTAGCTCCTGCTCTTCCGATGGGGGGAGGGAGGGGGGTGGGGGGGGGGGGGGGGTGTCCTAATGTAATATGGCATTGTCCTCTGCCAAGTGGGGATATGGCATTTGTGTGGAAAGGTATCATGAAGCTAATTGTAGCAGCACAATTCCTTTTCTTTCTTTCTTTCTTTCTGCGTACGCAGGCTGATACTCCTGCGGACACTCCCTGTATAGCCAGGCAGTGGAGTTTGTGTGTATGACCTTTTTTTATCCCGCCATTAAGGCAGCCATACTCATCTTCAGGGAAGTGCATGCTATGTGTCACGTGTCATCCATACCAACGGCCAAACTGGCCTTCTCTTCCGAAAGTTGGTGATGGGATTTTACGTGTGTGCAAGATGTTATGCGTGCGTTCACACATGGAACCTCGGTTTATAGTCTCATTCGAAGGACTATATGGGGAATGGAGTCAGAACCAATGTTAACTCCCAGGGAAAAATCCCCCTATACCGAAATTCGAACCCGCAACCCCAGGATCACGAGTCCGGCGCTCTACCAACTGAGCTATCCGAGCCCCCAATTCCTTTTAATCTTGAGCATAAAATTTGTGTCTTGGTCTGTTGTTTCTAGGCACAGGAAAGTTCGCTGTTTTCAAGAACCCAGTTTTGCAGGATTTCTTGCGATGATTGCTCAGCGAAAGAGTTCTTTCCACTGTATAGTGCAGTGGTATCTGTATTCATTATCTGTGTCCAGATCCTTCAGTTTGTTGTTCTATGCAAACATAAAACAAACAAAATACCATGCAAATGTCAACAACAGTCACAACAAATATAGAATGTTCCAAAACAACACTAGTGCAGTGAATTCTGCTTGAGGAAGATTTGTTTCACAGCATTTTATTGCTGTAACAGTAATAGAACTGGACTGGAACTGAACCTTGCTGTCTCTAAGTCAGTAATGAAAGCATTTTGAACACTGAACACGCTAAGAGGTAGGGGGAAATTGTGGGAGGAAAGCAGGAATTGAAAAGAGAAAAGCAGAGAGGAATGCATTTACACACGCCTTCACCTGCATGCACATGCTTGCATGCATGCACACACTCTGGCATAGTGCACTCTGTGTATTAATTGTATGATAAACAAGGAAATCATATGAAAAAAGGAGTGAGCAGGGGGTACAAACAGTATTTTGAAAATGTTTTCATGTTCTTTCTTTCTTTGTTTCAGGTGTATTAGAAGAGGCAGAATTCTACAACATAACAGACTTAATCAAACTCGTGAAAGAGAAAATTAAGGAAAGAGATGCAAACACGAGTCAGGTGTGTATGTGCAAGATTTGTTATGTTTTGTATGTGTACATGAATACAGCACAAAAACACACACACACACACACACACACACACACACACACACACACACACACACACACACACACACACACACATCATTACATAACCCGTCTGAAATCACTTTAAGTGGGAAGACATAAAATTGAAGAAGAAGAAAATGAAGGAGAACAACAATAACAACAACAACAACAACAACACACACACACACACACACACAGGCACACACACACACACATACACACACATGCACTCTTACACACACACACACACACACACCACACACACACAACACACACACACACACACACACACACACACACACCATGCTTCTATGCATGAATGCATGGACAGACACACACAGGCATGCATGAACACACAGGGAATGAATATACTGCAGTTTGTTGTGACTTGTAATAGAAATGAACTGGATGATTCCCTTGCATGCTTAGAAATGGGGATTTTCTGAAAAGATTTTTTTGTTTAGTAAAATTTTACAATGTTAGCTATGTCTGAACAATTTGTTTCATGGTGCTCTGTTGTCTTTTTAAGTCCCTTTGAATTAGTGTACACAGCATAGTGGAAACATCCTCTGCATTCTATTTTTTGTTTTGTTTTGTTTCATTCCATTAGAGAAGTGGTGAGGAATGGAGGAAGTGGGGAAAGACAGTGTTGTTCTTTGATGGCAGTGCACAGTCATGGAGATGGAACAGGCCAAAGTTCGGCTAGTCCTTCCTGTAAATCCTTAAACTGATAGCTTCAGTTAGCTTCGGTTGCGTCTATGGTGATGTGTTGAGGCTACAGTTTCAGGTAGAGCAGCAACGTGTAAATAAACATTTTTCTTCTTGACCAGGTGGAAGAAAAACTGACTCGCATCGGCAGGCAGCAGTTAATTTATTTTGCTGTGATACCCAATCTGTGATAGACATAAGCCAACTTATAGAAATCAAACAAAGAAAAAAGAAAGATCAGTTCTGGTGTGCAGTGAAACATTGTGTGGAGTCCACTATTGATTTCACATGAGCAATTCATGAGGCTGTTGAAGTTGGGTGTGGCAGGCAGGTGGCAAATTTAAAGCTTACTGGGATCATATTGCAACCATTCGAACAGAAAGGACAGAAATTCTGCTTTAATCTGAACAGGGTCATGTATCAGTGCTGTTTTGGCTAGCCAGAGAATTGAGAAAGCTGTATGAGATCATGAATCAATTCAGCATAACCTGGTGAGAAAGTTGAGACAGCATACTGCAGAAAATGTTTAAGATGATTGTTGTATAAGCCAGCCTGCTGAGAATGAGCACTGCATACATCTTGAATGTGAATACCCTTCTTGCCAGACAGAACTGCATGTCAGGCGTTCTTTGTAGAGGCACAGGGGAAGACATCTTGGTGAATTAAGGAGCAGAACTTTCCAGTTGCCTTGGTTAACATATGGGCAGATATAGGCAAGTAGCTGAGTCCTCTTATGGACAGTTGTGTTAGCACGGAAAAGATCCTGTAATCCATGCCATTGTTTAGTGGGTGAAAGATGGGAACACCACTATGCAGGGTTTTCCACCCTGCTGACTGAAATATACTGAAATTTAATGATCAGACAGCAGCATCAACTCTAACACTGTTGTTCATATGTGTGTCAGAGATGTGATTTCAGATCCAATTCAGGTATGCAACACTTGGCAAGGGAAACAAATGTAACTTACTGGTAACAGGTTTTGACTGTTAAGATTGCTTCCCTTAGTACTTTTCTGTGGCGTTTTTAGTACCTTTTTTAGGTAAAAGAAAAAAAAGCCAGAGAAGCTTTGGTTCAGTTGGCTTTGAATGTAGCCAACTTTCAAACATGCAATTTGTACTATACTTGGGATATTTGTTTCAGACATACATGAAGAATGTTTATCGAGTATGCAATGCTCAGAAGAGGAGCTCACACAGATGGTGTCTACAATGTCAGACGGCTGGAAGTTTGAACAGGTGAGTGAAAAGTCTGTGTGTGTGTGTGTGGTGTGTGTGGTGTGTGTGCATTTGTGTATGTATTTATGTGTTCTTTTCTTTGCATATATCTGTTTTTTTTTCAATCTGTTTATATAAATGTGACACTGCACGCGAAAATCATGGATAAGGGTCAAAATTCAAAATGAGATTAAAATTTAATCTAAAAGAAGAGATCATTCTGAACAAGACACAAAAAACAGATTTCAATTATCTTTATTACTTTCTGAGATACACGCGTTTGAGTCTCCAGGTGATCGGTGACCCGTTTTGAGAAAAATCCATTTAAAGTTTGGTAAAATTCAAATAGTCCTAACTAATTTTCCCAAGCATGAGACTGGTTACTATAATATCAAGAATGACCCATAGAACTTAGTTAACAAACTCAATTCCACCAATTAATTGCTGTTTTGATTAAAATTTCATTTGAAAATATTGGTTACTGGGCTTAATGATGGGCGACACATTGCATTCAAACTTTCACCAAAAAAAATTGTAAAAAAAATCTACAAGTCAGAATCACTTCAAATTTTCAGCAAACATCGTGGGTACCTGTGCTTTAATCTGCATAAGTTAGTTTTTAAAAAACCATGTTATATCTGTGAGCCACCTCTGTGATGAGTCAGTTCAATGTTAATTTTGAGGATAGTTACGAGCTAAGTACATCACAAACCATCACCATAATAGCACTGTCACCAAATGACACTTTCACAATAATCAATCACACACTTTCAACCTTGGGAAATTATTGTCTTTGTTTCAGAATCAGTCTTACACTCCAGCACCCAACCCCCCTCCCAAGCCTAGCGCACCCCCCCCCCCCCCCCCTCCCCCCACCCGCTGCAACAATCAATTACAGCAATGGCACAATCCCATTTGAAGCTGCACAAATGCCTTTTGAATGGAGTGTTTTTTTGCACTGAAGTCACATGTCTGTTTTTTCTTTGACCCAAGTCCTCTTTTGATTTTTTGGTCTGCCTGGAGTCCTGGCAGGTGGTGGGGTGCAGTCTGGCTGGGGGATGGTTTTAATGGACAGGGGAAGGAGTGGAAACTGAGATGGGGTAACCTTTCCTGATGTTTTGAGACTGAGAGGTTGTGGGCACACCAGATCTCTCTTATCTGGTTCACAAACTCCCTGATCTCATTGAACAAGTACTCCTGCCTTGGTTCACTGCTCCTCAAGACCAGTTGGGTTAATGATGGGTGGGAGGTCATCAGTGGGGTAGTGGGCTGTTTCAGTCAGCTCCTCAGGTGCAAACTGGAGATAGCAGGGCTGTCCGTCATTCAGCTGGCAGGAACAGGAAAACGCAACAGACAGCTTGGCATCTGGCTTTCCTGCATTAGCACTGAAGCAGGCCATCCCCTCTTCAGCACCACAGAGGTCCGCTTTCAAAACGACTGGTGGACGAATCACACAGCCCTCAGCCTCATCAGCTGGAAACACACAGAACAGATATTTTGCATTCAATGAAACTGAAAATAGGAAGGCTCATTTTCCTTCAATAAAACCACACACATGAAATAACACACACAGTGACACACACACATACTTGCACACACACAAACACATAACTGACATATATAACGACAATGATTTTGAGCACACACACCCCTTCCCTAATGAAATCACTACACACACACACACACACACACACACACACACACACACACACCAGTCACAGTGACACACTGACAATGACTTACAGCCTTACCCCCATCCCTTACAACTACCCCCACCCCTCCCCCATGCCCATTCCCCATCCCCTGCCAGTTACAACACACACACACACACACACACACACACACACACACTCATTCATTCACACACACACGCGCGCACACACACACGCACCACACAACACACACACACACACACACGCACATGCACACATAACACACACAGTGACACACACACATTCATTCATTCACACACACACACACACACACACACACACACACACACACATTCATTCATTCACACACACACACCACACACACATTCATTCATACACACACACACACATTCATTCATTCACACACACACATTCATTCATTCGCACGCACACACACGCACACCAACACGCACACACACACACACACACACACACACACTGCATTTTGTGTACAGCCCTCCCCCCCCCCCCCCCCCCCCCCCCCCACAAAACCACAAACTATACCCTATTAGTATTACCCATCTGTACATCATCTGTCATCTGAAATGCATTATACACTACTTCCTCCTTTTTAAAGAGATTTATAGCACAGCATTCCAAACACCTTAAATTAAGTGCCACAATTATCTATAATCTGAGTGTGATGTTTTTCATACTTCCAATCTGGCCTTGGCTTGACAGTGTTGCCTGTTACTAAAAATAGTATCAACAGCATCAGTGTATTTCACTTGTTTTTTAAATCATACTCGACAACTTAAGCTATCATTCACGGAAATCAAGTAATATGTGTGATATCTTTGATCACAATAATTCCTGTTCGCCATACATATACACAAACTTTAAAAAACAACAAACTTATGCCGAAGCGACAGCATTCGTGGAACAATGTAAACAGATCACTTACCAGATTCAGTGTGTTCGTGTTCAGCCCATTTTCCACAGGCACAGGTTGATCATCTTCATCCTCACTACTAAAATCTTCGACTTCAGATTCTCTATTGTCTCCAAAGTAGTCTGTCACTGCTTCAATCAGTTCTGGCGAGGTGAAATTCGCCGTTTCCGACAGCAGCCTTGAGATCTGCTCGCTCGACTGCTTCGACGCCGCCATTGTTGTTCCGTGTTCGAAAAGCACGCTTCAGTTACTCACTTTCGGCAATTACTGACTTCAATGAAAAGACTGAGAGCAATAAAATTTTAGACTTTAACAGTAGAAGTATGCTACTTTCCAAAATAATTCACATCAGAGAACAATCTGTAGCAAATTGCAATGATGTATGCAGCTTCAGTTAAATTTGATCATGGATAAGTCCGCTCTGACCACAGTGATCGCACATCAAATCAGAATTACTACGCATAAACACAAAGACATAGTGTTGGAATGTGTAAAAGTAGGGCTTGTAGACAGTTTACAACCAGATTGTGGTGTTATTCCGCTCTTTCTGACTCTGAGGTGAATGAAATCGTGTTGGAAAGTGGGGCAAACGAGTCCGCTTGTTTCCCACAGTTTCCCATCATTTCCCGACAGGAAAATATTAAAATAAAATACTTTTACTTCGTATTTGTTAATAATACTTGAGAACTTAGCAGATAAAACGTCATACAATCTAAATATTAAAAAATGTCAACATCGATATTTTTAGCTCCAGTCACTTTAACCGCGCGCAGCACAAAACTACCTGGCGACTTATCCATGAATTTTCGCGTGCAGCGTCACATATGTTTATGTGTATATGCAGAGCATGTTTAATTTTGTGGATTTTTCTTGTTGTTGGAGGACATGATTCAATGTGGGAAATTTTATTAGTCTGAGCATCTTGATTTGTACATAGAAATATTCTAATTTCACTCTCAGTTCTCAGTGGTGTCGGTGGGCTATACACAGCATGACTTGATACAAACATGTTTTATAACACTGCACATGTTTTACGAGCTAGAGAACTGGTCATGCATGTAAAACACTTTCCGGATTGGATTCATTCGTTGCAGGGCATGTATACCTGTTACTGTTGTCCTTGCTGACAAGCCACATTGTGCCTGATTGTTACAGCTGGTGAACATAGGATCTCAGTACAACTACGGGTCAGAGGATCATGCCGAGTTCCTGTGTGTGGGATCAAAGAGTGCCCCAGTCTAGTCAACGGGTCGGAGACGGAGCCATCCGATAGGCTAAGGTAAGACATGTTTTAAAGCTGAGCTGTCCAACAGATCAAAGGGAACGCAAGTCGAGGACAGAGCCATACAGCAGAGGAAAGGTGACACATGTCAAAGTCAGAGACAGCCAGTAGGTTAAGGAAAAGACCTGACTAAAGCCATCCAGTAGGTTAAGGAAAAGACCTGACTAAAGCCATCCAGTAGGTTAAGGAAAAGACCTGACTAAAGCCATCCAGTAGTTAAGGAAAAGACCTGACTAAAGCCATCCAGTAGGTTAAGGAAAAGACCTGACTAAAGCCATCCAGTAGGTTAAGGAAAAGACCTGACTAAAGCCATCCAGTAGATTAAGGAAAAGACCTGACTAAAGCCATCCAGTAGATTAAGGAAAAGACCTGACTAAAGCCATCCAGTAGGTTAAGGAAAAGACCTGACTAAAGCCATCCAGTAGATGAAGGGAAAACATGTCAAAAACAGGCCCACCCAGTAGATTAAGGGAAAACATGTCAAAAACAGGCCCATCCAGTAGATTAAGGAAAAGACCTGACTAAAGCCATCCAGTAGATGAAGGGAAAACATGTCAAAAACAGGCCCACCCAGTAGATTAAGGGAAAACATGTCAAAAACAGGCCCATCCAGTAGATTAAGGGAAAACATGTCAAAAACAGGCCCATCCAGTAGATTAAGGGAAAACATGTCAAAAACAGGCCCATCCAGTTGATCAAGGGAAAACAATGTCAAAAACAGGCCCATCCAGTTGATCAAGGGAAAACATGTCAAAAACAGGCCCATCCAGTTGATCAAGGGAAAACATGTCAAAAACAGGCCCATCCAGTTGATCAAGGGAAAACATGTCAAAAACAGGCCCATCCAGTTGATTAAGGGAAAACATATCAAAAACAGGCTCATCCAGTACATTAAGGGAAAACTTAAAGAAACAGGCCCATCCAGTAGGTTAAAGGAAGATATGTCAACAACAGGCCCATCCATACATTAAGGGAAGATATGTCAAAAACAGGCCCATCCAGTAGATTAAGGGAAAACATGTCAAAAACAGGCCCTTCCAGTAGATTAAGGGAAAACATGTCAAAAACAGGCCCTTCCAGTAGATTAAGGGAAGACCTGTCCAAAGCCATCCAGTAGAAGGGAAAACATGTCCAAAACAGGCCCATCCAGTAGATTAATGGAAAATGTGTCAGAAACAGGCCCATGCAGAAGGTAAACCCGAAGAGTGCCTTTAAGCCGTCAGTCAACGCCAAAGTAAAAAATGCTTTCCCAGTGCCCATGGGTCGTCCACTGACGTCATGCATTTTTCTTGAATTTTCATTCGTTACTATTTCTATCAACGGACTCAAATAGAGTGTGCGTAGAAAGCCTTATATGTCTGTAGTCTTAAAATAATATGTAAATGACCACACGTGAGGGGAAAGCCCATTTATTCTCATCACTGACTGGATGACCAGCCAGCACTTCGTCTCGCTTGCAAAGATGGCGGCGCAACCTTCGACAAGCCCAGCGACCAAATCAACGTATTTACACAGCTGAGCAGGCTCTGCTGATGATTTTTGACAGACATTAATCTTTTATTCAACGACTCACTCAAGCATGAAGGTGAGATGATGATAGTGATGGAATTGCCGACCATATTCGTCAGTTATTGAGTAGGGCTGTGTGACCTCAGTGTGTGTTCAGCTGACTGCGTTGAACGAGCTAGCCTAGTGTGTACTCTGCACTGTATGCCAGTGGCCAGTGATGTGACAGTCAGCGCGAGAGGGGAGCGTGGCCTGTTTCACTGGACACGGAGAAGACCTGTTTATGTATTTGGTTTAGCATGTTTGAGAGTGTGGTGGAATTATCTGTCTTATTTTTTCATGCCCTTTCAGGGACATTACTTCATGCAGTTGAACTTGGCTCCCTATGCAAAACCAAATCCAGGTTTCTTCTAGCACAGTCCACATGGCCCATTTGATATCAAGCTGTCATAAGGCAACCCACCAGAGGAGACACTGCACTGCTGCCAAGTCTCTAAAGTTGGTGGTGTTCAGTGGTACCTGTTCTGATCCAACAAATGCAGTACACCTCCGCTTATTAGTCAAGCCCCCACGGATGATGGCAACCACTTTGTTGTAGAGCTAGCATGGTTGAGCATAAAGATCATTTGTTTGTTTGAAAGTTAAGCTTATTGCTGTATATTTTTTGCTTGAATAGGATACGTGCCCTCAAAATGTGTTGATGTCTGTATCTAAGTAGAGTGGGACTTAATTGAAAACAACAACAACTGAGAAGTGTTGATTTGATTAGTTACATCTGAATTTCTGTGCTGCACAAAATAAAAGAGTCCTATTTCACAACTACCTGTTGAAGCATTTACAGTTATATAATGGATACATAGCTAAAGTGGTCTGGTTTTGTTTTTTCTCTCTCAGGTATTGCAATTGAAAGGGTCACGCATGTGAAGCATGCAGGCAGTTCACCAGTGGCTCGGCAACCTGCAATACATGAACAGTTTTCTTCTTCTGTCATCACCACTTGTGGATACCCATGGCGTTGCTGTGCTTCGCTTTCGCTTTCTCGTCAGCAGATCTCCTGTCATCACGCCCTACCACCACTGTACCCTAATGCTCAGAACTGTTGTCCGTTCACCCATTATTTCATGTCACACCTCCACCAAGTGGAGGCACTGTTGTGGACTCTTGCACGTAGAGTGGAGCGTTGGGACAGCAGCCAGATCCACACACTGCTATTACTGCTACCATGACTTCTAGTCCTTCGCTCTCTGTTTTGGCATGGTTGTGTTTACAGATATTCGGAACTTACTCTTGAAGGCAGTACAATCTGAAACTTAAGTTGTCTGCCTCCTTCCTTCTACATTCATTTATGTTTTGGTTTTCTTTCATACTTTTTTTTTTTTTTTAATGAGATACTGCAGAAGTGACAAACTTTAATATCTGTTTTCAGTTCGAACTGCTACTTCTAACTACTTTAAAGGAATAAATAAAGGGAAAAGGTGGCAAAAGGAGTACCTGGAGAGGGATGTCCAACGTTTCGTGTCGTAGACACTTCAACAGGGAATGATAGCTGATGATTGTTGACTTGGGTCACTGAACACAGTTCATGGTTTGAAGGGGTGGAAAGGGCAGAGGTGGGAGTGGTGGGCAATATTGAGTGTAGGGGTGATCATAATTCACAATAGAAATGGGGAGGTGTTAATGGACAGCAAAGGAAGGGGGAGGGAGGGGGGGGGGGGAAGAAGGGAGGGGGCAGGGGGGGGGGAAAGGGGGGGGGGGAAAGAAGAAAGGAGGGGGGGGAGAAAAGGGAGAAAGAGGAGGGCTGATGGTTCATTCCCTGACATTGAGCCCATGTGGGCTCAAGGTGCCAAGGCGCTGTATTAACTGGCAGTCACTACTTTACTTTTCTGTACTTTAAAGGAGTCGGTTTTCTTCACTTTGAGGGAAAAAAATGCGTATTTGATTTTTTAACTTCTTAAACCAAGGGTGGGCAGTTATTGTAGTGGTGGTAATGACCTGGATTTCTCGATGTGAAGGACACTGCCTAGCCAGCGACCAATTCCTTTGTCTGCAACTTCATGTTAATGGGGGAAGATGAGGGTGGTGAGATTCATGGCAGGGGCTGGGCCTCTGAAGAACATTTACTCAGGAGGGAGGAGATGGACTGGCAGAGTAGCGCCTCTCCTCTCTCGTGTAAATCAAAGGTCAGCGTTCATGGAAGACATTGACCACATAGTGTATCTTGTTGCATCTCCACTTTGTAAATCACTTTGTTGACCAATTATCGTGTGTGAATTTCCCATGTTGGTGTCAGTCATTAGTAATCCAGTTTCTTGTGCTAGAACCGAGGAGAGAAGTGGTGTTGGGGGTGGGGAGCAAATAGTACTGGCATTAAATGTGTTCCAGTCAGTTCACAGCGCTGCAGTCAGTAGTAACATGCGGGTTGTCTGGTTGCAGAGTAGGATGTGAGGAGGAGGGGAGGGGTGAGGTGGCAGAACAGAAATGAATACTGAAAAAAAGAATAGTCTAAATGGTCTGATTTTTTTTTTTTTTTTGGTATTAGAGGAGAAACTAAACATCTTATTTTTCAACAGTGTTAATATGTTTCTGTACCTTGATAATTCTGTTACAGATCTTGATGTATAGAATGTATAGCATCGATCTGAGGTTGTGACAGTTGGTCACAAGCATTTTCATCAACACATGCATGGGCACACGTGCAGCTTGAAGGCAGGCACACAGGCAGACATGCATCAAACACACACACACACACACACACACACACACAGGGGTAAATATTGAAAGGTTTTTTAGAAATAGGGTAAGGGGAGGGTATCGAAAGCAGGAATTTAGATTAAGGTGTTATAAAAAAAAAGGAGCATCAAGGAATCCATCACAAACACAGTCACTATCAACTGCTCAGACTGTGCTTTTCATGCATCAACTGCAGACACTCTTTTTCAAATTGTAGACTTGCGCATCACACCTTTTTTTTTCATTTCAAGATAGAAGTCAAGAGCTGAAACCTAATCAGTTCCAATGTGGAAAAGATATATGATCGTGGTGATAATGTTCCTATGGTCCTTTCATTTCTTTATGACTGTCTCTTGTGTAATAATGCTGTTTTCTTTGTTTTTTTAGCCAGTAAATGGTATAATGACCGTGAGAAGAAAAATCAAACTTTTGGGTGTCAGTCCAGTTGTTCCAGAAGCGTTGTGACTTTTTTTTTTCATGAGTAACAAGCTCCACATCACTGTTATGATTTGCTGTCATGCGGGGACATTATGTTGTGAATTCATTTTTGAAGGCATCCCCATCGGTGTACATGGATCATCTTTTCCAGCTGTATTGTCATTGTTGTTGAACATATTAATTGCCTCACAGCTTGTCAAAGGTGGGGTGGGAGTAGAGCCCATGCTCCAAAGTTGATACGGGAGTGTCATCATTGCTCAGGTGTTAAAAAAAAAAGACATCGTCTACGCATTCGTTCAAAGAATACTTGCACATATATATGTTCAGGCATACCCACTTGTTTGGTATCAGTTTTTAAAAAGAAAAATTCAAATCACAGGCATACTCACTTGTTAAGTAGCAGGTTTTTAAGAAGAGGAATTAAAGAATGAATGAACACACATGCATATGCTTACATGGAGAGATATTTCTTACTGAGAAGTATGAAAAGTTTCATATTAGAAACAGTTTACTTTCCCCTTTCTCTCCCTTTCTAGCCCTTCCCTCGTAAGTCTCTCACATCAGTGCTTTATGTCCATGTCACATGCTTTGTTATGATTTTTAATGAAAGGATATGGTTATGATTATGTTAGAATCCAGTAACTCATACTGCAGTCATGATTTAATGAATAAATAATGGACGTCAGTTTCTTACCACGTTCTATGCCGCTAGTAGAAGTAGACTTCACTGTTGAGGTTTCTTGCAGGCATGGTGAGGCAGCTTGTTTTTGTTTTTTTTTCTGTCTGAGTAATGGCTGAAAGTTGGCATTTGAAAATTATTACATGCAGTGGGATGTTCCACCTACAACGTGTTTTGAAATTTACACACTTCCTGCCCAGTTTTTAGAAGTTCCTGGGCATTCAGGTTTAATTCAGAACAGTGATAAAAGCTTCATAAATGTGTTTTTTGTCCCTCACAAAGAAGCATCATTGTGTCAGTCCAGGACAGTCATAACACAGCTAGTGTTCCACCGAGAACCACATGCAACAGTGAAAGCAGCACCATATGTGGGCAGCCTGCCGGACGTATTGATCAATCCATTAGTTGCACGCCTTATATCCATCAGTCTGTTTCATGGACCAGAAGCACGTGGTTGGCAAGGACTAGAGTGGCACAGAGCTCATATGTGATCAAACACCAATCAGATACTGTTTGGGCTGTGCACCAGAGATAATGTACATGACTTGCTTAGACGTGCATCAGTCCTGTGTCTGTGGTCATGCCTTGGTATCAGTGTTGTCATTATATAGTCTTACGTTCTCCAGCATTTCCACAGAGTCAAAAGGTGCACAGTCTCTATTTTTGTTTGTTTTGTTTGTTTTTTTCCCCTGCTTTTGCATAGAATGTAAGCATTGTCAACAGCAGCAATGACGAAGCTGTCTTGATTATTTTTGTAGATCGGCTTGCAACAGACTGAGTATTACTATTTTCCAATGGACTTTAAGGTCATTTGTGCTTAGTTATGTTCATGCTTTTGTCTTGTCTTTCTGCTTTGACAAAGAAGTAGGGAAGTAGTGAAAACAGTGCTAACTAATATCTTCGGTCCTTGTTCTTTGTGTCCAGCTTTCTGTGCGTTTTTGTATGTTAAGGCCCGAGCTTGTGACTGTGTGTTTTCCTTTAACAGTATCATGTGCCTCAATTTGAAAGAACTATACTCATTTGCAATTGGAATTCTGTAGACCCCATCTTGTCTACCTGTAGTGACAGAGTGTGCTGTATAGCTTTACTTCAGGCTGATGATGATCATTTTCATTTGATATAGAGAGGTTGTTGTATTTTGATGCGTGGATTAGTGTGTTGTAGTAAGGTATTTGCAGGGCATTCTCAACCACATGGCAACATACTGCAGTGTATTGTACTGAATGTATACTGGTGTTATGTACTTTGTTTTCCATGATATTGTGATACAGATAGGCCAACAACTTCTGTCTCTACTCCATCCTCCCCAACTCACACCATTGTTATCTACATATCTTTTTAATCTTTAGTTATATATCTTATTTATTCATTCATACAGTATAGTCTGACCCTCAATATTTTCTCAGTTGATGGTGTGTTTTTTTTTCCGTTTGAACACTTTTTTGTGTGCGAGTGTGGTATTATTTTCTTAAAAAAAGAAATAAAGGAACAGTATGGCTCACCTTTCCTTGCATTGCTTTAGCATACTCACGGTTTTCCTTTTGTTCTTTCCATCATAGAGCTTATGGTTCAACCACTTCTGTTGATTTGTTCATTGTTCAGTTAGCATGTGTACACACACACACAAACTATGAACAAATTATAATGAAACTTGCTGGAAAAATTGAAAACGGGCCAAGGACAAACCCATTGACTTTTGGTTCTGATCCATGATGGCAGATCTGGACCAACAGGTAGATCCAGGATCTTTCAGCAAGGTGAAGCCTGTGCAATGGCTGTTACATGTATGAAACAAAGTGTGGTAAAAAGACGTCATGATGACCCAAGCATGAACCCATTCAGTTTTTGTGTGGGTCCAGATCAGGGGACGGATTTAGGGTCAGTTCAGCTGTGGCAGAGGTTTGCATTCCCACGCACCCATCTAGTTTTTAATAACGTTCATCAACATTCATGGTAAAACTATCGTCCTGTTGGAGGATTGTTTTTCATTTTTGATCGATACATTCAAGAAAGTGATCTTTCGAAGAAAAAGGATGTGCTATTTTATTTTCATTTCCAGTTTGCAGTTGAAAATAAAACTTAAATATTGTCTAAAAACTCTAACTTAATTTTTTTTTCTCTGTTTTTTTTTTTTCCTGCAGCAATCAGATCTTTAAATGCAGACATAGAATATTGGAAGGAAAAAAAAAGCAGAAAAGAAATCATGAATTAATAACTACTCTTGTGGGAGCAAGAGTTGCCATACTTTGTTAATTTGTTTTGATGTTTTTTGTAACAGTGTAATTATCTTTCTCTTTTTTTTTTCTTTCTTTCTTCTTTTTTGTTAACTGTGACTTGGCTCAATATTGAGGATATTTCTCAAATTCTGTCTTCATGTCAAACCGATAACAGTTTGTTTTCCTTTTTTCTTTTGTTTTCTACCCCTGAATATAAGAGCAATTGAACTAATTATTTTTCCTAGATTTAAAAGCTCTCAGACTGGGTCTGATGCTCCTGAGAAGAGTGCTAGAGACTGTGCAGGGGATGCTTCGCTTTGTGTTAGGATTTTTTTTTTTTCTTCATTTTTTTTTCTCCATTTTTTTTCACTTTTTCATTTTTGATTGTCTGTGAAAGTCGAAAGTTGAGGACAGCTTCTGTAGATTGTTTTTGGCTTTCGTCATACAACTCAGGAGATGCTTACATGGCCATGTCATACTCCATCATAGCTTTGAAAGGTCACAATTTTTCTCTTTCCTTTCCTTTCCCTCATGATCTCTCTTTGTATATGTGTGCATGTTTTGTTCAGTCTGAATAGTGCGTAAAGTTTATAGATTTACTGCATGCTTGTGAGTCACTGCTTGCTTATTAGTCATCGTGTGTATGTATGTCAGTGTTTGAGTCAGCTTTACCATTGTCTTTTTATCATGGCTTGTCATATATGTAACAGATACAGACTTGGATTGAACCAAGTGTTGATGTCAGCAATTATTTCCCTGTTTCTTTCAGCGCAGCTTCCTGTCAATTGTGAAAACTGCGTGATTCAATTTGTTCAGAGCCTCAGTAAATCTATATTTCACATGCACACTCGTTTCTCACACGGGCACACACACACACACACACACACACACACACACACACACACACACACACACACACACATGCACACACACACACACACACACGCACACGCACACACGCACGCACACATTTTCTTGTTATGAAATTTAAACAAATTCAGTAAATTTCTTTTTTGACATAACTTACCCAGAAAAAAGAAAATTATACATACATAAATCAAGTCACTTTTAGTAGCATGGATTAAAACACGCACACACACACACACACACACACACACACACACACACACACACACACAGATATATAGATATTTATGATATGCACATGTACATACATATTGGAAAAAAAAAGAAAAAAGATGTGCTTGTTGTCGACTTCTAGCAATGACTGGTCATAATATTGCCTAGTTTTGACAGTATTGGTGTTTGTAATAGGTTGTGTCTTATATTTGAATCAAAGTGCTGTGTGTTTGATACAGTTCTTATCTTCGTTTCATTTTGTTTGTGTATATCTGCTGTTATTCCATTTCGTGATGATGTGCAGGAAAAGAAATTGCCCAGTGTGATTGTCATATTCCTTTAAATCTTGGTTCACTTCACCAAAAAGAAATTAAGCATGCTGATTTTTTTTTTTTCAGGCTTCAGATAACTGATTTCATCAGGAAAAGATAAGCAGGAAAAATGCATGGTACAAAATAATATTAATTTTCATCATTCAAAAACAAGTTAGATTTGTTTCTTTGGTTGGCTATGTGGTTGTTGTTGTTGTTGCTGTTTGCTAAGCATTTGTGCTGATTTGATTTACATTGCTTTGGGTATTAGGGTGCTGGGATTTTGGGAAAAGTTAGTTCAGATGTTGACCAATCAAGGTAAGATTACTGATGAAGAATTTATCTCTGAGATTCCGGTGCCTGGTAGGCAGAAATCCAGCAGATGATACATTGCAGTGTTGTGTATATAGTGGCAGGAAAAATGTAGGAAAAATGTGTGACTATTATCTGGGCTCTAGCATATGAATAGACATTCCTTAGTAATAAACAAAAAATAACCTGTGCATGCTCATGCATGTGTGTTTGTATGAGTGTGTGAAAGACTTGTTTTCATGTGTCAGTGTCAGTGCTTGGCACCTCGGTGTAATCTTTTAGTTTGATCTTGTACACATTTGGCATAGGTTTAATTCTCCTCCCCTCTCACGTAGTGGCTATGCAACTCTTCAATTCACATTATTTGTGTTGTGTTTTCATAACATAAACAGTTGTAATTCATGCAAAAAAAACACACAAAACTAACACTTGTCTGTCATGATTAATTAAGCTCATAAGGTACTAATAATCTGTTTTTATTTTTTCATGTGCGTCTGTTTTCCTTCTCCCTCTCCTAAGATTGACATGGTGCTGTTTCTGAAGTAATTGAGATCTACAGACTGATGTGTGTGTTAAGTGTTTTCACCAATGTGTACTCTGACAACTATGTAATAACAGTTTTGATGTCTGTGGTATGACATCACAATTCCCTGTGTAAACAATAAATCTCTTATATAATTTGTGCTTTTCCTTGTTACGATTTCTCTGTTTTGGAAGGTCCTGTTATTTTGTTGTAAATGGATGTGGTGTCAGAATTGTGGTATAGCCTTGCAGGCCAGTCATCACACACACATATGCATTCTTGCATGTACATACAGAACTAGTTACATAGACAGATGGTTACATCTTTGCATGCACATACCTCGCACAGGAAAAACAGAAAAAAAACTTACTCACAGAGACACACATGTATGTACACAATATGAAAATGCATGCAAAAGAGTGTATGTGTAATTACGCTCTTACATACAACTGAACTTACAGTTGCATGAAATTCACACACTTGCGACACACACATGAGCAAAAATTCACACATATACAGAGGCATACAGACATTCCAGAAATGCTCAAACTCAATACCACACTTACAATCATTGGATGCATGCATAACATTCGTAGATATGCATTTGCATACGCAACAAAAGCATGTTTCACTCCTATCGCATAGAGGAGTTTATATCAAATGAAAAATTCATCAATGGTGAAGAAAAACAACTAGCCAAGTCCATCAAAAAACGTACTATTCCTGACAAACCACTTAAAAATCTTTTTTTGAAGCATGTAGGATTTGAGAAAGTTCTTGATCGTCATATAGCAAAAAGGCTCCTGACCTCATGAAGTAAATTCTTCACAGTGATTGGTTGCTTTCACTGAGAAAGATCAAATCTGGTCATTCTGTCTGTTAGTCGTAAAGCTGAGCGAGCTCAGTGGAGTGACATCCCACAACTCTGCAACAAAATCATGCGCGCGCGCGCGTGTGTGTGTGTGTGTGTGTGTGTGAGAGAGAGAGAGATGGCTTTTGTTTACCTCCAGAGTGTAAATATGTAGGCTAGTAAGCGCACACGTGCCTGTGTGCGCGTGCACACACACACACACACAATACACAAGCGTGCATTGCTTTCATCTGGATGAAGGCTTATTAGTGGAGCTTGGCTTGTGTCTGTCCGTCATTAGTATGAAACGGGTACACAACTCTGTGGCATTCTCACCACCAACTGAGGGTTAAAAACAATCCAGCGGCTTCTCAAACCAGCCAACAAAAAGCTAGGAAAATGGAAAGAAAATACCAAAAAGAAATCGTGAAAAAGAAAGATTACACAATTAAAGAGTGAGCAACATAAAACGAATTCTGTGAGCCTACGCTCAAGGATCCAAAAAGAATGGAAGGCAGGTCAAATTGTACCAACAGTCTGAGTGGTTGGCTGTACTCTTAGTAACCCAAGCATTGTCAATAACATTAGCGCTGACAGCAGCGAAGAGTTGCCCAAATGGGCCTTAAAAAACGCAAGTAGTGAGAAAAAAACAATTGCAGCAAACAATTCCTATCTGATCAAGACAATGTTTTGGCAAAGATTTCATTGTGGGAATGAGTGGGGTGGGGGTGGGGGTGGGATGTGAATTAGGGCGGTGAAAGAGGGGGAGGGTATGGGATGAAGAGGGTATTCAGTACTTTACATTGGCAAGGTATTGGGAACATATAAGTCTCTCTTGAAAGCAGATCCCCCTTTTCTCCCCAATACATGTGTTCGTAGCGCGGGCGCGCGCACACACATACACATACATATGCGTGTGTGCGCGCGCGCACACACATTTTAACCGGGCCACCCCAGGTTCACAACTCCCCCTTTTGTCTTTTAAAGCTTATTACATTCTTCTCCGTCCCCGTCCTTCCAATAATAGTGTACACACGTGTGTGTGTGTGTGTGTGTGCGTGCGTGCGTGCGTGCGTGCGTGTGTGTGTGTGAGTGTGTGTGTTTGAGTGTGTGTGTGTGTGTGAGTGTGTGTGTGTGTGTGAGTGTGTGTGTGTGTTGCTTTCGTGAACTCGCTAAACTGGACGGCAGTTCACTGGAAGTCAGTGAAGCAAGAATAATGCAGAAAGCTGTCTGCGCACTTCAGAGATTCTGAAAGTCACCGGGACCATATACAGCGTGTCAAGTATGACAGATGGCCAGTACATAACATCACCATGACATGCCGGTACAGAGCATCACCATGATCTGCTAGTATAGAATATCACCATGACCTCCCAGTATAGAATATCACCATGACCTGCCAGTACAGAATATCACTATGACCTGCCAGTATAGAATATCACCATGACCTGCCAGTACAGAATATCACCATGACCTGCCGGTATAGAATATCACCATTACCTGCCGGGTATAAAATATCACCATGACCTGCCGGTATAGAATAACACCATGACCTGCCGGTATAGAATATCACCATGACCTGCTGGTATAGAATATTGTCATGACCTGCCAGTATAAAATATCACCATGACCTGCCAGTATAGAATATCACCATTAACCTCCCAATATAGAATATCACCATGACCTGATGGTACAGAATATCACCATAACCCGCCGATGCAGAATGTCACTCAGGGTGGATATTCTGTACTGATGTGACATTTTGAACAACATCGTGTTAGCATGTAAAGAGATACAAGCATGCAACGCACTGTAATCTTCTTACTGACACATGCTGTTTGAAAGTTACTGCCCTTTGCATGCTGAAAAGACCATGTGATTTAGAACAAGCTCTATTCGTAAAAAAAAAAAAAAAAAATTGAAACCGTAATGAACTCTGGGACGGAACTCGCAGTCAGATATATCACGCAGTCTGAAACGCTCAGTACTGGAAAATACCACCTTCTCTACAGAGCATGATTATTTTTTCCAGTGTCAGCATTTGTTTTAAGAAACATTGAACTTATTACCTTTCTAGAAAGCTGCCCAGTGAAGTTAATGGACTTCTGCACTAAAGTATGACCTGGACTTTGTTTGGCACTATCGAGGCACGGACTTCGAAGTTGGCACAACAGCGGCGGCACTCATCCCAAAGTAGAGGCAACCAGCCGGCTTCTTGGTAGACTAAGTCGTTGACATCACTTTGGGTAGACCCATGGCTTGCTTGAGAGCTGCCAGCTCAATGCGCTTGAGCTTTTCCCACAGGCTTTGTGAGGTAGTGAAAATGACTTTGTGTCCATAGATCAACCTGGGCTCACCAGGGCACCTGTCAGGTGTATAAGGCTGTTAGGAGTTGCCCACGCGCCTCTCTTGAAAGGGTCTTGATTGTTCTCACTACACACGCATGGCCTTGTTTGCCAGGTTTTGGATATGGATGTGGGCACCCCAGGTTAGATCCTGGGTGATGGTAACGCCCAGAAATTTGACCTCCTTGTTGAAGCTCATTACCGTCACAGTCTTTCATTCCAGAGCGTGGAAAACCCGTGCAAACCTACTTTACCTGTGTTTGTTTCTGTTCTTCCATGTGTGTGTGTGTGTGTGTGTGTGTGTGTGTGTGTGTGTGTGTGTGTGTGTGTGTGTGTGTGTGTGTTGACATTTCCCATAGACGATTTGGTGTCACAAGCAGCGGTCGTTTAGAGTTATGGGTTTGTAATTTATCTCATCATAGAAGAAAGAGTTACCTACTTCTTCATTATTTTTGTTTATTATTCACTGCCTGATTTAAGATTTCCTTTTATAGTTTCTGTTCGTCCGAGTATTTCTTTGACTATATTCAAGATCGAAAAGATTGTGCCAGTCTTGAGTGAACGTTAATTTGTGTTTGCTCGTTTCTCCAGTTGGTGCTGCGTACATGTGTTAGGCACAGGGTATAGGAGACAGCTTGGAACATCCTTTTTTGAAGACGTCTACTCGTCTGTTTTGTGGGCTCCGTGTTGGCATTTTGCAAGACAAACTGGTGCCGTAAGCAGCAATCGTTTAGAGTTATGGGAGTGTGTGAACGCACGCATAACATCTTGCACACACGTCAAATCCCATCACCAACTTTCGGAAGAGAAGGCCAGTTTGGCCGTTGGTATGGATGACACGTTACACATAGCATGCACCCTGCGTGAGAAATGGAAAGAATGAAGGAAGTAAGGAAAATGAGTGATCGATATTGAACGATACTGACTGGATGACACGGGAAACGACTGAATGAAGCGCCAGCTGGCAGCTCTTCAGTCGGCACTACCCAGGTAGGCAGCCCGTTGTGTAAACGAATGTTGATTGTAAAGCGCTTAGAGCTTGGCCTCTAGCCGAGAATAGGCGCTATATAAGTATTCATTATTATTATTATTATTATTCTCTGTTACTCTTGGGAATAAAGATTCTCTCTCTCTCTCTCTCTCTCTCTCCTGCTTGACTACCCAACAAGTCATAACATTTATTAATAGTCTACTTGTAGGTATTTGAATTTTATTACAGAGTGTTATGCTCATTTGTCAGTATGAATGAATTGAAATGATGTTTGTATCACAAAGACAGATTATACGGCAAGAACTTGCCTAATATCTTCATGCTTGAGTATTAACTCTAATAAATCAGTATCTCTCTCTTACCTGTCGTGATAATTATGTGCTGTTTTGCGATGAGAGGTTATTTGGAATAGACCGCACTATACATGAGGATCCTAGCGTGAGGGATGGAGACCCCGGTCAGGATATCCCTTTCATATTTTCAACGCATGTTTCTGTGACGTTTCGCACATTCATGTTGTTGGGTGTATTGTTCAAATGTTCATGTTCTCGTGACGTTAGCTGAACTTTCTCATCCGGGTTACCACAACATGGCGCCTTATTTACATGGCCGACCAGAGAGGATACAAGAATGATTTCCGCGTTTGTTTGAGGTATGTTTTGTCTGACAGAAATGTTGATATGCTATGTTCTGCAGTTTTGATATTCTGCAGGAATTCAGAACGCCATTATATATGGCAAATGAAACTACACATTTGATCATGTCATTGTTGAATGTCGTCTGCTCCCAGTGAATCGGTGATTGCGAATCGCCGAACGAACTGGATGTCTCGTGCACAGTGACAGCCTGAAGCAATGCAGCCGGATCTGTTCGTCTTCAGTGTTTTGGGTCACGTCATCACTTCATTATTGTTTATAAAATGCTTTGCACCATCATAATCGTTTGAGGTTTTTATTTTTTATTTGTTAATTGTCACCGTGAAATGGGTTATTCAGATTATTCCATTTATTAAACTTGCCCTCTTCCGTCTTGTCTCTTGGTTCAGTCTGTTGATGACCATGGGATTGGCATAGATTGTCAGGTTGTTGAACCATGATTGCGGAGTGCTTGAATTTAAATTTCATCTCATTCTTGGGTGTTGCAGAGTTAAGAATAAGCATAGCCAATTCAGCGAAAGGAGGAAGCTCTGTGGGATTGGGACTAATGTTTTTAGCCCAGTGCATTGCACTGGCAGGCCAGGGTGAGGCCCCTCTTCCAGTGGTGGAGGTATTGTGAGTGTGATGGTTTCAAAAAAAAAAAGGGGGTGGGGGGGCGGAGGGGGGGGGAGGTAGAGGGAGAGACAGGGTAGGCAGAAAAGTGAGGTTTTGAGGGATGGGGGGGATGTGTGTGTGTGTGGCGGGGGGGGGGGGGGGGGGGGGGGGGGGGGGAGGAGAGAGGAGGGGCATGGGTTTCCATCATCACAAACTTTCAGAGAAACATCAAGCCGTATACAGACTATAAAGCCATGTGGCCACAGTGCATTGGATTGTGCACCAGAAGATATTGACTGAGGACTGAAACTTACAGCGGAACCTCACTTAAATGTATATTATTAATATGTAATACACTACGGTATTTGAAATAGTGAAAAAAAAAAATTAAGTATTGGTCAAGCATCAGATGAGAACGTATCCATCACAATTTTCAGACATCTTAAGTGTAAATTAGGTATCTTTTGTATGTTATAAGTGTTTTACTACTTTCTGTTGATAAACAGTCTAATACTAGTTCAAGGATTTGTTGGCTTGACCTGGTATACCAGGTTCAGATACATGTATGTATTAGGGTTTTAGGAGCACTGCATATTTTAGAAGCTCTATCAGTGAGCTCTAATAAAATAAACACTTCTTTAAAGTCAAAGAGCATTTCAATAAAATTGCCCAATTATATGTTTCGACATTTCAGGATGAGGGTAGAATAAACAGTAAAGCATGCAAGAAAATGTTTACCCGTACATACTTCAACACTTTACATTATCCGAAGTTTCCATATTGACAGGTGGGAGAATGGAAAAGCTGGGAGCTAGGCCAGAATTAAGGAAGTTCAATTTGAATTCTTCCTGCTAAGATGAAACAACCTGTACTTTTCATAAGTTTTCTTTTGCATCCGTCCAGCCCTGATGTGGCCCTTTGCGGTCGGCTGGGCTATAAGCAACATTATCTTATCTTATCTTTTGCATCCGTTTATTTGTCAGTCCGTTGAGTTAGTCTGGTGGCCCAAAGTCGGATGTCCTTGACCTGCTTTCTTCATTCATCTCTGTCCTCCATCGCTGTAGGTAGGAATTTTCTTGGTATGTTTCTGATTATTTTTTCTTCTAAAGCAGTTTCAACTGAATCAGAGTCTTCTTTCTGCTATTGTTGTTTGCTATTTTGGGAAGGTCTCCATATTAGTGTCTCGTTGTTGACATGTTGCTGCCATGTGATGTTCTTCAAACTCTGACTGTCTGAGCATCTTGGCACATCACTAGTACATGTTCCATCTAGTTTTTCTTCAGAGCTTTTGTCAATGTCCAAGAGCTGGACCCCTGTAACAGGACTGATTCCATTTTGTCTCTGAACTTGTTGCTCTTTTGGCTTGATTTCCAAATTTTATCAAGTTTTTGTAGAGCTGTTCAAGCCTTTGCAATCTTAATGTCTACTCTTTACCACAAGACTACATCAATATACACTATGTAATTAACAAGTTTTTCTTAGGAGAACCAGTAGAAGCTGTTCTGCACAACTCATACTTGCTGTTTGCACTGATGTGACTGGCAATGCTTAAATTGTTATTAAACAATAAAGCTGACCACTTTGATTGTAAACACTTTGACCTCTTTGTATCCTTAGAAATGGATACTAAAGCATTGGCTCAAACGAGTCAAAGATTTCTCCTTATATTTATTACTCTTTGTATGTGTGATATTTGTTTTTGTGCTGCTGTTTTTGGTTACTATTACTAAATACTATGCTTTGTTCTCATCTTACTTTCCAGTTCTTCGCTATCTGCTTTGGGGTACCATTGAAAGTTGTTTTTGAATCCATGGAAAATATTTCTTATTTATTGATGATCTATAGTCCTTTTAATGCCAAGTAAACAGGTCCCCGATGAGTTGATCAGAGGCCAGTGGACAAAAGGCACCTCTTGGTAGGTGATACTAGTAGTTTTGTTTTTAAGGCTGACTTTGGACCATTCCCATAATGATATACAGCTAGTGAAGGAACTATACTTATCAGCGTCCTCGTTTTCATTCTCATCCCCAACCCCTATCCTTAAAAAAAAAAAAAATCAATACAAATTCATTGTTTTAGTGACACGGGAATTGTTAGGCAATTGTTAGGCTGCACTAGTTTTCCCCTATCACTTATTTGAGTGTACCGGTACTGTTTTTTTTACGGGATTCACTCATAGTCTTAGTAAGACTCTTACACACAAAACTGTGTAAAAAGAAAGTGGCAAAGCAAGTTATTTTCAAACCCATGAAGCTTTGTCATCAATTTGATCAAACACTGGTGAGTGAAAGATGAAATCAACAACTGAACAAGACTGACAGTTCACTGAGTATTTTAGAGATCATGTGATCAGTTGATACTAACTTGTTTAAAAAATATTTTGTTTTAATCTTTGACAGTTTATTAGAATAATTTTGCTGACAGTATTAGTAATGTCAAGAAATTATTCTTTGGTTCTGTTTAGAATTACAGACACTAAAAAAGCTGTATAATTTGCAGCTTCAGAAGCTTTGTTTTGCAGTCTGTCTTCTAAAGTGAATGAATTGCCATTGAAATTCAGACATCTCAGTTGTTGTTGTTGTTGTTGTTGTCGTACCCTGGCTAAAAGACTCCAGGGATCATCCAAACAGCCGAAGTACTTGAACACTATGGTACAAATGCATCAGCTGGGGATGAGAACATTACGTGTGTGACCGTTTTTTGATTACCCGCCACATGGGCAGCCACACTCCGACTTCGGGGGATTTTAGAGACTGATAATGTTATGCTAGGAGCTTGTCACAACTGAAGACAATCCCCGCATAACTATGCAGAGCATAACAACATTTTGATGTAGCCTTGGTGTTCTAGCCTATGTCAATTAGCCTGACACAGCCTTAAGCCAATGCAGAGACATCTCAGTGAAACAAATCCATTTATGTGGTTGTCATAGATTATGTGGTTGTCATAGCATTGTCTCAGTTAACTTCTCGGCCATAAGATTTATCAGAGTTTTGAAGCTTTGGGCTTTCATCTATGATCTGATCTTTTTGCTATAAGAAGCAATTTTTTGTTTTTTGTTTTTTTAGTTTTAATGCCCATTGTTTTCCCTTTTTTGTACTGAGATAGATTCACATTTTTCAAGTCCTCTTCTTCTTTCCATTAAAGCTCACTATGTTATTTCGTTACCTTAAAATTTAGTAACAGTGTGACATTTGGACAGGTATCTTGTAGAACTTTGCAGCGAAGTTGCTTGCTCTTGTAGGATACAAACACAATCATCAATTTTGAATAGGTAAGAAGGACTGCCGACAGGGCAGGCAGACAAAAATTTTTCCTGGCCCTGCATAAAAACCACCTGCTTGTCAATCAGTGATGTATTTTTCGTGTAAATAACTTAAATTACTTAGTGACAAAGAAACCAGAAAACCTTATTTATCATTGTGTGCTGTTTTGTTAGCTAGTTGAGGAAGGTAGACAACCAGTGTGCTCCATTCCAATTGGCCATTACCTTTGATTCAAGTCTGCCACTTTGCATGATATGTAGTGATGCTGATATGGAAATGGCTGTTTCATGAAGGAAAGTCATGGTCTGTGGGAATGATTATTTAATATAAGCAAAATTACACGGAGCAGATGATTGAAAAGCATTGCTCTTGCTTGACAGACATTCACCACATACCCAATACAAGTGATCGCTACCCATGGCAGTCTGGCAGCTGGTAGATGTCATTGTCCAGCCATGTGTTGGATGTTTTTGTTCATACAGAAACAGAAAAGTTTGTTTCCTAAAGTCGCAGCTTCCTTGTGTGCTTTCAAATGGACCATGAATCTGATGTGTGTGAATTTGTTTGTGTGAGTGTTTGATACATGTATGTGATGTTTCTTTATATTTCTGGTATTTCTGAATATATAGTGTCTCATAAAAAAATCAGTGTTTTCCACTTGTTAAAGATTTTGGGTGGGGATTTCCAGGATTTTTAATGAGCTGTGTGCTTCTGAAGTTATTGCACTGTTGTGAAAAGATTGGTTTTATGGAATTTCAGCCGTGAATTTTGTTGAAATTATGCCATTTTCTGGCATGAAATAGTTTCTGGGTGGCTTTTTTGAAGTGATAAGCTGGAGAGATTCATACAGTCCTTTTTTGATTACTTTGCAATACGTTTTCAAGATGGGTTACAGAACAGCATTTAAGAGAGAGTGTCTGAGATTTTGGCAATTGTTTGTGTGTACTGTTCTTGTTACATTTTTGTGAAAAACCAGGTATGACACAGTTTTGGATAAAAGGTTTTGTTGAAATAAGGTTATTGACCAGAAATTAAAATGCTCGAGAGTGACGCTTTCACATACAGAGGCCTACACACATGCATACATGCACCCAGACACACATGCAGACAAGCATGCATGTGTGCATCCAAGCAGGCACATGTATGCATGCATATGCATGCTCTGTCTCTCTTTCTCTCTCTCTCTCTCTCTCTCTCTCTCTCTCTCTCTCTCTCTCACACACACACACACACACACACACACACACACACACACACACACAACACACACACACACACACACACACACTCACTCACTCACTCTTTCTCTCTCGGTCTCTTTCTCTCTCTGTCTCTGTCTGCCTGTCTGTCTGTCTGTCTGTCTGTCTGTCTCTATCTTTGTCTCTCTGTCTGTTATGCACACACGAGCACACAAAGGCTCATGATGGAGGAAGAACAAAAAAGTTGACTTAATGGCACAGACTGAAGCAGTTATACATATGTGTCAGCATGTTTTTCACAAGATTTTCATGGTTTAAATACACGTGATTTATGTGCATGCTTTAGGATAAGGAGGACAGATGGAGAGAACAGGCTGTCAGTCTTCAATGAAGTTTTCTCTTAGTTCTGCAATCTCTCTCACTCACTCTCCCTATGTCTAGAGCTCTCTGTCTGTCAACTTTTTGTTAGAGCTCTCTGTCTGTTTGTCAACTTCTCATTCTTTCTCTCACAGTTTGTCGTTCTATTTCTGTGTGTTATAAGAAAGCAAAACTGGGATCTATTTGCAGCCACTATTTCTAAGGAATTCCAGGACACTGATTTTCTTCAGAGTCCGGACCCAGCAGAATCTCTGACTAACACTGTGATCAAATGTGCTAAAGCCTGTATTCCAGTGTCTTCGATAAACTTCAAATGCCAAAAACACCCTGGTTCGATTCAGACTGCCAACAAATTTCCAAAGTTCGAAAACGGGCTCAGCGTCGGGTATACCAACGACCTTCGGGTCCCAACGCTCGAGCCATCAGAAACTCCGTGCCAAATCGAGACACACTTTTAAAATCAGTAAACGTCAGTCCTGGAGAAGCTTCTGCTCCAGGCTGACATCGAAAACTTCCAAGAAAAAAGTGTGGAACATCATTAAGAAATCAAAGGGAAGAACACCTGTCCCACTGTGAACCATCTCAAATTTGCTGACTCTTTAATAACGGAGAAGAAAGCAGTTGCTAATCTGCTGGCTTCAACCATTGAAAAGAATTCCCCCTCTTCTAACAAATCAGCCACTTTTGTCAAAAGCAAAGCCCTTAAAGAAAAATCACCCTGCAACTTTTCGTCAGACAACATGGAAGACTACAATCTTCCTTTCACGTTAAACGAACTGAAATCTGCCTTACTCTCTTGCAGCGATTCCTCTCCAGGTATAGATGAAATCCATTATCAACTATTGAAACATCTTCCGCAAGAAGGTCTGAACATACTGCTACAGGTATACAACCATGTGTGGACTACTGGTTTCTTTCCACCTTCTTGGCGAAAAGCTCTCATTTGTTCCATCCCCAAACTGGAAAAGATCTTTCTAACCCACCAAACTACCGTCCCATAGCTTTGACCAGCTGTGTCTGTAAATTGATGGAGAAAATGGTCAATGCTAGGCTCATGTGGAAACTGGAAACCGATGGCCTTTTGGCGAAAGAACAGTGTGTTTCCGCAAACATCGGACTACAGTTGACCATTTGATTCATCTGGAATCTACACTTCGGAACGCCTTTCTGAACAAACAGCATGCAGTGGCAATTTTCTTTGACTTGGAGAAGGCCTACGATACCACCCGGAAGTCGGGGATACTTCATGATCTCCATGATCTGGGTTTTCGAGGTCATCTTCCGCTTTTCATTTCAAACTTTTTTGGCAGAACGACAGTTTCAGGTCTGGGTTGGCACCACTCTCTCTGATGTTCACGAGCAGGAGTTGGGTGTTCCACAGGGGAGCATACTGTCTCCTGCCCTCTTTAGCATCAAGATCAACAACATTGTTAAATCAGTTCAGCAGGGTTCAGACTGCTCATTGTTTGTGGATGATTTTGCTGTCTACGCAACTGGAAGCCTGTACCCGAGTGTCCAGCGCAGGCTCCAGCTTTGTGTAGATAAAATCCATCAGTGGGCGGATGAAACGGTTTCACCTTTTCTTCTACAAAGACACAGTGTATTCACTTCCATAATTTCCGTCAGTTTTTCAGATCTGAATTC
>CM031596.1:65477766-65528785 GCA_018398815.1 Conus ventricosus | reverse complement strand
GCCCTCAACCAGTTTCGGGCGAAAGTGGCCCAGAATAAAGGTTTTCCTGTTCTCTGACAAGTAAGACTTCAATAACCAAAAAATAACGATTATCTACAAACAAACATACTGTGTAGGGTTATCCGTTTTCAATACTAATTTACTAAACTTTTCAGATTTTAATTTTTGCTTAATCCTGTGTTTTTCCTGGTCATTTTCAATAACATCATTTTCGCGCAAACATTCTTCAAATGAGTCTCTGTCTTTCATGTGAAATAAAACTACAGTCTTTAACTGTTCTCTAAAGTCTTTTAAAACTGAGTTATATTTTTGGCATAAAATCCACACACTTATCCTAGCATGCCTTCCACTGAAAGCTAGTTTTGACAAAGTGTTTCTCTTTTTAACTATGTCTCTTTCTGCCGAGCAGTCATCTATAATAAATAGTGTCTGCGTTCCCTCAAACAATCTATAAAACTGTTCTAAACACTCACTCAGTTTATTGCTAGGATCAACTAAATATATTTCATCATCTGTCCATATAAACCTTCTATCATGATATGCTTTGTTCCATTTAAGTGTTGGACAGAAAACCACAAAATGATTAAAATTAAAACGATAAACTGTTTGTAACAGGTCGAGGAAAAATTATTTTTTTTCCAAAAACCAGTCTGCCCAAAAATTTCAATGAGCAATGGGAGTTTTTGTCATAAATTTTAACGTTTCCATAGTTTTTTTTTTTTAAACAAATTTAATCAAATTCCATTATTTTTTTTTATCATACTCTCCGTCAAAACTTGTTCATATAAAAAAACCCAAAAATAGGCCTAAATGTGTAAGAAAAAACCCAATTTAGTTCTGTAAGAATGTTTTTTTATTAATCAACATTAAATTTTTGGTTCTTGTTGTTATGATTTTAAATATCCTCCCCAAATGTGAAAAAACACGATGGTAACTTTAAGGGCTTTTAAACGCTAAGTTTTCCAGCAAAATATTAATTTTTTTTAAAAAAGGGTCATCACTAACGCCCAAAACCCCATCCCTCTCCACATTTTTAAAAGAAAAAATTTCAAATACTTTGTGAACGGCCCTCCAAAATTTTCTGTTTGGAAAAACTGAAATTTTTGGGTAGAAGCTTTTTTTACAACTGTTCTTTCTGGGGGAGGATGAAACTGCTTTTTCCCATACGGCGTTTATTTCAATTTCTTTCCGACATTGTCTCCGGCAAAAAGGCTTACAAAAAAAGGGGCCAGATTTTAAATGTTTTTCTGAAACTTTTTGGGGCTAAAATATGAAAATTTGGCTTAAAAATTAAAATTTTTTAAATGCCCCCATTCAAAATAGGGTTTTAAAGTGCCTTTTGAGGTCATTTTTTTCGAACTTTTTTATATTCATACGGCCAACTTATTTGCCTCAATTTTGCGCAGTTGTTCAAATTTTAGTTTGGGGGCGTCCCCCAACCCTTTGCGTTTATAATCACCACTTTATGTCCCAAAAAACCCAAACAAAGCGCCAAATCTCCCCCCTTTTTTTTTTTTTTCAAAGCCCCGGAACGTCTGAAAGGGTTTTTTAAATTTAAAAAGGGAAAAATAAAACCTTACAGGCGCTAATGAAACTCCTGATTCTTCTGCCCACGCGACATTTTTTTTTAGTAACGTATTTTTTTAAATTTCCAAAAAATGTGCGGTTATCCTTTTCACAACTTTCCCCTTTTTGGGCCCTTGATTTTTATTTTAAATGATCCGACCCTCCCACAAACTAATTTTTTTAAAACTGAAAAATGGGGAAATTGCAAAATTTTCATAATCCAATATGCAGTTTTCCCTGAGGGAAGAGCTCTTAAAACATTGAGGGTTTTCCATCATATAATTTTCATCATGCCAGTTTCGTCCAAAAAACATAAGAAATGAATGTAATGCAAGATGAGCGGAACTTCCCCCTCATAATATTTTTGGTCGGGAACTCAAAATCTAAAATTTTTTCCCCGTAAAGCCTAACTTTTTTAGCTACTCTTTATCAAAATAGTAACCCCTTTCCTTTTTCAGGCTTGAATTTTTTAACATTGTTTTCAGTTTTGCATTGAAAGTTTGAAGTAATGTAAAAAGTTACTCTTTGCTTCTTTAGTAGCAAAACCCGTAAAAACCCAAACAGGATTTTTTAACTGCAAAACCTTTTTTCCCTAAATTTGCCCAACTTTTAAAAACCCTTATTATTTCTTCCGGGTTTCATTATTTTAAACCAAAACGATTTTTTAAAAAAAATTTTCATGGGCGCGACCTTTTGGGCCCCGAAATTTTTTATCCATAGAAATTTTTCCTAAAAACAAAGGGAAACGGCTTGTGTTGTTATTGTTACAAACATTTTTTAAAAAAAATTTAAAAAATGAGTGCATTCAAATATACAAAGCAAAATTTTCTTTTGGGGCCGCACTACAATCTTAAAAAAAAGCAATTTAACCCCTTACTTTGCTGTGACCCGGACTGCCTCTTTCATAAAAAGGGGAGTACCCCATTGAAGACCCAAATTTTAAACCCCCCCTTTAAAAACGACCACTCAAAAAGCGGGGTTTAGTCATCCATGCAGTTTTATCAAACCCAGTTAAACTTTGCTGTTTTTTGGGCGAAACAACTGGGTGTGGAGTGGCGAAAAGCTGACTTTTAAAAACACCAAAAACCCTTTGGTGGGGTCAGGTACAGTTTTTTAAATTTCTTTTACCCCAAACAACTATTTTGACTAAAATGCAAGCTCCAAAAACCAAATGACAAACCCTTTTAATCCACTCAAAAAACAGAATAGACATAAAGCTTTTGAAAGGATCGAAACAAAATTAAAATTTTAAACTTTCCAAGCCGGGCTTTGAAAAAAAAGGGTTGGGACTTAATAAAGGCCAAAGGCCCCTTTTAAATTTTGGGGGAAACGCACAGAAATATAACTATGACGGGAAACCCTCCATTAAAAAAACTTTTTTTTTTGGGGCCCAACTTTTTGGGGCCCGGGGCCCCTCCCAGGCAAGACCCTAAAACAGCAAGGGGAAAACCCTTTTTACCCTAGACATTTCAAAAGGGCCAACTAAACGGGAATAAACAATAAACGACTCTATTCGTACTTACGTTTGGTGTTTTCTTTTTTTCGCAAGCACAGGCGAGATCGACCCAAAACTGATTTTTTTCAATTGGCATTGACGCACAAAAACAATACTTAGCAAATTTAGGGGACGCCTTTAAATTCTACAGTTTTTTTTACCTTAAAGTTTTCAAAGGAAAACCAAAAAGTTTTACAATACCAAATCGAAAGAAATTTCTTTTTGGGGGAAAGGTTTTATACATCCCCTTCCCCCCCTCAGACCCAAAATACAAAAAAAACTATAAAAAAGAAATCTTATGGGCAGGAAAATGAACAAAAGGGTTTGGGGAAAAAAACGACAAAAAATTCGAGCCAGTAAAAAATTAAAAACAATAAAAAAACCCCCCCAAGATTTTTTTCTTTCCAAAATCCCCGAAGCCCAAAACCCCCAAAGTCTTTGAAGACTAAAGAAAAGGGCCGGGGACTCGTTCCGTTTCCCCATGAAAAAATAAAAAGAAAAGCGCTTGTTTTTTTGGAAAAAACGGGCATAGATTACGGGGTCTTTATTTTACTAAATTTTAACCCCGCAATGAAGAACCTATCCCCAAAAAGTGCCGCCTAAACCCAACTACTTTGCTTCCCGTAGAAAAAAAGCCACGGACAATACCCCCCAAAAAATTCCGGTAAAGCTTTTTCCCGGTTTTAACCAGCAAATTTTTTTTAAAAAATAAATTCGAAAGAGATCAAGCTTTTTTTTTACCCATTTTTTTCCCCCAAAGGTGGGGGCGATGGCGGGGGGGTATTTGAATTTTTGGGCCCCGCCGCCTGAAATAGCCAACCCCAAATGTACTTTTGAAAATCCAAAGGGGGGGGAAATAACCTTGCTAATTGACTCCTTGTCTCAAAACGGTTCGAAATTCGTTCTGCAAGCGTTGGTCTTCAAAAAATTTTTTTTTCGATAGTTTCTCTTATTCAAACCTTGAGTTCGAAATTTGGGCCCCCCTTTAGTATAAACGTTTCCCAGTCTTGCTGTTTTTTTTCTTGCTCAGTTTTTTTAGTTTTTGGGGGCTTTCTTTCTTTAATCCATGCCCTACATGCGGTCCCCAGTCTCGGGCGAGTTTTTTTTTTTTCCCTTTTTTTTATATGCTCATCTAGTTCACCAAAGTTTTGCTAAATTTTTTGGGTTAATTCGCCTTTAGGGTTCTTAAAAGGGCAGATCAAGGGCCGTTTTTCTCGCAGGGTAGGGGGGAGTCGTGTATGGGTTTTTAAATGCTTTTCTTCTAAAAAAAACGGGTTTTCGTTTCTTTTGCATTTTTTAATTTCATCGGGCCGATTGATTTAATTCTTAAAGTTCCCAAGTTTTTTTTTTTGGTTAGCTTTTGGGGAGTTCCTCAGTGTGTTTTGAATTTAAAACTGCCTCCCCCCTTTTAATTTTTTGGGCCTAAAAAAACCCCAAGGCGATTTTGATTTTTTTAAACACTGATCTTTGTATAATTTGTATTTTTTTGGGCTAAAAACTTTGAGGGGCCCCTTTTTAATTTTTTTAAGCCGAACAAGTTGCCTTGATCGTTTTTTACAGAAAAAAAGATCATTTTTTAAATTTCAAAATCTTTGGGGTCTTTTAAATTTCGGGAGGTTCTTGACCTAAATTTTTTCGTAAAATAAAATTTAACCTTACTTTCTTTTAAAATTCTCCCGCATGAGAGAAATTGGCAGGGCCGTTTAAAAGGGGATCTTTTTCACCCCTGCCCGTCCCCCAATAAAAAACCCATCAAAATCTTCTTCATCTTAAATTTCCTGCCATGTTTTTAAAAAATTTTTTTTTTGGGTTTAAATAAAAATGTCCCAACCCAACATCTCGATTCTTGACCCCATAGAAACTGAAAAAACCCTTTTGGCGGGAAGGGAAATAAGCGGACTATTACTTTTTCCAAATAACCATCTACTTTTGATGAAAGATCTTTTTCCCTTACTGTAAAAATTTCCCAACCAGGAGAAAATAAACGTGATTTTTCCCAGGCTCTGCGCGTCTTATTTTCCCAAAATACGCTCGCTTAAACCCACAAAAAAAACCAAAAAAAAAAAAAAAACATTTGTAAGAATCGGGGGCGGGCAATCGTTAAGAAAATTTCTAAAAAACTTGAGGGAAAAGAAAATATTTTTTTTACACAATGCAGCCCTTTTTTTTAAACCCAAATTCTAAACAAGGGCTAACCGGGACTAAAAGGGCTGATTTTGGGCGTTTAAAGGGAATAGAAAATGAAGAATACTAAAACAAAAAGAATAGGTGCCGCAGAAACAAAAGACGGAAAAAAGAAAATTGGCTGAAAATTTTTGCTTTTGGGAAATCGTTTTTTCCACCCCCCAAAGTTTTTAAAGTTTTTTAAAAAGGGCGCATCCCCCAAACTTTCAAGGAGCTTTAAAAAAGAAAAGACTGTCAAAAGAACAAACCCTTTTAACAAATTTACAAACGTGTTATCAGATCAACAGACCCCGAAGCAAAGTAAAAGCATTTCTGACATCTCTTAGATTTTTTAAGTTGTTACACCCCAAATTTTAAAGAAAGGGCTTTTGAGCAAAATATAAAGTCAAAATTACAAAAAATTCCCGAAAAAAAAGGTTTCATTAAACAACATTCCTAGAAGCGGGGGCAGACGCTATATAAATTTTTATTTAGCGCCTCAGAAAATTTTCGCTTAAAAAAAAATTTTATTGCTGGTGAAGAAAAAACCCTTTTTAAAAAGGGGAATAAAAAGGGTTTTTTAATCCAAAAAAAAAACGAAAGAACAATTTTCCGATTGAGGGCAGTCCTAACCAAATCTATGCTAGGGGGCCTTAAAATTTAATCAGCATTTTATGAAATAAAAAACTTTTTTTGGAGGGGGGAGGTGTAGAAACCCAACATTGACCTTGTGGCTAAAGATTTTAAAATTTCCACAGCGTAAGATTTTGATGATTTTTTAAAAAACAACAAAATAGGGTTTTAAATGGTTTGCCCCAAAGGACAACGGGGGGAAAATTTTTTAAACATGAAGGGGGAGAACTTGAGAAAACTTAATAAACAAAAAAATTTGATAAAGAAGAAAAAGCCGAAAAACCCGTTTAAATGTAATTTGTTTTTAATAAATGTTTCGCACTGAATATTGAAAAAAACAGTTTAAAAGATATAAAAATACAAAATTTTTTTTTTTTTAAAAAAAAAACATGTCTGTCGGGTTTATCCAAAGGGCCCCTACAGCGCCGCCAAAAAAGGGATAGTAAAAGCCCTAAATAAAAACCTTCAGTTAACCAACTTTAACACAAATAAACAAAAACAAGAGCAAGACCTTTAAAAAAAACCGAAAAACCCAAACGAAGGTATTCTGCTTTTTTTAATGCTGTTACATATTTTAATCTGGAACACGACATAAGCGCTCTATCAGCGGGAACGAGTTTTGGTCTTTTAGCAAGGGGCAAAGGCCCCCCGCATTTTTAAACCCTCTAGGGGTTTTGTCTTTAGCCTGGGCCTGTTTTCCTTAGCCGTGGGTGCTGCTCCAAAAAAAAAAAAACAAAACCCCAAAAAAAAACAGCTAGGGTTAAACCTAATAACAGCTAAATTTAATTTCCCTTTCGGGCTGATAAAAAAAATAAAGCACAAGTACTCAAACAAAAAAGGATGAAGAATTTAATCGTTTAAAAAGGCCGTTTTGATGACTACAAAAGACAAAATTTTTGATTTTTCAAAAAAAGGGGCAAGGACAATTTTTTCTAAACCCGCCAGACCCGAGCAATAAAAAAAAATGTTTAAAAAAAAAGTAAACGAACTTAAACTCTTTTTCAAAACCTCCCCAGTAAAAACCCATCAAAGGGGTTTTTTAAACTTTAGTTTAAAAAGTCAAGACAAAAAGCCCGGGTTTAAAATTTTGATTCTGTTTAAAAGCCTTTGGTATTTTTTTTTTTTTAAAATAAATATGTTGGCTTAGAAAAGAAAGACACATGGCTAAATATATAAAGGGCCCCAGATGAATTGTTTAAAGGGAAATTTTTGGGGAGAGAGAGCTTTTATCAAAGCACTGAATGATTTTGTTTTAGAATCATTACCCAAAAAACGAACAGAAAGTTTTTTGTTCATGCTTTTTCCCTCAATTTTCCGGGCAACTAACAAAACCCCCGCCAGTTAAATAATGTTAGCTGTTTTAATCGCCCATAAAACCAAAAAATGAAAAAATCTAGAAGTCGGGTCCGACAAAACAGCAACTATTCTTTCTCAAAAAGACTTAACCCCTTTGTTGGGCAGACAACTGCTTGCACATTTTGGGCCTGCCGCGAAGAACCCAAAAAATGAGAGGCTCGGGTTGGTCAGAGGGCGAACCCTTAAGTTTAAATTTAAAAAACCATGCTAAGTATGCGCCGATTGAAGGCAAGGCTTACATTCCGCAAACCTCGAATTTGGTTTTTTTCAAAGAGACAGTTTTAAACATAAAGAATTCAGACGACAAATGTTTTTTTCCAATGTTTGGGGTGTTTGCTTCCTTTTGCCCAAGGGAAGCTTTCTTTTTTTTTTTTTTTTTTTTTTTTTTTTTTTTTTTTTTTTTTTTTTTTTTTTTTTTTTTTTTTTTTTTTTTTTTTTTTATTTTTTTTTTTTTTTTTTTTTTAAAAAATTTTTTTAAATTTTTTTTAATTTTTTTTTTTATTTTTAAAAATTTTTAAAATTTTTTTTTTTTTTGGAAAACAAAAAAAACCCAAAAAACTTTTAATTTTACACAGGGGATGAGGAAAAAAATTTTGGGGGCCCAAAATTAAAGTGTCCAAGAACACCCAAACCCAATGGGCCCAACCAACAAAAATCATGTTACTTACCCTAATGCTTCCCCAAACGGGGCTACGCATTACACATTGTACGAACAATGAGTAAAAAAAATTTAGCAACTTCAAAAATCATGGAAAACCAAGAATTCTGTAAAAAATTTTTAACAAGAAATCCCAAACCTGTTCAAGCCGCGAGCGAACATAAAAACATTGTAAAATTTTCTGAAACTGTAATCCCGAACAAATTACCCCCCTCCTGGATCTAAAGTTGGGTTTTAAAAACAGGAAAGGATGCAAAATTTCCCCTATTTGTTTACGCAGACTTTTGAAAACACTCATTGTTCCTTATGAAGGGGCCCCGCGCCAAAAAAAACTTCGGAAAAAAATCTTTAAAAGTAATCATCAAATTTTTCATTTGCCTTCATTGTTGTCGGTCCCATGGCGGGCCCCTTTAGCACCAAATTGTATAGAGGGCCCCGAAGCGCAGAAAACTTCTTTGAAAGCATGCAGAAAGTCTAATGATTGTTCTAATAATCCGAATTTTTCTGGAAAAAAACATGATGACCGGGCCTGAAGCCCCCAAAAAAACATTAAGAAATTTAGCCACTCACTGTTTAATTTTGGGTTTTTGGCCCCTCTTAGCCAGGCGAACCCCAAAAGTAAAAGACCAATCACATTAGTGGGAAAATCAGGGGGAGCACGCACAGAAATGCAATCTTCAACAAAAATTTTAGCCAAAGACCGGGAAACGCCCATTTCTTTCATAACTTGCGAGGGTTTCACTCCCATCTTTTTTTAAAAAAGCAGTGGAAAGATGCCTCATGGTCATGCATTGCACGGGCATCAGAAAAATACATGTGGGTTTTACTTTAAATAACATTTCTTTTTTTGACCCTATTCAAAACATTAAAGGGGTTTATTAGAGTCACGGGTAGTCCTTTTAAAATCCTTGCCCAATAACGAAGAATACTTTTACCCAACCTCGTTTTGAAAGGCGTTTACCCCATATACATGAACATTGGGGAAAAGGGTTTTATGAAGACACACTTTCCCCCCTAAAAACGCGTTCTTTTCTAAATCCAGAGGAAAGGGCATTAGTGAATCGATTAACCCCAAGTCAAAAGCGTGGGAGAATTTTAAATTTTAAAACGATGGGGGAAAAATCATGAATTTATAAATTTAAAAAGGGGATTCATTTTTTGGCGGGCTTCCCCTTTTTTAAAAATTTCAGAAAGACCGCAAAGAAACATTAAAAACCTGGGTTTCCCCCGCCCTTCATTTCTGCGCCCGGGGTGAGCTGGGACGCTTTCCCAAAAATTTTCGGGGTACAAATTGAATTTTTTTGTCAATTTAAACCCAAAGGGTTTAATGATTGAAAACGGATTTCCCTGGGGGAATTTGTATGGCAAACGCATCATTCCCGAAAAACAAAAAAACAAATACTTGGGCCCCCCAAAAAATCCAAAAAAAGGTCTAAAAATATCTCCTGTATTTAAAATCCCAAAAAATCTGTATGGAAGGGGAATGGGGCAATCCCTTCCATTAAAGTAAAATTTAAAATGAAAACAGGGGGGGCGTCCGAATAATATTCAAAAGCATTAAAGTTTGGGTTGGGGATTTAAAAGCCCGATCAAAAGCGGGTTTCATTCTAGAAGTTGACTTAGAAAATCCCCAGGAACTCCATGACCTGCATAAAGACTACCCCTTAGCAGCAAAAAAGTCTAAAGATGGATCCAAAAAAACCACCTAAACTTGTGCCTAATCTTCGAGGCAAAAAAAATTTAAATTTTGTCCCTTACAGACTTTCCCGCAAAATTTTTTTTAAACATGGGTTTTAATTACAGCAGGTTTTTATCGCATAATTGCCTTTTTAAAAAGAACAGTTTTATGAAACCTTCCCCATGAAGAACACTGAAACCCAGAACTAAAAACCACCCGTGCTTCCGAAAAAGACTTTTTCAAGCGATTTAACAAAAAAGCTGTTTGGAAAGACTAGGGGAACCGCACAAGCGTAAAGATGCAGATTAGCACCAAAAAGAACCAAGCAAATTTAAACTGACTTTTAAAAACCCAATTATCAGGGCTTCAGAAGATTTTTTATTTAATCACTTTTTTGGGAAAATGATGAAAAAAAAGAAATCAAATTAGACAAACCCGTATTTATTTGGGTTTTCTGTTTTAAAATTTTCAAAGCTTTTTTAGTTTAAATTTCTTTATGACTAAATTTAAAAACCCTCGTATCCCCCATCCCCGTACTTTACACAGATAAAAGACAGTTTTGTTATAGATATCCCCAAAAGAAGACATCTATTAAAAACATGGGGAAAACCCAAGTAGCTAAAGGGGATTCAGGTGGTACAAAACATCTGAATTTCCCAAAGATTCGCCTTTGGCATTCAATTACAAAAAAAAGGGTTTTTGGGAAAAATAAAGGGTGAATTAACTGGAAAGGTGATCAAGGAAATTTGTTGGTTTAAAGGGCAAAAAAGTACGTATTTCCCAGCCCGGGGAAAATCATTAAGAAAGCAAAAGGGGAATATCTCGCAGCGTTTTTGGGAGTCAAAAATACACATGAAACCCACAAAGAAGCATTTTTTTTTGGGAAAAAGACTTTTTTATCATGACAACGTAAAACTCGATCAATCTACAGAGATCAACACAAAAGTTTAACAAAGAAGTGTTAATAAAAACAAAAACAAAAAGTGTGTTTGTTTAATCCAAGTTTTTTTTAAGCAAAAAGGGCCGGAGGGCCGCATAAAAAAGGGGGGGTTTTTATTTTTTATCAACTTTTATTAAAGATCAACATAGCTTTATCCAACATTTAAAACTTTTTTTTCATGTTTTGGGTTGAAAGCGTTCGAATTTTTTTTATTATTCAAGATATTCTTTTTCCCAATTTTGGGGGTTTTTGGGTTTAGGTGAACTGGATGATTTTGCAAGCATTTATTAAAACCCCCGAAAATGTTTTTTAATACATTACAAAGCCCTGAAAAAGATTCCCGTATCCCTTTTCAAGGGCCTCTTCCTTTAAACCCTTCTTGTTTTGTTCGCTTCCCCTTTTGGCCTTCCTTTTTTAAAAACCAAAAAAAGTTTAAAATAAAATTTAAATTTAAAACGAACTTTCCCGGGGGATTATCGCAGTTTTTTCTTTCACAAAAGATCTTTTAGGGGCTGGTTGTTTTGTTGTGTCAGTTTTTTCGTAAAAAAATACACGGGGCGGGTTTATTTTTTCAATTTTTTATTCATAAAAAGGGGCCCAAAACTCCAAACGGTTTTGTTTCCCAAAGCAGTGTCCCCTTTTGCTTCCCCCCTAAAAAAGGAAACCCACTTTCAAACCAAATGGTAAAAAATTTGGGCCGGGTTTAAGCCTCCTTCAACAACAATTTTTTGTTTTTCTTTTGATTGCTTGTACTGGTTTTTTGCCCTTTTAAAAACTTTATTAATTTATTGCGCGAAAACTGAGGGCAGTCTTCTAACCCTTTTTGTTGCGAGAATTTCAAAAAGCCTCCCGTGAAACTGGTAGGGGGGAAAATCTTTTTGGGTAACTGTTTTTTAAAGTTTTAACTAAAAACCTTTAAACTGTAACTCCTGGAATGCCTCTTTTAATGGGAACTCTGTTTTTAAAAAAATAATGAAAACACTTTCCCTTTTAAAATTTTTTCCATCATCGACTTTAATCAAAAAGAGGGGGAAATTAAGGGGGCCCCGTTTTGGAAAATCACTGTATGCCCCAAAGCAACAGCAAAAAGCAAATCCTTTTTTTGTTAATGGGTTTTGGGATCTTTTTACCTTTAAGCAATTTTAAAAGAAATGTGAGGCGTACTTAAAAAACTTTTTCGTCTAAAACGTATCAAGGGAAAAAATAGAAGATTTTCCTTTTTAAAGGGTGTCGTTTGGATTTGTAATTTAAAAAAGTTGGTCTCTGTAAATTTGTCTAGGCCCGGGAAATAAATTTTTCCCCAAAACGCTTTTTTAAGATAACCAATTTTTTTTCGTTTGTTTTACTGACTCCAGCTGCTTGGGTTTGCTTTTTTAGCCCTTTTAAACCCTTCCCAAAATCCTTTTTGGGGGAATTTAAAAGATTTTTTTCAATTTTTTTCTCACCCAAAAATTATGTGCAACAAATACCCCAACGGGCCCTACCAAAGACAAAAAACCCGATTCTTCTTCTTTTTTTTTTCTGATGGTTGAAAAAGTTTACTGAATTTTTGGGGGGGCAATTTCTCGATTGGTTTTGCCTGTTACAATAAAATATTGTAAATTGCTTATCAACATTTTTAAATTTTTAAGTGGCTTTCCCCCCTTTTTTTTAGGGTGTCAAAAAAAAATCTAACGGCTCAAATCCCCGCTTTTTATAAGGGGTCATGTGCAAACTCATTTCCTCCATAGCTTTGTTTTTGTCTTTTTTTTTTTCGCCGTCATCCCGCATTTTTCTAAATGCAAATTTACTTCCGCTAAAAGCAAGCCATTCACCACAAAAAGGGCCCCCTATCATTTTTCGAGGAAGCCATTTTTTATAAAATGAAATTTTTTTTTTTACTTTTTTATATTTTTCTGGGAATTTTTCCCCTTTCTTTAAATAGAAAATCTTTCGAGCAAACGAAGCTGCAACAATAGCAATCAGCTTTTCTGAATCCTCAAAATTTTTAGTTTTTCCAAGATCTGCTGGGTTTTAAATTTTTAAAAAGGGTTTTACCAACATTGATACCTACACTTAGTCCCTCCCAAAAACAGCAGAATGGTATACAAGGTTGGGAAAAGTTTTTTTGTGCTCCCTTTTTTTTAAAATAAAATAATTTTTAATTTAAAAAAAAACATGAACAGTGATGATCTACTACAGCTACAAGGCAGCCTAAACCTTCCTGAACTTATAATTTACCAAGTTTTATGACCAAGCTATTATGCCCAAAAAGGGGAAAGGGGTATTCTTTGGCAGCATTGGAAAAACAAAAAAATTCCCCCCCCGGAAATGAAAAACAGCATTGAACAGATTTAACAGAGTTTGCCACAAGCAATTTTTTAAAATATCATAACCCGTAAGAAGCGCACTAGGGGCAAATGGTGAAAAGGGGGGGGCAAAAAAGTTTTTTAGTTTAACACAAAAAATAGTCCCGCAGAAATTTTCTCCCAATTATTTTGAACAAGATCTTACTAAGAAATTTTTCGCAAGTCCAGATTTAAAAAAAGCATTATGTCTCTAGGATGTGAAACTATCCTTTCAGATTTGGGAAAATTGTTAAACGCCATTATCAAAGGGGTTTAAAAAACTTTTAATCATAAAGATTTTTTTTCCCTTCAAAAAGAACGAGCGGGGGAAAACACAGAAAACAAAAACAAAAGAAACAGGGGGAAAAAAGTAACCAACCAAAAAAAAGCAGAAAAAAGGGTGAAACCCGGGGAACCAATAAAAAACCGGGGGGTTGAAGCAGGGAAAAAAAATTTGCAAAATGGGAAAAGACAAAAAAAAATTAATGTTTCGAATATGACTCATCATGAAAACATAACCCCGGGCCAAAGCCCAAAAAAGTTATTCAAAGCCAGCCAAAAAAAACTCCCTGGATTCAAGGCCAAAAGCACCAAAGTCTTCATGGTAAAATTGAACTTAAAAATGTTGCCAAATTTTTTGGGGCCCTTTCTGCGCTGGGGGTTTTATTCCGGGTTTAAAAATAAAACCAATGGCAACAAAAACAAAAGAAAATTAAAAAAACCCGAACCACTAAAAAAAGAAAAAAAAACAAAATGCAAAGCCAAAAACCCCCAACAACCAAAAAATCATTTTGAAAACCATTTTTAAAATTCAATAAAATTTTTTAAAAAATTTTTTTAAAAAAAAAGACATGGCGTATTAAAAAAATGAAAGTCAATAAAAAAAAGACATGGGTTTTAAAAGACATTTCCATAGACCAAAAATTTTAAACAAACGGCTGCTTAGGAGGGAAGACCCTTTATTAAATCTATGCTGACCAATCTCGCGCAGAAAACCCCCTTGACAAGACATCCTCAAAGATACGCGTTTTTGAGGCTGGTGTACTATATTTGACAATTTTTCTAATTTTTAAAATAAAAACTTTGATTGTATTTTTTTGATAACTTTAATAAGAACTTGGTTGTACTTTGAGGGTGACTTTGTTATAAATTAGGTTGACTTGGGGAAAAAAAATTAATTAAAAACTTTTTTCCCAAAAACTTTTTTAAGAACTTGAAGTAACTTAATTAAAAACTTTAAATTTAAATTCTTAATTAAAAAAATTTATTTAAATTAAATAAGGAAATTAGATGTGTGCATGCGTGGGGGGGGGGGGGTAGGGGTTTGGGGGCGTGCGTGTGTGGGGTGGGGGGGGGGGTGCGGCGGGGGGGGGGCAAAACCCAAAAAACAAACACAAAAACACAATATAAGGACATGCTTTTGGAAAGTAAAGGGGGTTTTTGTTTCCCCCACTTTAAAGTCGTAAAAAAAAGACAGCCACTTGAAACAAGTTTTTTAGAAGAATGTTTGCCAGGCGGTTTCGCGTAACCCCTTACAAAAAAATTTGAAACCCCGTCCCTACTATCGCATTTTCCCCAAAACCCCCCCGCGCAGGGGGGCACCTGTTAGGCCGGCCCCCGTTTTTCTCTGCCCGTAAAAGAAAAACCTTTCCAAAACCCCCCCCACCGTTGTATCATTTTTTCCCCCCCAACAACCTAGCCTTTTGCTGTGGCCAGGCGGTTTAAAACGAAACCTTTTCAAATTTTTAAAAAGCCCGCACAGTAGTTCAGAAAAAATTAAAAAATCCAATCGGGCCCTAAGAACAAAGAGTTTTTATTATAACTTTTCCCTTTTTGCAAAAACAAAAAATTTATCCGGGGGTTTGGGCCAGCCCCCTTGGGGGATTTTTGTTTTTTCAAAAGTAAAAAACGCTTTAGTAGAGGGTTTTTTGGGGGCTCTTGCAAAATTCCCGGAACCGAATAGAAATATTTTTCTCGGCCCAAAGTTCCGAATCTCCAGCCCGAGTCGTGTTCCGTGTCCCTCTGCTTTGCCCCTTGTTTTTGAAACACCACAAGGGGAGAAGTTTTTTGAACTACTAGTTTTACACCTTTTCACTGAACATTTGGGGCTTTTTTTAAAGAAATAATTTTTTCCAAAAATTTTAAAAAAATTTTTAAAGTTTTAAAAAACACTCTTTCAAATATACAGCTAAATCTTTGTCTTAAAATTTAAAAACCCCTTTAAGGGGGCCCCTTTTGTGTTCTCTTAGTAGGTTCCCCGTTTTTTTTTTTTCCTCACCTTTCCCAAAAAGCAAACTTCTCTTTGGTTTTGAAGTTTTAAAACAATAGGTCCGCCAAAATTTTTTTTGTTTAGTTTCCCGCCCTACAGTTGTAATAAAACACAATCACCAAAAGCAAAAAATTCCCCGTGAAAAAACACCAAACCCCCTGATTGAAAGCCTGAATAAAAATGAGTGGGGTTGGTTGGGGCCCCGCTTCTAAATCGTCCCTATCCGGTTTCCCCTGGAAAACACCTTTCCAGTTTATAAGGCCCGACATCATAAATTAAGTTAAACAGGTGTCAACCCAATGGCGGGGCCCCGGCATTTTTTGATAGTGCGGATTCCCGGGCAGTCGACAATTTCAATTAAAGGCTTAAAACCCCTGCTATTGTGTATGAGGGGCCCTTTAGCGATTGCTGCTTTTTCCCCCCACGTGCCCCTATGGGGATTTTTTTTCAGCCACTGTTGATTTTCCCTACGTTTACTCCTAGAAAGTTTGTAATAAACGTTTTTTTTTTTTGTTTTTGAAGTCTTTCTTTTCAGGAACAGGAAAACCTATATTCCCGGCCACTTTCCCCCCCAAAACTGGTTGAAGGGGGAAAGGGGGCCCCGAATGAAGGTTTTCCTGTTCTCTAACTTTTTATTTGCCGTCTGAAAGCATCACCCCCTGTTTTTCTGTTTCTCGAAGTGTTTTTTTCCTACGAAGAAGAAAAAAAAAAACAAGTTTTTTAAATTCCCATACCTTTGCGATGATTAAAAAGAAAGAAAAAGTAAAACAAAACCCAAAAGGATTTTAAAAAGTTAACATACAAAAAAATAACATAGGTCAACCCTCCTTCTTCTTATCATTCTTCTTCTTCTTTTTTCTTTCTTTTTTCTTCTTTTTTTCCCTTTTCTTCCTTCTTCTTCTTGTTAACAAAAAAAAAACGCAGCGCTTTTTTCCCCTTGGGAAAAAATATAATTTAAGGGTTTCCTTTTTTTTCATTTTGTTTTAAATTTTTTTTAAAAGAAGGGGGGAAAGTGTTTTCCCCTTTCCCTTTAAAAAAACTGTGGGAGCAGTTGTTTTTGTTTTGTTGTTGTTTTTATTTTAACCCCTAAAAAGTGTGGGGGCCCGGTTTTTTTTTTTCACTTTTTTTAAAATTTTTAAACGCGCCCAATCATTTTTTCCCTCCGGTAACCCCCGCCATTTTTGGGGGGCGGTTTCTTTGTTTTTATTGAAACAAAGGGAGCCTTCCTCCACTTTTAAAAATCCCCCCCCCTTTTTTCCCCCTTTAACCCCCCCCCCTTCCCCCTTTTAAAAACCCCCCCCCCCTTTTCCCCACTTTAAAAACCCCCCCCCCTTCCTCCACTTTTAACCCCCCCCCCCCTCCACTTTTTAAACCCCCCCCCTTCCTCCACTTTAAACCCCCCCCCCTTCCCCCACTTTTAAACCCCCCCTTCCCCCACTTTTTTCCCCCCCCCCCTTTCCCCCCCTTTAAAAAACCCCCCCCCTTCCCCACTTTAACCCCCCCCCCTTTCCCCCACTTTAAACCCCCTTTCCCCCACTTTTAAAACCCCCCCCTTCCTCCCCCTTTTTAAACCCCCCCCTTCCTCCACTTTAACCCCCCCCCCTTTCCCACTTTAAACCCCCCCCTCCCCCCTTTAAAACCCCCCCCTTCCCCTCCACTTTAACCCCCCCCCTTTCCCCCACTTTTTAAACCCCCCCCCTTCCTCCACTTTTTAAACCCCCCCCCTTTCCCCCACTTTAACCCCCCCCCCCTTTCCCCCACTTTTAAACCCCCCCTTTCCCCCACTTTAAACCCCCCCCCCTTTCCCCCACTTTTAACCCCCCCCCCCCCCCCTTTCCCCCCCTTTAAACCCCCCCCCCCCCTCCACTTTTTCCCCCCCCTTTCCCCCACATTAACCCCCCCCCCCCACTTTAAAAACCCCCCCCCCTTTCCCCCCACTTTTTAACCCCCCCCCCCCTTCCTCCACAATTTAAACCCCCCCCTTTCCCCCAATTTTAAACCCCCCCCCTTTCCCCCCACTTTAAACCCCCCCCTTTCCCCCCTTTTTAAAACCCCCCCCCCCCCCTCCACTTTAAAACCCCCCCCCCTTTCCCCCACTTTTAAAACCCCCCCCCCCCTCCACCCTTTTCCCCCCCCTTCCCCACTTTTAACCCCCCCCCTTCCTCCACTTAAAACCCCCCCCTTTCCCCCACTTTTAAAACCCCCCCCCCCCCTCCACTTTAAAACCCCCCCCCCCCCTCCACTTTAAAAACCCCCCCTTCCCCCCACTTTTAAACCCCCCCTTTTCCCCCACTTTTAAACCCCCCCCCTCCTCCACCCCAAATAATAACACAAAAACCCCTTTTTTCTGTCACGAAAAAATAAAAGCTTTTTTTTCCCCCACAAAGGTGGCTTTCCTTTTTTTTTTTTTCCCCTGAGAGCACGTTAAAAAAAAAAGCAAAGTTTAAATGGGTTTTCCCCAACTAATAGATAAACAAATGGCAGTTCAAAAGCTACGCGTTACGACCTACAAACCTTCTACAGACAAGAAAAACAAATTCAAGAAAGAAACAAAACACAAGAAAACAAAACAAAAAAGAAAAGAAAGAAAGAAAGAAAAAGAAGAAAGGAATAAATGGCTGGAAGGAAGTTCTCCGTTTTCAGCTGTTGTGTAGGACGTATGATGAGAGTTATGTTCTCTTGGGTGATTTGTTTGTTAGGAAGTAACATGTGTACGGCTGTTGTCCGTTTCTATGTTCATTGAACGTACACGGCGTTCTTTTTGTCAATACTGACGGCGCATTATTGTTTTTTCTGTCGTTTGAAAGCGCGCAGCTGTACTTTTAATAAAAGTACGCGGGGTTTTTTTCCTTAAAATGAAAGAAAGCATTGTAGAATGTTTCCTCTTTTGATGAAAGTGCGCTGTTTTTGTTTGTTTGTTTGTTTTTGCTATTGTTTGTTTTGGTTGTGTGTGTGTGTGTGCGTGTGTGTGTGTGTGTGTGTGTGTGTGTGTGTGTGTGTGTGTGTGTGTGTGTGTGTGTGTGTGTGTGTGTGTGTGTGTGTGTGTGTTTTGTTCTTTTTAAAATGAAGGAATGCATTACGAAATTCTTTCCTCTTTGATGACAGTATGCTGCCTTCACATTTTATTGAAAGTCTTCAGTTTTCTGTTTTTTTAACCAAATTATGCAGCTTGTTTTATTTGAATGAAAAAAATGCAAGTCTTTGTCTTTTAATGAAAGTATGCAGCTCTATTTCTTGTGATGGAAGTATGCAGCTTATTTTGTTTCACTGAAAGTATACAGCTCGTGTCTGTTGATTGAAAATATGCAGCTCTTGTTCTTTTTAATGAAAGCATGCTGCCCTTTTTTCCTGAGTGAAATTGTGTGCAGCTTTTTTTTCTTTTTTTTTCTTTTTTAAAGAACGTAAATATGAAGATCTTTATCTTTTGATGATATTGTGCAGAACTTTTTTTTTTAATAGAAGTATGCTTTTTTTCAGTGATAGTATACATCTTCTCTATAAATGAAAACACGCAGATCTTTGTCTTCTTTAAGAAAAAAAAAGGTGCAGCTTTTTTCTTCTTCTTTTGATGACATCACTCCGGTATTTCAGTTCCACCTAAAATGTGCATTTTTTATTTAAAAACAGTTTTGTTTTTCTGTTTGTTTGTGTAATCGATTCTTTTCGTCAGGCTTTCTATTTGGAGGTACAGAAGTGGATGTTTTAGTGGATGAGAGCGAGAGGGCTGGGAGTGGGGATTAGGGCGTACAATCGTAAAATAAGCGCAATTTTCATTTCATTGAAAGCTTGTAGCTTTCCTTTTACCACAAAAAGCCTTCCGCTCTTTTATCTTATTTTATTTTACTTTTTTTTAATTGAAAGTGCTCTCTCTCTCTCTCTCTCTCTCTCTCTCTCTCTCTCTCTCTCTCTCTCTCTCTCTCTCTCTCTCTCTCTCTCTCTCGTGCACGCGCGCGCGCGCGCGCGCACTAAGTAGCTTAAAGACAGCAATATATTCCTGCAAAGTTTCATCAATTTCCAAACCTGTTTCGATAAAGTGTACTTTTGGCATGAAAACATGAAAGAACCATCAGAAATCTATCAATTTTCTTGTGTAGAGCGTTTCAGCTGCGTCAAGTTGCTCTCTTGTAAACGTTGTCTTTAACCTTATCATTTGTATATATACAAAAAAAACAAACAAAAAACTTTGCATGAAATGATTGTTCAATTACTCCTCATCATTAGGGACAATAGCCTATATATGATTAAAACATCTGAATCTGAATCTCTCTCTCTCTCTCTCTCTCTCTCTCTCTCTCTCTCTCTCTCTCTCTCCTCTCTCTCTCTCTCTCTCTCTCTCTCCGGAAACCGCTGCTCTTCTGCTTCCGCTGTGAGGCCTTAAATGGCAGTGCTGGTTCAAACCAAGAACAACCTTGGGTTGTAGGAAGAGGGTGGACGGGTGTGTGCGTGTGTGCGAGTCTGGGTGTGACTGCAATCACTTCATATGAGCAGGCGTGCGCGTGTTTATTTGAGGCCCAGCGAGAAGGGAGGTGGGGCTGGGGGTTAGGAGGTGAGCCATGGATAAGAGTCTGTGACCACTTTGCCGGCAAGAGTTGAATGTGAGTGTGTATGTGTAATGTATAAAAACTGTGTAACTCAGTTCTGTTTCTTTTGAACACAGTTGCACATGTTTGTTTGGTTATTTCTTTAGTCATCCTTACTTATTAAAAAAAAAAGCCCAATTCAATAAATGGAAAATTTGATAAAAAAAAAAAATTAAAAATTTAATATTTTAAAAACGCCTATTTCGCAGGGGCCAAGCTCTAAGGGCTTTACAATCAACACCGTTTACCCCCAAACGGGCTGCCTACCGGGGGTAGGGCCCGACTGAAGAGCCCCCGGGGGGCTCGGCCTTCTTTTCAGTCGTTTCCCTGTCACCCAAGTCACATTTTTAAATATCGTTTCACTCATTTTCCTTATTTTCCTTCTTTCTTTTCCATTTAAACAGCCGGGTGAAATGCTAGGGAATTAAACTTTAACCAAAACCCAACCCCAAAACCCGGGCCTACTTTTCCCAAAAAGTTGGTGAGGGTTTTTACGTGTGTGCAAAAATTTTTATGCTTTCTTTTCACACACGGAACCCCTTTTTTTAAATAGCCCCTTTTTCAAAGGACTAAAATAGGGGAAAGGGAGTCAAAACCCAATTTTTAAAAAACCGAGGAAAAAATCCCCCTTAACCGAAGGGGCCCCGGCGGGGGTTCAAACCCCCGCAACCCCAAAACCCCCAAGTTTAAACGAGTCCGGCGCTCAAAAACCCCGGGCAAACCCGGGCACGAAATTTGTACATTTTAAATCCCAGGACTTGCACCATAATGAAATTTACCCAACATACTTACATACATACATACATACATACATACATACAAACATCCCTACATCCCTTTCACATACATACATACATACATACATACATACATAAAAACATACAATACATACAAAACAAAACATACATACATAACATACATATGGGCCCGAAACAAGCCAAACGTGTCTATAAAATTTCCCAAAAACAAACCCAAAGCCCCCCAAAAAGTAAAATTGTCTCACTCTGGTGGTAACGGGTCATTTTTTGCAGGTTTGGAGTTTCCTCCACAGGGAACAACCACTGCTGCTTGGGGAAGGAGTAAAGGGGAAACTTTGTGGGAACCCAATTTTTTTTCCATAAAAGGGCCATTGTTTTTGTCTATATCTGATTTTTTTTCGGGCCCATCGAAAAAAAAAAAAACCTCCCCAACAGGAAACCCTTTCTGATAATTCGCCCCCGCAGAAAGTGAACCTGAAAAAATTAAAGGGGCCCGGGTGGACTGGAAAACACGCTTACGGGGGTGGGGGACTGGATACAAACTGAACCCTTTGGGTGGGGGGAACTGGATACACCCCAAAAACTTTGGGTGGGGGGACATGGATACCCCAAACTTTTTGGGTGGGTGGACGGATATACTCACATTTTGGGTGGGGGGACAGGTTTCACTCTACACGTTGGGGGGGTTTGGACTGGATACACCCCTTAAAACGTTGGGTTGGGGGCCCGGGGTACACCTACTTGTTGCTTGGGGGGACGGGAACCCTCAACACGTTGGGGGGGTGGACGGGAAATGCACTCAACATGTTGGGTGGGTGGACGGATACCCCTAAAACGTTGGGGGGGTTGGACGGGATACATACTGCACTTTTTGGGTGGGTGGACGGGATACACTCGACACGTTGGGGGGGTGGACGAATAAACTTTTAACACGTTGGGTGGGGGGAAATGGATACACTTTTACCCGTTGGTTTGGGGACGGGAAAAAACTCAAAACTTTGGGGTGGGGGGGACTGGATACCCTCTAACGTTGGGGGGTTTGGACGGGGATACACACTACACGTTTGATGGGTGGACGGGAAACACATACTACACGGGGTTTGGTTTAACTGGAAAAACTCCCCAAATTTGGGGGGTGGGGGGGTTTGGAAAAATTTTGGGATAAAAAACACACAACTCAGGTGGGTGGGGGGGAAATGCATACTAAAAACGTTGGGGGGTTTGGCCCTGGATACACTATAAAACCGGGGGGGGTTGGCCCTGGATGCAAACTGCACTTTTGGGGGAAATTTGGATAAACTCAAACACTTGGGTGGGTGGCCTGGATCCCCCTCAAACAGGGTTGGGTGTGTGGACCGATGCACTCTACACGTTGGGTTTTGAAAGACGGGATACACTCTAAAACTGGGGGGGTGGACGGAATACTCAAACACGTTGGGGGGGGGACGGGATTCCTCTACCTTGGGGTGGGGGGAAACGGGGATGCTACTCACTTGGGGGTGATTTGGTTTTACACTCAAACATGGGGGGGTGGGGGGACGGATACACTCTACACTTTGGGTGGTGGACGGATACACCCCTAAAAACGTTGGGGGGGTTTAAATTGGATAAAATACTGCCTTTGGGGTTGGGGGGACGGCTACCCCTCTACATTTTTGGGTGGGGGAACTGGATAACGCTACACGGGGGTGGGTGGCCCGGGATACACTCAAAACAACTTTTGGGTGGGGGGACTGGATACACACAACACGTTGGGGGGGGTGGACGGGATCACTCGCCCTTTGGGTGGGTGGACTGGTTTGCACCTACACTTTGGGTGGGTGGACGGGAAAAACCTTTTCTAAAACCTTTGGGTGGTGGACGGGATATCCCCCCGGGCACGTTGGTGGGGGGACGGGAATAAACTCTAGACGTTGGGGGGTGGACTGGTTTCATACAAACAGGGTTGGGGGGGGAAAATTTGGATGAAATACCCCGTTGGGGGGGTTTTGGACGGATAAACTCTACACTTTGGGAAATGGGTGGACTGGAAAACCACTGAAACGCGGTGGGTGGACGATACACTCGACACTTTGGTGGTGATTTGGATACCCCTCTGCACGTTGGGGGGTGGACAGGATGCACTCGCACGTTGGGTGGGGGGACGGATACAAAATGCACGTTGGTGGGTGGACGGTTACAGTCTGCCGTTGGGGGGGAGGACGGGATACACTCGACACGTTGGGGGGGGTGGCCCGGGTACACCCGGCACTTTGCTTTGGGGGGGGACTGGATACACGTTTACACGTTGGGGGGGTTGACGGGAATACCCTTTTAATCCCTTTGGGGTTTGGGTGGACGGGTTTCCCTTTCTGCCCGGGGGGTGGGTGACGGGATACACTCTACACGGGGTGGGTGGACGGGATACATACGGCACTTGGGGGGGTTTGGGACGGGATACACTTTTGGACTTTGGGGGGGTTTTGGACGGATAAAACACTACACTTTGGGTGGGGGGACGGATTTCATACCCCAAACTTTGGGGTGGGGGGGACTGGATACACTCTACACTTGGGATGGGAGGACTGGATACAAAAGCACTTTGGGTGGTCAAACTGGATACACTCCCACTTTTAGGGGGGTTGGGACTGGATACACTCTCCCAACTTTGGGGGTGGCGGACGGGATACACCCCCTGCACTTTTTGGGGGGGTGGACGGGAAGCACTTTGCACTTTGGGGTTTGGGGTGGACGGGATACCTCCCCCTTTTTGGGTGGGTGGCTTTTTTACCCCTGGGGAAAAGGGTTGGGTTGGACGGATAAAAACTGCACGTTGGGTGGGGGGACGGGATACACCCCTACACGTTGGGGGGGTGGACTGGATAAAACGTTACACGTTGGGGGGGTTGGCCCGATACACTCTGCACTTTGGGGTTTTTTGGATGGACGGATAAACCCTACCGGGTTTGGGTGGGGGGAAACGGGATACACCTACATTTGGGTGGGTGGACGGAAACATTTCTGCACGTTGGGGGGTGGACTGGATACACGCTAAAACTATGGGGGGGTGGACTGGTACACGCTACAGGGTTGGGGGGGGGGGACTGGATCACGCAAAACGTTGGGGGGGTTTGGATTTGGATACACGCTAAAACCGAGGGTGGGGGACTGGATACACTCAAACACGTTGGTGGGGGACGGAATGAAACGCTACACTTGGGTGGGGGGGGATTGGAAACACTCAACACGTTGGGGGGTGGACTGGATACAACAAAACTTTTGGGGGGTTTGGACTGGTTTCACAAAAACCCTTGGGGGGGTGGCCGGGAACCACTCTACACTTTTGGGTGGGGGACTGGAAACCCAAAAACACGGGGGGGTTGGGTTGGACGGTTTACACTCTGAAACTTTTGGGTTTGGGCGGACTGGAAAACCACTCTGCACTTGGTGGGTGGACTGGATACACGGGAAAACTTTGGGGTTTGGGTGGACGGATACACTCAGCACTTTGGGGGTTTGGACTGGATACACTAACACTTTTGGTGGGTGGCCCGGGATACAAACGCACTTTGGGGTTGGGGACTGGATAAAACTTTAAAACGTTGGGGGGGTGGACTGGATACACGTTAAAACTTTGGGGGGGTTTGGACTGGATACACCTGCACTTTGGGGTGAGGGGACTGGATACAAAAAAAACACGTTTGGTGGGGGGACGGATACACCTACACGTTGGTGGGTGGCGGGGATAAAACCCCGGGGCCCTTTTTGGGTGGGGGGGACGGGGGTACCCCCAAAAACACGTTTCGGGGGGTTTGGCCTGGATACACGCTACACGGGGTTTTGGGGGGACGGGATGCACGCTACACGTTGGGGGGGTGGATGGATACCCGCTACACTTTGGGTGTGTGGATTTGATACACTCGACACTTTGGGTAAAAGGGCCCTGGATGAAACACTACACGTTGGGTGGGTGGATGGAAACCTCTACACTTTGGGGTTGGGGGACTGGATACACATTTACACTTTGGGGTTGGGGGGACTGGATACACACTACACTTTGGGGTGGGGGGGGAACGGATCCACCTAAAACTTTGGGGTGGGTGGACGGGATACCCCTTTTTCACTTTGGGTGGGTGACGGGAAAAACACCCAACACGGGGTGGGGGGAAATTGGATGCACCTACATTTTTTGTGGGAGGACGGGTTTCCCAACGCTCCCAGGGTGGGGGGGTGGACTGGATACATACAAAAACGTTGGGTCTGAACTGGAAAAAACACAACAGGGTAGGGGGGTTGGACTGGATACACACTACCCCGTTTGGTGGTGGACGGGATACATCCTCCCACTTTTGGGTGTGGGCCCTTTGGAAACAACAAAAACGGGGGTGGGGGGATTTGGATACACGCTACACTTTTTGGGTGGGTGGGAACTGTACATACTGCAGGGTTGGGGGGTGACGGGAAACACACGACACTTGGGGTTGGGGGGGCCTTTTGGATACATATTGCACTTTTGGGTTTGGTTTTGGACTGGAAAACACACGCACTTTGGGGTGGGGGGACGGGAGGGCATACTAAAACTTTGGGTGGGGGGAAACTGGTTTACACGCTACACGTTGGGTGGGGGACTGGAAACACACTACACGTGGGGGGGGGACGGGATACACACAACTTTTTGGTGGGGGGACGGGAAAACATACGCACGTTGGGTGTGTGGCCGGGAACCTACTACACTTTGGGGGGTGGCCTGGATACCCGCTACCCGTTGGGGGGGTAACGGGGATAAAAACCCAAACTTTGGGTGGGTGGCCCTGGATACCCCACTTTGGGGGGGGTGGGCGGGAAAACATATTTGCACTTTGGGGTTGGGGGGACGGAAACACACTCCCAACTTTGGTGGGGGGAAACGATGCATACAACACGTTGGGGGGGTGGACAGGATACACGCTACACTTTTGGGTGGGGGGCGGATACAAACTACACTTTGGGGGGGTGGACGGATCCCTAACTGAAACTTTGGGGTTTGGGGGAAATGGATACACAAGGGCACGTTGGGGGGGTTTGGACGGGAAAACACTCTACACGTTCGGTGGGGGGGCCCGGATACACCTACACGTTGGGGGGGTTTGGACGGGAAACATAAGCACTTTGGGTGGGGGGACGGGATACATACTACACTTTGGGGAGGGTGGACTGGATACACGCTACACTTTGGGGTGGGGGGGACGGGATAAAAAATTTCACTTTGGGGGTGGGTGGACGGGATACACTCAACGGGTTGGGGTGGGGGGAAACGGGGAAACATCCTGAAACGTTGGGGGGGTGGACTGGAAAAAACCACTGCACGTTGAGTTTTTTGGCCGGGAAACTTAACAAATACTTGGGTGGGTGGACGGGAAATACAAACTGCACTTTGGGGGTGGGGGACTGGATACATACTGCACTTGGATGGGTGGACTAAATACAAAAAGCACTTTTGGAATGGGGGCCGGAACAACTGCACTTTTGGATGGGGGAACTGGTTTAACACCAAAAACGGGGGTTTAAAAGACGGGATCCCAACAAAAACTTTGGGGGGGGACGGGATAAACACTTAAAAACGTTGGGTGGGGGGGACGGGGACCCACTCGCCCTTTTTGGGATCGGTGGACGGATACACCGACCCCTTTGGGGGGTTGGGGGGAAAATAAACGCAACACTTCATGGGTTTGGCCCGGAAACACACTACATTTTGGGTGGGTGGTCGGGATACATCCTGCACTTGGGTTTGGGTGGCCCTGATCCACCAAAACCTTGGGGGTGGTGGACTATATATATAGGGCACGTGGGTGGGTGGACGGGAAAACTCTAGTTTTTGGGGTGGGTTGACTGGATACATACTACACGTTGGGTGGGGGGACTGGATGCATACTTTTACGTTGGGGGGGTGGACGGATACATTCAAACCCCGGGAAAGGGGGGAACGGGATTACACATTTCCAACGCTGGGTGGGTGGATTTGAATACTCGACTCGTTTTTTGGGGGGTTGGCCCGGATACACCCCTGAAACGTGGGTGGGGGGAAATGTTTCACCCCTGCACTTGGGGTGGGTACTGGAAACACACTGCCTTGGGTTGGTGCCCTGGTACATTTGCACTTTTTTTTTTTTTTTTTTTTTTTTTTTTTTTTTTTGGGTGGGGGGAAATGGCACACTCGACACTTTGGGGGGAAAGGGAGGGGAAACCCACTGCACTTGGGGGGGTTTGACTGGAGACACTTTCCCACGTTGGGTGGGGGGACTGGATACCCCTCTGCACGTTGGGGGGGTGACGGGAAATGAAACTCTACATTTTGGGTGGGGGGACGGGATACATACTGCACTTTGGGTGGGGGACTAAAATAACCAAATTTTTGGGGGGTGGACTTATACACACTAAAACGTTGGGGGGGGGACGGGAAATGCAAACCCCCACTTTGTGGGGGTTTGGACTGGAAAACCCCCTTAACACGTTGGAGGGTTTGGACGGATACACAGTTTGGAAACGATGGGGGGGTGGACGGATAAAACTCGAAAACTTTTTGGGGGATTGGACGGATAAAACTCGCACTTTTGGGTTTGGGGCGGACTGGATACACTCGCACTTTTGGATGGGGGGGAACGGGGAAAAACCAAAACTAAACGGGGGTTGGGGACGGGAAAGCACTCTGCTTTTTTTGGGGTAGGGGACTGGATACACCTAAAAAACGTTGGGGTTGGGGGGACGGGTACACGCAACATTTTTTGGGTGGGGAAAAGGAAACCCCGCAACACGTTGGGGCTAAATGGAAACACGCACCCCTTTTTGGGGGGGGTTTTACGGATACACCTACACTTGGGGTGTTTGGCCCGGGATACCTCAAAACACTTTTGGGTGGGGGTTTGGGAAATCACGCTACACTTTGGGGTGGGTGGAAGGATACACTCAACACGTTGGGGGGGTGACTGGATACACACAAACACGGGGGGTTTGGGGGACTGTATACACAAAAACCCCGATGGGTGGGTGGACGGGATACACGCTACACTTTGGGTGGGGGGGACGGATACACACTACACGTTGGGGGGGTGGATTGGATGCACTCTAAAAGTTTGGGTGGGTCGACGGGATAAAACCTGAAAGGGTTGGGGGGGTTGATTGGAAAACAAACAAACACGTTGTGGGTAAAACGGATAAAAACATTTACAAAAAGGTTTGGGGGAACGGGAATCCCACACTACATTTTTGGTGGGTGGACTGGATACATACTAAACGTGGGGTGGGGGGACTGGTGCACGCTACACGGGGGGTGGGTCCCCCAGGATACATACTGCACGTTGGGTGGGGTGGACTGGTTTCACCCCCTTTTTGGTTTGGGTGACTGGAACAATTCACTTGGGGGGTGGACGGGAAATTACACATTGCCCCCTTGGGGGGGTGGCGGAATGAAATACTAACCGTTGGGTGGGGGACGGATACACCCTACCCCTTTGGGGGTGGTCTGGATACACCCTAAAACTTTGGGGTGTGTGGCGGGTTTAGGCGCTACCCGTTGGGGGTACGGGATACGCCCCTACACGTTGGGGGGGTGGGACGGATACACCTAAAATTTTGGGTGAAGGACGGGAAAACTTACTGCACGTTGGGGGGGTGGACGGGATACACTCTCACGTTGGGTTGTTGGATTGCAAACACACAAAACTTTTGGGTGGGGGGGAAACTGGATAAAATTTTGAAAGGGTTGGGGGGGTGGACGGATACAATACTGAAAACTTTGGGGTGGGTGGACGGATACACTCACACGTTTTTGGGGGAAACCTGGATCCCATCCCTTTTTGACGTTGGGGGGGTTTAAACGGGATACACACTCCCTTTTGGGGGGGTGGACGGATGCACACTACACGGGGGGTTTGGGGGGAACCTGGATCCCACGCTACACGTTGGGTGGGGGGCCCTTGAGGGCACACTACCCCGGGGGGGTGGACGGATACATACTGCACTTTGGGGGTGGGGGACGGGAAAAAAAACGGGCACGTTGGAGGGGTTTGGACGAATCCAAAATTAAAACTTTGGGTGGTGGATTTGGATCCCTATTTCACGGGGTTTGGGGGGACGCATACACCAAAACACTTGGATGGGTAGACGGATGCTTTACTCCCACGTTTGGGTGGGGACTGGAACCTCAATACTTTTGGGGTGGACGGGAAAAGAACTCGACACTTTCGATGGGTGGACTGGAACACTCGACACGGGGGAGTGGGGGGAAAAGGAATAAACTCGACACACGGGGGTAGGGGGAATTTGGAAAACACCTACACGTTGGGGGGGGGCCTAAATACACACACACCGGGGGGGGTGGCAGGAAAAAACCTTCACTTTGGGGGTGGGGGGAACTGGAAACATACTACACGTTGGGGGGGGTTTTGACTGGATACCCCTTTAACACTTTTGGGTGGGTGGACGGGATACTTTCCCTGCACTTTGGGTCGTGGCCCTGGATGCACTCTGCATTTTAAGGGGTGGACGGGTTTCCCCTATACACTTGGGGGGGAGGATGGGATAAAAACCAAAAACCTTTGGGGTGGGGTTGACTGCAAACACTCTACACGTTGGAGGGGTTTGGACTGGATATATTTCCGCACGTTGGGTGGGGGACTGAAACACCCCTCCCCGGGTTGATGGGTGGACGGGATACAACTGCACTTTTGGATGGGGGGCGGGATACACCCCCAAAACTTTGGGTGGGTGGACGGATGTCATAACTATTGGGTTGGGGACGGGTTTTCACTCTACCTTTTGGGGTGGGTAGACGGGGATACACTCTACACTTGGGGGGGACGGGATAAACTCTAAAACTTTGGGTGGGTGGACGGGAATTCACTCTACAGGTTGGGTTTTGGGGAACGGGAATGAAACTCTAAAAACTTTTGGGTGGGTGGACTGGATACACTCCTACACGGGGGTGGGTGGACGGATTTTACCTAAAAACTTGGGTGAGTGGACTGAAAACACTCAAACCCCCTTGGGTGGGTTGGACTGGATGCATACTAAAAAACTTTTGGGTGGGTGGACGGGGAACCTAAATTTTTGGGGTGGGTGGACGGGAAAACCACTCTACAATTTGGGGGTGAGGGGACTGGATACCCCTTTTACACGTGGGGTTGGGGGGACGGGAAAAACATCCTGCACGTTGGGTGGGGGGACGGGATACACTCTACCTTTGGGGTTTGGGTGGCCCGGGATACCCCTCTACACTTTTGGGGGGGTTTGGACGGGAAATACACTCAACAAACTTTGGGGGTGGACGGATCCATACTGCACGTTTTGGGGGGAAACGGGCCAAAACACCTAAACTTTTTGGGTGGGGGGGACAAAAACCCACACTACACGTGGATGGGGGGACGGGATACATACAACACTTGGGGGGGTGGACGGGATACACGCTAAAACCGGGGGGTTTTTTGGGAACGGGGCAACACAAAAACACTTTTGGGTGGGTGGACGGGATACACACTACACGTTGGGGGGGTGGACGGGATACACTTTTGCACGTTGGGGGGGTGGACGGGATACACCTACACTTGGGTGGGAAGACTGGAACCCCTAAAAACCTTTGGGGGTGGGTGGCGGGGATACAAACGGCACTTTGGGTGGGGGGAACGGGAACACCCTAGCCCGTTTGGTGGGGGGGACGGGATACATACTAAACTTGGGGGGGGGGACGGAAGCATATTTCCACGTTGGTTGGGTGGCCCGGGATACACTCTAAAAATTTGGGAGGGGTGGACTCGAAAACACTTTGCACGGGGGTTTGGGTGGACTGGATACAACCCGACACTTGGGGTGGGGGGACGGGATACACGCTAAAACGTTGGGTGGGTGGACGGGTTTACACCGCACTTTGGGTGGGGACGGGAAACACTCGCCCCGGGTTGGGTGGGGACGGGATACCCGTTACACTTTTGGGGGGTAGACTGTATACACTCTGAAACTTTTGGTGGGGGGCGGGGATACCCTCTTTTAACTTTTGGGGGGTGGACGGGGATACACTCAACAACTTTGGGGTGGGTGGACGGGAAACCCCGCACGTTGGGGGGTGGATTTGGAAAACCTTTTAACCTTGGGGGGTTTGGACGGATACACACAAAAACGTTTTTTTTGGGGGGCCCCGGGGATACACGCAAACACTTGGGGGGTTTTGGACGGAAACCCACGCAACACTTTGGGGTTGTGGGAAAGGATACACACGACTTTTTGGGTGGGGGGACAGGGTGCACGTTTACACTTTGGGGTTGGGGGGACGGGATGCACTCTACAGGTTGGGGGGTGGACGGATAAAACACTACACGGGGGTTGGGGGGGACTGGATCCCTACTCCCACGTTTGGTTTTGGTGGACGGATACACGCTAAAAACTTTGGGTTGGGGGGACTGGATACACACTAAAAACCTTTGGTGGGTGAACTGATACCCCGCTACACTTTGGGGGGGTGGAAACTGGATACACACTAAAACTTTGGGGGGGGGAAACTGATACTTACTGCGGGTTTGGGGTGGGTGGACTGGATACTTTACTACACTTGGGGGGTTTGGACTGGAAAACACTCAAAAACTTGGGGTGGAGGACGGGAAACAAAACCGCACTTTGGGGGGGTTGGACTGGATACACTCTAAAACCCGGGGGGTGGGGGGAACTGGATGCACTCCTGCACTTTTGGTTTGATGGACTAGATACACACTACACTTTGGGGTGGGAGGAGGGGTTACAAACCCGATTTTTGGGTTGGGGGGAAACGGATACAAACTACACTTTGGGAGGGGGTGGCCCGGGATACACTCTCAGGTTTTGGTGGGTGGACGGATACACTCTACACGTTGAGGGGTTGGACTGGATACTACGGCCCCGTTGGATGGGTGGACTGGATACAAACTGGGGGGGGTTTTTGGATGGGGGGAAACCGGGAAAACACACGCACTTTGGAAAGGGGATTTTTTTGATACACCTACACTTTGGGGTTGGGGGGACTGGATCCACTCAAACACTTTGGGGGAAAGGACGGGGATACACCGGAAACTTTGGATGGGTGGCGGGATGCACCAAAAAACTTTTTGGGTGGGGGACAGATACACCCTACACGCTGGGGGTGGACTGGTAAAAACCAAAAACCCCGTTGGGTGGGTGGACGGGGAAACACGCGGGAAACGTTGGGTGGGGGATTTGGAAAACACGCAAAAACCTTTTTGGTGGGTGACGGGAAATACACCAAACACTTTTGGGGGGGGGACTGGATCCCAAACCGCACTTTTGGGTGGGTGGACTGGATACACTCTACACGTTGGGGGGGTGGACTGGAAACACTCTGTTTTTTTGGGATTGTGGACGGGAAATCCACTCAACACTTGGGTGGGAGGAGGGGTTTAAAAACCCAAAATTTTTGGTTGGGGTGGACTGGATACATACTACACGTTGGATGGGGGGGATTTGGATCACCTGCACTTTTGGGTGGGGAAAAAAAATTTACACCTACACGGGGGAAAGGGTGACTGGAACATATTTGCAGGGTTGGAGGGGTGGACTGGAAACATACTGCACGTTGGATGGGGGGGGACGGGATACACACTGCACTTTGGAGAGTGGACGGGATAAACCTACACGTTGGGGGGGTGGACGGATACACTCTCCACGTTGGGGGGGTTTGGAAAGGGATACACTCTCATTTGGGGTGGGTGGATTGGTTTCACTCAAACACTTTTGGTGGGGGGGACAAAACACCTAAAAACTTTGGGGTGGGTGACGGAAACACGCAAAAACTTTTGGGTGGTTAAGGATACACGCTACCCCGTTGGGGGGTTTGACTGGATAACGCTAAAAACTTGGGTTGTGGGGGGATCCCAACCGACACTTTTGGGTGGGAAAAGGGGATACAAACCACACTTTGGGAAAGGGTGGACTGGAAAACACTCTAAACGTTGGGTGGGGGGCCTGGAAACACACTAAAACGTTGGGGGGGGTGGACGGGTTTTACACTCTACACGGGGGGGGGTTTCTGGATACACACAACACGGGGGTTGGGTGGCCTGGATAAAAACACTTCACGGGGGGGGTTGGACTGGAAACACTCTACACGTTTGGGTGGGTGGACTGGATACACACTAAAACTTTGGGGTTTGGGGGGACTGGAGCACTCTAAAACCTTTGGGTTGGGGACGTATACACCAACCCGTTGGGTGGGTGGACGGATACAAACTGAAACTTTTGGGGGGGGTTTGGACGGAATACACCTCCCACGTGGGGTGGGTGGTCGGGATACAAAACAACCTTTGGGGGTGGACGGAAAACATATTTTCCCCCCAAGGGTTTGGTTTGGGTGGAAACTGGAAAACTTTTTTTGCAAAAACCTTGGGGAGGTGGACTGGACACACGCTAAAACGTTCTGTGGGGGGACTGGATAAAAACGGGCACTTTGGGGTGGGGGGGGGGACTGGTTACTCTCTACACGTTGGTGGGGGGGACTGGATAAAATACGGCACTTTGGTTGGGTGGACGGGATGCATACTACACTTTGGGGGGGGTGGACTAGATAAAACCAAACATTTGGGGTTTGGGGGGGCCCGGATCACACTACACTTTGGGGTAGGTGGCCCTTATACTACGCTTTTTGGGGTTGGGTGGACTGGTAAACTACAAAACGGGGGGGTTGGGTGGACGGAAACACTCTACACTTTTGGTTTTGGGGGACTGATACATCCTGCACGTTGGGTGGGTGGTTTGGATACACTCAAAAACGTTGGGTGGGTGGACGGGATGAAACTCTGAAACGTTGATGGGGGGATTTGGAAAAAACTCTAAAATTTGGTTGGGGGGACGGGAAAACATACTGACGTTGGGTGGGGGGACGGAATGCACGGGGGAGGAGGGATAAAAACCACACGTTGGGATGGGTGGACCGCTGCATACTCACGTTTGGTGGGGGACGATACACGCAACACGTTGGATGGGGGGACGGGATACACACAACACGTTGGGTGGGGACAAAAATACACTCTACACGTTGGATGGGTGGACTGGAAACATACTGCACTTTGGGGGGGGTGGACGGGATGCACCTGAAATTTTAAGATGGGTGGACGGGAAAACACTAAAAACCCGTTGTAAGGGGGGAAAGGGAAATACAAACCCCAGGGGTTTGGGGTGGGGGGACTGGTTACACCCTGCACGGGGGTGGGGGGAAACCGGGGATACACCTAAAAGTTGGAGGGGGGACTAAAATTCATACCCCCCGTTGGAGGGGTTGGCAAATTAAAAACGCACTTTGGATGGGTGGATTTGATCATACTTAAAGGTTGGATGGGGGGGACTGGATACACTCAACCCCCGGTTGGGAAAGGGGGGCCCTGGATACACCGGCCTTTTTGGGGGGGGAAACTGGATAACTCTGCATTTTTGGAAAGAGTGGACTGACTTTCACACTTGGGTGGGGTGGACTGGAACAAATTTGGCACGTTGGAGGTTTGGAGGGGTTTCACTCGGGCCACTTGGTTTGGGGGACGGAAAACCCACTCTGCACTTTGGGGGGGTTTGGACTGGATACACTCGACACGTTGGGGGGGTGGACGGGATCCCACTCTACACGTTGGGGTTGGACTGGAAACACCTCTACTTTTGGGGGGTGGACTGGAAACACCAACACGGGGGTTTTGGGGGACGGGATACACTCTACCTTGGTTTGGGGGACTGGACCCATACTACACGTTGATGGGGGAAACTGGATACTCTCAACACGTTGGATGGGTGGGACGGGATACACTCCCCCACGTTGGGGGGGTTTAAAACTGGATACACTCAAACCCTTTTGGGCTGGGGGAACGGGATGCAAACACACGTTGGGGGGTTGGACTAATCCACTCACACTTTTGGGTGGGGGATTTGGATACACGCAAACCCCTTTGGGGTTGGGGGGATTTGGATACACAAAAACGGGGGTTTTTGGGGGGACGGGAGTACACCTAAAAACGGGGGTTGGGGGGAACTGGATCCCACGCACACTTTGGGGGTGGGGGGGCCCAATAAACCCCTCTGCACTTTGGTTGGGCCCCTGGATACACCTACACTTTTGGGTGGGGGCCCTGATAAAACTCTACACTTTTAAAGGGGTTTGGACTGGATACCCTCTAAAACCGTTTTTTTGGTGGACTGGATACATACGAAACGTTGGGGGGGTTTGGACGGATACACTCTACCTTGGGTGGGGGGGCCGGGAACACACTACACTTTGGGGTTGGGTGGACAGGATACCGCTACCCTTTGGGTGGGGGGACTGGATACACACGCACGGGGGGTTTGGGGACTGGATACATATGCACGTTGGGGGGGTTTTGGACTGGATCACGCTAAAACTTGGGAGGGGGGAAACGGGATACCCGCTACATTTTTGGGTTGGAGGACTGGATACACCATTTACACGTTGGGTGGGGAATGGATCCCTACTAAAATTTTGGGTGGGGGGGACGGGAAAAACACCCCACACTTGGGGGGGTGGACTAGAAAACCCCAAACCCCTTTTGGGGGGGGGGACTGATGCACCTCCCCCGTTGGGGGGTAATGGAACAAAACCGGCACAAAGGGGGGGGTTTACGGATAACCCCGGAAACGTTGGGTGGGGGGACTGGATACAAACGGAAATTTTTGGGGTGGGGGGACGGGATGCACTCAAAAACTTTTTGATGATTGGCGGAACATACTGCACGTTGGGGGGTGGACGGGATACATACAACCGTTGGGTGGGGGGGAATTTGGAAACAAACGCACGTTGGGTTTGGGTGGACTGGAAAACACACGGGCACTTTTGGGTGGGGGACTGGATACACACAACACTTTTGGGTTTTTTTGGGAAACGGACCCCTCTCACTTTGGGGTGGGGGGGCGGGAAAGAAATACTTTTCTCCCTTTTTGGGTGGGGACAAATACAAACTCCCACTTTGGTGGGGGGACGGGATACCTCTACTTTTTGGGCGGGGGGGCGGGAAATACACTCTACACTTGGGTGGGTGGACGGGAAACCCTCTACAGGGTTTTGGCGGGTGGACGGGATAAAACCTAAAATTGGGGTGGACGGAAACACACGCACGTTGGGGGGGTGACTGAAACACTCTACAACTTTGGGGTGGGGGGACGGGATAAAACCTACCCTTTTGGCGGGGGGACGGAAAACACTTTTTTGGGTTTGGGGTGGGGGGACGGGGATACACCCCAAAAACGGGGGGTTTGGGGGGACGGATACACTCTACACTTTGGGGGCGGGGACGGAAACATACACCTAAAATTTTGGGGTTTGGGGGGACGGATGAAACCCACTGAAAAAAGGGTTTGGGAGGACTGGGCCCCCTATACTGTCCCTTTGGAAAGGGTGGACTGGAAACATATCGTCCCTTGGAGGGGGTGCCCTGGATCTTTACTGTACATTGGGTGGGGAGGGGACGGGGGAAAAGGGCATACACGGGAAACTTTGGGGTTTTGGGTGGACTGGATACATAAACGGGTCCCTTTGGGAAAGGTGGACTGGATACAAAAATTTAAGGGGGGTACCTTGATGGGGGACGGAAAGCTTTACGTGCTTTGGGGGGGTTGGAACGGAAACATACACGACTTTGGGGGGGTGGACTGGAAAAAAAACACTGAAATTTTTGGGGTGGATGGACGGGATACATACACGCCCTTTTGGGGGTTGCGCGGAAAACATACACTGAACGGGGGGTTTGGGGGGCCTGGATACCTACACTGCAGCTTGTGGGGGTGCCCTGGATGCATACACAAAAACCTTGGTTTGGGTTTGGACTGGAAACATATACTGTCCCTTTGGGTTTGGGGTGGACTGGATACATAAAACTGAAACATTGGGGGGTTGACGGGATACAAAAAAACTTTGGAGGGAAATGGACGGATACAAAACTGAAAGTTGGTTAGGGGAAACTGGATACAAGCACATTATGGGTGGTTTAAATTGGATCCACACTGCCCCCTTTTTGATTGAGTAAAAGGGGGAATACACACGGGAACTTTTGGGGGGTGGACTGGAGCGCGCTACACTTTGGGGTGGGGGGAATTTGGATACACCCCCGGACTTTTTGGGTGGGGGGACAAAAATAACACTGCACGTTGGGGGGGGGGACTGAACACTTTTCCACTTGGGTGGGGTGGACAGGATACACCTGCACTTGGGTTTGGGGGTTGGACGGATACACTCAACACTTTGGGGGTTGGGTGGACAAAAATAGGGGGGGGGCACTTTGGGGGGGTGGACGGGAAACACTCTAACTTTGGGGTGGGGGGGACTGGAAAACAAAAAAAACACGTTGGGTGGGTGGACTGGATGCATCCTCCACTTTGGGTGGGGGGACGGGATACACTCCCCAATTTGGGATGGTTTGGACAGGATACACAGCGCACGTTGTGTGGAGGACTGATACATACCGCACGTTGGGGGGGGTGGACAGATACACCCCACACTTTTGGTGGGGGACGGAGGGCCCCTCGCACGTTGGATTGAGGGACGGGAACCACTCTACACTTGGGGTGGGGGGAATGGTTAAAAACCAAAAAGTTTTTTGGGTTGATTTGGTTTACATACTCCCAACCGTTGAGGGGGTGGACGGGAAACCCCAGAAACGAGGGGGTGGGGGGACTGGATACACCTACTTTTTTGGAAAGGGGTGGACTATAAAAACTCCCACGGGGGATTGTGGATTTGGGATCCCAAAGCACTTTGGGATGGGGGGACGGGACCCCAAACCAGCATTTTGGGGATGAGGGGCCCTGGAAAAACCCTAAAAACTTTGGGGGGGTTTGGACTGATAAAAACTTTTACACTTTTGGGGAAATGGTTTGGTTTACACTTTTGGCACGTTGGGTGGGGGGACGGGATGAAACTCAAACACTTGGGTTGGGGGACAAGATACCCGCTAAAAACGTTGGGGGGTGGACTGGAAACACGCCTAAAACGTTGGGTGGGTGACGGATCCCACGCTACACGTTGGGGGGGTGGACGGATACACGTTTACACGTTGGGTGTGTGGACGGATACACTCGACACTTTTTGGGTTTGGGAGTAGGGGATAAAAACCCACACTTTGGGAAAGGGATGGACTGGAAAAAATCTACACGTTGGTGGGTGGACGGATACCCCAAAACCTTTGGGGTGAGTGGACGGGAATGCCTCAACACTTTGGGGTTTGGGGGGACTGGATCCCACGTACACTTTTGGGTGGGTGGACTGGATACATACTCACTTTTGGGTGGGGGGACGGATACACACACACGGGGGTGGGGGGTCGGGAAAACACACAACCCCTTTGGGGGGGGTGGCCCTGGTTTCCCTACTCACGTTGGGTGGGAGGACGGGATAAAATGCTAAAAACGTTGGGAGGGTGGACGGAAACACACGCAACACGTTCGGGGGTGGACGGATCATACTGCCCTTTTGGGGGGGTTTGGAACTGGTTTCACTCAACACGTTGGGGGGGTTGGCCTGGTACATACTGAAACGTTGGGTGGGGGGATTTGGAAACACACTGCACTTTGGGGTTTGGGGGGAAACGGGAAAGCAAAACACACTTTGGGGGGGTGGATTTGGATACACGCAAAAACGTGGTGGGGGGGCCGGGAAAAACCCACTACACGTTGGGGGGGTTTGGACTGGATCCCAAAACGCAGGGGGGGTTTGGGTTTGGACGGGAAAACAACAAACACTTTTGGGAGGGGGGACTGGACACAGCCTACACTTTTCGGTGGGGGGACGGATACATACGAAACGTTGGGGGGTTAAACTTGGATAAAACTCTAAAACTTTGGGGGGGGGTTTAAACTAAAACCCAAAACGCACTTGGGGGGGTGGACTAAAACCACACTGCACTTTTGGGTGGGTGGGGGGGAAACATACAAACATTTTGGGTGGGTGGACGGATACAACCAAACACGGGGGGTTTGGGTGGACTGGAAACACACTACACGTGGGTAGGTGGACTGGAAACATACTGCACGTTGGGTGGGGGACTGGAAACATACTACACTTTTGGGTTGGTGGACGGGATACACTCTACACTTTTGGTTGAAGGACTGGTTACATACTCAGGGTTGGGGTGGGTGGACTGGATCCCTCTACAATTTTGGTGGGGGGAGGGATATAAACCCCCCGGGTTGGGATGGGGATTTGGGCTGAAATACTACACGTTGGGTTGGGTGGACGGAAACACGCAACACGTTGATGGTGGACGGATACACAAAACCCACGTTGGGTGGGTTGGACGGGATACACTCTACACTTTGGGAAGGGGTTGCCCAAAATACATACGGCACGTTGGGTGGGTGGCCCGGGATACACTCAATCCCGGGGGGTTTGGGGGGACGGAATACACACTAAAACTTGGGTGGGGGACGGATCATACTCCACTTTGGGGTGGGGGGGTACGGATACACCAACAAGTTGGTTTGGGGGGACTGTATACACACTCACTTTGTTTTGGGGGGGACGGATACACTCAAACACGTTTGGGTTTGGGGGGACTGGATCCCACTCGGCAGGGTTGGGGGGGCGGACTGGTTTACACTCTGCAGGGTTTGGAGGGGTGGACTGGATACACACTGAAACGTTGGGGGGGGGGGGTGGTTTGGAAAAATCTGCACTTTGGGTGGGGGGACAGGATAACTCTACACGGGGGGGGTTTGGACTGGATACACGTTTACACGTTGGGGGGGTGGACTGGATAAAACGCAAACACTTTGGGGTGGGGGGACGGGATACACTCTACACATGGGTGGGTGGCAAAACACGCAAACAGGGTTTTGGGTGGGGTGGACTGGATGCATTTCGACCCCGTTTGGGGGGGTGGATTGGTTTAAACCAAACACTTTGGGGGTGCCTGGAAACACTCAAAAACCGTTGGGGGGTGGACGGATACACACAAACACTTGGGTGGGGGGAAACTGGATACCCTCAACACTTTGGGGTGGGGGGCGGGATACACCTAAAACGTTTGGGGGGGTTTGGACGGGAATACACACTACACGTTGGGTGGGGGGTTTGGGCTGCACTCTACATGCTTTTGTGGGGGGGAAACTGGATACACGCTGCACGGTGGGGGGGGGGAGTGGATACATACTACACTTTTGGGTGGGTAAACCCTGGATACACACTACACGTGGGGTGGGGGGACGGTTTTCACACAAAAATTTTTGGGTGGGGGGACTGGATACAAACAAAATTTTGGGTTTTTTGGCTGGATACACGTTTAACCCTTGGGTGGGTCCCCGGATACTTACGCACGTTTTTTTGGGGGGACGGATGCACGCAAAACTTTGGGTGGGTGGACTGGAACAAAAAGGGCACTTTTGGGGTGGGGGACGGAAACACATTGCAAAATTGGGTCGGGAAGGAAAGCATACAACACGTTGGGTGGGGGGGACGGATACACCAACACTTTGGTGGGGGGAACTGTTTCCATACTACACGTTGGGGGGGGGAACGGGATACGCCAAAAACTTTGGGGTGGGGGACTGGATAGGGCGCAACACTTTGGGTGGGGGGGACTGGATAAACTCTACACGTTGGGGGGGAGGACGGGGAACATATGAAACTTGGGTGGGGGGACGGGGATACCTCTCCCACTTTGGGTTGGGTTGGGTTTGCATACACACAACCACGCGGGGGGGTGGGACGGAAAACATAGTGCACGTTGGGTGGGTGGACGGAAACATACTAAAAAAACGTTGGAGGGGGGACTGGATACACGCTACACTTTGGGGTTTTGGACGGAACAACTGCCCCTTTGGGGTGGGGGGGCCGGGAAATACACCCAACCGTTGGGGGGGGGTGGACTGGAAAACATACTCCCCCTTTTGGGGGGGTGGACTGGTTTCACACCCCTTTTTGGGGGGGTTTGGCGGTTTGGCTGCTACACGTTGGGGGGGTTGGCCCGGAAAAAACGCAAAAGGGGTGTGGGGGACTTGATGCAAAAACTACCCGTTGGGTGGGGGGGACGGGGAAACTTACTGCACTTTGGGGGGGTGGCGGGATCCCACCCCAAAACTTTGGAGGGGTGGATTTAATACAAAATTTCAACTTTGGGGTGGGGGGAAACGGGAAATACATACAGCACTTTGGATGGGGGGATTTGGATACACTCTACACGTTGGTGGGTAGACGGATCATACTGCACTTTGGGTTTTGGGTGGACTGGATACACTCAAATATTTTGGGGTGGGGGACTGGATGTACCGACACTTTGGGAAAGGGGGTTTGGACTGGATACACTCGACACTTTGGGGTGGGTGGACTAGATAAACTCGACACTTGGGTGGGGGGATTTGGATAACAACCAAACGGGGGTTTGGGGGGATTTTAATACACACTACACTTTTGGTGGGGACAGGATCCCATCCGCACTTTGGGTTTGGGGGGACTGGATACAAACAACACGGGGGGGTGGGTTGACGGGATACACTTTACACTTGGGGGGTGGACGGATACATTGCACGTTGGGTGCGGACGGGAAAGCACTCTGCACTTAAAAGGGGGAAACTGGATACACTAAACACTTTGGGGTGGGAGGAGGGATCCCAAACCACCCCGTTGGGAAGGGACGTAAACACCTACACTTTTGGATGGGGGGGATTTGGATAACTCCGCACTTGGGGGGGTTGGACTAAAATACACTCTACCCGGGGATGGGGGGGACGGATAAAATACGGGAAACTTTTGGTGGGTGGACTGGAACCCCTTTACACGTTGGGGGGGTGGCCCGGGAATGCATACTATACTTTTTGGGTGGGTGGACGGGTTTCACTCTACACGGGGGGGGGTAGACTGGATACACTCAACACGTGGGGGGTGGGTGGACTGGAATCCCTCTACACTTTTGGTGGGTGGATTTGGATTCACTCTACAGGTTGGGGGGTGGACGGGGATGCACTCTAAACGTTGGGGGGGGGGAAACTGGATACCCTCTAAAACGGGGGGGGTGGACTGGAATACCCTACACTTTTGGGTGAGGGGACGGGAAACACCTACACTTTGGGTGGGGGGACGGGATGCAACTAACATTGGGTGGGTGACGGGAAACACTCAAAACGTTGGGGGGGAAAACTGGATACACCACAGGGTTGGGGTGGGTGGACGGGATACACTCTAAAACGGGGGATGTGGGGGGAAACGATACAAAACAGAAACGGGGGGGTTTGGGGTTGGACGGGTTTTCACTCTACACTTGGGGATGGGTGGACTGAAACACTCACACTTTTGGGGTGGGGGAATGGATACACCTAAAATTTTTGGGTGGGTGGGGCGGGGGGGTTTAAATACACACTCCACTTTTGGGGGGGGTGGACGGGATAACTTGCACGTTGGGGTGGGTGGCCCGGGATAAAACTCTAAAAACGTTGGGTGGGAAAGACTGGATAAAAACCTAAAAGGGTTGCGTGGGGGATTTGGATCCCAAAGGGCACGTTGGGTGGGTGGACTGGGAACGCCAAGACTTGGGTGGGTGGACTGAAAAACAAACTACACGTTGGGTGGGTGGACGGGGATCCATACTCCATTTTTTGGGGGGGGGTGGACGGAAGGCCACTCAAAACTTTAAAGGGGGGACGGAAACACATTGCACGTTGGGTGGGTGGACGGGAATACACTCCCCGTTGGGTGGGTGACGGGATACACTCTAAAAATTTTTGGGTTGGGGGGACGGGATACACCTGCACTTGGGGTGGGGGGACTGGATACCCCGCAAATTTTGGGTGGGTGAACTGGATACACACTGCACGTTGGGTGGGGGATTTGGAAAACCCCCTACCGTTGGGGGGGTTAGACGGGTACACCCCTTACACGTTGGGGGGTTTGGACGGGATAACCTGCACGTTGGTTAAAGGACTGGTACTTTACGGGCCAGTTTGGTGGTGCCCGGGAAATACACACTACACGTTGGGGGGTGGACGGGAAATACACCAAACAAGTTGGGTGGGGGGACGGGATCACGCTACACGGGGTGTGGGGGACTGGATACACAAAAAACTTTGGGTGGGGGGAAACTGGATGCACGTACACGTTTGGGGTGGGTGGACGGAAACACTCAAACCCTTTGGGGGGGGTAAACTGGATCCACCCCCAACACGTTGGGTGGGGGACTGGATGCCCACTACACATGGGTTTGGGGACTGGATACACTCTCAAGGGGGGGTTTGGGGGGTGGGGGGGGACGGATACACACTCACGTTTGGGGGGGTTGGACTGATGCATACTACACGGGGGGTGGGGGACGGGTTTAACGCTACAAAAAATGGGGGGGTGGCCCTGGTTTTACACACTACCCTTTGGTGGGTGAACGGGATACTCGCAAAAAATTTTTGGGGGTTGGGTGGATTTGGATACACACAAAACTTTGGGGGTAACGGATACATACTGAAATCGTTGGGTGGGGGAACGGTAAAATTAAAAACACGGGGGTTTGGGGGTGGACTGGATACACTCAAAAACTTTGGGGTTGGGGGGACTGGATGCATCCCGAAACGGGGGGTTTGGGGGGACGGGAAATAAAACTCACCGTTGGGGGTTTGGACGGGATGCCTCTGCACGTTGGATTAAAGGACAAATACCCCTCTACTTTTTTTGGGGTTGGGGGTTTGGGTTAAAAAAAACCAGATTTTGGGGGGTGGACTGGATACATACTACCCTTTTTGGATGGGGGGACTGGATACACTCGCCCTTTTGGGTGGGTGGACTGGATACACTCTACACTTTGGAGGGGTGGACTGGATACATACTGCACTTTTGGAGGGGTTTGGCCCTGGAAAACAACTGCACGTTGGATGGGGGGACTGGATACAACTGCTTTTTTGGAGGAGGGATTTAAAAACCCACCTACATTTTTGGGTGGGGGGACGGGAAACCCACTCTACACGTTGGGGGGAAGGACGGATACACCCCTGCAGGGTTGGTGGGGGACGGGATGCACCCCTAAAACTTTGGGGTGGGGACTAGAAACACCAAAAACTTGGGTTGGGGGGACTGGAAAACACGCTACACGTAGGGTGGGGGGACTGGATACACGCAAAAACGTTGGGGGGGGACGGAAATACACGCAACACTTGGGTGGGGGGACGGGATACACTCTACACTTGGGGGGAGGCCCGGATACATACCGCACGTTGGGTGGGTGGACTGGAAACACTCTCACGTTGGGGGGGTGGACTGGAGGGCACTCTGCACTTTGGGAAATTAAAAAGGGAACTGGATACACTCACACTTTTGGGTGGGGGGAAAGGTTTTAAAAAAACCACATTTGGGTTTAAGGGGACGGGAAGCAACTAAAAACGATGGAGGGGTGGACGGGATCCCACTCGGGCACGGGGGTGGGTGGACTGGATACACTCTACACTTGGGGAGGGGTGGATTTGGATACATAATGCACTTTTTGGTGTGGGAAATTTGGTCCCTACGGGCACTTTGGTGGGGGGACTGGATCCCAAACGGCCCCTTTGGATAAAGGGGCCCGGGTTTACACCCCCCCTAAAACCTTGGGGTGGGTGACTGGTAAAACCTCCTACCCCGATTGTGGATGGACGGGATACACTCTGCCCGTTTTTTGGTGTAACTGGATGCACCAACACTTTGGTGGGTGGGACTAGATACACGCTACCCCTTTGGGGGTGGACTGTAACACGCAAAACGGGGGGTGGGGACGGAAACACGCAAACACTTGGGTGGGGGGACTGGTTTACACGCTACACTTGTGTTTTTACGGATAAAAACTCGACACTTTTTTGGTGGGAGTAGGGGAAATACAAACCACACGTTGGATGGGGGACGGATCACTCTACCCGAGGGGGTTTGGGGGGCCCTGGAAAACCACACTACACTTTGGGGGTGGGGGACTGGATACACTCTACACTTTTGGGTTTGGGTGGACTGGATACACACTACACTTTTGGGGGGGTGGCCCGGGAAATTGGCACTCTAAAACTTTGGGTGGGTGGACTGGATACACGCAACTTTTTGGGGTTTGGGGGAACTGGATACACACTACACTTTTGGTGGGGGGACGGGAAATGCACCTACAAGTAGGGGGGGGGGGTACGGGAAATTACATACGCACGTTGGGTGGGGGGATTTGGATACATACACACGTTGGGGGGGGACGGGATACCCCCACACACTTTGGGTGGGGGGTCTGAAACATACTCACTTTGGGTGGTTGGACGGATACATGCTAAAAACGTTGGAGGGGGACTGAACACACCAAACACGTTTTTTTGGGGGGACGGGGAAACAAACTCACGTTGGGTGGGTGGACTGGATACACCTCCCCGTTGGGTGGGTGGGGGGGAAACAACTGCACTTTTTGGGTGGGGGGAGGGAAACACACTCCCACTTTTGGGTGGGGGGACGGGATGCATACTAACTTTTGGGGGGTTGACGGGGATACACGCTACTTTTTTGGGGTGGGGGGCCCCGGGAACACACAAACACTTTTGGTAGGGACTGGATACAAACTCCCACTTTTGGGTGGGGGGACGGAAATACATACAACACTTTGGGGGGGTGGACGGGAATACCTCTAAAACTTTTGGGGTTGGGAGGACGGGATCAAACCCCCGGGGGTTTGGGTGGGGGGGATACACTCTAAAACTTTGGGGTTTGGGTGGACTGGATACACTCTGCTTTTTGGGGTGGATGGACGGGAAATACAAAATTTGCCTTTGGGGTGGGGGACGGGAATACACACTACACTTTGGGTGGGTGGACGGATACACGCAACAATTTGGGTGGGGACTGATACACCTACACGGGGTTTGGGGAAACGGAAAAAACCCGACCCTTTTGGTGGGGGGGCCCGGGATGCACCAAAACACGTTGGGGGGGGTGGACGGGTTTACACTCTCCCACGTTGGGTGGGGACTGGATAAAACACAACACTTTGGGGTGGGTGGACGGGAAAGCACACTAAAGAAAATTTGGGGGTGGCCCGGATACCTCTCCCGGGTTTGGGTTGGTGGGACTGGATACACATACACGTTGGGGGGTTGGAATGGATCCCAAACTACACTTTGGGGGGTGGACGGGAAATACACGCAACACATTGGGGGGGTTTTGACGGATAAAACCCCAACACTTTTGGGGGGGTTGAACTGGATACCCTACCCTTGGGTGGGTGGACGGGATACACACTACCGTTGGGTGGGTAACGGGATACAAACTGCACTTTTGGGAGGGGACTGGATACATACTACACGGGGGTGGGTGGTTTGGATAACACAACACGGGGGTGGGGGGACGGGAATCATACCGAAATTTTTGGGGGGTTTGGTTTGGTTTACCCCTTCTAAAACTGGGTTTGGGGCCCAATGCACCGGGAAACGTTGGATTGTTTGGACTGGGATACACTCAACACTTTTTGGGGGGGGAGGTTTGGGTTTAAAAAAAACCAAAATTTTGGTTGGGGGACAGGATACAAACTACACTTTGGGATGGGGGGGACGGGAAAACACTTTTGGCATTTTTGGGGGGGTTTGGACGGTTACACTCTAAAAACCCGTTGGAGGGGGGGGAATTTGGATACATACTGCACGTTGGAGGGTTTTTGGCCCTGGATAAAATACTGCACTTTGGGGATGGTGGACGGAAACATACTGCACTTGGGATAAATTGGCCGGGAACACTCTCCCACTTTTGGTGGGTGGACGGAAACCTCTAAAACTTTGGGGGGTGGAGGACTGGATACCCCTTCAGATTTGGGGTTGGGGATTTGGAAAGAACTCTACACTTTGGGGTTTGGGGGGACAAGAAACACGCAAACACTTGGGGGGGTGAGTGACTGGTAACACGCCTACACTTTGGGGTTTGGGGGGCCCGGGAAAAAACGCAACACTTTGGGTGGGGGGGGGCCCGGGAATTACACGCTACACTTGGGGGGGTGGACGGGATCCCACCAAACACGTTGGGTGGGAGGAGGGGGAAATACAAACCGCACGTTGGGGGGGGGTGGACTGAAACACCAACACGTTGGGGGGGGGACTGGTTTGCCTCTGCACGTTGGATTAAAGGAAACTGGAAACCCACCCCCAAAAATTTGGGGTGGGGGGGTTGGGTTTTACAAACCACATTTTGGGGTTGGTGGACTGGATGCATACTACCCCTTGGGATGGGGGGACTGGATAAAACTCGGGGCCTTTTGGGGGGTGGATTTGGATACACTCTACCCCTTTGGGATGGGGGGGAAACTGGATAAAATACTGCTTTTTGGGATTTTTGGTGGACGGGATACATACGCACGTTGAGGGGTGGACGGAAAAAAACCCTGCATTTTTGGGGATGATGGACGGGATACCCCTAACACTTTGTGGGGGGTGGACGGATAAAACTCACACGTTGGGTGTAGGGAAACTGGAAACACTCGGGGACGATTGGTTGGGGGACTGGATCACTCACACGTTGGGTGGGGGGACTAGATACACGCTCCACTTTTGGGGGGGGCCCGGTAACACGCTACACTTTTGGGTGGGGGGACGGGATACACCAAACACTTTTGGGGTGGGGGGCCCGGAAACGCTACACGTTGTGTGTGTGGACGGGGATACACTCGACACGTTTGGTGGGAGATTTTATACAAACCACCCCGTTTGATGGGGGGAAACTAAAACACTCAAACACGTTGGGTGGGGGGACGAACAAAACAAACACGTTGGTGGGTGGCCCGGGATACACTCTAAAAACGTTTTTGGGTTTTTTGGACGGATACACACAAAACTTTGGGGTTTGGGTGTACTGGATGCACCTACACTTTGGGGTGGGTGGACTGATACACCCTACACGTTGGGGGGGGGGAAAGGATACACACTACACTTTTGGGTTTGGGTGCCTGGTGCACTCTACATTTGGGGTGGATGAACTGGATACATACTGCACTTTTGGTGGGGGACGGATACAACTACCCCTTTGGGGTGGGGGGAACGGGGATACACACAACCCGGGGGTTTGGGGGGTTTTGGATACAAACTGCACGTTAGGGGGGTTTGGGGATTTGGATCCCATGTACACTTAGGGGGGACGAACACACCTACACGTTCGGGGGGGGACGGGAATACATACTCCCACTTTTGGGTGGGTGGACTGGATACACCTCCCATGGGGGGTTTGGACGGATACATACTGAAACGTTGGGGGGGTTGGACGGAAAAACACACGCACTTGGGGGGGGGTTGGACTGGTGCAAAAACACTTTGGGTGGGGGGACGGGATACACCTACCCGGGGTTTGGGGGGACGGGAACACCTACTTTTTTGGTAGGGGGACGGGAACATATTTGCCCTTTTGGGGGGGTTTGGACGGATCCATACTACACGTTGGTGGGGGGGACGGATAACTCCACAACATTGGGAAAGGAGGACGGATTCATACCCCAACGTTGGGGGGGTTGACGGGTTTCACTCTAAACTTTGGGTGGGTGGACGGAAGCACTCTGCACGTTGGGATGGGGGGAAATTTGAAACACTAACAAGTTAGTGGGGAATGGGAAAAAAAACCCACACGGGGGGAAGGGGGGGGGGGGGCTGGAAATACTACACGTTGGGGGGGGGGACGGACAAACGCTACCGTTGGAGGGGTGGCCTGGATACACACAACACTTTTTGGGTGGGGGGACTTTTTAACCCCCCCTTTAACACTTTGGAAAGGGGGGAACTGGTTTCCATACGCCCCTTTGGGGGGGTGGACTGTTTCACCCCCGGCACTTTAGATGGGGGCCCTTGGAAAACCCCTTTTAAACGTTTTTTTGGGAGGATGGGATACAAACCACACTTTTGGGTGGGGGGATTTGGATCCACCTGCACGTTGGGGGGGTTGGCCCGGATACACCTACACTTTGGGGAGGGGGTTGGACTGAACACATACTGCCCTTGGAGGGGTGGACGGGAATACATACTGCACGTTGGATGGGGGGACGGAAGCAAACTTCACGGGATGGGTGGACTGGATACACCTACACGTTTTGGATGGGGGCCCGGATACACTCGCCTTTGGTGGGGGGACTGGATCCCCTTCTCCCTTTTTTGGGAAGAGTGGACTGGATGCATACTACACGTTGGGGGTTTGGCCCGGAAAACTTTAACGGGCACGGATGGTTTGGACTGGTTTGCACTCCCCCCGTTGGATGGGGGATTTGGTATCCCCTCAGAAACTTTGGGGGTGGTGGACGGATCCACCGACACGGGGGGGTTGGGGGGACGGGATGCACTCAACATTTGGGTGGGGGACGGATACACTCTCCACGTTGGGTGGGTGGACTGGAGGGAAACCTACACTTTGGGGTTGGGGGGACGGGAATACACCGCGCGTTTAAAGGGTTTTGGCCCTGGATGAATACTAAAACCCGTGGTTTGGGGGGACTGGATACTTTTTACACTTTGGGTTTGGGTGGACTGGATACACTCTCCACGATTGGGGGGGACAGTTTCACTCAACACTTTGGGTTTGGTGGCCCCGGGGATGCAAACAAAAAATTTTTGGGGGTTGGCCCCTAAAAAACCCCTCTACATTTTTGGGGTGGGGGGAAACTGGATAAAACGCTACTTTTTTTTGGGTGGGGGACGGGATAAAACCTCTACGCATGGGGGGGTGGACTGAAAACCCCCTAAACGTTTTGGGGGGGTTTCTGATACACGCAAAAACTTTGGGGGGTGGGGGGACTGGATACCCCTCGGAAACGGGGGGTTTTGGGACGGGATACACCTACACGTTGGGTGGGGGACGGGATAACACTAACACTTTGGATGGGGGGGAACGGATACAGCCCTACACGTGGGGTTGGGGGACGGATACATACTGCACTTTTGGGGGGGGGTGGACGGTTACACTCAAACACGGGGGTTTGGTGGACTGGATACACACAACACTTGGGGGGGTTTGATTTGGAAAACACCTACACGTTTGGGTGGTGGACTGGATACACCCAGCACTTTGGGGGTGGGTGGACTGGATACTTTACGCACTTTGGGTGGGTGACTGGATACCGCAACCCCTTTGGGGAGGGGGACTTTACACGTTTACACGTTGGGTTTGGTGGCTGGTACACTCTAAAACTTGGGGGGGGGAAAGGGATACATTTTTACACGTTGGGGGGGGGCCCGGGATCCCACTCCACCTTTTGGGGTGGGGGACAATACACGCTAACACGTGGTGGGGGGGGACGGGGGGAATGCACTCTCCCTTTTTGGGGGGGTTAACTGGATACATACGGCACTTTGGGGTGGGTGGACGGGAAAACACTCGGCACTTTGGGGTTTGGGGATTTGAAAAAACCGGCCCACTTTTTGGGTGGGGGGGAAACGGGATGCACTCTACTTTTTTTAAAAGGGGTGGATTTGGATACATACGCACGTTTGGGTGGGGGGACTGGAAAACAAACTACACGTTGGGTGGGGGACTGGATACATACTGCAGGGTTTAGGGGGGTTTGACTGGTTTACACACTGCACGTTGGGTGGGTGGACGGAAATACACACTACACGGGGGTGGTTGGACGGGAAACACACTAAAACACGTTGGGGGTTTTGGGGAAACGGAATCATACATTCAACACTTTGGGGTGGGTGATGGATACAAATTTTGCACTTTGGGTTTGGGTGGACTGGTTTACCCTCTACACGTTGGGGGGGTGGAACGGGATACACTCTCACTTTGGGTTGGGGGAATGGAAAACCTCAAGGGTTGGGATTTTGGACGGGGGTACACCCCAAACCCCGGGGTTCGGGGACGGGATACACCCCTGCTTTTTGGGTGGGGGGACGGGAAAACACCAACACTTTGGGGGGTTTTGGACGGATACACACTACACGGGGGGGCGGGTGACGTATACCCCCTTTAGGGGGGTGGGGGGACGGGATACCTCAAAACTTTGGGTTGGGGGGACTGGATACCCCTCCACACGTTGGGGGGTGGACGGGAAAACATACCCCCCCCTTAAAAAAACCCAAACGTTGGGTGGGGGGTTTTGAGCAAACACGAAATTTGGGGGGGAGGACTGGATACATATACGGGAACCGGGAAGGGTTTAAACCGGATAATATACAATCCTTTTGGTGGTGGACGGGGATACATACTGTACATTGGGTGGGAGGACTGGATGCATACACTGCACGTTGGGTGGGTGGACTGGATACATATACTGTACCTTGGATGGGTGGACTGGATACATATACTGTACCTTGATGGGTGGACTGGATACATACTGTGCGTTGGGTGGGTGGACTGGATACATACACTGTACGTTGGGTGGGTGGGCTGGATAAATACACTGTACGTTGGGTGGGTGGACTGGATACATACACTGTACGTTGGGTGGGTGCGCTGGATACATACACTGCAGCTTGTGTGGGTGCGCTGGATGCATACACTGTACCTTGGATGGGTGGACTGGATACATATACTGTACCTTGGATGGGTGGACTGGATACATACACTGCACATTGGGTGGGTTGACTGGATACATAATGTACGTTGGATGGGTGGACTGGATACATACTGTATGTTGGGTGAGTGGACTGGATACATGCACAGTACGGTGGTGGTGGTGGATTGGATA
>CM031596.1:65474653-65476766 GCA_018398815.1 Conus ventricosus | reverse complement strand
CACACTGCACGTTGAGTGAGTGAAGTGGATACACACTGTACGTTGGGTGGTGGACTGGATGCGCGCTACACGTTGGGTGGGTGGACTGGATACGCGCTACACGTTGGTGGGTGGACTGGATGCGCGCTACACGTTGGGTGGGTGGACTGGATACACTCTACACGTTGGGTGGGTGGACTGGATACACTCTACACGTTGGGTGGGTGGACTGGATACGCGCTACACGTTGGGTGGGTGGACTGGATACGCACTACACGTTGGGTGGGTGGACTGGATACGCGCTACACGTTGGGTGGGTGGACTGGATACACGCTACACGTTGGGTGGGTGGACTGGATACACTCTACACGTTGGGTGGGTGGACTGGATACACTCTACACGTTGGGTGGGTGTACTGGATACACTCTACACGCTGGATGGGTGGACTGGATACATACTGCACGTTGGGTGGGTGGACTGGATGCACTCTACACGTTGGGTGGGTGGACTGGATACACGCTACACGTTGGGTGGGTGGACTGGATACACTCTACACGTTGGGTGGGTGGACTGGATACATACTGCACGTTGGGTGGGTGGACTGGATACACTCTACACGCTGGATGGGTGGACTGGATACATACTGCACGTTGGGTGGGTGGACTGGATGCACTCTACACGCTGGGTGGGTGGACTGGACACACCCTACACGTTGGGTGGGTGGACTGGATACACTCTACACGTTGGGTGGGTGGACTGGATACACTCTACACGTTGGGTGGGTGGACTGGATACACTCTACACGTTGGGTGGGTGACTGGACACACTCTACACGTTGGGTGGGTGAAGTGGATATACACTGTACGTTGGGTGGGTGGACTGGATACACACAACACGTTGGTGGGTGGACTGGATACACTCACACGTTGGGTGGGTGAAGTGGATATACACTGTACGTTGGGTGGGTGGACTGGATACACACAACACGTTGGGTGGGTGGACTGGATACACGCTGTACGTTGGGTGGGTGGACTGGATAGACACTGCACGTACAACTCCACAACAGGTATTTCCAGACACACTCACATGACTTCACCCCCTCTATAGCCTTCCCCACCCCCTCTTCAAGGCAAAAGCGAATTTTTAAAAAAAAGGAGTCAAGTGGGACACATCTGGGAACAGACTGCGGGGCGGACGCCCACAAGGATCTGGAGCCAGGTGGACTGAAAAGGTCAGGGTCACATTCAGACTCTGGAAGAACTCTTGTCAGTGGCCTGTGCAGAGGCCTTGTCAGGGATTTCCACATGGGGGGTGGGTGGGGGGTAAAGGACAGGGGGGAAAAAAAACAGACGGCACACTTGTTTTTCGTTTTATTTATCTATTTATTTATTTATCTCTCTATCTATTTGATTATCTATTTATGCATTTATTTACGTATTTTCTTGTTTGCAGCATTTCTCCCAATTTACTCTTCAGTCCCAGTCACCCCTCTCGTCCCCTTCCTACTCCCGTCCCCCATTCTACCTTACCCTCACCCCATCTGCATCGTCTCGCCCCCGCTTTTTTTCATATCACCTTTCGCCGGCAACTTTGGAAGATGCTTTTTTTTTTGGGGGGGGGGGGGGTTGGGGGGGGGGAGAGATAGGAGGGGGGTCCAGTAACCATTCTTCGACAACAACTCTTGGACCCATCGGAATATCACTTCCGCCCCTCCCTTTTCCCCACCTCTCTTCCCCTCCTCAACTTCCTGCCCTCTTCCTCCTCCTCCCTGGGGTAATGAGAACACCATCACACTGCATACCCAGTACCTCTGACAGGTAGCACGGGTGACTGATGACTGCGATTACCCAAGCTTTTTTAATGAGCCCCCCAGGCGTTCAAAACTTCAGTGAGGCCGGCGCGGCCAGTGATTCTCTCCCTTTGCAGAGGTTTCAAGTGGACTCCCACGTGTTCTCCACGTGTTGTAAGCTTTTTCTTTTCTTTTCCTTTTTTTTTTTTTCTTTCTTATGGCATTGACCTGGTGGAGGACGGACCAGTTACTCACGAACATGAAAGTCAGTCAGAGAAAACCGAATTCGTCGCCAGTCGTTCCAGATGTTCTGCAGTCGGCATCATACCGGAAGAAGCGCTCGTC
>CM031596.1:65462153-65464653 GCA_018398815.1 Conus ventricosus | reverse complement strand
CATGTCGATTTATAAAATTCAAATTGTGCCTGCGCTCCTCTACGTTGAAAGAAAAAGAAAAAAAGAAAAGAAAGAAAAGAAGGGGAAAAAAAAAAAGAAGATCGCGTGTCTCTACTCTCTTGCTGGGAACGTGTCCTGAAAAGAACAAACATGGATCAGTCTCATTGTTTACATCACTTCACAGCATGTCTTTATCGGCACAAATATCAACCTTCGCTCTTCCCCTTTTTTTTCCTTTTTTTTTTTTGGGGGGGGGGGGGGTCTTTTCACCGCATCTGACCTGGATTTCTTTTCACCGCATCTGACCTGGATTTCTTTTCACCGCATCTGACCTGGATTTCTTTTCCCCACCGCATCTGACCTGGATTTCTTTTCACCGCATCTGACCTGGATTTCTTTTCCCCACCGCATCTGACCTGGATTTCTTTTCACCGCATCTGACCTGGATTTCTTTTCCCCACCGCATCTGACCTGGATTTCTTTTCCCCACCGCATCTGACCTGGATTTCTTTTCCCCACCGCATCTGACCTGGATTTCTTTTCACCGCATCTGACCTGGATTTCTTTTCACCGCATCTGACCTGGATTTCTTTTCACCGCATCTGTCCTGGGTTTTTCCCCCACCGCATCTGACCTGGATTTCTTTTCACCGCATCTGACCCGGATTTCTTTTTTCTCCACCGCATCTGTCCTGGATTTCTTTTCACCGGATCTGACCTGGATTTCTTTTCACCGCATCTGACCTGGATTTCTTTCACCACATCTGACCTGGATTTCTTTTCACCGCATCTGACCTGGATTTCTTTTTCTCCACCGCATCTGTCCTGGATTTCTTTTCACCGCATCTGACCTGGATTTCTTTTCACCACATCTGACCTGGATTTCTTTTCACCGCATCTGACCTGGACTCTTTTCACCGCATCTGACCTGGATTTCTTTTCACCGCATCTGACCTGGATTTCTTTTCACCACATCTGACCTGGATTCTTTTCACCGCATCTGACCTGGATTTCTTTTCTCCACCGCATCTGTCCTGGATTTCTTTTCACCGCATCTGACCTGGACTTCTTTTCACCGCATCTGACCTGGACTCTTTTCACCGCATCTGACCTGGATTCTTTTCACAGCATCTGACCTGGACTTCTTTTCACCGCATCTGACATGGATTTCTTTTCAACCGCATCTGACCTGGATTTCTTTTCTCACAGCATCTGTACCTGGATTCTTTTCACCGCATCTGACCTGGATTTCTTTTCACCACATCTGACCTGGATTTCTTTTCACACATCTGACCTGGACTTCTTTTCACCGCATCTGACCTGGATTTCTTTTCACCGCATCTGACCTGGATCTTTTCACCGCATCTGACCTGGATTCTTTTCACCGCATCTGACATGGATTTCTTTTCACACACATCTGACCTGGATTTCTTTTCTCACCGCATCTGTCCTGGATTTCTTTTCTCCACCGCATCTGACCTGGATTTCTTTTCACCGCATCTGACCTGGATTTCTTTTCACCCATCTGACCTGGATTTCTTTTCACCCATCTGACCTGGATTTCTTTTCACCGCATCTGACATGGATTTCTTTTCACCGCATCTGACCTGGATTTATTTTCAACCGCATCTGACCTGGATTTCTTTTCACCACATCTGACCTGGATTTCTATTTCCACCGCATCTGACCTGGATTTCTTTTCCACCGCATCTGTCCTGGATTTCTTTTCACCGCATCTGACCTGGATTTCTTTTCACACGCATCTGACCTGGATTTCTTTTCACCGCATCTGACCTGGATTTTTTTCCACCGCATCTGACTGGATTTCTTTTCACCGCATCTGACCTGGATTTCTTTTCACAGCATCTGGCCTGGATTTCTTTTCACCGCATCTGACCTGGATTTCTTTTCGCCGCATCTGTCCTGGATTTGTTTTCACCGCATCTGTCCTGGATTTCTTTTCGTCGCATCTGTACTGGATTTCTTTTCACCGCATCTGACCTGGATTTCTTTTCACACCTGGATTTCTTTTCACCGCATCTGACCTGGATTTCTTTTCACCGCATCTGTCCTGGATTTCTTTTCACCGCATCTGTCCTGAATTTATTTTCACCGCATTTGACCTGGATTTTTTTTCACCGCATCTGTCCTGGATTTCTTTTCACCGCATCTGACCTGGACAGGCTGAGCCTGTCATGGGCCAGCCATGGCCAGTACTTTCTTTTTACTACAGGCACATCCCATGTCATTCAAATAGATACATGAATAAATAGATAAATAAATAAGAAATAAATGAGTAAATAAATTGATAAATGAACAAATACACAAATCGATCAATCAATCAATCAATCCATAAATACACATCAAAGACTGTAAGGCATGCGCCCTCGCCAATGCCTCCAAGGACAGCGCCGCTGACCTGTCTGTCCTAAGAGACAAGTGACCACCCTTGCAGGAGATAGACCAATCACTATGTGTTATTTGTCCACTACATTCAATGT
>CM031596.1:65442153-65457153 GCA_018398815.1 Conus ventricosus | reverse complement strand
GAGAGAGAGAGAGAGAGAGAGTTATCAAAGCGACAAAGGTGATGAATGAGCACATTTCAAAGAGAATACGCGTCTCATGTCATCTCCATCACCATCATCGGCCGACCAGGCGAGACGAGGAAGACAGGTGGAACATGGTCTCGGAGGTGCTAAAAAAAAAAAAATTAGAACGAAAGAAAGAAAAAAGAAGGCCGGGGTGAATGACCTCACCGAATTTCCTGCACTGATTGTGTGTGTGTGTGTGTGTGCGTGTGTGTGTGGTGTGTGTGTGTGTGGTGTGTGTGTGGGTGTGTGTGTGTGTGTGTGTGTGTGTGTGTGTGTGTGGTGTGTGTATGGTGTGTGTGTGTGTGTGTGTGTGTGTGTGTGTGTGTGTGTGTGTGTGTGTGTGTGTCTGTGTGTGTCTGTGTGCGTGTGTGCGTGCGTGCGTGCGTGCGTGCGTGCGTGTGTGTGTGTGTGTGTGTGTGGAGAGAGAGAGAGAGAGAGAGAGAGAGAGAGAGAGAGAGAGAGAGAGAGAGAGGAGAGAGAGAGAGAGAGAATTCTTGCCTACACTGAACAAGATATGACACCCGGCGATTTTCATTAAAAGCTGAAGCATGTTTTCACTTTTTCTTTTTCTTTGAGAACAGCGATTTTTCTTTTCAAATCTGTCTCAGAACATTACACACACACACAGTTGGGGCTGAGCCTGTACCAACGAGGCACATCTGTACCTTGCCTAGTCACTACCAATCTGCTATTCTGCATGCCCTGTCAGAGCCAATTTCTCGGTCCCACAGACATTTGTTTTTTTTACGGACGCATTTATTCCTTTGTTGTACCATCTTTCTTCCAGCTTCATAAGTATTCGTTTTTGTGTTGCTTTGTTTTGTTTTGTTTTGTTAAATCAACCAGTGATGACAGCTTCCAGATAGCTCTTTCACACTTGAAACGTTTCCTGATTCTGTCCCATTTGTTCGTCCAATGTGATGTCAAAATAATTTCTGCTTTCAATACCTTTTTCCCCATCGGTGTGATGCTTTCTCGTGATCATATTGAAAGATTAGTGTCGTTTTTTTTGTGGTTTTTTTACTTCTATCACGGAGGTTAAATTTTTGTACAAGCCTGTCGGTTGGTTTGTATGTCTGACCATTCACAACACTGTACAAATTCTGCGCTAACTGATTTTCATTAAACTTGGCACAAAGATGGAATGTGGCCCAAGGACAATGTAGTCTAATTTTGAAGTGGATTCGTAGCGCGGATCCGGATTAAATGCAGGATCCTGGATCCGTTTAGCAAACTTTGCGTAAAAACCTCTGAACCGACTCTAATGAAGCTTCAAGGTTTGCTCTCGAGACTGGCAATAATCTGTCAGCTTGACAAGATGTATCAAGTGTTTGACAAACGGCAAAATAAACATTAAATCGTTTTCGATCGAGCCATAACGATCCATAAAAGTGAGTATTTTCAGCTGTAATCAAGGACTAAGGAATTAATCAGCCAAATCTTAATACTGGTTAACTTCTCTTGAATATGACGTCAGTTGTGTGTTCCAACGAGTTGACTGCTCGACTGCGAGTCAGATCAATCACACGTTGTAACTCTTCTTTTGATTTTTAAGTGATTATTAATAGCACGTACCAACACCAGAAACCTTTGGAGTGAGTCGCCGAGGAGATTTTGGAGAGGACAGAGACGTTTTCTGTAGAAGTCGTCTGTTCCCTGCTCTGAGGAAGTGGGGCGGCTGTTCTATGCAATACACTTATCATCGTCAATGTCTTCTCTCTTTCTTTCAACAAAACTCGTTCTTCACAATCCCAGATAAAAAGCAAGCGCTATAGATTTAACTCTAGTTACTAGCAACCCTGTGTGACTGAATACCTTTGGTGACACATTGAACAGCGAAAGGATTTCTTTAAATCATTTTATTAATTTAACCATCAGAAGAATCCAGGCAGGCCCACAAGTGACGTCAGAGTTCTCTGTCCATGGCGCGGGGTAAGCGAAAGCGTGTTTTATTAATTGAATTCATGTGGCAAACTTTGTCGCAAATGAATCGCATACTGTAGTCACACGACGTGCTTACCCGTTTCTGACCAAGTATTGCCAATCTCGGGAGTAGATCTGTGGATGGAAAAATGGACGGTGGCCAAGAACGAATCCATGTTGTTTTGGTGTGGATTCACATCAAAAGGCAGATTCAGGATCTGCTCCACCGTGGCACAGGGTGGCGCTCTTCGGAATACCGTTTATGCTTGACATGACTTTACCTGAATGCTCTTAGTTTCCTGTGATGCTTCCAAGCTAACAGACTTCAACAGAATATAATACTCTTTGGTTGTTCATTCATACAGATGCTGCACTGGTGATAGCTTTCAGACCAGTAGTGTTTTCACACTATAAACACCCATAACGAATGGTGGAAACTGTGGGTCAAACCCATCTTCAGGCACCGCATTGTTCTCCTTCATCCCACGTCCTGAGCACGGTCGTTTGGTTCTATGTTCCCCATGCAGCCTGTTCCTATTTCCTCAGTTTCCTAGCATTACCCAGGTCTCGTGCAATGACCCATAGTAATTCCCAGCTGGATTCCCAGTCCTTGGCTCAGCTCAGCTGAGCGCCAGACTGGCATTCCAAGCTGACATAGCGAGTTCCTCCGTTGCTCGGAAGTACAGATATAAACAGCGGCATGCCGGCTGCCCACCCTCGTGGTGTCGTTGTGGACAGTGCCGGTGTTGTGCTGGTCTGGTCTTCTCGTCCATCTTCTGCGGAGGAATCATGTTGGGTGGCATCCCACTTCAGCCACGTCCGCTTGAGAGCCATCCTGTAAGCAACGCCCAACACGATTTTCTGATTTTCTCTGACTTTCTCCACCTGTAGCATTTGGTCCACAACACTTTTCATTACAAGTGTCATTCAAGCAGCCAGTCTCTTTATTGCATGTGCTGTTCAACCAGTACTATGTTTTTACTACAAAGTGTGTCAGCCAGCCATCAGAGCTTTTTAAGTCATCTGCCGTTCAAAGCAAGCCTATGTTGGCCTAATCATGCAGTTTCTGGCGCGCACGCGCGCGTGTGTGTATGTATGTGTGCGCGCGCACGTGCACGCGTGTGTATGTGTGTGTAAGTGCACGCGCGCGCGCAAGCGTGAATGTGTGTGTGTGTGTGTGTGTGTGTGTGTGTGTGTGTGTGTGTGTGTGTGTGTGTGTGTGTGTGTGTGTGTGGTAAACTTTCACATTGGCATTTTTTTTCCTGTAAGTTTTCGTCGAACCCAAGCGTAATCCAACTTGGCAGAATGATCAAGAGTGTTAAAATCCCTCCAGCCATCCCGTGCATGAAGGTGTCACCCAGTTGTTATGGTCATAAATCTGCGATTAAAGTTTTCACGCATAAAATCAATACTGATAACTTATAATCCTCTCTCTCTCTCTCTCTCTCTCTCTCTCTCTCTCTCTCTCTCTCAAAAATTATGATCGCTTACAATTATTGTTTTACACTATGTAATTTGAAGATTGGTGGTAAACACCGAAACAAAAAGGGGGGGGGGGGGGGGGTTAAAGAGAAAACAAAAACAAAAACATGTTTGTTTTTTCTCTTTAACCCCCCCCCCCCCCCCCTTTTTGTTTCGGTCTTTACCACCAATCTTCAAATTATATAGTTGTTCTGAAAAAGACCCAGTCAAGTGTTATCAATTTTTATTGTTTTACACTACTAAAAAAAAAAAACCCCGTTGAATCACATCACATGCAAAGACTGCAACAAGACATGAATGACATTCTGTCAAGATCAAACCATTCAGTACCGTTTCCACTATCACGCACAGGTGAATATATAAACAAAGGTTTCGCTGAATATAGAACAAACACAGACCACATACGGACAGCAAAGCGTTATTCATGGTACGTCATGCTGATGGTGCACATTTTGAATACGCTGGCGTCCTTCTGAATGCAAACTGTCCAACGGAGCTTTATCTCTGAGAATTATTCATCTAGAGAGGCCACTGGCGGTCATGACATTACTGGCAGAGAGAGCAACGAGCATCAAGCAGGACATATCAGACTGATGCTGTTGGGGTATACGAGGAGAGAGTCATGGACAGAAAGGGGGCGGGGGGGGGGGGGGGGGGGGGGGGGAATGAAGAGAAACAGGCGATGGGAAGGCGGACGGAGACGAGACGACAAGCTGGGAGGAGGTGGAGTAAGGGGGGGGGGGGGGGGGGGGGGGGGGGGGGGGACTTGACTAATATAAAGAAATAACTGATCAATGCGTCCTCAGAAGTGAGAACTTGCCAAGTCGTCTGCCACTGATAGTGCTGACTGTTGTGTATGTTTTTTGTTTCTTTGTTTGTGTGTTGCTGGGTTTTTTTCAAATCCAATGAATATTTATTCAAGAACGGCACAACCTTTTCGATCTTGAATATGGTCACACAAGCAAAAGAGTGAACAGAAACAAATACAGGTAGCTTTGGTTTGATTGGCATGAAAGCAAATCTTAAGTGAGGCTTAGAAAAGTAAACAGTATATAATGAATAAATAGGATAAATCTTGCTCCCTTGACCAGATGAATTACATGTCCATAACTTCAAATGATTACTAAAATGATAATCTGTACAGTGACTGCTCTGAAAAAAAATTACCATATCTTTGATATAATACTAGTTATAGAAAGGGTGAAAAAAAATCTCATTGTTTCCTCTCTTACCATCTGACTTTCAATAATCATCGAATCATTTTCAGGAGAGAAAAAATAACGCCCTGCCACAACCTAACCCTTGAATATTTTATATATGTGAAAATAATCATGTTAAAAGACATAAAATTCAGTTAAGTCGTCATTACACTAATCACAAAATGGTGTCCATCAACGTTGATGTTTTTGAACATGCTGAAATATATCACATAATCTTATATTCATAAACTCAGGGATGCTTTTAAATTGTGTCGCTTTGGCTGAAGCGGCAGCGACGGTATATATGTCCAATCAGTAATTCTTAACCATATCAACGATAGAAAAGTTACAGATTCCCCCATACAGTCTTCGCTTGGCAAACATTTTCTATTAAGGAAAATTCACTTCTATCCGTTGTTACCGTTATCTCGTTTGTTTCTTTATTTGTTTTTGACTGTGTTTTGGACATGTACTTGACACCACGGACACAGCGAAGTGATCAAGCCAGCTGTGTTTTGGACATGTACTTGACACCACGGACACAGCGAAGTGATCAAGCCAGCTGTGTTTTGGACATGTACTTGACACCACGGACACAGCGAAGTGATCAAGCCAGCTGTGTTTTGGACATGTACTTGACACCACGGACACAGCGAAGTGATCAAGCCAGCTGTGTTTTGGACATGTACTTGACACCACGGACACAGCGAAGTGATCAAGCCAGCTGTGTTTTGGACATGTACTTGACACCACGGACACAGCGAAGTGATCAAGCCAGCTGTGTTTTGGACATGTACTTGACACCACGGACACAGCGAAGTGATCAAGCCAGCTGTGTTTTGGACATGTACTTGACACCACGGACACAGCGAAGTGATCAAGCCAGCTGTGTTTTGGACATGTACTTGACACCACGGACACAGCGAAGTGATCAAGCCAGCTGTGTTTTGGACATGTACTTGACACCACGGACACAGCGAAGTGATCAAGCCAGCTGTGTTTTGGACATGTACTTGACACCACGGACACAGCGAAGTGATCAAGCCAGCTGTGTTTTGGACATGTACTTGACACCACGGACACAGCGAAGTGATCAAGCCAGCTGTGTTTTGGACATGTACTTGACACCACGGACACAGCGAAGTGATCAAGCCAGCTGTGTTTTGGACATGTACTTGACACCACGGACACAGCGAAGTGATCAAGCCAGCTGTGTTTTGGACATGTACTTGACACCACGGACACAGCGAAGTGATCAAGCCAGTTGGTAAGAAGATCATGGAGAGGAGAAGGATGCATGGAGGGAGAGGGTTGGGGGGAGAGGGAGGAGGGGGCAGTAACCTGGAAGAGGTGACAGTTCAGAAATGCCAGAGTCACAGCTCAGATCGATGACCAATGGCGGGGGTGGGGGTGGGGGTGGGGTGGGGGGGGGGGGGGGGTTAGGCGTCACGGGAACAATGGTTTGAACTAATATATACTGACTTCCATAAAAAACGCGAAAATTTGAAAGGCTATTTTTCGGGTGAAAAGGGGTGAATATACAATATTGAACCATTGTGGCAAGTTGTTTGGGTCCAAGACCCACGTGCAGTGAAACAATTGTGTGAGCAACACATCATTCCCGGCATTGGAGGGTCAACAAAAATGGCAAACTGGTTGCTGCATGTGAGGCACGTGCACACCATGCAGAGCAAAGTTAACCAGCGACAAGTACGCAGGCATGCAGCCTTTATAAAGCCGCGCTACAAGGGTCAGATAACGACTTGCCGTCTGAGCGCTACAGAGATGCCAAGACTACGAGCAGAGGAACGCAATCGTGCCCTAGGCCATCTGGAGGCTGGTGTGGATGCCAGGCAGGTCGCCAACATCTTTAACGTCCACATCTCAACCATCTATCGTCTGCAGCACCGCATGCGAGTCACTGGTACCACTGATGATCGTCCCCGGCCAGGCCGTCCTTGGGTCACCACACAAAGAGAGGATCGCCATCTTGTTCGAACCCATCTGCGGGACAGGCGGCAAACAGCCGCTAACACTGCTCGACAGGTGCCTGGGAATCTCCAGCAACGAATCGGCCTCAACACTATGCGGCGGCATCTTCAGGAGAACGGGCTGGCATGTAGGCGTCCTCACAGAGGTCCGGTACTGATACCAAGACACCGGCAGGACAGGCTGCAGTGGGCACAAGCCCGAATCAACTGGCGCAGGCAGCAGTGGGGACGCATACTGTTCTCAGATGAGAGCCATTTTTGTATTGACATGGCTGACGGTCGTGTCAGAATATGGCGTAGACCTGGTGAACGCTATGCTGACTCCTGTGTGGTAGAGCGGAACCCCTGGGGAGGCCCGAACGTTATGATATGGGGTGCAATTGGCATTAACCACGCCATAGGACCAGTCATCTTTCAGAACACTGGTCCTGGTCGCGGACAGGGTGTCAATGCACAGCGCTACATCAACCAGGTGCTCAGACCCCATGTCGATCCTTTTTTTGCGCAACACCCAAACTGGACATTCCAACAGGACAATGCAAGACCACACACCGCCAGGGCCACCCAGCAATTTCTTCAGCATAACAACGTCAATGTGCTGCCCTGGCCAGCCCTCAGTCCTGATTTAAACCCAATAGAACATTTTTGGGATGAACTTGGCAGACGGTTGGACCTCCTGCGTCCACGACCAGCAACAGCGGCTCAACTTCACCAGGCCATCGTCCATGTGTGGGCTGGTGTGCCAAGGGGACGCATCAACCACCTGGTCCACTCATTGAGCCGCAGGTGTCAAGCAGTTGTCAACGCAAATGGTGGCCACACACGGTATTAGGACTTCAAGCTGGTTTGTCACGTGACCTTGGATTTTCCACACAAAGACATATTGCTGATGACATTTTCACACATTACCGGTGTAATGAATCAAATCACGTTGAATTCTCGCTTCCACTCTGTACAATTGTGACCAATAAAATTCACCCCCAACCTTCAGCTTGTTTTGTTTTCGCGTTTTTTATGGAAGTCAGTTATATAACGTGCATCTTCTGTGCTTGTCATCAGATGGTGGTGTGGGAGCTGTACCCCCCCCCCCCCCCCCCCCCACACACAACCACACGCCAGCACGCGCATGCACACACACATACACACACGCGGACGCACACACACCGCGCGCGCGCGCGCGCGCGAACACACACACACACACACACACACAACCACTCCTTTCCCATCCGCCTTGTGCGTTTCATCCTGCTGTTGCGTGTATTCATCACTTGTGAGTCACATAGGCATGTTGCCTCTTTTGCTCCGTCACGCGTTACTCAGGAAGTAGAACATTTTATATTTTACATATATCTTTCTGCCAGCGCTTTTTTTTTTTTTTTACTTTCGCTACATATGGTAGGTACGGTTTTGTTGTTGTTTTCTTTCTTTTTTCTCAGTCAGCACTACTTTTTTTTTTACTCCACGTGTGGTTCAGCTAGCAGTCCTGATTTCAATTTAATTACATGTGGTGTTCAGCCTGCACTTCAGTTTACTACCTTCATGCGCCATACAAACTATCACTTTTTGCTACTTTTCATAACATGCGTCGTTTGGCCAGAACCAGTTTTAACTTAAGAGTCATTCAGCCATCGCCTTTCACTGCATATGCTATTCTGCCAATCATATGTCTTTTCATGCTGTATGAAATTTAGGAAACTACGCCTCCAAAATGGCGCACAGCACAATCTACAAGAGCGGTGATGGTATACCGTATTTAATATTCTCACATTTTTTTCATCAAAGCAGGACATCTGGAGATCGGACCGAGTAGAACTATGCTTTGGGCACGGATCGAGTGCAAATATCTCTGATGTTTTTGTCAGGTGCAGCTCCACTTCATATTGGGACTGTGGGTCTCATGCAACAGCTTGTACACTGCGCATGCGTCTCTAAAACTGCTGCCTTCCCTGTTCAGGCTGTCACGTTTCGTAGTAACTACTTCAGCAGGCCAAACTGTAGCATAGCAAAAGTATACAGTAAAAACAACAACAACAAAAAGGCAAGACAGGAAAAGATAAGAAAAGATAGGTTAAGACGAAAAATATTCGAAAAAATTGAGAAAAGGTCGAAGAAACAAGATAGGAAAGGTAAGAAAAGCTAGGAAACAGGATGGAACAAGTGGGGAAAGAAAGTTGGAAAGTATCACCGTAACCATGACGAGATATGAAACAATAGCAAAAGGTAGGAAAAGGTAAGGGTCAAAACGTAGCAGAAAGAAGCACAAAGTTGAAGTGTCTGAACGTGCTTCACCAGCTGATCTGGCTCTTAGCATCTGGTGAATGTCTAGAGTCTACGAGGTCATCGTGATTAATGTGCAGGTGGACTCGTGATGGTCCTGGAGTTAATGAAGACGCAAGCAGCACCAAGAACTGAGTGTGAAAGAGCTGGAACGGAGTGAATTCATCCATACTTTCACCAAAACCTGCATTCACATTCTTATGATGATGACGATTATGACGACGACGACGACGACGACGACGACGATGATGATGATGATGATGATGATGATGGTGATGATGATATCATCATCATCATCATCATTATTATTACTATCATTATCATTGTTGTTGTTGTCGTCATCATAATATTGAAGATGCAGTCTTCTGAGCCATGTAAAGTGTACGATCTGTACGCCGAGGCTTGAGAACCCTCCTTAAAGAACTGCAAACTGAAACTTACACTTAACTATGCATTCCATCTGAAACCCTTACCTGAACCTGAAAACCTTGTGCACGGCTGCCTTTGGAATCCAACATACACCGTTAAATCTGAAGAAAGCGCTCGTTCAGTACCCCTGCATGGAATCTGCACCCTCCCCCATCTCCAAAAGTGATAATTATACACATGCTGGGGTCATTTCCAGCCTGTCCCAATTTCCAGACAGTCAACCTTGGACATTTTATGACCTGTCTTCACGTTTTGATGTAGTCTACACATTTTGATGTAGCCTACACATTTTGATGTAGCAAACACATTTTGATGTAGCCTACACATTCTGATGTAGCAAACACATTTTGATGTAGTCGTCGCGGTTTGATGTTGTCTTGGTGTTTTGTTGTAATCAACACGTTTTGTTGTAGTCTTCACGTTTTGATGTAATCAACACGTGTTGATGTAGTTTTGAAGTTTTGTCGTAGACTTCACGTTTTGATGTTATTAGCACGTTTTGGTGTAGTCTTGACGTTTTGTTGTAGTCTTGACTTTTTGTTGTTGTAGTCGTCACGTTTTGTTGTAGTCTTCACGTTTTGATGTCATTTGCAGGTTTTGATGTAATCTACACGTTTTGATGTAGTCTTCACGTTTTGATGTCATTTGCACGTTTTGATGTAGTCTTCACGTTTTGATGTAGTCTTCAAGTTTTGTTGTAGTCTTCACATTTGGTTGAAGTCTTCACATTTTGATGTAATCTACACGTTTTGTTGTAGTGTTCTCATTTTGATGTGATCTACACGTTTTGTAGTAGTCTTCACGTTTTGATGTAGTCTTCACGTTTGATATAGTCTTCACGTTTTGATGTAGTCTGCACATTTTGATGTAGCCTTCTACAAGGAAAGACGTAGCCACTTTACTGGCCTATCAAAGCAATGAGCTAGAACAGAACTTTCCAAACTTTCGGAAAACTTTTAGTGACGTCTCCAAATCTATTTCGAAGATAAGTGATTGTTCGTTGTTCGTCTTCATGGTCTTGAATGTTGTTTATCTTGCCTGAAGAAGACCAAAGAGGCCGAAACGCGTCGTGTTTGTCTTGTAATTTGTTTCTTTCGTTCGGCGGAATAGTAATTTTTCTTTTAAGCTGATCTCCAACGGTCAAAGCTGCTGCTTCAGTGGTCTTCTTCCCTCTTCTCTAAACCCATTCTTCCTGACAGCTCCATCTGCACCGCTGAATTCTCAATGTCAACAACAACAACAACAACAAACTTTCATTATCGTTTCCTATTCTGCTTCTGTTCCAAATACCATTACTATCCGCAACATGAACAGCCTGTTCACATGCAATTTATCGAATTTAGAAACGATGTATTGATATTGTTCCCACTTCAACTCTAAGCCATGCTGACATTTTGGGCAATGTGACAGCCGATCAGCTCGCAAGGCATACGCATATCCAGCAACTTTTAAAAACGGTCCATTCCTTCTCGGACTTACACCGCAACTTTTACAACAACAACAACAACAACAACAAAAAATCACTGAGCGACCATAGAGAGATACGTCAAAGTTTCTAGCAAAACGAATGACGTCTTTTTAAGTATGGCAAATCCCGTGTGATTTAACGATTCGGAAAAGAGACAGACAGACAGACAGAGACGCAGACAGACAGACGCAGAGAGAGAGAGAGGGGGGGGGGGGGGGAGACAGACAGACAGACGTAGATAGAGAGAGACAGACAGATGCAGAGAGAGAGAGAGAGAGAGAGAGAGAGAGAGAGAGAGAGAGAGAGATCCGTATTAAGCGGCGGAAATGAACATACAAACACCTAAAAACTCATCTGTTACAAACCACCACCAGAAACGCATGTCGCAGCAAAGCATTTTTATTTCATAAGAAGGCTACATCAAGACTTCACAAGCAGAAGGACAAGGGGAAAAAAAAAAACCATGACAAGCCGCCAAGGGCAGTTGCACTGAGAAACATATTTACACACACAGATACAGAGGGGCCGGGATGGGGAGAGGGCGGTGGGGGGAAATGGGAAAGGGCTGAAGGGAAGGACAGTGAAGAAGGCGACGGATGTCGAGAGGATCGAGTGGTGAGAATGGTGGAACTGGTGAACTGAACACACCTGGACAATCAAAATACTTTTTTCAGTGAGGCAATGCCAGTTGAAAACATGAATGAATGAACGACGAGATGGGCCAAATACTAGTGTTCTGGTCTGTGGTCAGAGAACGTCTTTCAAAAACTCACAGTGGTAGATATATATATATATATATATATATATATATATATATATATATATATATATATATATATATATATATATATATATATGCATGTTAACTTTATCCCTCAGCAATATGTGTTTGGGCTGCACAAAGAGAGAGAGACAGACAGACAGAGAGACAGACAGAGAGACAGAGGGGGGGGGGGGGGGGGGGAAATTTTATGAGGAGTACATAATTATATGATTAACATCAACACTAAAGGGAAGGCCATTCATTGTTAAGAGTTGACCAACTGCGGTAAACAAAAAAACAAAACAAAAAAAAAAGAAAAGACAAAAGAAGACAGGACACTGGATCCACGGTACAGAAGTAAACAGTGTCCACACACAAAATCCTGGAAGTTTGAAGGCTCGTCTTTGTTTAAATCAATAATATACAGCTCACCTTAAGCAGATCGATTCCACACACACACACACACACACACACACAACACACACACACACAGCGCGCGCGCGATGAGATCATCAAACTTAACACACACCATAAAAATGCAACCAGCTTTCCCTCCTCCCCTCCCCTCCCCCGGTGTTAGTACTTCTCAGTCTGGACACTACGGGACACTCAGGAAAAGAAAAGAAAGCCAAAACCGCTACAGAAAAGACGAGTCCTTTTCTTCTTTTTTTTTAAAGAAAAAAAAAAGAATAGCAGCACCAAAACACTACAACTGAATTATCACAATGAAAGACAAATGAAAAACAACAGTTCATGGTCAATAGTTTTAGTTTTGTTTTGGCTGACGTTGCCAGTGATTATACACATCCGATTTCGAACCAGGGATAATGCTTCCAAGGAAACGTTCTGGGGAACAAGCAACCCCACCCCACCCCGCCCCACCCCACCCCACCCCTTATCTCTTCTGACATACAGGAAGAACTGTAGCTTCGCGCCGTTAACACACACGCAGAGCGCGCAGCATGTTCAGGCAAAACATGGATTCAGTTTCTCATCGTCCTGGTCATCGCCGCTTACACACACACACACACACACAAACGCGCGCGCATGCACGTCAACAGCACAAGCACAAACGTACATCCACACTCACACCACCACACAATCCGTTTCGATTTAATCACACCCACCAGTTTTTGATCATATTAGTTTGAACAATAACCCACGACGAATGGTACTGTGTAACAATAATCTACGACGCACTGGTGCCGTATATTACAAATCTTTACATTACTAAATAGCTTGACAAGATGATTATTTGGTGTACTTGGGTTTTGTCTGATCGACTTCTACAAATACTAGCATTAATTAAAACCAGTAGCGAGAAAAGAAAAAAAGGATGACAGTGTCGAGTAACTTTACATGTGCGAACAAATATGATCTGTAAGGCCTTGTTTTGTCTTTCCTCTTCCCAATACTCCTCTCTGGTTCTTTTTTCAGCTGACCAACATGGGGTTTTGTTCGATTCGTGACAGACACTAAGGTAGTCAACAAAGGAGGACTTTCAAGACAAGTAATGAGCAAAACGGTAAATGTGCGCGTAATTACTAGAGCAATTTAAAGTACAACGTGGTTATGTATGGTACAATGTTAACTGAACTGATACATGTTTGCTCTTCTTAAAAAATCAATTTGTATACACGTCCTTTTCATATTTCAGTTGGTTATGTGTTCGTACACATTTCATAATAGCACTTGTTATCATTATATTCTAAGATAAATGGTACTTCAGACACTGCTGATACGTCTACATAATTGACGGATCTTGTACAAGCGTTCATTATGAGCGGTAGGAATGGAATGTACAAAAATAAATAAGCTTATCAGAACTAATAAACAATAAACAAACACCTGTTACATATCCAAAAAAAAGAAAGAAAAGAGAGAAAGAAAGAGAAAAAGCACAGCAGATTTCTCTATAACAGACAAACGGGGATATCCAACAGCTCGGTCAATAATAACGTAGTGTGGGTAGTAGCATTACTCAGTGTTAGTGGCAACGGCTAGACTCCTTGCTGTGTGCATCGTTGATATCTCAACCTCGGCCAGATCCGGATCGGTGGACACAGGATCAAATGAGCCATGAACAAAGGAGAGGGGATGTTCTAGCCAGCAAATTGTTACAACAACAAAAAAATATAGGGGCAGGAGATTCATCGTCAGTGGTCCATATTCACTGTGTTGAAGTGTGCTGGTCTACTTTTCAAGGAAAACCAGCTGTAGCTATAGCGTATGATACATCATTTAAAAAATACAAAGAAAACAGCAACGACAAAATGATATTTGAAATACACAACAACAACAACAACAACAAAAACAACGAAAACTGAAATACAAACAAGGAATATAAAATAAAATGATACACCCAATGAACAAAATTAATGACACACCCGTCTACTCCTGCTTCTAGACAATCGATCTCTGTTCTCATTTAGCGTTCTTTTTCACTGCAGTGATAATGATTTTCAGTTTAGCGATTACTCACAGAATCTCCCCTTTAATACATTCGCTTCCAGCTGCAATACAGGGTTGATATTGTTAATTCATGTGGTCAAGTTCCTTCAAAGTCATGAGCAATGCTGTCCACACATCCAACCCCAGCCCCCTTCACCACCTACCTCATCCTCTCTCCCCATTCCCCACCATATTCCATCACGTGTGTTGCTTCCACACAACCCCTTTCTGCACTCAAAGCAGGTGCTGAGATCATCTGTCATTTGAAGAACTGCATTAAAGTCGACAAACTTGACAACTCCTTCTTTCTATTTAAGGAACACTGTGACATATTTGACGTGTCTATTTTCCACAACACTTCCTATTCATTAACGCTTTCATCACCAGCAAAGCCCTCAGAGCAAGCAACTGAAAACCAGACGCGCGGTAGAGCTGCTCTGGTGGTGTACATTCACACAAGGCTGTAACTGTCGAATTACTCCACCAACTGTTATCACTTACGGACAGACATGATGGCGCCCTCCAGAGGGGTACGCCGGGTCCTGCAGCCTCAGCGACTGCACAATACTGTCGTTACTAATAACTGACATTGTCTGTGGTGCCCTGCGTATCTTGGATCAGAATCGGCACCCCTGAACGCCACCCTGAACACTCCGCAGCAGTGCAGTGTTTCCTCCGGTGGGTTACCACACGACAGCCCGACACTTCAATTGCTCCCCGTGGACTGCCGATGCAGGGGCTGTGATTGGGGGGGGGGGGGGGGGGGGACAAGCCGTAGTGTGGCTGTGGACGGGAACGAGCGGCGTGGGAGTAATGCCAGAAAATGAGACAGCAGAACAAACACACGCGATGTTGTTTACACCATCTTGAGGACACAACACGCATCTGTTCCATGTGCTAGTCAAACGTGGGAGGAAAACTGAAAGGAGAACGGACACACACCAGCTGCTGACTGAATGACAGCATGCTGGC
>CM031596.1:65392153-65437153 GCA_018398815.1 Conus ventricosus | reverse complement strand
CAAAACAGTTAAAGAAAAAACAGAATTTTAAAAAAGACACACAATAAACGCTCACTCATGAAAGTCACAGCACAGGCACCTGAATAAATCAATTGTCTAGAGAACAGAGCATGTATTTAGGTTGTGGGTTCGAACCCTGGGTGCCCAAAATGAAAATGTTATTCATGCTGCCCAACTTATCAAGATGTCATTCTGGTGACATCAGTGTAGTGTTTGATAAGTGCTCTCCACCCCCCACCCCTCTCCTTGCATATCTGGACGTCATGATTATAAGCCGAACAGCCTGAAGTGGAAGTCAACATTAAACCTGCAGAACCAACAAAGATTGCATGTGTGGAAGGGAAAAAGGACAATATTCTGTTTTTAAAAAAGTCACAAAAAGTGTGTTTGATAATTCTTCTGACAGTATCTCCCATTCCTTTCTGTCTTTTTTCTCCCATTTTTTTTCTCTGTCTTTTTAAACTAACTGAAATATGAGTTTTGATATGCCCAACCAGGAGACAAACCCATTGTTATATTTTACAAATTCTGCGTACACACACAAGCCCAACTTTGAATGTGTCCATCCAAATGCACATGAAATTTCACACACATGAAAATGAATAATGCCACCATCAGACACTGATAAAATCAAATCCGACATAAAGTGGACATACTAAAACATAAAATAGAATTCTCTTCTGCATCTTGATTGGTTAATGCTATGTTGTTGTTGTTGTTGTGTTCTCTTTCTTTACATAGCTCATGAATATGTATATATGTAAACGAAGGGAAATATTCAACTAGATGGACTTGGGGCAACACTTTCTTAAACTCAAAACAATTGGATACATTAAGAAAATGGTCTTGGAAGAGAACAACAGACATGCACACGCACACGCACGTGCGCACGCACACACAAACGCAGGCACACACATGCAGAGCAGCAGCAGCAAAAGAGAAAAGAGGGAAGAAAATATGAGCTTAATTCAATATATTACAGAATCAGAAACTACTCTGGGCACAGCTCATAAAACACTCATCAGTTTACGGAACTTATCTCAAACACTCTGGTTCAAATTCTAAACATTCTGCATGGTGACAAGAGTGGGAAGGGAGGAGATGTAACAAGTTTATGGTCCAAGTTTCTCTGAAATTTTCCCCTTTACACTGCACAAAAACAACAAACAAATAAACAAGTAACAATTCAACACATCAGGTAACGCATTGCATATTGAAACAACAGAAACTCCGTCAAAACGCTAAATATACATCACATGTGTGTGTGTGTGTGTGTGTGTGTGTGTGTGTGTGTGTGTGTGTGTGTGTGTGTGTGTGTGTGTGTGTGTGTTGATCAGTTTGTTTACAGTGTTATTAATTCACATAACGTTAAGCTGACTGAGCAGGTAAATAAATCATCACACTGCAAACATGAAGTTAGTAATGCAACAATTCACACCAATCTCCGTTTCCTGCACTGATTTATCCAACTGTTCATATTTGGGTTTTGGGTTTGTTTTTTCTTTTTTTGTTTTTTTGTTTTAATGCTTACAAACACACACATACACACACACACAGCAGCAGAAACAAAAGCAGCATTACAACTGAGAAAATTTATAGCACAAAACTTCAAGAAAGAATGCATATCATTCATACAAAATGAGCTCCCCAAATCCTTACCGAAGTTTTGTTTTTTGTCACATATAACTGAATAATTACTTTTTTTTTTCATGACAGGGAGGGAACCCAGAAGCAAACAAAAAAAAACAAACAACCAAATGAAAAAAAACCCCACACAAACACAGAATATGTCATTAATTAGAAAGGGAAGAGAGATGGGAAGGTGGATGGGGGTGTCACACAACACACACAATTTGCAATTAACACAGAATCTAGGCAGGCTGGCGACAAACACCACCGAATCAATAAATAAAGGAATGGTCACAAATCCAGCCAGAGGATAATGCAAAGCGGAATGCACACAACACAAGAACACACCAGAGTACTATAAACATATACAGTCTATGTACACGCATACAAATATGTTGTTCCACAACTGTATGCTCTGTTGGCTTCATTATGTCTCCGGATTGGTTTGGAAACAGTATTCCTTCTACTGAGATAGAACTCACACTGATGTTGTCCTCAAATGACGGCATGATACGTCAGGAATGTAGCATAGCTGCGAGCTGCATTTGCAATTGCACTTAATCGTAAATATGTGATATTACGCATTTGGGGAGAATCACAATTTCCTAACCTCAGATTAGTATGTGACATCTTCCACTTTAAAATGACCATACAGCTATATGATGGGTTGAATTTCTTTTGTGTAATGAGTTTCTGAAAATGTGTGGGATCAAAACTCACCAACCTCTTTATAACCAAAACTAACATAAAACACAAAAAAAAAGAAAAAAAAAAGAAAAATGAACAAGGAAAAATGGGGAATTCATAGAAACAAGCAGTGACAGAACAATGGTAACTCTTCATGACTGACAAATGTAGATATATTTTATTTCTTAAGACCGTGGCCTACAACACCCATTTCCCAAACCAACTACCCCCCCCCCCCCCCCCCCCTCTCTCTCTCTCTGTCTCTCTCTCCATTCTGACGTATCTGTCATTATAGTATTTTGCACTAGTTTAGTTAAACAGAATACTTAAATGAAAAAATGGCAAACTTGCACCTTCTCACTGTCGTCAAGATTCCATGTCATTCGATAATCATTGTCACTTTAATTGTATAGCATATGCACTGATTTTCCACTAAAAAAAAAAGCAACAAAACCTACACTTCTGGTCAATATGTTATTAAAAAAAAAGTCAAGAAGCAAGCAACTCTTAAAATTCCATTTTTCTTTCCTACAAAAATGCCAACCTTTGAATTTCCTCCACCAGCTTGAGACATTAACCACATCAAAGAGGCAATTAAGCAGCAAATAAACCCATCTCCTGGCCTTCTGAAAAATACTCGCTAACTCCTCTGACGGTCCAAATCACAGGGTAAGTGATGGTACTTTTTTGTTTTATATCAGCCAATAACAATGGTAACTATTGCAAGGTTTATGAAATCTCAGAGATGCAAGCAAGCAAGAACAACTGATTTTTTTTTAAAAGGTAGACACATTATAATGAATTAAAGAGAAAATGAAGACAACCACACTGCAACAACTTATCCTTGCATGGATGTATTTCCCCTTTCCTTCTCTCACTTCCCAACTCCAGTTTTGTTCGTTTACCCTTATTTCATGTTTATCTTCCTTTCTCCTTTATCCACCCCTTCCCCAAACTCCCTCCTCCCCCAAAACACACTTCTTACTTATCTGACAAAGCTTAATCTGATTATAACTGATGCATGTTAGACATTTTGTATATGCCTTTGATGAGTATATCTGCACTGCAATACGACTAAGGCAACAATGCATTGTCTGACACAACTGCCAATTTATCTGGATAAAACATGTCCCAAATCACATTTCCCCTGTAAGAATTTGTGAGTTTATTGAGGGAGAGATATGATACTTAGTATTACTGATGACAACTGCTTAAAAACAATACACACTACAGCACAAATTACAAATCAGCCATTTTCAAGCTGCCGAACAGATGCCAAGCCAGAATGATGTTTTGTTTGTTCTCTCTCAAACTGTGGAGTTAAGCAACAAGGAAACTTGTCTGATGTCAAAAGAAGCAGGGGGTGTGTGGTGACCCTGCTACTAAGAGGTCACCAGGTGACAGCCAAGAAAACCGAGTCTGACGGTCCACCCTGCAATGACTTGTCACCAGAACTTGGTCACAAGAACCACCAGTCTTTCTCTAGTTCTCAAAAACAAAACAAAAAAAGCCGCCACAAAATATCTGGTGTATGACCTGGTGTGAACACTGGGTTCAAAGCATGCTTTCAGATACATATGGGAGGCATGTATGGGTAAGCCTCAAGAATATCTGCAAAAGCAACCACCATGATCATTATATAAATGGACCTTGATTCAAGAAAAAAAAATGTCACAGTGATAAACATGCAGGTTGGGTTCTCACATGTGTGTGTGTGTGTGTGTGTGTGTGTGTGTGTGTGTGTGTGTGTGTGTGTGTGTGTGTGTGTGTGTGTGTGTGTGTGTGTGTCTGTCTGTCTGTCTGTCTGTGTGTGTGCATGCACGAAAAAAATTGCACTTGAATCAACTAACAGATAAAGTGATAATACGCTCATATTCTAATGCAACAAAGCTGCTGCCTCAAATCAGAACAGATATCAAAAGGCAAAGTTACAGGTGTTTAAAAAAAAAGCCATCAGTTTCATCCTTTTTTTTCTGTGAATGAAGCGCTAACTTGTAAAAAGGTGACTTCACTCCTGTAACCCCAGATCCGAATAGCCATAATCTTGCTTTATCTGCAAACTGACTTTCTCTGCTTGTATTGTTATTCTTTCCCTGACGTTGTCGTACGTTCACACCTTGCCCAAACTGTCAAAATCGATCATTTAGGATGAGCGATGTGTTGCAGTTCTCCATTCTTCAACTGCTAATGCCACTGCTGTGGAAGGAACGACGTTGCAACATTCGCTTCGCAATGAAGTCTGCGGTCAGCCTTCCATTAAGTACTTCGCATTTTTCTTTCCTCTGTATATGAACAAAGTATGGACTGAAACCTGTCCATGGCATCAGAACTATCTGAAAGGGTACCATGGAACGTGTGGCATTTACATACTTTTAATTATCTATGTGTATTTCTAATCACAAAGTGATCTGATTTCATACATCTCTCATCTTCCTCAACCTTGTGCTTTGATAAAACTGGTTACTGTTCTGCACCTTAATTAACCACAATAACATTTAACGAATCTTCCACTACCAGCATTGTAAAAATGTATGCATCTCTGAACGTTTTTTTTTCTTTTCCTTTATTTCAGTCTCTCTCCAGATTTGAACCAAATGAAGTGCAAACAACAACACCGCAGAATCAATACAAGCATGACATTTTTCAGGCCACATGTCAAGACAACAGAAGTAAGATGCATTGAACATACACTACCACCCGACCAAGCAATACTGACAGACTTCTGGAGAGGAAACAGCAAACAGTGCAACACAGGATGACAGGAACTGGAAGCAAATGTACTGGTGATATGATTTCTCCTCTATGCTGTACTTAAAACTGAGACCCCCTATGACCACATGAGAAAGATGACCATCCAAGACCTGTCTGCACTGGCACTAATGACAGAAAGAACAGAGGAAGAGAACTGAAGATGGAGCAGAGGACTGGGAATGCCAGACACATTGCTGACATTTCAATTTGTATGGTCCCAAAAGGCCGGTCAAAAGGTCCATGAAAATCTCCCACGACTATAACGTTCTTTTTAAAAACATGCTGAACCCAGTGCTCCCGAATGAAGTGTGAGTTTGATATTAACAAAAGTAGCATCATAAAAAGATGTTGCTGCACCTGTTAGCTTGGGGTACTTCATTAGACGATCAGAAGTTTCAAGAATGAACAAGAGGAAAGACAAGAAGACATCAAAGAAACAACAGATGAACAGTACTTTCGCCTTCCCATGTCATTGTCAATCGAGATTACGGACAAATGAAAATGCTGCATGCTCTGCAATTGTTGCTGGTACTTGGTCTTTGGTCCTCAAGTGCTTTAAAAAAAGAAAGTGCTGTTACTGAAAAACAGCAAAATTTCTCTATCAGTGGAACATCCATTACGTGCTCTGCGCTGGAATTCGGTGTGCACAGTGACACTGGATACTGGATTCATTCTGCCCTATGATTCTCATGCACAGAGCCTCCCCATAACACACCATCTTCCATCGATGACATGATACAACACCGTGATGACACAGATTAGTGGTACAAAGATTGTGCTCATCAAAATCAGAGTTCTCCAGCTATGATACTCAGTCTAGGTTCCAAATGTTGTGTGCACGTTGAAAGTATAAAATAATGGGGCTTAACACACAGCACTATGATGGCCTGAAGCAAGCAGCAGAATGTCAGAGAGAAGCAGAAGCGATGAACGATGGATGAGCCACACATTGCCGTGGTGAAGAATCACTGACAGGGGGGGAGCACCTGGAGACATACCTCACATGGCACGAGGAATAAAGTGGATTTGTTTTTGCAAGATCAATCAATAATAGACATAACAGATCATTGGGAGGGAAATCTACTGTCAGGGTCATGAAGTGTTTTTGTGCGTGTGCGTGTGTGTGTGCCTGTGTGAGAACAGGTGTGTGCCTGTGTGTGTGTGTGTGTGTGTGTGTGTGTGTGTGTGTGTGTGTGTGTACATGTGTGTGCGTGTGTGTGTGTGTGTGTGCGCGCGCGCGTTTGTGTGTGTGTGTGTGTACATGTGTGTGTGTGTGTGTGTGTGTGTGTGTGTGTGTGCGCCGCGCGTTTGTGTGCAAGATAAGATAATGTTGCTTATGTGTGTGTGCGTGTACATGTGTGTGTGTGTGTCTGTGTATGTGTCTGTGGGTGTGTGTGTGCATGCGTAAGTGTATGTGTGTGTAAGTAAGGAATGCAGGTGCATGTTTGCTTGTGTGTGTATACAACAGGGAACAGGGGGGAGAAGGGAGGGTGGGGAAAGAGAGGGGGACGGTTACATGTGTGCAAGTATGTATACATAAACATTTGTGCTTGTGCAAGGGAGCAGAGTTGCTTTACTCTGCGAGTGAGTGTGTGTGGTGTGTGTGTGTGTGTGTGTGTGTGTGTGTGTGTGTGTGTGTGTGTGTGTGTGTGTTTGTACTCACTTATGTGTATACTGTACAAGTGCATGTAGGCTCCATGATATCTTTCATAGATGATCTCTTGGGCAAAATAAAGAATGGTCCCAAAATAATCATGGCTGTCACCAGATGACGAGTTTTCCCACAGAAAAAAAATAAATAAATAACCCACCACCCAATTCTTTCAAAATATATAGATTAACTTAATTTGTGAATAAATACTATGAAGTCAATGAATCAATCAATATAGAATGCAAATGAATTTGTTAAGGAATAAATAAATCTACCGGATAAGTGAAAAGCTGATTGTTGGCTGTCTGGCAGAGGAAGGGGTAGGGGTGGGTGGCGGAGATAGGAAAATGTAAACAAATCAAATCCCAATGATAATGTCAGTACAGAGGCGAACTGGAATGCATTACGTATTTTACCAAGGACCAAAGGATAAGCAAAACAAAGCACACCTTCTGTATTTTCAAGGTGTTATGGGGTTTGTAGAAATGTGTGTTACTGATGTATGAAATTTGTTTTCTCCACCCCCCCCCCCCCCCCCCCCCCCCCCCTCCTCTCAACCCAACCCAACATGGAAAAAAAAAGGAAAAACAAAAAAAAATAGGAGGATGAATATGTTTCACTGCAAATGTACTCGGTGAAAGGGAAAAAAATGAGGAACCATGCAACAAACTGTACAACAGGTGAGAGTCAACTAATCCTAGTTTCACATATTCAGCTGTCTTCACTTTTTCGTGTGATGTTTTGAAAAGCATCGATTATTTCTTTAAAGGAAGGAAAATTTAGTATTCCATGGACTATGTGTCAACAACAGGACACATATCATTGGCATATGATACATCTAAGTGAATCAAAGAGGGGAAAAAAATGTGAATTTATCAAATCACTTGTCACAGAGAAAAAAAAAAAAGAAGAAAAAAAAAAACACCACCAGTATCTCTTACAGACCTATTTACCTTCTTGTCAACTTTCCTTTGATGATTCGTTCAGTTTTATAAACTGCCAAGTGTTATTCATTTTTTGCCTTTTTTTTCTTTTTTACTTATATATAAAAACAATGTGAAAGGGGGGGACTTCAGGACACGCAAACAATACAGGACTGAACAAGAACCTCCTCTGAAAGTACTGTGCACATAAGAGCCAACGCTGCTGCATCAGTACATGATTCACAAACCACACACTATATCCTTTTGATAAGCATCAACTGGATGGTGCATTATAAAACACAGGCAGCCACATTAAAATGTAAATAATCTGCAATAGAAAATTTGCACAATCCTTGGTGAGTTATTGCAAGAAGGAAACAGGTTAAACAAACTCAGACCCCTAGAAATACTCCACACAAACCTAGTTTTCAGGAGCAATTGTTTGACACACAGTCATCACAATACAAGTGAAACTTTAGAGTTGGAGAAAGAAACGGAGCAAAAAGGGGAAATGTCACAATACCACATCTTGAGACTCTTGCACATACATACAAACACACACACCTACGCGCACACACACATACACTCAATTTCCTTGTAAACAAACAAACCATAATGTAGCCAGCAAATTGATCCTTCCCTCTTCAGTAGGTATACAAACAACGCGAGGCAGGAGAGGCACTTGGTCCATAGGTTAGCATCACAAAATTCTTAACACCTTAGACTCCACTCTCTCACGGCCAACAAAACATCTCCCTCAATGGAAACCAGCAACACACTGGGGATCACACACAAATACACATGCATGTGTACAAACATACATGCACATGTACACATACAAATACAAACATGCATATGCATGTACACATGCGTGCTCACACACACACTTTCACATTTATAAAGGCAACACTTACACTCTCAAAAAAAAATAAAATAAAATAAAGCCGAAGGAGAAATCGCCACACAAATCAAAGTATTTACTGCTCAATCATTGTGCAGTTAACATATCTGTGTCCTCTTCACTTCAACATTCTAACTGTGATGTTTAGTCAGTGAACATCAGTGCAAAAGTTACAACCAGATCCCTCCAAACCGGATCAGACCGACCCAATACAGACAATTGTCGCACATCAGGAAAATTCTTCCAAATGCCAATCCACACTGGCTTCATGGGGTTACCATGTCTCTGCCTCACGTCCATTTTCCATACGCCCTTTTTGTACTCATGGGCACATCTTTACAGGTATGCCTGTAAAAAAATTGTGTTTGTATGTGCATGGGTATTAGTGTGCATGCGTACAGGCATTTATGCATGTGTGTGCCATATTCTGATTTTTTTTAATCAAAACAACTCGGATGATCAGTTCCAAAGACAGGCCTGAACTAACCCAACATTTTATGAATTCACCATCTAAGGACAATCAGCTCTTTCCTGCCTATCATGCACTGTGTATCCTTTACTGTGTCTATTTTCATCACTGCTTTGGTTTATAAACCTTCATCTGCATTCACCATTTGAAACCGCTTACCAAATAAGCTTTAACACAACAATTTTTTTTTTAACAACAGCTACACCAAAACATTCAACAACAGCTCTTTTAATTCCTACTTCTGAACAATGGTACTTAATGTTTCATTCTGCGTTGAGAAAAGTCAAACGAAAGACATATTTGTAATTTCACTAGTCATTCTTAATGCCCTGTGAAGAGAAGGTATTGATGTTGACAAACGCCATCCATGTCCAAGTTTCTTGTCATTGAAATGACTGCGTGGAACCATTCGTAATGATTCCCTCCTAATAGCTCACACACAATCAGTGAACTAACCTACATACCCAACAGAATGTCCGACCTTTTACGATCTTCTAATTCTGCCAGTAATCCTGATTTGGGAAGTTCAATATCACTTGGGCTTGAATCATATATCATATCTCCCTTTTAACTGTTTAAGTACTGCTCCATACCTCACTGATCAAGTACTCTCCTGAACTGTGTACCTATTAGTCAGTCTTATGAGTTTTTGACCTAAGAGTAAAGTCCACGGTAAGACACCAAGAAACTTCAGCATTATGTCGGCAGAGCAGAATTTGTCTCTGTAACAAGATATGTGTGCAGAACAGAGTAGCCAGCACTCCTTACAGACAGAATGATACACCGACCCCTTTATCTTCCACCCTCCCACTCCCTCTCTCAGTGTACCAGTCATCATTCACCTGGTCTTAGATCAGCACTACCTGGAACTGGTGCCAGCATCTGTCAGCCTGTCCAAAGACAACCCACCGGCTGTCTCAGAGGACATGGGGAATACACTGTCACTGTCTTCAAAGTTGAACAAGTCCAGCACTTCTTGCTGGGTCTTGGGTGTGAGGACAGGGTCCGCAGAGAAAGAGACCGGAGCATTTGTGCTGAGAGGAGTGAGTCCAGAGCTGGGAACGATAACGTCCAGCCAGTCGGAGACGTCGATCTGCATGCCCATCGCTGTCATGTCGGTGTCCCTGTCCCCGTCCTGAAGTCCCAGTGATGTCAGATCTGGCTCAGATCCGTTGACACTGCCTCTGGAATTTCTGTCGTTGGAGGTGGATGGCACGCTGAGGGTGTTTTCCAAAGAAGACCCCATGCCACTGTCTCCACCGCCCATGCTGCTGGTGGAGCAGACGCCGATGTGCTTGCTGGCCTCTCCCACATCCAGACCCACAAACCCAGCATCAGAGCTCCACTCCATGGCATTGATTTCTCCCGACAACATCTCCTGCAAATCAAACAGTTCGCTGTTCAAAGTCATGCTGCGATGATCGGGTTGCTGCACCTTCAGTCCCGGAGATCCACTGCCTATAGCAGCTGACTCCATGGTCTTAGGGTCCATGGTGCCAGTCAGCATGCCCTCTGTTTCAAACATGTCTACCGGTGACTGCGGCATGGTGATGGATGGTAGCGGAGAGATAGACTCATATGTAAGGTGAGAAGGGATGGAGGGAACGGAGGTGATGGTCATGGAGAAGGGGGATGGACTAGAGGTCAAGGTCACCGCCATGTTGGTCGACTGGCTGACACTGCCGTTGGCTGGGATCCCAGGAAGGTGGCCAGCCTCTGTGGCTTTGGGTGTTGGCAAGGCTTCCTCTGCTGCACTGGGCGGGAGATCTATAACAAAGCGAACAAGCTGTACATGGCCAGGGGCCACACAGACTCATAAAACAGACATGCGCAAACTAAATGCATTCCCTCACACAATGCCCTCCTGTTGCCTTGCACGTAACGCACAAACATAACTCGAGGCCCTCAACACAACCAATGATGTGGACATAAATTGCAGACCAGCACAAATGCAGCACGGATAAGTTGGGGAGTCAATGCACTGAACCTTCAGAGTGCAGGTAGTGACCACAATGGACAGTCACAAACATCAGCAACAAACACATTTGGATCGGGGGGGGGGGGAGGAGGGGGGGTTGGAGGTGGGGGGTGAGTGTATTTTCCTTTTGAAAGGGTATCCTAGTTTCACTTGTGTTCAAAGCAAATTAATATTGTCATAAAGTTTATTTTGCTCAAAACAATTTGACATCTTATGTAGAGAGCAAAGATCTTTAACAGTTTCTTTTTAATGATTTTTTTTTTTAATCTATACCCAGCTTCACTTGCCAAAAGACATTGTCAAGAAATGTGGCTATCTTGCTTTCCTTCTATGATCCAGCCATGACATGCCTTAAAAAACAAACAAACAAAAACAAAAAACAAAACTCGCCCCTCCTTGACCACAGTACACACAACTCAAACAAGTGCACAGACAGACAGAGGGGAAAAACACTCTCCTTCTGCCCAGCATCACAAACCAACCTCCATTTCTGATGAGGATCTCCAGCACATCATCCATGGCCTGGCACTTGGTCTGTTCTGGCTGGTGGCTGCCGGCAGGTGGGCTGGCTACAGCTGGGCTGCTGCTGCCCCCTGCCACACCCTCTGGCAGTGTCATGGAGCTCTGTAGCACAGTGGGAGACAGACTCACATTGAGACAAACACAAGATTTTCATCCAATCACCTATATCAGTATTGAAGAAATAAGTTCTAAAATCATGGGTTTTTTGTTTTGTTTTGTTTTGTTTTGTGGTAATGTTGCCATCCCACATTCGTTTACAACCTCAAAGCAAAAGGTTCTGCTGGTAATCTTTTAATTTTCACTCTGTTTTATGCAATTTTTGTCAGCTCTGAAAAAAAAAAAGTCCCTCATTAAATACAGTGTCCTAAGATCTCATAAAATGAATCTGTCAGGTAAACGATCAAAATATACATGATACTATAACACAAACAGTTTTGAATACACTGTAGGAAGAAACTCTATGGACAGCCTGACAGCACAAGATCAAATCAGAAGACCCCATCGTACCAGTGCTTCAGCCCTGAGCTGCTTACACTCTAAGGAGGCCAGGCTGCATCCAAACCATGATCAGTAGGGGCCTGGTGCTGTCAGCACTGTTTTTGTGCTGTTGCAATTCAGACCTGCACGTCCTGCATCTCAGGGCAAAGACCCCTTGTGACCGATGTCTTACTCATAGAGTAAAGGGTAAGGGCCAAGTCACCTTGTGACCAATGTCTTACCTACATAGTTGTAGTGTCGCCTGTTCTAATTCTGGACATCTAAGGCCTTATCAAGTTCACTTTTGTTCCTCCTTGACCCCTTCTGACTCAAGACTCTTTTCAGCTGACTCTGCTATTGCCATTAGGATCTGACCCCTCTTCTAACCAGAAACGGAAAGCTGTTTCGTGAGATCATAGACACATCAGCCAACAAACCCTCTTATTCTCATTTTTATAGTAAGGACGTTGGCTTCGCAGCCAGATTCCCTCGAGCTGCTGATCAGATTGATATGCTCACAAATGTGCGAATGCAAAAATAAGCTTTGAAAAAAAACCCACAATTACTCATAGAAAGGGGGCAAAAACAGCTAGAGGAAAAAAAAACTATGTCAGCCACAATAACATCCTTTGGCGCATAATTTCTATCACTGTACCAGTTTATTGCATAACTTCCTAGATTTCTTACTGCCTTTCATACTCACAAAAAAAAACTATTATAATCTCTGCATCATCATCAAAGAGATACAAAGCAGGAGAACGAGGGAGGAAGTTGATATATTTGCTGAGATTTTTATATCCCATGGCAAATGTCAGCATGAGAGGTGGAATACAGATAATTCATGGTATTTTATTGAGCCATATTCTTTATAAATTTTCTGTCATTCCAAATCATTCTCATTGCATTTTCCACCTCCTCAAATCTCATTTTGCGTATGTGTATACATCTGTGAATGCAGAGTTCCTGTCGGTCTACTTTATCCAAATGGTATTACTATCACAATAAAACCCTTTGAAAATTATGCATCGATGCAGACATAAACACATAAAAAATAACCATGTGCGCGCGCACACACACACACACACAAACACACACACACATACACACACACATACACACATGCACACACACACACACACACACACACACACACACACACACACACACATGTACACACACTCATAGCTTATGAGTGCCTTTGCCCGTGTTTAAGACAAGCTGGATCCCAAGGTTTGAATTATCGATTGATTCGCAATGCATTCTCATCTGGTAAATGCTTCCAGGCCTAGTAGTATCCTACTTTAACAATCATGATTCTTGACTAGTTTAATCCTCCAAAGACAAAGTGTGGGCTGCCTATCAGTTGAAGTCATCAAAAACAGACATACAGGCAACTTCCCAACAGACATACAGGCAATCTTCCCACCCTACAAAATGCACAGATTCATCTGATCTTTCACTGTGAGGGTGCACATGAGCACTGATCTCCACAGTGTTCAGCTGCAGAACAACAACTAATCTTTGATAAAACAAAACTGAAACAATTAACAGGTGAAGATGACGACTTACAGCTTGGTGCTGTTTGCTGCGGACAGCCTCGTCGTACTTGGGAGGTTCTTTCAGCGGAATGGAAAAGAAAGGGTTGGAGGCACTGCGAGACACCTGCTGCTTCTGGCCGTCAGCCACTGTGCCAGGTAACGACACAGTCCGACTGCAAACACCAAAGTCTTGATATGACCAATAGACTGTGTTTCATTTTTTTCAATTTTGACAACAAGATTCACCACATTTGTAGAACATTTGCTGACAGTGTGCCTGAATATCAGGCTGTTTAATCATCATGTTCTCTGCAACAATAAACAAAATGTACTTGTGAAGCCTTTCACCCAATAGAAACTTCTTTCTTTCTCACCATAATTTTTGAAGTTTTCCAGGTTCAATATGACATATATTAGCAGGTACTTGAATATACTTCATAATTTTGAAGTTTTCCAGGTTCAATATGACATATATTAGCAGGTACTTGAACATACTTCATAATTTTGAAGTTTTCCAGGTTCAATATGACATATACTAGCAGGTACTTGAACATACTTCTTTTTTTAACAATCATGAAGATAAACACGACACACTGCTTCTCCACATTTTGTTACAATAGGATGAACTTGACTGAATGATTCTCACATGAAACGTGAAAGATGACAAATTTCTACCACCTGTCCAAGAACCCAATCAATGACACGAGCATGAGGCTGACAGTATCTGTCAATAGAGCAATACAGCATACATCTTGTTCAGATAATTTTACGGGCTTTCCTGCATTCTGTGGGCGTGTGGTGAGCAGGTTATTCCCACTGTCATTTCTAGCCTAAGGAAGCTACTTCGTGTTGGAAATTCCATCTGTATATCTAGTTTCATTAGAATTTGTCAAACGGTTTGAAATTTTTAAAAAATGTATGAATATTCAAGTAGTTTTACTCATCTTGCTAGTTAAAAACACAGTATTGTTCCACTGGATTTTGATCTTACTTACCACTAGTGAAAACTCCATCAAAATTTGTCCAGACTGGCAAAAGAGGCTTGACCTTGTTTCTCGGTCATACAGTGACCTTGTTTCTCAGTCATTGCTGTAACCTTGTTTCTCAGTCATACTGCGACCTTGTTTCTTAGTCACACTGTGACCTTGTTTCTCAGTCATTGCTGTAACCTTGTTTCTCAGTCATTGCTGTGACCTTGTTTCTCAGTCATTGCTGTGACCTTGTTTCTTAGTCACACTGTGACCTTGTTTCTCAGTCATACAGTGACCTTGTTTCTCAGTCATTGCTGCGACCTTGTTTCTTAATCACACTGTGACCTTGTTTCTCAGTCATTGCTGTAACCTTGTTTCTCAGTCATTGCTGCGACCTTGTTCTCAGCCATTGCTGTAACCTTGTTTCTCAGTCATTGCTGTGACCTTGTTTCTCAGTCACACTGTGACCTTGTTTCTCAGTCATTGCTGTAACCTTGTTTCTCAGTCATTGCTGTGACCTTGTTTCTCAGTCACACTGTGACCTTGTTTCTCAGTCATTGCTGTGACCTTGTTTCTCAGTCATACTGTGACTGTGACCTTGTTTCTCAGTCATACTGCGACCTTGTTTCTCAGTCATTGCTGTGACCTTGTTTCTCAGTCATTGCTGTGACCTTGTTTCTCAGTCACTGCTGTGACCTTGTTTCTCAGTCATTGCTGTGACCTTGTTTCTCAGTCACTGTTGTGACCTTGTTTATCAGTCATTGCTGTGACCTTGTTTCTCAGTCATTGCTGTGACCTTGTTTCTCAGTCATACTGTGACCTCAGTCATTGCTGTGACCTTGTTTCTCAGTCATTGCTGTGACTTCGTTTCCCAAGTCATACTGCGACCTTATTTCTCAGTCATACTGCGACCTTATTTCTCAGTCATACTGTGACCTCAGTCATTGCTGTGACCTTGTTTCTCAGTCATACTGTGACCTCAGTCATTGCTGTGACCTTGTTTCTCAGTCATTGATGTGACTTCGTTTCCCAAGTCATACTGCGACCTTATTTCTCAGTCATACTGTGATCTTGTTTCTCAGTCATTGCTGTGACTTCGTTTCTCAGTCATACTGCGACCTTATTTCTCAGTCATACTGCGACCTTATTTCTCAGTCATTGCTGTGACCTTGATTCTAAGTTATGCTGCGACCTTGTTTCTCAGTCATTGCTGTGACCTTGTTCCTCAGTCATTGCTGTGACCTTTTTCTCAGTCATTGCAGTGACCTTTTTCTCTGTCATACTGTGACCTTTTTTCTCAGTCATTGCTGTGACCTTGATTCTAAGTTATGCTGCGACCTTGTTTCTCAGTCATACTGTGACCTTGTTTCTCAGTCATTGCTGTGACCTTGTTCCTCAGTCATTGCTGTGACCTTTTTTCTCAGTCATTGCTGTGACCTTGTTTCTCAGTCATTGTTGTGACCTTTTTTCTCAGTCATTGCTGTGACCTTTTTCTCTGTCATACTGCGACCTTGTTTCTAAGCCATGCTGCGACCTTGTTTCTCAGTCATGCTGTGACTTTGCCCCTTTGTCATACTGTGACCTTGTTCCTCTTTTTAGGCAAACTTGTTCCCGTGTCAAAATTTTCTGAACTGAAAGACAAAAAAAAGGAAACAAAAAAGGAAAAGAAAAACACTCTGACAACAAACAAAATACTGACCTGACGGTACTGAGCCCATTGAGTGAAGCCATGGTCATCTTGGGCTGAGTGGCAGAAAATATGAAGGGAATACTGGTATTGGTTGTCGTTGCCGTAGAGAAGGTGTTCTGGAGGGACTTTGCGGCGCCTTGATTCATAGCATGCTTCTTCAGAAATTGGCTCAGGCTAGAGTTGCTGCTGTCCTGGTTCCCTCCCAAAGGTGACGTTACAACAACAGGCCTGCTGTTTAACAGGTTCTGCTGCAGGACTTGTGACTGCTGCTGTTGCTGCTGTTCTTGCTGCTGCTGCTGCTGCTGCTGTTGCTGTGAGTGAAGGAGGAAGTTGGTGGGAAGTCCAATCTGCTTGCTACCGACAGCGTCCTGGGATGGGGCCTGAGCAACAGGGTGGATGAGGGAGGTTGGGATGGTGGAGGTGGAGGGGGCGGCTGTGGAGGAAGTCGATGGAAGTAGGATGGAGTTCCCCGCGAGGTCATCCCCAGCTTGGTCAGGTTGAAATGCATTGTGTTCATCAGACTGGAGGCTGGCTGCATCGAGGTCACTGGACTCAGCTGCAGGGGCTGTGAGGTCATTGATGTGTGCTGCTGGTTCTGCTGTGGTTGCTGCTGCTGCTGTTGCTGTTGATGTTGCTGTTGTTGTTGCTGTTGTTGTTGCAGTGCAGCAGCAAAATCAAGGGTTGGCTGGGGTGACAGTTGAGGCTGTGCTATGACTGGCTGTCCAGTTGAGGATACAAATTGTTGCTGCAAAGTAAATTTGGAACAATATCTGTAGAAACGAACCTCTGATTACAGGAACACACAATAAACACACACACGCGCACGCACACAAATGCATGCATACACCCACACAGACATGCATGAATACATATCACTGTATGTACACTTGACTTGTACACACACACAAATGCAAGCATACACCCACACAGACATACATGAATACACATAACTGTATGCACATGTTTTCACACACACACACACACACACACACACAGAAAGGTAAGGCAGAACTGACCTGCTGAGCGAGGTGGGCCTGTGCACAGTTCTGTGCAGCGGCCTGTGGCAGCTGGACCTGCAGCACCGGCTGACCTTGGAGCTGCTGCTGCTGCTGCAGCAGGCACTGCTGCTGATGCTGAATCACCGCCAGCTGAAGCTGCAGTTGGGACTCCTGCAGCTGGCGCTGCAACTCCTCGATCTTCTTGGCCTGTGCCTTGACCACCTCATCACCCTCAGCTGCAGCGGCCAGACTGATGGTCCCGTTCAGGTTGGAGGGTGGGGATGAGGTCAGGTTAAGGCCCAGGCTTCGCAAGGTGGCGGCGGTGAGAGGAGCAGGCAGTGTGCTGGGTGCCAGTCCTCCAGCCAGGCTGACGCAGGGCAGAATGCTGGCGTTCATGGGCAAGGTGGACTGAGACAGGAGGGGCTGGGACTGCGGCTGGGTGTGGATCTGCAGCACCTGCGGCTGCCCCGTCAGCTGGGTGGACAGCTGCATCGCTTGCCCTGCTGCCGCCGCCTGGGCCTCCTTCTGAGCCTGCTGCAGCTGCAGCTGTTGGCTGTTCACCTGCGACTGCAACTGCTGGAGCTGCTCCAGCTGCAGTAACGTTGTCTGGTTGTTGATCTGCAACAAAGGGATTTTTTTCTTTAATCCCCTGAATTCTGTAGCCTGTGTTTAAATCCTTAATGATCGAGTATCTTTCACGACGACAACTACAAAATCACTGCTTCTCTCATGAACAACTGACCTGGATTTCAGATAAACTGGGATGATGAATAAACAGTGTGGCTAGTGATGATGGCACAGCTGTTACCTAAAACATGAAGTGCTCAATTGCCAGTCCAGGAAAAAAAATATGTTGAGCACTTTGCCAAACATGATACTGAAACCCAAGAGCAAAACCATAAGGAAAAACAAAAAGGCCACTCCACCCCCTCCACACACACACACACACACAGATCTAGCAAAGCAGTGACAAGCAACCAGCACATCAAAGACGTTCACACACAGAAACTAAAGTCACCTGCTGCTGAGCTGGGGTCAGGACAGGTTTGGCAATGTTGGATGGCAGCTGTGAAATGGGCACAGTGATGGCTTTGAAATCTGACAAGCTTGACCCCACATCCATGGGCTCCACCTCCATCGCCATCACCCCCGCTTCCTTGTCAATAGCCGACGAGGGCCTGGACTGGTCCATGGGCTGGGCGCCTGAGAGAACGCCCATCACTGGGTTGGGGGAGGATGCCGACTGAGGACTGCCCAGCACAGAACTGCTGAAGGACAAGTTGACAGGGGAGGTGGGGAGGTGATGCTGAACATGTCGGGCGACCTGAGAGCGGTGTCCCCCTCCATGGCGGCCGGGGACTGTGGTGGGGGAGGGGAATTGGTCCCAGTGGTCATGGGCTCCTCCTTCTTCAGTTTCATTGCAAAGACTGAGGCCAGTGAGTTGTTCGAGGAGGGAGAGGACATGGAGCAGGTCTGCAGTAATGCATCTGTGCCTGGTTCCCTCTTGATCTGCAATGAGCTGGGAGGAGTGGGTGCTGGAGCTGGCTGAGGAGGGCTTGGAGTTGGGTTCTTTGACCCAAGAGGTGACCTGGAAATCATGTCATTGGGAATGCCTCCAGCTGACACCTCTGTGTATGGCTTCAGTCTTTCAATCAGCTGAGGCTTGGACCCTGACACAGGCAAGTTTCTTTCTTTAGCTCAGCCTTCAGATCAGCCACTTTCAGGTCCTCTAAATTGACCGTGATCTTTGGCATCGTCAAAGCGGCTATTGACACAGGGTTAGCTTTGGTGCCTTGACTTGGAATCTGTCGATTGGTCGTGGAAGAGACTGCCCCTGGAGAGGTGTGAGAGGGAAGGGTGGCGGAGGGGGTGGTGGTGGGGAGGTGGCAGATTGATTGAGGATGTAGCGGCCGGGGAGAGGCCTGCCCAGGTGGGGTCACCAACGTGTGGGTAAAAGGCTGGGCGGTGGACATCACTGGGGCAGTGACCACCATGGTAGTGGCCGTGGCTGAGGCAGAGGAGGTGGCACCCTGTGTCACCGCCCCCATCAACAGACCAGCACTGTCCAGGGCCAGCTTCTGTGGGGAGGTTGTCGCCACCCCATGGGGCATGTTCTTCTGCTTGAACTCCAGCTGCCACTGAAGAAACAGCTGCTGCTGTTGCAGCATGATGTGGTAGGGAGTCTCTGAATCCTTGCCATTCTGCAACTGATTCTTCACCACGTTGGGAGGGCCCTTGTACTCATGGAACTTTATCACCTTGGCTTTGGAGGTGGGTTTCTGCTTGTTCTTCTTGGGCCTGACCTTTCCCACACCCCCACTCGAGCTGGTACTTGTGTAGGTAGAAGAAGGGCTGGGCTTGGAGGAAACGGTGCACATCCCCGACATGGAGGGCCCAGCAATTTCAGGTGAGGACAAGCCAGAGGTTGGGCTGGTGTGGAGCCCAGGGGACAGGGAGATATGCTGTACACCTTTGCTGCTGAAAGTGGAGCCCAGGCCCACCGTACTCCGCTGCAGAGAGGAGGACAGCTCTGAGGCAGAAGGCAGAGAGTTGGGACTGCTGATGTCCGACTGACTTGACTCGTCCACAGGGGGAGATGGGATGTCATCACTGCTGATGCTCTCTTCATCGAAAGTGAAGTGCCGCCACACGATTGTTGGGGTCCTCGCCTTCGCATGTTTTGCTAAACTGAACCTTCCCATCTGCAAAAATAATTAATAAAAAATGTGAACCAACTTCTAGATACAGTTCAGACACAGTTCAGACAACGGTAACATTTATGTAGCTAACATGAAAACTCTTTTAGATATTTTTCAGACAATGGTTACTTATATTTTGCTTACCTTGGAATAAAAGTTAGTTTACAACTAATCAAGCAAACAGGACCAACCAATGACAGCACAAAAAGGAAGATGTTTCCACCTTGACTGTCTTCTCAGGCAAGATAAACAAAAGTGACAGAGTCAAAAAGTGAAGAAGACCACAGATTCGACTGTACTTGGGAAATGCGAAGTTCATGCAAATGCCCTTGTTACTGGAGTATTCTCGCTTTGTTTTGCTTCTATGACATAGATTTACTTGCAGAAATTATATTTCTTTCCATATTCATCTGTTTCTCTTTATTTGCCTCTCCAACCACCACCCCCCCCCCTCCCCTCCCACTCTCACTCTCATTTTTTCTCCAAAAATCTAATTATTTCCTCTTCTTAGCCTCTTCTTTGTTATCACTGGTAGTAACATTTGCAAACTCAAGACAGATAACTCCAGACCAATTTCCCTCTGTTGTCAGCCTGTGAAGACATCCATCAGAGTTGATCTTGTGTTTCTTCGAGTGATACACCATTTTCATTAGTGTCACGCAAGACATATTAATTTTCTTTTCTGAAGCTGGAAGACTTTAATTAATCAGATGAATTACTAAACTGCCGAAACTAAAATAATTAAAAGTAATAAATTTATCTTTCTTCAAGACAGTTCGGAGTTCATGCAAAATTTTCCTCCCATTTCCTCCCATTCCCCTTTCTTGTGTGTGTGTGTGTGTGTGTGTGTGGTGTGTGTGTGTGTGTGTGTGTGTGTGTGTGTCTGTCTGTCTGTCTCTGTCTGTGTGTGTGTCTGTGTGTCTGTGTGTGTGTGTCTGTGTCTGTGTGTGTCTGTGTCTGTGTGTCTGTCTCTCTGTGTGTCTCTCTGTCTCTGTTTCTGTCTCTGTTTCTGTGTGTGTGTGTGTGTGTGTGTGTGTGTGTGTGTGTGTGTGTGTGTCTGTGTGTGTCTGTGTGTGTCTGTGTGTGTCTGTGTGTGTGCGTGCGTGCACCGGGGGCATGTCTTGTCTGTCCATTTGTGTGAAATTGGTGCGCATGTATATTTGTGTATACAAGAGAATGGTGGGGGGGGGGGGGGGGGGGGGGGAGGGGGGGGGGGGAGAGAGAGAGAGAGTGTGTGTGTGTGTGTGTGTGTGTGTGTGTGTGTGTATGTGTGTGTGTGTTTGCGTGTGTGTGCACGTGTTATGCATGTGTGTATATATGAGTGTGTGTGAGTGTGTGTGAGTGAGAAAGACAGTAAGACAGAAAGACAGAGAAAAAGTTATAAGAAAGCGACATGGGTGCACAGATCACATGCACAGCCACATGTGTTTCCATGCCTGTATGAACTCTTGAGCACAAGAACAAAGCAAATCTGTCTGCATTCATTTGTTATCCACGTGCCCTTAAGAACCAAAACATGGAGTCTGGCTGCATTCCTGCTACTTCAGGTACAACATTAAAACACACACACACACACACACACACACACACACACACACACACACACACACACACACATACACACATAAAAGCAGCTGAGCAGCTGCTCAAGAAGGGAACAAAAAAAACAAAGAAAAAGAAGAAGAAAAGGAAATGAGAAAACAGCATACTGAGGTATCATGAGGCTTACCTTTAATGGCATCAGTGAGTTCATCTGAAGATACCAGTATGTTGCCCTGCACCAGTTCCAAGGGCCCGGGTCTGTGGATCAGCTTGTGGCTCAAACCATCCAACAGTCTGGCTCGCTTCAACTCACGCTGCCGCCCAACCAGGGAGGGATCAAGAGTGCCGGTATCTGAACATGGAAGATTGTTTCAACCAAACTAGCATTTGGGAGAGAGCAGACCTCCGTCATGGCAGAGTGAATTTTCGATCAACCTTGAGTGTCAATTCATGGGAAAATAATACTTTTGTGTACTGATGTCAATTCACAACAATAACCTTGCAGAATTGAAGATGAGAGGACAGTTTATAATAACCGTATCAATAATTTGAAAGATCGTGGACTGGTTTCCTTCTACCAGGTAAAGTAATAGTTGTTACAGAGTGAAATACTTATTCCCCTTGTACATATTACTCTTTCTGAATGATCTTCAAGCATCATAAACCCACCCCAAAATTTATCAGATTTGTCCATGAGTCACATTCTATCTTTCATGCAAGCTTCGTCAAAACCGTTTCAGTATTTCAGCAGTTTCTGTAAAAACTTGGTCACTGTCAAACAGAAAATGGCACGGAAAAATATATCCTCCTTCACAAAATAAATGCCTACCTCAATCTGATCTAGGAATGTTATCTACTGGTGTGTATTTAATATGCACGATGCCTGTTGAGGAAGTTGGCTGGAATGACATGATGCAAGTCACTAGCCAGGGCTCAGTTTCCATCATCTGTTTAGTCTGGGGCACAGCTCTTTGTTTATTGCCATGTTCATTGTATTTATTAGGCCAGATCTATAGCCATGTCAGGGGGACAGCTCTTTGTTTATTGCCATGTTCATTGTATTTATTAGGCCAGATCTATAGCCATGTCAGGGGCACAGCTCTTTGTTTATTGCCATGTTCATTGTATTTATTAGGCCAGATCTATAGCCATGTCAGGGGCACAGCTCTTTGTTTATTGCCATGTTCATTGTATTTATTAGGCCAGATCTATAGCCATGTCAGGGGCACAGCTCTTTGTTTATTGCCATGTTCATTGTATTTATTAGGCCAGATCTATAGCCATGTCAGGGGCAGTCATACAGCTGAGGCTATGCCTACTTTGGTGCAAGCATCCACCTAAGCCACATACCCAAGCTCTTCGAGTTTTCATTTTCAAAGTCTGGTTAAGTCGCCTTTTGTCTACTTGAGGTATAGGTGCTTTATAAACAAAGAAATCAATCATCACATGACACTGTGTTATACATATATATATATATATATATATAATAGAGAGAGAGAGAGAGAGAGAGAGAGAGAGAGAGAGAGAGAGAGAGAGAGAGAGAGAGAGAATACCCTAAAACCAATGTTCCAACACTCCCCCCCCCCCCCCCTCCCCCCCCGCTCTCTCTCTCTCTCTCTCTTCTAAATCACACATGTGAACAAGTCACACATTCGAATCATGACCTAGCGACTTTGCTGTCCATCCAGCCAAAAGCACAACATCTTTTAATGCCTTATTTTTCCACATGAAGAAACCTCACAATGTATATGCAAAAACCGCTTGTGTGCATGAGTACACACAGATACACACTAGCACTAACATGCACATAAATATGCGCATGTACACACACACACACACACACACACACACACACACACACACACATACACTTGCAAAGACATGTACACAAATGCATGCTCCCGCACACATGCACATACGCACACTGAGTGTTAACTTAGATCTTAATTTCCTCTGCAAAAAAAAAATAGTTATTTACTTTCTGAGGGAGGTAATGGGGGGCTGGAAGGGCTAAAGAGCTACATGACCAATGATGAATATTTAATTTCAAACTGATATGAACATATGACCCACGTATTCAAACAACTGGAGCTCCTCCAACTCTTACCTTCAAGGATGTGCTGTTTCACCAGTTCACTTCTGTCAGGACGATGCTGGATTTTGTGCTTCAGTAAGTCTCCAGTCTGCAACAATCACATGCCAATTATCACACACTTTGCTGGATTTTGTGCCTCAGCCTCCAGTCTGTAACGATCACACATAGCAATCATCACACACACTTTGCTGGGCTTTGTGCCTCAGCGAGTCTCCAGTCTGTAGTAATCACACATAGCAATCATCACACACACTTTGCTGGACTTTGTGCTTCAGTATGTCTCCAGTCTGCAACAACCACATGCCAATTATCACACACTTTGCTGGATTTTGTACCTCAGCCTCCAGTCTGTAACGATCACACATAGCAATCATCACACACACTTTTCTGGATTTTGTGCCTCAGTCTCCAGTCTGTAATAATCACACATAGCAATCATCACACACACTTTTCTGGATTTTGTGCCTCAGTGGCTCTCCAGTTTGTAACAATCGCACATAGCAATCATCACACACACTGCTGATTTTGTGCCTCAGTGGCTCTCCAGTCTGTAACAATCACACATAGAAATCATCACACACATTGCTGGATTTTGTGCCTCAGTGGCTCTCCAGTCTGTAACAATCACACATAGAAATCATCACACACACTGCTGGATTTTGTGCCTCAGTGGCTTTCCAGTCTGTAACAATCACACATAGCAATCATCACACACACTGCTGATTTTGTGCCTCAGCGGCTCTCCAGTCTGTAACAATCACACATAGAAATCATCACACACACTGCTGGATTTTATGCTTCAGTGAATCTCCAGTCAGTAATAATCACACATAGCAATCATCACACACTTTGCTGGACTTTGTGCCTCAGTGTGTCTCCAGTCTGTAATAATCACATATAGCAATCATCATACACACTGCTGGATTTTGTGCCTCAGTGGCTCTCCAGTCTAAAACAGTGTAACAATTACACCTGCATTCATCATGCATACTCGTCCATTGTACAGCTGACTTGCATAGCTGCCAACTGTCTGCAGTCAAAATTGGGGCACCAAGGGATTGAAAGGGATTGGATGAGGTTAACAAAGGGGCAGTTCAGCTTTTGACTGAAAGCATTTCTAACGCTACGTTTCAGTGGACAAATGTGAGGTTTTGAGAGGAAATGCATTTCCATACATACAAATTGCCAACATCCACACACCATCATTTGGGCTTTATCCCAGTATGCTGTTCCATCCCTATTCAAAATGACACGGAAGCCCCATATTTTGAAACAAAATTTGGACTCCAATATTTTTACATAAAAACCTTGATATCTGATTTTGAAATTAGGAAAAGTCAGAAAACTTCGGAAGGATTTGCAACTATGATCTATTGCCATGTAACAATCACACTCAATAAAATAAACCTGTATGTCTACAACTAGTCGGTTAAGAATATTACAATTACTATAATGGAACATTTTGAGCTATGATCCACTGTAGATGTCTGAAGACAGGAAAGGAGAGACCACAGAGGTGAAAGGGAGAGGGAGGACGGGCAGCCTGGTAAGAGTACAAAAAGATCTGAAACTCTGTGTGTGTGTGTGTGTTGTGTACGTGTGTGTGTGTGTGTGTGTGTGTGTGTGTGCGCATGTGTGCATATGTGCATTTGTGTGTTCAACAAGAAATGAAAAGTGAACACGTAAAAGCACCTTACAAATTCAGCAGTTATGCTACAATAAGGCAAGCCATATCATTATCAGAGGGACAGGATGGGATATACACCCTTGTGAAGGCCTGATCATCTTGGTTACTATTACTACTGCTACTGCTGCAGCAGCAGCTGTACACACGCACACACATAAAATGTATGAGAAGAGACTGCGAAATATGCCATGTGAAAACATCTTCCTTTCCATCCTTTTACTCACAATTTCTTTATTACAGAAAAAAAGGGAGAGAAAAAAGCAGGAAGAAAAAGAAGAAGCTATATCTGGCGCCGCAAACACTAAACCCAAGACATAAAGCAGTCATAGCGCCTCATAAATGCAAGGCTGCCTTTTTCATCACACACACACACACACACACACACACACACACACACACACACCACACGTCCTTCCCTCTGCCAACCCCTCAACCCTTTAATACACCAATTCTAAGCGTTTCCCCAGCCCTCAACTTCCAGTATAAATACCCGGCTGATGCCTGCCAGTATGATTACCCATCTTTTTGTTCCAGGTGGTTGGTGGATGAGATTCAGGCGCAGATGTCCCAATCTATCAGAACAGGTGCAATTTCAAGAATGCCGGAGGGGGCAAGCGTTCCCTTCCCTGACCTTCTCCAGGCAGGGTGTGTTTCATCCTTCATGCTAAAAGCTTTGCAAGCGCTCTTAAAACCCAGGCGCCATCATTTATCAAATCGCATAAGCAAAGTATTCACCTGTATTTATGTGAAACAGGAGGGCGAGCAAGGTCACTCACTTCAAGGGAGGTTGTTTGCTCTGGCCGATTTTCTTGTTGGTGCTATTCTTGCCCATGGTTTTGAGCTCAGGTATTGAAGTAAAAGCTCAAAATGACATTGTGTGCACACAACAGTTCAAAATATACAGTATGATCATCTGAAGCTGTCTGTTTTGATTTTTCACATGGCAGTTCTGCAATTTTGTTTTTCTAACTCATCAGATGGTTCTTTTTATTCTATGGGACGAGCATCAAAATGTTTTTTCTTCCTTAGGTAACTACTGAAGGACAGATAAACATAATTCCAAATGTAAACACGAAAAGAAAAGAAAAACTCTTCACTTAAAAACGTTTTACAAAAAGCTCTTCATTTAAAAATCGCGACCACAGACTTCTATATCATTCATAGAATCAAAGAGGTGGTGGAAAGGAGGGGATGAAGGGGGAGGGGCAAAGGAGAGACAGGAAAAGAGGGAGGGTGGCACAGAAAGCAACAGATCAATACTAGAACAGGAGAAAGAAGAAACAAAGAGAAAAGAACAAATGAAGAAGGAATCAAGAAGGAAATCACAAGTTAAAAACAAACACACAAAAAATCCAAGGATCTGAAGCAAAATTCGCGGGCAAACCCTCAACCAACCTCATACACCACGTCTCCCCTCTCCACCCCCTCCCTCTCCCACCCTCTCCTTTCAGCGCAAGGAGATAGATGATGATGTAGATCACATAACCCTGGGGCCAGCGGGAAATTTGCCAGCAGAACTGCAGGCAGGGATGCCGCTGCTTGCCACCTACCCACCTACCCACTCTCCTCCTTGTCCCACTCCCTCCTAACCCCCCACCCCACCCCCTCACCACCACCACCAACACCACCCAGCCCCCACATCCTCCATCCAACGTAACATGGAGTGGAATTCTGTGGCGTAGTGCAGGGGGGCGCAGCCTGTCAGCGGACCAGGTGATGCATTCGTTCGGACACCCAGTCGGGTCATCATATCAGTCTGGACTGGACTATCGCTCAGGAACGCCGCTGTGCCGACACTCGACTTAGTGTGTCAGGCCACGTGCCTGTGCCGGTAATATCACAGCCAACATCTGGCACAATCCGCAAGACGCTGCTGGGATGGGAGATGGACAGGGTTAGTAGAGCGGTAGAAGAGGCAAAGAGGGGTTGGGGGAGGACGGGGAGGTTATTCCAGCACTAGGTTTCCAGAGTGACCGATATGCTTCCTGATTGAAAGGAGGGCGCGGGGGGGGGGGGGGGGGGTGGGGGGTGCATGGATGGGGAGGAGGAGGGGAGAAGGGTGGACAGGTGAACGAGGAGGAAAACAGAGGGGGGGGGGGGGGGGGGGGGTCACTCGCTCGGAACACTAAATGAATGTAGGTCGAGCACGCACTCCCAGATGCTGCTATCTGGCCATAATTATGATCTCTTTTTGTGTTGGTGGAAAGGTGGGAGGGCGTGAATCGCCAGGAAGGCCATGATAACACTGACTTACATCTCCATGACATCTCCACTGGAGAAACACGTAACCAGGAGCCCACGCTGCTGGAATTGAGATTCGTCACAGAAGGGGATTTGGGGGGGGGGGGGGGGGGGGGGGGGGGGGGGGGGGATGAGCGGGGGAGGAACGTGAAGCTGCGAAACTGTGTAATTGGAGATAGAGCTGAAAGGTCGAAGTGGGGAGGGGAACGAAAGAACGAACAGCAACGATAGCTTTCACATTTCTCGGCATTCTTATCCCCCTGAACGTCCTCCACAGCGCATCAATAAACACAACACACACACACACACACACACACACACACTCACACACACACACACACACACACACACACACACAAGACTGGGAAAGGGGTGGGGCGCAAAGTAGCGAGATCGTGCAGCACGACTCCATGGAGGGGAACAATGGGAGAGAAGGCCAGGGAGGAGGCATCCGAGCTCCGATCACCGAGATGATTATCAGCTGTGGAACGACGCCAGAATGCCGCTGCTTGATAGGCTGTTGATTTGATTAAGCGGCAATGGGGTTCACGAGAACAGTGCGGTTCAAGCCCCTTGTAGTTCGTAAGAACTAGAATATGGGGGTAACGACAGGAACCGGTGAAACTTACGTGAATGCGTGTGTGTGTGTGTGTGTGTGTGTGTGTGTGTGTGTGTGTGTGTGTGTGTGTGTGTGTGTGTGTGTGATTGAGGGGGATGGTGCATAATATGTGTGCGTGTGTGTGTGTGTGTGCGCGCGCGCGTGCATGCATATGTGCATGTATGTGCGTGTGTGTATGCGCATGAGCGCATCCATGCATGCTTGGATACGTGTGTGTTGGGGGGGGGGGGGGGGGGGGGGGGGCGCATGTGCGTGCGTGCATTCTTACGTACTCGCATGGTTGCTTGCTGTCTTCCAATACGACTTTTTATTCAATTTATTTAAATAGCTGGATCTCCAGGTATATCTTTTGAAAATTACCAACCACTTTCACCTTGACTCTCACTAGGGTCACAATGAGTTAAGCATTAGTTCATTCTTGGAATCTTTTATATCGCCATTGAGCAAACTTGACAAACTGTGATGCTTCGCTAAGATTCCTCAAAGCTTTGACTATTCAGAGAGACTATGACATAAGGTACCTTAGGTCACGATCACAGTGGGCGTGTTGTGTACCACATCCATGCCACCAGACAGTGTTCTCCCCCTCCCCCCCCCCCCCCCCCCTTTTTTTTTTTTTTTCTCCTACACTCAGTGTTTATTGATAAATTCGAAATATCGAAATCGATTTGGGCAGTTTACCTCGTCTTTCCTTCAAGGTTCCTTGAACAAAGAAACTGATGCCACATTTGCAATCATCATTGTCTAACCGTTTAGATGACTATCATGAAATTGATTGCATAACCGCAAACCTAACAGTTTTCTGAATCTAGGCGTTTTCCTGATTGGAGATGACGTCATATTTGCTGATCAGACGGAAATGTGTCTGATACCATCCTATTCAGACGGACGGCACCGTCGCAGAACGAGCAACGGTAATTCTCCCGATTTCAAAGTTGAGCAAAGCCTTGCTACACAAATCACATGGGTTCCCTGTGGTGGAAAAGTGCAAAGGTACCAGCATAGTAATTGATTCATTCAAACACAACATGGAACAATACCTCCATGCATCTGGGTACTTGAGTTTAAGAAAGATATATACACCGTTTGAGATGGTATCTACAAAAACGTGACGTAATGGTCATTTGCATACTGTACATGTCACGGTAGGAAATAAGCATTTAAACGTATTTGTGTGTAAATAAAATGCTCATACTTTTATGCTACTTAGATAAATGCATATTCGTGTGCGTGAGCCCCCCCCCCCCCCCCCCACACACACACACACACACACACACGACACGCACGCATGCACGCACACACACACACACACACACACACAACACACACACACACACACACACACACACACACGCATGCACACACGCACACACATAGCATTTTCTCTCTCTCTCTCACAGAGAGAAGAGAGAGAGAGAGAAGAGAGGGAGAGGAGAGAGAAGAGAGAGAGAGAGAGATTAGACAAAAACAGAGGCAGACTGAACCAGACTGAATAACAAAGAAGAGAGTTGAGGAGCACGGGGACGGAGGGTGGGGGGCTGTGATGGGGGTGCAGGGTAGAGAAGAGAGTTTGGGGCAGAGAATGAGATCCCACAGAGTGTCGCTCGGGGATAATACATAACAAGGTCTGACATCAAAGGTACGAGTGTGAGTACCTCCTCATCCGAAACACTTCATTTTCCCTACTCCCCCCCCCCCCCCCCCCCCCCCCCACCCCCCCCCCCCCCCCCCCCCCCCCCCCAGTCCCTCCATTCCCCCCCCCCACCTCCTTCCATCCCAGGCCCCATCACACCACTACCACACCACCAATTCTTCTTCCACCGCAGCACCTCTCCTCCACCCCCCACCCACCACCAGCCATTTGCTCCCCCTCCACCTCCCCAATATCACTGCCACATTGGCGGCTGCCAGGACAGCCCACCAGGCGTCACGCGTGTCGGTATCGGCGACTGGCTGCAGGACACAGATACCAACAAAAGTCTGCTTACATAACTTTCTCCCTTTCGCTGTGAGCCTGACCTATTCTCTGCGGCGAGTGCCGATGATGGCACGGTGGGCTGGCTGGCCTTTGGCGGCAGAACTGGAGCACTGTATCTGTTGTGCATGTCAAGCTGATCCTGCGCTTCATATAAACAGCCCCGGCCAGGCACAGCGCTTTACCCCTGATTTATACCGGTTGGGGCATTATTCGTTTATTTGTGCCCGAGCCTGTGGCACAAAGGTTAATTTGAGGCTGGTTAAGGTGATGGGGGGTGGTGATTGTGAAGACAGTGACTCGAGGAGGGGTGGGGGCATTTTCTTTTTGTTTTTAATCTTCTTTTTTTATTTTCACAACATATGCAATCATCATGTACTGAACAGCATCACAACACTGATGATCATGACACCAAAACAACATGATGATCATAAACCAACACAACACTGATGATCATTACACCAACACAACACTGATGATCATTACACCAACACAACACTGATGATCATTACACCAACACAACACTGATGATTACAACACCAACACAACACTCATGATCATTACACCCACACAACACTGGTGATCATAACACCCACACAACACTGATGATCATTACACCAACACAACCACTGATGATCATTACACCAAACAATACTGATGATCATTACACCGACACAACACTGATGATCATTACACCGACACAACACTGGTGATCATAACACCGACACAACACTGATGATCATTACACCAACACAACACGATGATTATTACACAAACACAACACTGATGATCATTACACAAACATAACACTGATGATCATTACACCAACACAACACAGATGATCATTACACCAAACAATACTGATGATCATTACACCTACACAAGTCTGATGATCATTACACCAACACAACACTGATGATCATTACACCAACACAACACTGATGATCATTACACCAACACAACATGATGATCATTACACCAACACAACACTGATGATCATTACACCAACACAACACTGATGATCATTACACCAACACAACACTGATGATCATTACACCAACACAACACTGATGATCACTACACCAACACAACACTGATGATCATAACACCAACACAACACTGATGATCATAACACCAACACAACACTGATGATCATTACACCAAGCAACACAGATGATCATTACACCAACACAACACTGATGATCACTACACCAAGCAACACAGATGATCATTACACCAACACAACACTGATGATAATTACACCAACACAACACTGATGATCATTACACCAAGCAACACAGCTGATCATTACACCAACACAACACTGATGATCATTACACCAAGCAACACAATGAATCATTACACCACAACAATACTATGATCATTACACCAACACAACACTGATGATCATTACACCAAGCAACATTACTGGTCATCACAACACTGATGACCGACCATCCAGGAACATTACGCTGGCCATCACAGCCACCACCATCAATCATCACCACTTCCGTGCGCATAGAGCAGGGCTCTACTTTCTCTGGCCGCCAGATGCAGCAGCAGAGCACGGTGACTACGCCAATCAAACACACACACACACACACACACACACACACACACACACACACGCGCGTGCGCGCGCGCGCACACACACACATACACACACACACACACACACACACCGCAAAGCCCCAGTCGTTCGTAACGTCAGCTCACAGTTGAAGCCAGGAGGGGCAGGGGAAAAGCCTACAGCCACCTACGCCATCCCTAAGATCCAAGGATATTAGCCGCAGCGTGTAACGGAGGGGTCACCTACCGGTCACTCATCAGCCGCACTGATAGCGGACAGGTGCCAGAGGCAATTAACGAGGATGGGGGGTGAGCTGCTAGAGACGGCAGACACAACGATCGTAACAAGACTACCTCGTGCTTACCCCCTTCCCTTATAGACCCCTCCTCTTTCTGCCTATTCTCGTTACCTCCACCCTCACGTCAGAGCGCGTGCACTCACGCGCATGCGTACGCCCGCGCACACACACACACTCTCTCTCTCACACACACACACACGTACGCGCGCGCGCACACGCGCGCGCACACACACACACACACACACACACACACACACACACACACACACACACACACACACACACACGCCTACGCTCTGTCAATATCACCCCACGCTTCATAAAGCAAGACTAATGGTCAACCACATTACAGTTCGGGGCTGCTGGCTTTAGTCTGCTGTCGTCTTTGGGAAACAGAGGAAGACGATGCGTACTGAATAAAATGTTTCTGTCTGCGTATTGGCCTTTTTATGAGTGCGTGCGTGCGTGCGTGCGTGCGTGCGTTCACGCGCATGCGTGTTGCGTGTGTGCATACATGAGTGTGTGTGTGTGTGTGTGTGTGTGTGTGTGTGTGTGTGTGAGTGTGTGTGTGTGTGTGTGTGTGTGTGTGTGTGTGTGTGTGTGTGTGTGTGTGCGTGTGTGTGTGTACATGCATGTGAGTGAGTGAGTGAGTGAGTGAGTGAGTGAGTGTGTGTGTGTGTGTGTGTTGTGTGTGTGTGTGTGTGTGTGTGTGTGTGTGTGTGTGTGTGTGTGTGTGGTGCGTGCATGCGCATATATGTGTGCGAGAGTGTGTGTGTGTGTGTGTGCATGTGTTTGCATGCGTAGCCACACTGTTGTGTGTTACCATGCAAGTGGGAATCTGTCTGTATGTGCTGAGTTGTCTTGTGGATTGTGCGGTGTGGCATGGTGTGTGTGTGTGTGTGTGTGTGTGTGTGTGTGTGTGTGTGTGTGTGTGTGTGTGTGACGTGGTGTATGTGTGTGTGTGCATGCACTTGTATGTGAATGTAAGTGGTTGTCTGTTACTTTCCTGTTCTCATTTATCTGGTACGTGCTTTAGGCTTAGATATGATCCATTTCATAATGCCTCTGGTGTATCAATGTATTTAGAATGGCCATGCAGCAAAAATGTGGAGAAAATAATGCACACAATATAACAGATACTGCAAATGAATATGTGCACATGCGTTCACACAGACGTACACCAGATACACTCACTAGGTCATATAATTTACACAGGTTACACAGTCATAAAAGTAAAATTCTACCCTTGGGTCATCAACCTTCACGGCAGAGAGGAGAGAAAAACACAGAAAGGGGAGGGAGGGAGGAAAGAGAGCGAGAGAGAGACAGACAAACAGAGACAGACTGACAGACAAAGCGAGAGAGAGAGAGTGAGAGACAGAGAGAGAGTGAGGAGAGAGAAAGAGATAGAGATAAAGTGGCAGAGACAGACACATAGACAGACAGACAGATTGACAAAGAGTGATGTTTTTTTCAGGGGTAATAAATAAGCACAGTATTTTTTATGTTTTACAGAAAACAAAGTGGAAAAAAACAAATAAAAGGCACCATTCACACTGACACAATAATCATCAAAACAAAAGAGCTTACAATGTAAATGCACAAGGAAAACAAACACAAAACACCTTATGTCTTGGAACACACAACACACGCAAAGAAAGACAAATATGGACAGACAGACAGATTTCACAGTAGCCATATGAACATATGACCACAATGGGCATTTGAATGGTTATTGACCTTTTTTCTTTCTTTTTTTTTGGGAGGGGTGGGAGGGGGGTGGGCTTTTGTTTCATTAGGTTATACTTAAAAACAATGGCAAGCCAGAACTGTAAACTGCAACACTTTGCAATAGCCTAGGTTTACGAAAAATTACGCAAGTGCCTCATTAACACTTAGAGAATGATGTCTGTAATCAAGTGGCTGAACAACTTGCATTATGTGTCTTCCTGTTCCAGTTAAAGGCTCTCAATATGTCATGCAATACCACTGCCCCCCCCCCCTCCTCCCCCTTCCCCCTCCCCTTCCAACCATGAAGATGAGAATTCAAATCATTTCTTTTCAGAAACAAAGATTGATCGTGGAACAATGATAGTACTGCTGCCATAATGGACTGAATATTGCAGAGTTTGAAAAAAAAAACAGAAAAAAAAAAACCCAACACAAAAAACAAGTACCACATGCAATGAGCATACATAGGTTAAAACTCAAAGTATACAAATAGAATGAATGCTTTCAACGTTAATCTAAATATTAAAACAGACGTCATAGTCCAGAGTAAGAAGAAGGGTTGTGGGCTGGAAAGTATGAGATCGAAGTAAAAAACAGGTACTATCCATCCACATAATATGACGTACAAATCATTTCAACTGACCTTTGCTCTCTCCAACTGTTTTTGCTGTCCGGCAAAGGCTGGTGGAGTTTTTAATGCTGAAAGAGCAAAGAAATGGTTAGCTTGTAAACATCCAAAATGGCCTATAACATCAGAAATAAGCAATACTGTGGACTGATCGTTTCAAAGTTTAAACTCATCACACTTGGCCAAGCTTGGAAGAAATCATAAAGAGTAGTTTCACTGGCAAGAACTGGCTCATTCTTTCATTGCCTTTTTCCCCAAGCAGTTAGCTACCTAAGTAAGAGTATTCAAAGCAACAGTATCTACAACTGATTCTTAACTGCAGCAGTTGTTACAAATAAACCTCTTTGCACAGCAATAAGAGAACAGTACCTGAAACACAGGTGCAGATTATATAAAGATTGTACAAAATAGCTGTCCCCAACATCAAACAAAATGTGCCATAGCGAAGATTGTACAAAATAGTTGTACCCATCATCAAACAAATTGTACCGCAGCATAACGGGTATATATGACTTCAAGTCATACTTCTTATAGAGCAACCAAACCTGGAGATCATACCAGGACTGGACGCAAGTTAAAATCTGAACAACTTATTAAATCTCAATGTTAAGACGAAGATAAAAATTCAGTTCAATTCCGGACACCCATTTCTTAAGAATTTTTCTTATTTAAGTAAAAGACTAAAAGCATTTACCGACAATCCACGTCCCAATCAGATCAAATGAAACATATTGATTTTCTCTGAAGAATAACATCAGAACATCTTTGAAGACAGGGTCTTCATCATTGTATCCGCAGCAAAATACTTGTCGAATGTCATATGAATCCAAACATTCCCCACCCCCCTCCACCTCTAATAAAATGTTTCATAGTATATTTTGTAGTTCATCATATGGTATGCACCATAGAACCTTTTCACCCTTTAAAACATAAGACTGTTAGAAATGTATAATCAGTATCCATACAGTCTGCACAACACTGTCTCCTGAGTTTGGTTTTCAGAGACAGATAAACAGATCTCATTCAGTCTGAGCAGATTTTAAAGTTTAACTCTTTGTCGATTCCATTCCTCTTGTAAGATATCTCTGAAAATTTGGTTTGGGATAGAACAATACATGACTTAATTAATCAGCAGAATGTGTGAAAAGAATTTTTTTTTAAATCCATTGTATACCAAAATGTTTTAACAGTATAAACTCTGTACCTGACACTGACTGAACCTTAAAAGCCGTGCTACCTAAATCTATAGCATGATGAATTGAAGAAAAATAAAAAGGGAAATTGAAGGAAGCAGAAAAAGATCAGCTACAAGCAGGTCAATACACTCCTTACAGATTCTTATTGGCATCCTCTACATCCCACACTCAGAGAAAGTTAAATCTGTAGCAGTCTGTGTTGTGGACTATGACACATTCCACCACAGCAACACTCAAATAGAGCTGAGGAAGAAGGCTAGAAGAATGTCTCTGTCCACTGAAGTAGCTAGCTTTCACAGGCGCTCTCATGATCAGATGCTGTTCACACAGTGATCAGACTGAACCCCTAGTCACTGCCCACTGCAGAAACTGTGTATCAGGCGTTACATTGTGCTGTGACTTGCAGCAAAATAGCATAATAATACATAATTTTTTAAAAAAACATGTGTCAGACTATGCTAGCAACGCACTGATTGTTATCTGAACAGCAGTTCAAAAAAAAAAAAAAGTAAAAGTTTCTGACCAATATTATTACATCATCATTATCATGGTACAGGGTTCTAGTTGACACAAACTTCTGTAACACATCATTCTGAGGGAAACAACCTCCAAATAAACAAGTGTATCAGCTGCATTTAAATACACAGAACGTGAGGGAATTGATCTCCTTATAAAATCTATAAACTGTTTTTGAAGACACAGAACGTGAGAGAAATCATCTCCCAATGCATTCTCTGAATCAGCTGTTTTTAAACATACAGAACAGGGAAAAATAAACATCCAAAATAACTGTCTGTTGGCTGTTTTTAAACACCCCAAAAAGAGGGAAAATTACATTCAAAAGAACACTCAAAAAACAAAAAAAGAGAGAGGAGCTTACTTCCAAATAAACTGTCCATCATCTGTTTTTGAACACACAAAACAGGAAGGGAAACGAGCTCCAAACAAGGAGTGTATCACATGTTTTTAAACCCACAGAAAAGAGGGGAAATTCAAACCCAATGAACAGTCTATTGGCTGTTATTTAAACACAAAAAAGAGCAGGGAAACTATCTCAAAAATAAATCAGCCAAACACTAAAAGGCCAGACTATACTAGTTAAAATACTTACGTGGATAGATGCCTCTCTCAACCAGTTCATTGACAGACCTCCTCAGCATCAATTTCCTCTTCAGTACTGAAAAAATAAACACAGTCAACCAACAATGAAACACCAGCAATTGTCTTTAGACATTCCTGCCTTGCATGTTTTTTTAAAGCAATGCAGACGGTTCTTTCAAGAAGAAGGAAGAGGGCTGGGTGGAGAGGTGCAGAACAACATGAACACCTTGCATGCACTTTCTTCACTTTGTGCCTCCACCTCCTACTCCAGTTTACACATTTAAAGAACAGGTTATAAAACTATACTATAATTTCTCCTTGTTTTCTTTTCCTTTTTTTAACATCTTTAACCCTTTCCCTATGTACACCAGCAGAGTCAGTCTTTCTCGGTGCACGTGCACTAGGTAAACCGTATGGTCGCACAATCATTGCCCACATAGCATGTTTAGCAGTTTCCTTGTTTGTATTTTTGTGTCAGAACAGATTAGTTGGATATTTAGCATTCTGAATAAATTTAATGCCCAATACCTGAAATTCGTTTTTGGTTATATATATAAAAAAAAAAAAAAATTAAGAAGAAGAAGAAAAATGTTGTTTTTGAGTTGCTGTGGACGCAGGGCTGTGAAGCTTTATGCTGGGCGAGAGGTTGTGAGCTGAGCATAGCTCTGGACCCCATGGGCAGACTGTATGCAGGGAAACAGTTGAACTGCTGGTAAACCAGGGTAAACAAAGGAACGAACAAAAAAGTGCATAACTACATCATACTTTTCTTTAATGTACACTACACTAACTTACAAGCGTAACAAATTGTAAGAATTTACTGAATGCAAATAAAATCAACTATGTAAACACTTCTCTCTCTATGCTGCCACCTCCCACACCATTCCCCACAAACACATCACCCCACCCACCCAATCACCCTTTCCTATCCCACCCAAACTAACAGAAATAAACAAACCCCCAAAACAACCTCTGCAGCTTCTATGTTGCTGCACCCGTCTCCTTTCACAGGAGCTGGTTGCAGTGAAACAAATACCTCGGCGTAACGTAAGCATGATGGAATATGCATTCTGGAAATCACATCCCATAGGTATCCCCTTCCTCATTTCAGGGAGGGGGTGGAGGAAGGATATTGAAATATGATTCACATATCTCCCTCCCCCCCACTCCCTTCCCCAATCCTCTCAATCCTCTGGTGTGGTGTCAAGATTGCGCAAGGTTACCCACCATACAGACGAACAGCCGGCTACTCCAAAACAACACCAGGAAGGCCACACTAAAGATAAACAAGTTTGCAAGTGGGGACTGGGACAAGATTAGGTAACGGGCGGGGTTGTTGGTGGTGTGGTGTGGTGTGGTGTTGTGTGTGTGTGTGTGTGTGTAAGATATGTGGAATGACAGGGGGGAACAGTGCACCAGAAAGAATGGCAGGGATGAGGAAAGTGGCAGCAAGGGTGTGGGGCGGAGGGGGGGGGGGTGGCGGAACAAACAACTCACTGATACAAGCGAACAGAAAAGAAAGAAGTCAGGTGGGCCAAAACAACGTGGGTGTTAGCCAGGAGGCTGCAACACTGCTGCTCTCGAGCCCTTCACCCACCCCACCCCACCCCGTTACCTTTCTATCCCCTCCACCCCCAGACATCCCCCCTCCCCTTACCCTCCCGGTCTGCCAGGTGAGTCAGTGGCAGAAGCATCTCTCGGCCTCATTCTTTGCCTCCTACCTGCCTGCTGCCTGGCATAGCTGACACACTGCTAACACCCGCTCCATCCATCCCTACCACAAGTGCACTGCAGATTTCTACAGATTTCCAGCAGCTTCTTTTCATGGGGCTTTAACCAGTGGAGAAGGAGGGAGAGGGGGGGGGGGGGGGGGGGGGGGGGGAGAGAGAGAGAGAGAAGAGAGAGAGAGAGAGAGAGAGAGAGAGAGAGAGAGAACTTTTTTTTCCCCCGGCACCTGTGTAGTTTCTGTTTTGTTTCACATGCTATAAAACAACCTTTCTGTTTCTGTCTGTCTCTATGTGTGTGCGCGCACATATATGTATATGTGTATGTGTGTGTATGTGTGTGTGTGTGTGTGTGTGTGTGTGTGTGTGTGTGTGTGTGTATGTGTGTGTGCGCGCGCGCGCGTGTGCATGTGCATGTGTGTGCGCGTGTGTGTGGGTGTGCATGTGTGTGTTCGTGAGTGTGAGTGAGTGTAGGAGTGGGGAACACGAGTGTACAAGTGCATGTGGGCGTACGTGCATGTGTATGCGTGCACACACAGGCGCTTACATGGATGAGCAAGTGTGAATGTGACAGTGCATCATACCATGTGAATGTGTGGGTATATGTGGATGTGCATGCTTATTTGCACAGGCATGTAAATGTGCACTTCTGCATGTCATGCCTGTGTGTTTGCATGTATGCTGCATGCACGTGTGCATTTGTGTTTGTGCATGTGTGTGTGTGTGTGTGCGTGCGTGCGGCGTGCGTGGCGTGCGTGCGTGCGTGCGTGCGTGCGTGCGCGCGTGTGCGCGCACGCACATGTGTGCGTGCATATGTGCATGCATACGTGCATGCATACTTGCGTGTGTGCGTGTGTACATGACATGTGAGGTGAGTACATACACACACTAGTGCCTTACTGAGCGTGTGTGCACATTCACATGCATGTTTCGGTGCCCACAAAATGAGCAACCTGGAGAAAAGAAAACGTCCGGAGATATACATTCATGCATGGAGCACCTGTCATGCGTACGAAAGTCTCCACATGCAGACGTGTATGTGCCACACCAAAATTAAAATGCATAATTAACTCGCAAACTGTGGGCCAGTTTCGGTGTGCAGCAACAAACATAATCATTCCATCCTCATCTGTAATCCAAATTTTCGGTCCAACATCCCGCCCGCCCCCAAACGCCCTCCCACCTTCCCCACCACTCTTTTCCTCCCACCCACAGTCCCTCCCCCCTCCCCTCCATCTCCTCCCACCACCCCTCTGTACTGTAAACAACTCTGCATATTAAAAACTCAAAAGCCACCGACAGAGAATTACAACAGGTACATAAAGCAGGAAAGGAGGAATCTCGAGTGAGCTGCACAGAGCGCAGCGTCCTCCCACCCCCACCCCCCTCATCCCCCCAGCGGCTCTTTCATGTGTCCCAGCTGACAGCTGCACCATGATCCATCGGTGTCGCCGCTTTCAGTCTGAGAGGCGAGAGCCTTTTTTTTTTCTTTCTTTCTTTTTTTCTTTCTTGTCTTCTGGCCCACGCAGAGCCAGACACGCAGACGCGGCAGACAGGGGGGCACTGAAATATGACTTGCAAATATTTTATTACCTCCACCAAGGAGGAGAGATGTTTTCGCCCCGCATCTGTGCGTTTGTTGGTCCATCTGCCAGCAACATTACAGCAACGAAACTCCTGAGCCCATTTCAACAAAACTGGGTGGAGAGACAGGAACTGGGTGCCGAGACAAGAATGTGGCTCCTAACGTTTCCATGCAGTTCTCGGTCTGAGCGCGAATCTAAGAGTCCATTTTGCCGCAGGTGTTGGTTTGTCTGAACACCAACAAGACCTTGAAGGGACAAAACAAACAAACAAACAAAAATATAAAGGAAACTTTGGTGAAAAAGACGGGCTGTGGCCCAATGGAAACTCATTAAAAATCTGGTGCGAATCCGCGGCGCGGATCCGGATCAAAAAGTAGATCAAGGATCCATTTTAACCTTGGCGGAGGTCTGCGCTCTCTTGTACGCTCTTGAATAGCCAGTCTGCCTCGTGTGTGGATGGAGAGGGGTGAGAGAGAGAGCGAGAGAAAGTGAGAGAGAGAGACATACAGACGGACAGTGTGTGTGTGTGTGTGTGTGTGTGTGTATGTGTGTGTGTGTGTGTGTGCATGCGTGCGTACGCGCGCGCGCACATGTGTGTGTGTGTATGTGTGTGTGTGTGTGTGTGTGTGTGTGTGTGTGTGTGTGTGTGTTAGTGAGACAGCGAGAGAGAGATTTGGGGGTGAGGATAGTGGGTGGACTGCGTGGGGGAGTCAGCAAGAAGGCGGGAAGAGAGAGAGAGAGAGAGAGAGAGAGAGAGAGAGAGAGAGAGAGAGATTCTTATTCAAATATTTTACACATATGCCTAGGCCCCATATGAAGTGGTTCATGACTGCAATATAACAGCTATAACAAAACCGAAACTTAAAAGCCGGGTAAGAATGCACAGTATTGTTCTTTTCATGAAATAACTGCTTTTTTTGCTTTTTTCTTTCTTTTGTTAGTTTAAAATGCTATATATAAAAACAAGCGAAATTTTCTAACAACTTCACTGGGAAACTGAAAACATAAACATGCACAATTTGAATGAAGAGGGCTCTTAGTAGTATTCGGCACCATATAAGATTTCACTAATGGTCTTGAGAGCTGGATAGCAAAGTACAAAGTGGATCTCATTCTTTTTTTTAATAATATTTACATAATGTACAAATTAAATCCATGTCACTTAAGATCTGTATCTGTACTGACAGACCCACTGATTTCAACATACCAAGTCTAAATCTTGCTGTCACACTTTTCAAATGTCCATCCTTAGACACACAGGCTGTGTGTGTACGGTGTGTGTGTTTGTGCTTGTATGCAATTGCATGCATGCATGCCCGCGCGTGCGTGCATGCGTGTGTGTGTGTGTGTGTACATGCGCGCATGTGTGTAAGGGAAAAGGGGATGTGAGTGTGCACGCAGGCATATGTGCATGTAGTAGTAGTAGTAGTAGTAATGTAGGGACTTAATCAATTACATAGGCCGTTAAGCCTTTCAATGTCCCCTCGTGTTTATTATACTTTTATGACAGGGTTGAAAATGCATGCAATAAATTTTCCTTCTTATTCATCAAAGCTTCTAAACTGTACTTTAAATTTCAAGTCTTCATCCAGCAAATTCTTAAAAACATTAGTATTTTAGCAAATTTAAGTGCAGTTGCAAACTGTTCCAGTAGTAATAACTCTGTTACTGAACTTGAATCTCCCCATATTAGTATGAAACTGCTTAACAAATATTTTGCCTTCCGAATTTCTTGTTCTATCTGTTTTAACAGCCTCAAAAAAATAGTCCCACTGTATGTCCGTTTGCTTGTGAAATATTTTGAACACTTCAATCAAATCCCCTCTAATACGTCTACCTTTTAAAGAGTACAAATTTAAGTAATTTAATCTATCTGTATAAGACATCTTTGTACATTCTTGCAAGATTTTAGTAGCTCTTCTCTGTACTCTTTCGATTGCTATTGACTGTCTTTCAAGTGTGGGTACCAGATTATATTTCCATATTCAAGATGCGGTCTAACCATAGCTTTATATAGCTTTAAAAACGTTTCTTTATTTAGGTAAATAAAAGTTCTTTTGATTAATCCAATCATTTGTTTGCTTTATTTATACACTTATGAATGTGAGTATCAAAAAGTAAATCTTTATCAAAGATTACACCCAGATCCTTTTCTTCCTTACATTTCTGTACCAGCCTATTTCCACCATCTATTTTCATGCTGTATTCATGTTCTGGATTGTTTTTGCCAACATGCAAAACTTTACATTTTCAACATTAAAATATAGATCCACTTGTCTGACCAGTTTTGGAGGCAATTTAAATTTTCTTGCAGACTATTATAATTATCTGATTTGTCATATATTTTTGTGTCATCAGCAAAAATTTTACAAAAACTATTTACCTCATCTGGAAGGTCATTTATAAAAATAGTAAACAGTACAGGTCCTAAAATACTCCCTTGGGGAATACCACTCATAACATCTTTCTCTGTCGACATACAGTTACCCACTCTTACTCTTGTTTTCTATTTGACAAAAATCTCTAATCCAGTTTAGCAACTTACCTACTATACCGTATGCTTCCATTTTTTCAATAATCTCTCATGCGGAACCGTATCAAAAGCTTACGGAAATCAAGGTAAATTATATCAACAGAGTACTTATTTTCTAGCATGTTAACTAAATCTTCCATAACTTCAAGTAGTTGTGATATGCAAGACCTTTTTTACGAAAGCCATGCTGGCATACTGCAAACAAATTATTATCAGTGAAGTGAGATACTATGACATCTCTTATAATGGATTCTAGCACTTTGCATGCAATGCAAGTTAAGCTTACCGGACGATAGTTGCCTGGCTCAGATTTTGACCCTTTTTAAAAATAGCAGTAACTTCTGCCGATTTCCAGTCGAGGGTAATTTTCCTGTCTCTAATGATTTATTATAAATCTTACTGAGCGGTACAGCTAACTCCTTACTTAATTCTTTTAGAACTTTAGTGGTATTAAATCAGGTCCCTGCGCTTTAGACTGATTCAATTCAAACAACTTCTTCTCTACTGCAGCTGAAGTAATTATTATATCTGTAACTGAAATTCCATTAGATTTACTACATTCAATAAGATCGGGTATGTTATTTGTATCTTCATTAGCAAAGACACTTGCGAAGAACTCATTTAAAACTTCAGCTTTCTCCATATCTGACTCGGCCAACCCTCCTTTACCATCATTTAGAGTATTTACCCCTGTGTTTACTTTGTACGTTCTTGCACGTATTTCCAAAAACATTTGGGATTTTTTTTACATTGTTCTGCTATTTTACGTTCATAAGCTTTTCTTGTTGATTTGATTTCATTTTTGCTCTTATTTCGCATTCTTGCATATTTGCTGTATTCTTTCCCATCTTTCGTCAATAAATACCTTTGAAAAAGATTATATTTTTTCTTAATCATTTTAAGTACTTTATCATTCATCCAAAGTGGTTTAAGCATTTTATTTTGGCTACAAATAGTCTTTGGAATACATTCGTCCATACTTCTTAAAACTTCGCATTTTAAGACATTCCACATTTCCTCGACATCCTGATCATTTGTAAGCAAGGAGTTGACACTCTCTGAAAGCATTTTCCTCATTTTATTATAGTCTCCTTTCTGTAAATCAAATTATACTTAGGGGTTTCTTTAGTCTTTTCTTTGTGTGTGCATACATGTTCATGTGCATGTGCGCATGAGTGAAATGTAAAATGTCAGATCTGCCAATCTTGTATCATGATGTGTGTGAGTGTTGTGTGCATGAATGCATGTGTGTGTGCGTGCGTGCGTGCGTGCGCGTGCGTGCTCGCGCACGCACTTATTGTTTCATGGGTGCGCGCGGGTGCGTGAGTGTGTACGAGCGCATGTACGCGCCCATGCACGCGTACGCATGTGTGTACGCGTTCATGTGTGCAAGCCTGTTGCTACACATGCATGTGCATGAGCGTAAAAAAGCTAATGCAAATCATCAGATCAGCCAACGCTTGCCTTCCTAATAATACCAAACGGAATACAAAAAGTGAGTGATCACACCACACATTTACCATGCCGAGGACAAAAAGAAGAGGTGGAGGAGAGGTTAGCGGGCACAAAAGAGGGAAGGAAAGGCAGGGAGATAGGGATGAAGAGGAGGACTGGCCGGACAGACTGGTTCCTACCTGCACAGCTGTAACTGTGGTCTCTCCAGGTCCTCCTCCACCACCGAACCCATCACCCTCCACGACAACAGACCAGCCTTTGGCCGTCTGCTGACTTACACCCACTTCCTTTTCTCTAACTTATCGCCCTCCCCGACCCTCCCCATACTCCTTCCTATGCCCCCTATTCATCCTTCCGAATTCAGTCCAGGAAGATGCACGCTCGTGCACACGCACCATAACCACACAGTCACCAACACACACACACACACACACACACACACACACACACACACTGATACTGATACGTTGTTCAAACTCTCTCCATCCTCCTCCGTCCAATTTTTTTTTATTCACACAGCACACACACACACACACACACACACACACACACACACACACACACACAACGTACACACACTCAAACAAGCGTGCGTACATGCATGTGAGCGATTCTACGTGCCTGAGACAGACACACATACATGCCAAGAGGAGCAGCGGTGGATGAGGGCGGAGAGGTGGAATGGGAGTGGAGGAGGGTTAGAAGGACCTAGGACGCAAGATGCTCTGAGGAACCATCTCGATCTGTGGCATTATTGTGATGGGACAGCGACCATCAGGCAGGAATCCTGACAAGGAAGGGGTGTTAAGGAAAGAAGAAAGGGAAGAGGGCAGACTGGGTGGGGTGGGGTGGGGGACGATTTCAGCCAGCCGCAAGCTGTGTGCTCGACCATGTGGAAAATGGGCATTGTTAACTCAGTTAGACCGCGTGTTTGGCACCGAGCCCACTGCACCGACTGTCTGGAAGAGCAAGGGAGGGAAGTGTGAGGCACCCTCAGCAGAGTGCAGTAGGCTGTGTGTGTGTGTGTGTGTGTTGTTGTGTGTGTGTGTGTGTGTGTGTGTCTGTGTGTCTGTGTGCGTGAGTGTGAGACACAGAGAGAGATTGACAGAGAGAGAGAGAGTCTCTCTGTGTGTGT
>CM031596.1:65362153-65377153 GCA_018398815.1 Conus ventricosus | reverse complement strand
TCATGGAAAGAGGACACCACCACCACCACCACCACCACCACCAACAACAACAACAACAACAACAGTCCACTTATCCCCCTCTTTTTTTTACAGCCTTTCTACTTCTAGCCTTCCACAAGAGTGATGTCAAACACTGCTGTTCGAGAAAGGGTTATCCATCCCCCTGGCTGACACAACGCACACGTCTTTGCCCTCCAATCCCGTGCCTTCGTGTACAACATGGCGAGTCTCTCTCACACCTGTCTCCTTCGGTGGCTGACAGCGGATGACGTTACCGGGCTCCAACAAAAGCCGTTGGATCCGGTGGTATTGTTGCAGCTGACTGGCGTTTTGTAGCCTGACAAAGGGAAAGGCATACGATAGCACTTGGACAATGATGCTCTGTCGACGCCAACGCTCGGGTTTCAGGTCGTTTCTCTTCTGTGGGTTCGTTCCCTAAAGGGCCCTTTCGTCCGTCTTGCCCTCCCTTCCTCCAGCTCGCAGATTTTTTCTTTTGAGATATTTTATGCAATCTGAGAAGACTCTGTGTGTGTGTGTGTGTGTGTGTGTGTGTGTGTGTGTGTGTGCGTGCCTGCGTGCGTGCGAGCGCTCGCACGCGCGCAGGTGTGTGTGTGTGTGTGTGTGTGTGTGTGTGTGTGTGTGTGTGTGTGTGTGTGTGTGTGTGTGTGTTGTGAAAAGTGAGATGGATGTGTGTTGTGGGGGGGGGGGGGGGGGGGGGGGGGGGGGGGGGGGGGGGGGTGAAGAAGTGGATATGACGTTGTTCATGAGAACTATTATTCAGGTTCGCTTAAGTCAAAATCCAAAGCGCGCTCATCACCCCCGTCACAGGACTCGTTCGAACAGACCTATTACTTGACAGGGTCTGACTCTTCTTGATCGCTCCCACAGGAAAACGATACACCCGAATGTGCGAGTGGGACCCAGAGAAGTACTGTCTTCCACTTCCCAACAAACCAGCTGCGAGCAATCCTGTACCACCTTTGGAAGCCTGCTCTGTGTTCACATACGGTGCAGGCACGCACAGGGCGTTCCATCAAGACGTCAAAGGACATAGCTGATCCCTGGCAAATCCATTGTGTGGTGGGCCACTGGATGTGATAAGACAGAACCACCGCGGGAGCGTTCCCAAGGGGTATCATCCCACATTTCATGACTGCAGCGCCACCGGCAAAAAACGCCATCGTCAAGCAACTGCCTTGAGCATCCGCTGACTTACTTGTTGCTGTCACGCTGCCAAGGTAAAGACAGTACAACTCCAAACACGGACAAGCTTTCGCCATGAGATATTGCGTGCCCTCTGAAGAGGTCAGTCTGTGACATGCATGAGGTCATCCTCTCCAACTCCTCTCCACCACAAAACTTGTTCAGAGGATGTTCCCTTGGCTTGGTCACCCATACTTTCTGTCTAAAAAGACGGGACAGGTCAACAGCATAATCATTTTGTGTTGTATTTATCCCCAGAACTACACTTGCATGTGGGTGCAGGCGCTAGCTTCAGCTTTTGCGCCGCAGGTGCGCACTGAGTCGACACTGTTCCATGTAATGGTGAAGCTATGACTTCGGAGCTGCTGATTGCAACGGAACGAGAGCTAACCGTTATGGCTTGACCACTCGTATCCCCCTTTTCTCTCAAATTGACCGCTCTTCAACCTTGGGACCATCGAGGGTTTCATCGGGAAGTCATGCTGAACATGCAACAGTCGGCCAGCAAGAACCTCCATGGTATTTCGACCTCTGTAAGAGAGAGAGAGAGAGAGAGAGAGAGAGAGAGAGAGAGAGAGAGAGAGAGAGAGAGAGAGAGAGAGAGACAGTGTGTGTGTGTGTGTGTGTGTGTGTGTGTGGGGTGTGTGTGTGTGTGTGGGGTGTGTGTGTGAGCGAGACAGACAGACAGACAGACACAAACAAAGCGGAGGGACAGGTGGCCGCGTTGCTTTCTCGGTGCCCGCCCGCCCGGGCAGTGACCCCGGCTGCCAGCCGTCTTCGCGCCGCCCCCTCGTTCCTTGCCCTCTGCCGTCCGGCCTCTCCGACCACATCAGCTACAGTACAGAGAGAGTGCGGCGTACACACAGCGCATCCCCCTCAATCGGAGGTTAAAGCCTGGTTTGCTTGCACTGCCAGCCCTGTAGTAGTAAAAGCGCAGAGACAGAGAGCGACAGGCCACATGTGTTTGGTGCGCAACTGCCCCGCTGAGCAAAAAAAGAAAGTGGCATGTTACGCCGCTTATATCAATAATGATTTCTGCCAGGTGCCGCCGCCGGTCTTCCTTCCCCTTCCCACTACCTGGGACTGCCGCCAGCTCCTGATGGATAGTCCGGCAACAGGCTGTGTGTGTGTGTGTTGTGTGTGGTGTGTGTGTGTGTGTGTGTGTGTGTGTGTGGTGTGTTGCTTGCGCATGCAAGCGCGAGTTGTTTCAACATGCGAAAAATATTTGCCAGAAACCAGTGACACAGTGCTTCACTACTAAACTCATTTAAGGAAAAATATACATAAATCAATAATAAGAACCTTTCTTTTAATCACATTAAAATGATACATCAAGAAGCCTGACAGTGACCATGGAACATGCACACACGCACAAACGCATGCACACACACACACACACACACACACACACACACACACACACACACACACACACACACACAGAGTGGTTGTCCGGGTAAAACGAAAACAAGACGGAAAACCATGCACACAAGTTTCGAATTTCCAAAACTACACTGGTAATGTAAAGATTCCGCAAGCTGCCTGCCGCAAGAGGAACGAGAAAAGATATAAGCAGAGGGAGACAGATGCCAATATTTTAAGTTCAGAAAGCATACATCGGGCAAGGGAAAGGAGGAGTGAAGGGAGGGCACTTGAAGCCAGTCTATAACAAGTTTGACATAATGCGAGGAAGAATTGCGATCGCAGGGCTTAGCGAGGGGATCTGCGATGACAGGAAGTAAACGAGGAAAAATTATGATGACAAAACGTAAAAAAAGAGTTCAACAACGGGATGTAAACGAGGAAGAGTAGAGATAACCAGACTTAAAACGATGCAGTTAACGGTTAAATCAGGGGGAGTTATGGTCACGAAGAGAAGCTGCAATGACAAGGCGCAATCAAGAAAAACCGCGAGTACACTGTGAAAACGTGAAAGAGTTGCGATGATAACCTGCACACAAAAGAGAGAGAGAGAGAGAGAGAGAGAGAGAGAGAGAGAGGGGGGGGGGGGGGGGGGGGGGGGGGGGAGAGAGAGAGGGGGGGAGGGAGAGAGAGAGAGAGAGAGAGCTGGTATAGCAAGATGTAAACGAGGAAGAGCTACGATGAAAGGGCGTAATAAGGAGTTTCGACGATAGGCGTGACAAGGGGAATTACGATCACCATGCGCAATACAATAAAAGGATTGCAATGACAAGACGCAACGAGAAGAATGGCGATAACATGGTGAAGAGAGTAGCGATGATAGGGTATAAGAAGGAAGAGTTGGCATGGCAGGATATAAGAAAGAAGAGTTAAGATGACAGATATAAGCAGGAAGAGTCAAGATGACAGGTATTAGAAGGAAGAGTCAAGATGACAGGGTATTGGAAGGAAGAGTCAAGATGACAGGGTATTAGAAGGAAGAGTCAAGATGACAGGTATTAGAAGGAAGAGTCAAGATGACAGGTATTAGAAGGAAGAGTCAAGATGACAGGGTATAAGGAGGAAGAAAGGAAGAGTCAAGATGACAGGGTATAAGAAGGAAGAGTCAAGATGACAGGGGATAAGGAGGAAGAAAGGAAGAGTCAAGATGACAGGGTATAAGAAGGAAGAGTCAAGATGACAGGGTATAAGAAGGAAGAGTCAAGGTGACAGGTATAAGAAGGAAGAGTCAAGATGACAGGGGATAAGAAGGAAGAGTCAAGATCAGAGAATGGAAGAAAGAGTAAGGATGACAGGGGAAAAGAAGGAAGAGTTAGGATTGTCAACAGGGTGCATAAGACGGAACTGTTCAAATGACATGGGGGGGGGGGGGGGGGGAGAGGAGGGAAGGAGGAAGAATTACAATGATAATGTATGACAAGAAACAGTTACGGTGTAAAAGAGGCAAATGTGACGACGCAGTGTAAACGAGGTAGAACTGTGATGGCACAGCGTAAACGAGGAAGGATTATTACGACAGGGTGCAACGAAGTACAGAATTGTGAAGACACAGGAACAGAGGAAGAGGTACGATGACGGATGCAACGAGTAGTGCTGCAACAGCAGGGCGTAAGCAAGGTAGAGTTGTCATGACTGGATATATCGAGGATGAAACGCGATGGCATGCAATATGAAGAGGAAGACTTTCAATGACAAAATGTAAACGAGGTAGAGCCGTGATGACAAGGGAAGACAGGAAGAGCTGTGATGACCAGGGGAAGGCAGGAAGAGCTGTGATGACAGGATGTAACGAGGCAGTGGTGCAATGACAGATTGTAAAGAGGTAGAGTGGCCACAACAGGATGCAACGAGGTAGCGTTGCAGTGAGTGTAATAGAAGTAGAAATTTATACTGACGGATTGTACATGAGATAGAATCGTGATGACAAAATGTAAAGAGGAAGGGTTACGATCACAAACTGCAACATGCTAGAATTGAAATGACAAGACTGTAAGCGGCTTAAACTTGCGGTGACAGTGTAAACAAGATACAGTTGCTAGACTGGTGTAATGAGGTAGAGTTGCGATGACAATGTGTAAATGAGACAAGAGTGACAGGTAAAAACCCGGAAGAACTGCAATGGCAAAACGTAACAAGGGTTGAAAAGCGCCAACAGTGTAACAAAGGATGACAGGCTGTAAACCAGAAAAATAGCGGTAACGGAGTAAACGAGAAAGAGTTTGCAGCAACAACAGGATGAAACGAAGGCAATTGCCATGACGGATAATGATGTAAGCGGGGAAAAGTTGCAATTACAGGATTACACGTGCTGGAATGAGATTAGTTGTGAACGGGGAAGAATTGCGATGATAAAGTACAACCACTGAACCTTTCCGGCTCAGTGGGTATAACGACAGATGGATAGATGGATGAACAGATGAAAGCAAAGAACGACTGAACACGCAGGCCTTCTTGCTTTCAGCTCGGCACGTGTTAGAACATCACAATTCTTTTGATGCATAACACGATGTTTTCATCGAATAGCCAGCACTTCCGTGTGCTAAGAACTGAAAAAAAATGTGTGCAAAATCAGGGATGTCAGAAGCATGTCCCAACCCAATGAACAAATGAATAATAATCTACTGGGTTTTCTCTCAGGCTTCATCCGGTTTCACACACACACACACATACACGCGCGCGCGCGCACGCGCGCACGCACGCACGCACCCCACGCACGCACTCAATGTCCGTCACCATCTTCCATCTGATCGAAGTCACCCACCCCTCTGTAGCCCCGTGTAATGAAGACACACTGCAATGCATGTCAGTGTGCTTCCCATCAGTCATTCTGATGTCATTCCGCCCAAAATCGAGGCTGCGAGTGCACTGCTGCTGATCGATCCTGCATTCAGTAAGCGAGAAGGAAAGAACGCTAAGCTCTGCATGTTAGCTTTCCATCGCTGGGGCCAGCGTGCTGGCCGTCTAACTAACTTTCACAGACAACAGTGTGTCTGCGTAATCAACTGTATATTCTTTGTTAAAGAGGCGTGTGCGTCGGCTTAAAAAAGAAAGAAAGAAAGAAAAGAAAAGAGAGAGAGAGAGAGAGAGGGCAGCTATTGTAGATCTGGGCGATCAATCAAAGGGCATGCTTCTCAAGTCGTTCAGAATGTCTTCTAGTCTTCACAGAAACTTCTTTCTATTTTGGGGTCTGACAGCCGAAAGAATGTCTGACCATCCGTCGGCAGGAAAGACAAACGCTGGTTTTGTTGGATGGAGCAGTTGCCAAACTACCCGCCAGTACCTTCCGACTTCTGAATTTCGTCTTCTCCTCCAACACCACCCCGGGCCCATCCATCCACCTCACTCACAACGTCTGGAGGTTGATGACCACCACCACCTCCACCATCCTCCTCCTTATGCATTGAAAGCAAATTTCATCTCACTTCGTTAAATAAAATTTCACTGATTCCAACAGCATTCTTCCAAAAAGAAAAAAATAAGGAATTTTGCAGCAAATGAATTAAAAGCTGTAAGGAAATATATGAACGACTTTTTTTTTGTTAATGAAGAGAGAGAAAAAACACGATTGCTGAATTTTACGGACAGAAACTCACAAAACATTTCAATTGGAGTAAAAAGTCTGTGGTGATCATCCTCCTTTCCTGAACCTTGACAACGATAGCAGTACGGACACGAGCAGCAAGATACCCTAACACCGCTGATACGTGTGCGAGAAAGAGAGAGAGAAGAGAGAGAGAGAAGAGAGAGAGAGAGAGAGAGAAGTGTGTGTGTGTGTTGTGTGTGTGTGTGTGTGGTGTGTGGTGTGTTGTGTGTGTGTGTATGCGCGCGCGCATGCGCACGCGTGCGTGTGTTGGGTTTTTGTTGCCCTCTCTCTCTCTTTCTCCTCTCTCTCTCCTCTCTCTCCTCTCTCACTCTCTCTCTCTCTCACTCCTCTCTCTCTCTCTCTCAAGTCACCTCCTCTCAGATATCCTGTTCAATTTGCATCCAGTCTAACGTACTTCTCCTCCCTAACCCAGGATCTGGTTCGTGCGTGCGTGCGTGCGTGCGTGCACGCGCGTTGATTTTTACCGGTTTCATTCATTTATTTTGTGTTTGTTTCTTTTGTTGTTTTAGGCAACTTCCTCTTGGATTTCTTGTCCAGATCTGCACACAATTTAACCTAGTTTCTGCACCCTGACCCAGAATCTGAATCGTGCCGGGAAAGAAACAACCTTTCCAAAGACAGCCAAAACATCTCTCCTTCAAAGTCACAACACCACCACCAACCCCCCACCACCCCCCCCCCCCCCACCCCACCCAACCCCACCCACCCGCACACACAACACATCCGTCTACCCCTATTCTCAAAAAAGTCGGCTGAGCCAGATGCCGACATAGCAACACGGCTGAAGCTTTGAACATCACCGACACTGGTCTCTTCACGAATCCTTTTCATCTTCAGAGAGCCTGAATGGAGTCGAAAGAACCAAGATTGATGGTCGCCATGTTTTTTGTGTGTGTGTTTGTTGTTGTTTTTTTTCAACATATCGCTTCTCTTGCGCAACTTTTTGGTGTGTGTGTTGTGTGTGTGTGTGTGTGTGTGTGTGGTGTGTGTGTTGTGTGTGTGTGTGTGTGTGCGTGCGTGCGGGAGACACACACACACACAGAGAGAGAGAGAGAGAGAGAGAGAGAGAGAAGAGAGAGAGAGAGAGAGAGAGAGAGAGTGAATGAGAGACAGAGAGAAAATACGTGCGTCCGTGCGTGCGTGCATACGTGCACTCGCGAGAGTAATTTCATCAAGGTGGTTGACACTCTAAAACGAGCGATCTCCCCTTAGCCGCCATCCGACTCAGCAGCCTTCAGGGCGGAAGGTTCTCTGACCTCAGGTAAAACTCGGGAAAGTGTACAGATACCCCTTTCCTGAAAGATCCACAGCACCTAAAATCACAGAATTCTGAGGTTTAGTTGTTGTTCTTGTTTTCCTCCCCTCCTTTTTTTTTTCTGTCTCACCGGGCCGAACTTAACTCTACCTGTGGTGATATAAAACAGACATCTACTACTGCCTATTAATCCCCCCCCCCCCCCCCCAGGAAAAAAAAGAGGGTGGGATGGAAGGATGGAAGAAGGAACACAACCGAATGAAAGGTTCACATATCATCCAAGGAGAAGATGGAAAAGGAATAGAACTGGAAGCTGTTGTTCTGTAGCAGGGAAGCTGCTGTTATTCATGTCTATGCTTTCATGTGATCTAAAACTGGTCATACTGCTTACAATTTTTTTTCCTTTAAATCAAACGTGGCCCACAGGTTTTCAAACTGACGCTTCCCTCCAAGTGTCAACGCGTAAGCAAATTTTAAAAAAAGAACCCTCCCCCCCCCCCCCCCCCCCCCCCCCCCCCCCCACATCCATCTCCTGATCTGTTTAACAATCGAATTTCCAGCGCAGGCGTCGAAGTTTCATGATTCCAGACCACACAACATGCTCTGTCTGACAGAGCACCCAATCATAACAACCCCCCCCCCCCCCCCTCACTCATCGTCCACAACCCTCCACCCCCAACCTTTCCCTGACCCCATCATCCCTCACCTCCCCAATCCCACCCCCACAAAAACCTCCACACCTCACATCCCAAATAGAAAGAAAAAAGATGAGAGAATGAAAAAAAAACAATGCATTGTCTACGCGAAAGCAGGGAGGAGAAGGACGGAACTGTTGTTAAGAACATTTTATAGAAAAGAGGCTGCCTGTTGTTCCAAGAATAGCCACACGTGAGCTCGTGTATCATATTTTTCTCTCCTCCTTTGGATGTTAAAAAGACAAAATAAAATTTTCCTTTAAACCCCAGCTACCGTTTCCAACAGATGGCTCCTCTGAAGCAGTCAAATAGGAGGCCTTTTTTTAAAATTATATTAAGGAAAAAACTGAGACCTTTTTCCTTATTTCTTCTACATATTCTTTTTTTTTAATCTGTGTTAAATCTAGCTTTTCCCTCTTTTCAAAGCTGAATGCCATTAAACAACGTGTCGTCAATGACAAATATGTTTAAACAAACAATCCATTGCTGTTTAACCATTTTCGTTCATATTGGAAAACCCGATCGTAGGGATGGAAATGGGTGTCTGGGAGGTGGCAGTTTAATTTTTTCTTAATGCTCTTTTTAAACAAAATAACTCTATAACTATCCTCGGTCTAACAAATCTGAAATGAAGGAAGGAATGATCTCTCTATCTTCTTCTCTCTCGTCTCATCTCTCTCTCTCTCTCTCATCTCGCCCCCATATTCACAAGTGAGAGCTCGCCACACGAGTATTCATCACATTGTGACGAGTACCGGGTGGTCCCCAACCTCATCGGTGTTCTCTATCAAACATCACTAAGCGGAAGCCATTTGTAAATAGTGCCTGTAGAAACCCCCACGGCTAAAAACGCTAAATTTGCATCTTCATTTGGTCTCGCCATCAGTAAACGTGCTGTCAGCGATCCCCCCCCCCCCCCAAAAAAAAAAATGACCATCTGAAAGTACGGGGGAGAGGGGAAAGGGTTGGTGATGGATGATATACTAAGAACAGGCAAAGAGGGAGAATGGTTCCGTGGTTGTGGCAGAAAGGGGGGGGGGGGGGGGGGGGGGGGGGTGGGGGGGGGGGGGGGGGGTAGGGTGAGTTAGGCAACAGAAGTGTATCCCTGTTGGCTGTGAATACCCAGCGCCTCCATCCCGCCACATCATCGAGAAAGCAACCTGTCACACCATCCACAACAACAACATAACCAAATGGCCAGCTGCCGGCCAGAAGGAGCTGGAACTGACTGGTGCGTGCGCCGCGCACGCACACGCGCGGCGCGCGCGCACACACAACACACGACAACACACACACACACACCACCACACATCACACACACACACACACACACACACACACACACGAAAGCCTGCCTCCAATCCCAGATCTCCCTTTTTAGCGAGGGAAAACATCTTTCATCAAGTCCCTACTTACGAACGTGTACTCAGTGACATCGCACTTTCCCCAATCAACCATGCTGTTTCTAATGCAGACCCGACTCTAACGAAGGCAAACAAGAGGAAGCGAAGGAGAGAGAGATAGTGAGAGGGAGAGAGAGGTGGGGGGGGGGGGGCGTAGGGAAGTGGGCGGGGAGGAGATTGAAAAGAGAGAAGGGGTGGATGGGAGAGAGGTAAAGACGTGAGCCAGGGGAAGGGGTGAGAGTGAGAGAGAGAAAGAGAGAGAGAGAGAGAGATAGAGAGAGAGAGAGACAGACAGACAACAGACAGACAGACGAACCCTTACATACAGACAGACATACGACAGACTGAGAGTACAGACAGACAGGCAACAGATAGCCAACTGTGGGATGGCTGGAAGGGGTGGGAGAGGAGGCAAGGATGACATAGGCAACAGAGACAGAAGAGAGGAGAGAAGTAGAAGAGAAGAGAGGATTATTTTAGTGCGAACCCCCCCCCCCCCCCACCAAAAAAAGATGGCGAAGACCAGAGAGGTCTATAGGGAGGGAAGGAGAGAAAGATAGTCAGCAGACAGACAGACGGACAGGCAAGATACGGCGGACAGACAGACAGACAGACAGAATATGGAAAGACACAGAGAGACGGAGAGCAACACAGACAGAAGCCCCAGTGGGAGTGGTTTGGTCATGCATGGAGCGAGGACGCCCTAAGAGGAAAAGCATCTACACTTATGTCCTCAGGATAAGGAGGAGCCTTGAAAAACTAACCCCCCCCCCCCCACCCACCCCCAGCTGCCTTCCCCCCACCCCACCCCACAACGCTGTGAGTACACACAGGTGAGCATCTGAGCAGTCGGCCACCTCATAATAGACCTGGATCGGAGAGGCAAGGTGGAGGCGAAAGGGGGCTGCTCTCAGCAATTAGCAGGCCAACGAGAACAGAGATGCGTAAAACACAACCCATTGTCCAAAATCACTTTGACGTAAACATATAAAAAACCAGCACGTGGTTTATGTTTCAGGCGATGAAGAACGGGGAGTCAGGCGATGACAACAGACGGGGTGGAAGGAGGAGGAAGGCAGGGCTGGGCTGGATGATATGGTGTAATGCGATGAGATCATAGATTGGAACTGGATGGTGAGGGTGGTAATGCGATGAGATCAAAATGGAAATTCAGAGAGTGCACATCAAGAGGCCACATATGTTAATACTGTAAATTAAGGGTAAGCCAGCTCCGCCCTCCATATAATTTCGCAAGAAACGCAGAATATTGTTTCAACACATACAAGTAAATGGTGAGATTAATATACTATTACCGAACACCGCTCCCCCCCCCCCCCCCTCCCTCCCTCCTCCTCCCTCCTTCCAGACGTCCGTTTCCACTCTAAGTAGGTGCGAGGTCAATACACTTTTCTTCTCAGTATGTGTTCCCTTTTCTTCTTATGCCGGGCATGATTATACGAATGGTGCGAGACTGAATTACTGATCAGAGACTGAGAGACAGACACAGAGAGAGACAGAGACAGACAGACAGAGACAGACAGACAGAGAGGGGATTGCAACACATTCAAACACTTAAGAAAGAAGAGATTCTTATATAAACAGATGCTGAAAACGATTCTGTATCACTACCGCGCGCTTGTTACAGTGGCCCAACTTTGCTAACGTCAGCGAATGACTAGTTTCCACGAACGAAGGAGTAACTTTACAGATCGCCCTTGCTTTAACTCTTCAGCATGGATAAGACCTTCACCCTGTTCAACAGTACTTCTGACCAACCATTCTACCTTATGGTACACTTCAAAGCCGCAAGCACCGCCGACTCCACAACAAGCCGCCACATGTAACGTAGCACTTCTCATTCACCATGATTAAGCGGGGAACACTACGCATACCGCCAGTACCATCAGCCGTGGCGGAAGGGAAGATGGGGATGAGGCACGGCGTAACAGACGTCCTTGTCTCCTTTTTCTCTATCAGTCCGCAAAGCAACAACCGAGTAGGGTAAGATCAACCGCCACGTTTCTTTGATCGTCAACAGGCGGAAAACCCTGGCCCGGTGTTTTTTTGTTTGTTTGTTTGTTTTTGTTTTTGTTGGGGTTTTGTTGTTGTTGTTTTTTTGGAGGGGGGGGGGGGGGGGACTTTGTTTGTCTGCTTGTTTATCCACTTATTTGTATACTTCAACATCATCACCTTTCAAAAGAGGATGTGAGCTTTTTGTATGAGTATTTCATTTCTTTGAAATGGTTAATTTCGATGGTTGACACAACCTATCCATCTTGTGGCTTAACACAACAAAACTTTTGAACTCCAAACGGGTATTAATTTGGTCTTTGTTCCATGTCTAAAGTGTCCAGTACATCCATCGCTTTTCAGCCATCTTTTCCTCATTAGATTTAAGCCACTGAGCAATCTGTTTCCTCTTAAAATCTAAGACGATTGAAAAAATCCACCTGAAAAGCTATCATTTAATAAAACATGTCAAGAACTTCACATTGCTCAAAAGCTTAACAACAAAAAAAGGAACTCTGCAACAAATGTCTAACCTCAGCATCACGTCTCTGCCTTTCCGGTTGCACGTCAAGTCATGAAGATGTTGAACCATCTCCCGACAACATACGATTTGAAAACCTGGTAATGCTGGGAGATGCTAGCCATTCTCACAAATGCAGCTAACTTTCTGAAAGTTGGCTGCTTTGGCAAAACAGGGACACACACACACACACACACACACACACACACAGACACACACACACACAGACAGACAGACAGACACAACACACACACACACACACACACACACACCAACACACACACACACACACACACACACTGGATAAATCTGTCGGGCAGAAGGTTACGGGGAAAGGGCTTTATTCCTTCTGCGTCATGGTAACGGAGGTAGGTAACGCAGTCGGCTTTCACTGCAGGGAAAAGAGTTTTGTCTCACACATAGTCGTGTCATTTATAGCTTACTTTGAGGTTTTGTAAACGTTTTCCCTACAGTGAAACGGCACTATTTGGGGGAGGATATTAAGTTCTTGTACTAATCAAGGGAACCGCGTTTTTCTGTCCATATTATTCCTACTTTTTTTTTTTTTTTTTTTTTTGCTGAGGAACCATACTCATGTACGCCTCACAATAAACTACATTTTGTGACAACTATCCTCAAAAATGAAAAGAGTGCTGCAAATGACTGTGTGTGGATGCACGCTGTTCCCTTACGGGTCAGCTGTACAAATATGAGACCCATGTAAAGGATTTTCGTTTGGGGTCAGTCGCGTCAGAACCCAAATAATCCCGTCTTAAAAATCTTTTGCCTTTTTTTTTTTTTTTAAATGTTAGTAATGTAATACATTCAAGTACGATGATGGGGTTCAATTGTGCCCAAAGGGGGTAACTTTTTGCGAGGGACAACTGGGGCAACCCGTTTGCAAAACGTTTTGTCTTCGGTGTATAATCAGTTTACATCCTTCAATTTTTTTTCAACAAACCACCCGGGAAACTTTAAGAATATTCATCCTTTTTCTTTGATTATCTTACCACCCAAAACACACACACACCCCAAAACCCCCCACACACACCTAAAACAATTCTTGCTCCGCGACGTGCCCGCCGGCAGAATAATGAGACCCCCAGTGGGCGGTAGTACTTTACAAAGGGTTTATCCACATACTGCCAAGCCGTCAGAGACAGCTTGGCACGCATTGGAAGACTGTAAGTCCTTACCTGTCTTCGACAGTCGGGAAACAGACTCCCCATTGTTCCCTTTCTCGCCCTTAAAAACCCCCCCCCCCCCCCCCCCCCCCCCCCCCCCCCCCCCCCCCCCCCCCCCCCCCCCCCCACCCCCCCCCCCCCCTCCTCCCCCAGCCATCCTCTTCGTCAAGCCTGTAAACTATCCCTCTTGGAGAAAAAAAAGTAAACGCCGGTAAATTGAGTGACGTCTGTGTACTTTTCTACGCACTGTAATCACATTCTAAATGATGTATCAGTGTTGTTCTTGTGACTGTTGATAATCTGGGGGGGGGGGGGGGGGGGGGGGGGGGGGGGGGGGGGGGGGGGGAAATGGAGCTGAAGAAAAAGGGAATAAAAAAAAGAGTTTGTTTGTACCAGTAAGTAAGAAAGAAAGAAAAGAAAGGAAAGAAAAGAAAGAAAGAAAGAAAGAAAGAAAAATTAATTTAAAAAGAAAGAAAGACAGAAAGAAAGAAAGAAAAAACACTCAATGACGTACGCGCGACTGGAGGTCCAGAAAAAAAAAATGGTATGATGGACAAGCTCTTGTAAGAAGCGTCCCGACTAATTTGAGCGTTGGCCGACTAATTTGAGCGTTGGGCACCAGAGAAGAAAGTGTTTCAACGTGGATTGCAAGCAAACAGAGGAGACTGGCGATTGATAATTCTCCTATTCCCATCACCATGAAGCATTCCCTAAGGACTGCTCTGAAAATTCGCCCCGCCACTTCAAACACGGAGCTGGTTCATGCTTGTTCGACTGAAAAGAGAGAGTAGTGGCTAGTAAATTGGTAAAGGTTCGGCCGTCATGATTCACCAGTCAGCAGACAACCCTGAATCTTTTGATGTTGTTTTTTACTTCTTGCATAAAAAGGCAAGAGAACTGCTTGAATGATTTGTTTCCACACAAAAGTATCAACGGTCGAATGAACTGGTTTCGTTTCACTGGGGAAGGTGGACAGGGACAGATAAGTAATGATAAGTAACTGAGAGCTGGACACGAGGGAATGAGGGGTCGTGGGGGGGAAGAGGGGGAGAGAGGAGGGGGCCACAACACAGCACTGGCTGTCCTTATCAACTTACTTCATTCAATGGGTTTCACACAAGATTTTCAAACGTTTTGTACATTCAGAAACTTGTCACATTTTGGCTGAGGAAAATCACGAAACACAATCACGTTCAGACCCTGACCAAGACCTCCAAACTAAAATGTGTCTTCACACAATAAAGACCGAGAAGGACTGAGCACCTTCAATGGTAAACAAATAACGCACACAGGCGAAGAGACTGGTAGTATGTACTGAAGCTTTAAGATGAAGCTGGACAACGTCTGCGCGTCACAAACTTATCTTTACGGACACATCAAGGCCCTCACTCCATTGTACGCTCAGGATCTTCGCAAACAACTGTCCACTGCAGTCAGTCCACAACAAACTCCTCCGTTGATCTTGCCCAAACATTGGCGGGAGGTAAGATAAAAGGAAACTTTCTAGCTATGCAGCGTACACACAGGCAAGACACAACACCGCCACCACACCCACAAACATACATCCCGAGTCTTCACGAAAAGAGAGAGAGAGGGAGGGGGTTGAGGGGGAGGGGAGACAGACGCACAAGCGACAGCAGCGCTTCAAGCAAACAAGACCAAACAGAGCTCAATACAACCCGCTCCCGACAACTGTGCGACACA
>CM031596.1:65356067-65361153 GCA_018398815.1 Conus ventricosus | reverse complement strand
TTCCAATAGCGCATCTGGCACTATTAACAAATTTACGACGCGCTCTATCTATCCTGCTTTAAAACAAATTAAAGAATAAGAAAATGATAAACAATTCAATCTATAAAAAAATGAATACCGAAAACGTGTGTGTGTGTGTGTGTGTGTGTGTGTGTGTGTGTGTTGTGTGTGTGTGTGTGTGTGTGTGTGTGTGCGTGCGTGCGTGCGTGCGTGCGTGCGCGCGTGTACAACCCCGGCTTAAATACTAGACCATCATTCCTGTTCCTCGTTCAGTACTTTTACGTTCATCGTTTACATTTTTCTCCACCCCCACTTCTCAGGCCACCCTCATCCCCCCTCCCCTCTTCCACCTTCTGCAACTGTTTTCTCCGTTCCTGTAGTTCCCTTTATTATGCCTCGGAGGTACATACATTACTACTCGACAGCCAGCTTTATGACGATGGGACAGTCAAAGAAACCATCTGGCAGACCTGGAGAGACTAGGGGTGGTGGGTGCGGCTGGGGATGAGGGTAGGGGGTAAAGGTGTGTAGGTGTGCGCACGTGAGTAGAGGAGAAAAGGAGACGGAAAGAAGGAAGGGAACGGGGGTGGAGCAGAGAGGGAGAAGACAGTGAGTTATGGATTGAAAGAGATATTCAAATACTGAGAGAGAGAGAGAGAGGAGAGAGAGAGAGAGAGAGAGAGAGAGAGAGAGAAATCTTGCGCGTGCACGCGCATGGATGTGCTCATGCATGAATAAGAGAGAGGAAAGAGAGTGCTTTGGGAAGGTGTCCGAGTGCTGGTCGCAGCGATTCCGCTGTCTATGATAATCTCATCCAATCGCGCGGCATGTACGCTAAGTTGATTGCTCTTAATCACCGCCCCCACCGCACCTCATACTACCCCTTCCATCTCAACCATCTTTCCCTAACTTGCCTTTGCGCAGAGAGAATAAGTTGCTTTTCTTCGCACAGATCAGATTTGCAGCAAAATCTGAACACCCTCAATACCACAGCAGTTGTTTCGGACGGTATGAAACCCCCCAAACTACCTCTTCCACCCACTGGACAATCCCAACTTGAGCTGTTAGATAAGAGCACACAAGATAAGATGACTAATAAACTGTGTCGCAATCATTGCTCGTATACAAAGCAACTGGGAGATCCTATGAATAATGAACTACAAACACACACGAACCGTCCCCCTCTCCTCACTCCACCCAATCTCTCTCTCATTCTCTCCACAGCATTATGAGTCACTGAGGTATCTCTACGTCCTTGCCCCGTCAACGATCGCCTTCTCAATAATCACTTATTCTTTTATCAACAGAATTAACATTGCAATCTGTTCAGTCCCAATCTCTTCTCCTCAAACCTCCACTTCATCCACTTGTGCTTGTGTGGGTGCGTGCGCGCGCGCACGTCTATGAGTGTGCGTGCGTGCGTGTATGCCTGCGCTTGTGTGTGTGTGTGTGTGTGTGTGTGTGTGTGTGTGTGTGTGTGTGTGTGTGTGGGTGTGCGCGCGAGCACGCGTTCGCGATTGAGAGGGGATGGAAGAAGCTGAGAGCATAAGTACGCACGCGTACTTTTCCAGAACATATGCAAATTCCTGGATATATGAAAGCACTTTCACAAATCCAAATGCAAGAATAATTGTATTCACGCTAGAACGGCAAAGGAAATAAAAAGTGGGAATGGGGAAAGGATGGGGGAGCGGTGTGAAATGAATATGCGTGTGGGGGGAGGGGAGTAGGGGGAGGGGGTGGTAGGTGCGTGGTAGGTGGGTGGGGGGGGAAAGAGGGAGGGCGCGCGAAACGTCCTGCAGTCATCCTCTCGTTCCTTTTTTCCGCACACACCAACCGTCATTCTCGATTCAATCGTCCGACAAACTTCACATCGCATGACAGGCCAAGCTGTTTAAATGACCCATATGGCCATCCTGATGGAACAGTGTGCGCGCGCACCGCGCGTGCGTGCGTGCATGCGTGCGTGCGTGTGTGTGTGTGTGTGTGTGTGTGTGTGTGTGTGTGTGTGTGTGTGTGTGTGTGTGTGTGTGTGTGTGTGTGTGAGAGAGAGAGAGAGAGAGAGTAGAGGGAGACACAGGCAGACAAAGACAGTGAGAGAGAGTAGAGAGAGAGAGAGGAGGGGAGAGAGAGAGAGAGAGAGAGAGAGAGAGAAAGGGAGAGAGAGGGGGGGGGGGGGGAGAATATATATGTGTCTGTGTAGGTGTCTGTTTCTGAATGTCTGTCTCTGACTGCGTCTTTTAGTGCGTCTGCAAGTCCATTCGGGCTTCAACTTTGCACACAGGGCTCGAAAGCACAAAACTAGTTCTGGTCTGTTGAGCGAATACCCTATGCTGTAACACAACACTGAGGAGACTGCGGTCACTGAGGAGAAACAATCAGGTTTCGAAATATCGGTATCCGACCAGGAGTTATATGTTAGTGAGTTTTCTCCCTATTGGAGATTGTCTCTCCCTTGGAGACTATAAGCTTGCTGAAGGCCATTTTGAGAAGCATTTATTTTATTTTTCCCATTCACCCACTCAAGCACATACTGTTAGGCAGAATTATCTACCACTGCAGATATGAATGCTTATCTCCCCCTATTTCTTCAATCTAAGACATTTTATATATATATATATATATATATATATATATATATTATATATATATATATATATATATATATATACAACATATACATACATACATACATACATCCATATATATATATAGACATTATCATTATTATTATGAATACTTATATAGCACCTATCTTCGGCTAAAGATCAAGCTCTAGGCGCTTTACAATCCACACTCGTTTAAACAACGGCTGCCTACCCGGGTAGTGCCGACTGAAGAGCTGCTAGCTGGCGCTACATTCAGTCGTTTCCCGTGTCATTCAGTCAATATCGTTCACTCAATTTCCTTACTTCCTTCATTTTCTCCATTTCTCACGCAGGCTGCATGCTATGTGTCACGTGTCATCCATACCAGCGGCCAAACTGGCCTTCTCTTCCGAAAGTTGGTGATAGGATTTAACGTGTGTGCAAGACGTAATGCGTGCTTTCACACACGGAACCTCGCTTTATAGTCTCATACATTCATACACATGCACACATGCCATAGTGTTCTCAATTTTAAGTCATTTTTCAGTGCCCGCCTTCATCCCCTCCTTTTTTCTTCTTCCTCTCACCAGAGAAAAGCAGAAAGGGCTACTTTGTCCGCTCTCACACCCTTCCCGACGTCCATCTGTCAGGCTTTACTGCATGCCGACACGATGATAAGATGCGACTCTGAAGACAGATTTCAGGAGAATTTTGACGTATCTTTAGCATGGATCGTTACGGGTCGACATCTCGACGCCACCCTCGTTTTCTTCGCCTTGTTATCCGATAGTGACGTGATGCTCGTGAATGGCCCAATCATTTTCTTTGCCCCAGCACAGGCACAAGAATCCATGTTGCCACGTGACCGACTGGACAACCAACTACCAAGCATACCTACCTCTACTGGTGACGTCAGCAAACCAGAAATAGGTCTTGTGCAGCTCTCCAACTCCACATTAGCTAAAGTCCTTGTGTACAACAGATAGATATTTAGACTGACTGACAGACAGACAGATATATCAAAGAGATAGGTAGGCAGACAGACAGGCAGATAGAGACAGACAAATACACAGTTTTCCATATATGCATCCCTAGTTCTGGTCATTTGGTTTTAAAGTCTTGGTTTACTCCCACTTCAACCCAGCATCATTCAACGGTTTTATTTAGTCACTGAGCACAAGTATGATCATAATTATAAATGATACTACGGACTTTAAACGTTGTAAAAAGATTTTTTTCAGTAAATCATAATACACTAATGGGATTCACAATGATAACAACTGGAAAAGTTGTAATAATGATGATGATTAAAATATTATTGATGAATAAATAAAACTTTGAGAAACAGGTTGGACGGAAAAAAAAAACCCACTGAAAAGGAAAATTAAGTGAGAGGGAAAGGGGCAGATAGGACAAGGAGGGGGGGGGGGGGGGGGGGGGGGGGGGGGGGGGGGGGGTAGAAAGGGAGAATACACACACACCTATAGTTCACTGTACCATATGTATCACACTGGGAGTTGCCATTGGGGGGAGGAGTGATGGAACCACTGAATTCTTTTCACATCATATCTTCACACCCCTCACCCTCACCCACCAATCCTCATGTGCACAAGGGTACAGGCTCTCTGGCTTCATTCCGCAGTGCTTCACCAAGAGGATCGAAACTGGGAGAAAAAACAAAACATGGAGATCTGTCAGCCCATCCATCCTATGACTGGTACAGGAAGAGCTCCCAAACTGAGTGACGCATAAATTAACCGACATCCGCTGTCTTTCCGCCGGAAGCCGACCCAGACTACCGTGGAAAAGGGAAACACACCAGAATTCGTACTCCAAGGTCGTGAGTAAATGTTCGAGTATGTATGAATACACGTACGCACGCACACGCGCACGCACGCACGCAGCGAGAGACAGACAGACAGACAGACAGACAGACAGAGGAGAGAGGAAGGGACGGGAAGAAAAACACAAACTTTGATTCTTCTAAGAATTAACATTGTGTGAGAAACTTGATTCTCCCTCTTTCTTTTTTCGTTTTTTTTTTTTTTTTTTTTTTTTTCACTGAAAGTTGATTTCTTCCCAGTTTTACTTTGCACATCGGGGTATATGACAACTGGTTCAAAGCAGAGTTTAAGATCAATCGAACAGTACTATCGGAGGAAGCTAGCTGGTGCAAGCCTAGCCACGCCTGATGTCAGTAGCTGGTGGCTCGTGTATGACACTATCAATAGAATTTTTAAAGTAAAATCAGTGGTGTGCGTGAGTGGAAGGGGAAGAGGAAGGAAGGGGCATTCTATGAAACCTAATGTACCATTTAACGCTAATTTTTATTTCAAGACAATGCAATACCCCCAAATAAAAGCTTATAGTCATTTTCGCGGTTTTGGTGCCTATTCTTCATTGTGGCGTGTGACCTGAATGTGAAAAGGTGAGGGTCTGACTCAAAAAGGAACGCGGTGGTGAAAGGAAAGAAAGCCTGGCAGACGCTAAAGAAAATA
>CM031596.1:65348567-65351067 GCA_018398815.1 Conus ventricosus | reverse complement strand
TGGAGGCGCCGCCCGCACCTCCCCACAACAACCATCAATAAACCACTCTCTAGGAGAGGACAGGGGGCAGTCACCATCACCAAACCCAGCCTTCCACCGGCAGTCACACCACAGCCCCTCCGCTAGCGGTGAAGGCACCGACACAGCACCCTGACGACGACACCTTCAACATGACTGTACAACACAGGCTGGATATGAATGTATACAGTAAACAGAGGGAGTTTCTTCCTTCCAGTCGGGCCAGCTGACCAAGTCAGCGGCTGGAGTTCCAGACATTGACACTAAGCAACGTGTCGACAGATTTCAACTGTCTACAAACGATGTCCTTCGGTCCCTGAAATGTTACTTGAAAGCAGACTCCCGACCCGGACTAGAGTCGTCCACAAGCCGAGAACGCCAGACTGGTCTGCTGTTCACGACAGGGAAAAGAGAAATGGACAGTAAAATATCTAGCTAGTGTCGTAGTACCTGTCAGCAGAGTCGGATACGCGTGCCGAGAGAAGTCGGAGAGAGCAGTTCCGGAGGTAGGATGTCACAAGAGAAGCATTTCCCATCAAAACAGCCAATTAACGACAAACTTGCACAAGTCGGGGTGGCAATCTTCCGTCTATGTGTTCCATCCAGGTACGTGCCTCAAACAATCCCACAGGAACATGAAAGACGGCACATGTCACAAAAACACCAGGAACAAGACCACCACACGTGCCGGCGCCCCGCCTAGCCAGCTGTGGTAGCAATCTCTTGGCAGTGCCTTGGTCCATGCATCTCCGGCAACCGGCTGAGTACAACAGTGATGCCAGCAACAACCAGAAACCGGCCGGCACCTAGGGCTCCTCTGTCTGTCCCCTACTCCAACACACACGAACAACACACACGCACACACAACGCCACACACTCTCGTTGCTCTACGCTGGCCTTTTCCCCCTTGGCTCTCCCTGCACCCTTCTCTATGAGTGGAGCAGGGGCTGACCTGCCTTCCTCACACCGCCAGTCAAGGGATGCACGTGCAATACAGCGGGGGGGAAGCGGCGGCACGCAGACAGACAGGTAGGTCGGTAGAGAAGGGACAGAACCTATACGAGGGAGCAGAGCGAGGTAGGAGCTGCTTCCAGCTGCAAGGGGATGACAGTCAGCTGATTTGCCAGCTGAGCAGGCGCCAGCCCCTAGCTCGGTATCACTGAGCTCTGCTGATAACATCAAACAGACGCTCACAGAGTGTGTCTTACGCTCTCTGGCTCACTGCGCTCGGCACAGCGGCTTCTGGCCCCTACCGCTTGTTCCTGGACCCCTGTCTTCACGCTGGATACTGCTGAGATAAATTCAACAGCCCCTGTCGCGTTGACCAAATGTATCACAGTATCCCTTGCGTGGATATAATAGATCTACACACTGCATTACACAGGCGCGCGCGCGCACGCGCATACACACACACGCACACTCTCTCTCTCTCTCTCTCTCTCTCTCTAGCCCCTTAAATCATGTCAGCAACACGGGTTGTCTACACACTGGTCCATCTCAGCATCAGCGTCACCTAATCTGCCCTTATTCCGGTGATGCAGTAATAAAGCGGGAGGCAAAGGGAGGAACAGGTCAGACAACAACAAAAAAGGAGCACAGGCTTATGAGTGGTTCTGCTTCGCCAGAACTGTCTCAGCTTGCCATCTATTCTAGTTCCAGCAAATTTAAAACTAAAGAGTGGATTTCTTTTGTGAATTTCCCTGGAACTGTTTCCCCTCCAAGATTACAACTCCTTTCTCACGTATCCAACCCCATGCGGTGCCATGCTCTCTCAGACTCTGAGGATGGGGATGGTGTGCTTCTGAGATGTCGAGCAGCGCCTGGCCGATGGATGTGTGTGTGTGTTGTGTGTGTGTGTGTGTGTGTGTGTGTGTGTGTGTGTGTGTGTGTGTGCGCGCGCGCGCGCACGCGCGCGTGCGCGTGCGTGCGCGCGCGCGCGAATGCATGCATACATGTGTATAATCTGACGATAATGCCATTGTAGCAATGCCACGGCAGCCATTCATCATGTCTACCGAGACTATGATTGTCATCTTGGCAACAAACGTTCTGGTTTATAGCTTAGACATCTATCCCTCCCCACCCCTACCCTCCATGCCCTTTTCCCGATAGAAAAGGGGTGGGGACACATCGGACTGATGACAATGTTGCACAAATCCAATCCATCGAGCACTGTTGCTTGAAATTGTTGCGGGGGGGTCGGGAGGGGGGGTTGAAGGAGAGTTGTGGTGGGGAGAGAGAGAGAGAGGAGGGGGAAGAGAAGAGAGAGAGAGAGAGAGAGAGAGAGAGAGAGAGAGAGAGAGAGAGAGAGAGAGAGAGAGAGAGAAGAGATGAATGTTCTTGGGCTAGGGGCACATAAACACTGGGGAGATAAAAAGGAACGGATAATCAAGGAACAAAAATAGTAATAATAGCAGTAACATTAATATAAAAAATGATAATAGTAATAACAATGATAACAATAAAACGAAGAAAAAAGAAG
>CM031596.1:65336067-65343567 GCA_018398815.1 Conus ventricosus | reverse complement strand
GTCGTTTCTCGCTAATCACTTTCCCGCCTTTTAAATTGCAAACAGCGGATAGGTACATGGTTTGTTTTTTTTCTTCTTTCTTTCTTTTTTTCATTTTTCTTTTTTTTTTCTCAAAAGGCAAAACTTGCCCATACTATTATAACCAATACTATCATAACCAATATTTTTTCAGTGGCAGCAGATACACATGAGCTGAACCAGAGTGCAGTCCAAAACAAATAAAAAAACAAAACAAAAGAAGAATGGAAAAAAACTATAGTCTCGAGACATACCGAGAAATAAGGCACAACGACACAAGAATAATACTCCGCTTGTTCTTATCACTGTTCAATGACTAAATGAAGTAAACAAACAAATATCTTTTGAACAAACTTTCATCTTCTAAACTATCATTCCGCAAAAATAGACTTACGATCCTCAAACACGCATGCACAGGTGTTTGTAAGCGCGCGTATGCGCGCACGCACGCACGCACACTCATGCGCATGCACGCACGCACGCATACACACAGACACACACACATATGCACGCACGCACACACGCGCACGTGCACACACATATACACACGCGCACGCACGCACACGCACACTGACACACATACGCGCGCGCGCGCGCCTGCACACTATAATAGAGGTATAGGTCATGTTATCTGGGTACTCGATACTTGAGAAGCATCAAAGTTCTGCCATCTGCAAAATCTCGTCCATATGCCCTTTTCCTATTCTTTCTTTCTCTATTCATGACCTACCAATATCCTACTCAGGACGAAAAATGTTTTCAAAAACAAAAATTCTGTACAAAGAGCAGTCACCAGTTCTAAAATCTTAAGAACGAACAATGTTAAAAATCTCCAGAAAACGATGAGTCGCCAGTTTTAAAATCTTTAAAATGCACAATGTTACCGATCTCAAAACGAAAGTCAGTCGTCAATTTTCAAATCTCAACGACGGACAATGTCAAAGATACCTGGACGAAGATCTGTTACCGAAGGATAATGTTAATATCTCCACACAAAAATCAGTAACCAATTTGTACCCTTAACGACCGTGTCAATCTTAAAATCTCATGTATGGATAATGTTAAAGATCCCTAGATAACGATCAGCAGCCAATTATGTTTAAGATATCCAGATAAAGATCAGCCACCAATTTTGAACTCTATCGACTCCACAGGACTTTAGAGCGGGGAAAAGCAACAAAATACAGTTGAGGCTGGAAAACGCGGGGAGGGAGTAGGGAAACACACACACACACACACACACACACACACACACACACACACACACACACACACACACACACACACACACAAATCGAACTACTCAAAATCCACACACTCCGAGAAAAGGAACTTGCAACAATACTTCTTCTCAAAAACAGTAAACAAGTGGGGTATGTTTTGCTCCCATAAGGAAACCTAACACAGAGTAACTTTTATTACTTACTTTCCTTATGGGAGCAAAACATACCCCACTTGTTTACTGTTTATCGTTTACTGTTCCCAACCTCATTTCATTTCCGATTTTTCTTCTTCTCAAACCTTCTCTACAAAGAAGGCAACTTACCACCAAACCTCAAAACGGCATTCCTCGTCTTATCCAGCCTGGCTTGGTATGTTTTCTGTGCGACACTTTAGAGAAGCTGCCAAAAGTGGTTTGTGAGACCGCTCTCTTCATACTGCTCTGAGGGCGGGAAAAGGGGGGTAGGTGAAGTGGGGGGAGGGGGAGTAGAGGGGGTGCCATCAGAAAGGAACGCCATCACCGAACATACCGACGTGCGTTAGGTTCCTGCCTACTTCCAACCTGTCGGGAGACGGAAGTGCGGCCATTAAAAAACCAAACAAATGTCGGTTTGCGGCTAGGTTTTAGACATGAGCCTGCATCCAGACTGACACCCTCTGGCATCCTGTCCATTTCTATGTCTGAGCATCCAGTCGCTTCTTGTTGTTACCAAGTCCATGTCTCCAGGAACGACCAAGGAAAAGTCATCTTCGATTGCCTTACTCTGTTGTGTCTTTAACCTACCGCAGTTTTGTCAGGTTTTCTTGACTTCAATGCAAGAATCTTTAGAAACAAAAATGCCCATTTGTTTGTTTCAGTATGGGTCTTATTGAATTACGTCAGTCAAGCGGTTGGTTCCAAAACCTGAGCTTATTACACAACGTGTTCAATAAACACAGTCTCTGTCGTGTTCCCCACATGAGATTTGATGTCAGGACAGGCGCAGAACTTGCTCGTCAAACATCAAGATTAACTCTCGAAAATGCCTATTCCCCAACCCTTCCGATGCGGCCTCCACCCCTCCCCACCCTTCTTTCCCTCCTTCCCAACAACCCTCTTCCAAGGTTGGTGAAAAAGCGCTCCGTTGATTCTCAGGACTGCCTGCAGTCACAACCCTGAGCTCTGCTCGTCACTGGTTGATCATGACCGGATTTCTCTTTCGTTCGTCACAACGATCTTTATTTTGTTTTGGTAGTAGAAAAAATTATTCAAAAACGATTGTTATATTACTGTGAAAAAGACGGTGTGATTCCTGTTCAGCAAGCGGGCTTTCGAAAAGGTCGTTGTACCACAGACCATTTAGTGAAACTGACCAGTCACATTAAAAAGCAATTCTCCCGCAGAAAAAGTACTTTGGCTACATTTTTTTATGTAAAAAAAGCCTATGACTGCGTATGGCACGCAAGGCTATTGTACAAATTAAAAAATGTTGGTATTTCTGGGAGAATGTTTGATTACATTAAAAGCTTCCTAACAGAAAGAAGCATATGTACACGGATTGGAAGAACTTACTCATCCTATAGGAATGTAGATATGGGTATTCCTCAGGGATCAGTTATTGCTCCCATGTTGTTCACAATCCTAATCCATGATCTTCCTAGATCAATGTCAAAAGCAACGCAGGTAGTTCAATATGCAGATGATATCGCTATTTGGATTAACTGTAAATTAAGGAAGCATTCCAATAAAAGAACAGTAAACTTTGTACAGAAGTTGTACCAAAAGGAACTGGATGAATTATCTATATATATGAAGAAGAACGGATTAGAACTATCTGGAGAAAAAACATGTCTTATCTTGTTTAACAATGGTGAGAACCCAAAGATACTACCGTCGCTTTTGCTAGATGGTCAGATTCTGGAATATAAACAAAAGGTTAAGTTCCTGGGGTATTTTTAACTCCTAAGCTGAACTGGAAAACACACATTGAACATTTGATTGATAAAACAAGAAAAAGATTAAACGTTCTTAAAATTATATGTTGTCAACCAAGGGGTCAGGACTGTCAAACCCTTTTACATCTATACATCTCTTTAGTCCGATCAAAATTGACATATGGGCAGGAAGTGTATTTCTCTGCGCCTAATTTCTTTTGAATAGATTGCAAAGCTTAGACAGTAAGGCCATGAAATTAGCTCTGGGAGTCCCAGTTCATACAAACACTCATAGATGTTATAAAGAAACAAATATATTACCACTAAATGAGAAACGAATATTGGATGTATCCAAATATATTGTCAGAAGTCTTTCTGTTGAAAATTCAGTTACTGAAGAAATACTGATGGATTCCAGTAAAGATTTTCCTAAGAGGTCTAAAAACATGTCACATATTCAACCAATTAGAAACTACACATCTGACTTTATGTCACATTGTAATATTGATATTACTGACATACCAGAATTTCCTGCGGTACCTACAATGCCTCCTTGGGAGCACCTAAATGCTTCTTTTGATTACAAATACACTTCGATAAAGAAAAGTGATAATGTAAATATTTTAACAACTGAAGTTCGTGAACATTTAGAAAACAGCTATCCAAATCATTTGAAAGTGTTTACAGATGGGTCTGTAATGGAATCCTCTGACTGTGGTTCTGGCTTTATTATACCAACTTTAAATGTCAGGAAATCATATTATTTAGGAAAGGGGTTTTCAATCTATACATCAGAATTATATGCAATACTGAAGGCTTTGACTTACATATGTGATACACCAATTGCTTTCTATAAAATTTTACTTTGTGTTGATTCCAAATCTGTTTTACAATCACTAGAGCGTTGGGACTGCAAAGCTAGAAAAGATTTGCTTTTTGAAATAAAACATCTACTGCATTGTGTCATAACTCTAGGCATAAGAACTGATTTTTGTTGGGTCCCATCTCACTGTGGTTTAAAGTGGAATGAAATAGCAGACAGTCTTGCAAAAGACGGAGCAAATAGAAATGCTGAAAATTTATTAAACAGTCCCTTACATTTATCCGCTTCTGAATTAATCCAAATCATGGGAAAATATATACATAAGAAGAATTTAAGTGAAAAAATGTCTAGTTTACCATCGTGTCCCAGGCACATTGTCAGATTAATTCATAAGTTAAGGCTGAATACTTGGAACACTAAATATTCTCATGGTATTACTTGTGTCTGCAGAGAAAACATTTCAGTACATCATCTTTTATTTGAATGCTCAGTGTTGACCCCGTCTATCAGGAGAAAGGTATTGAGACGACAAACTTTGGTAATGTTAGTACTGTCTTATATGGTTCCCATGTTGCTGAAATTGCCATGGTTATTTCGCAGTCACCGGTTGCAAAATGTTTATAAAGATCAATACTAGGGTATTTCACTTATGTAAGCATGCACATATCAGATGTGGGTTGAAAGTACTCACGTGGATGATAAATTAAGTGTGGAGTTTTTTGGCGGTCTTTTTTTTTTTTTTTAAATAAGTGTCTAATATCATCTGGCGATGAAAAGACATTAAATAAACCACTGAACTGAACTGAACTGAACTGGTAGTAGAAGTGGTGGTGGTGGTTTTTTAATTTGGGCGTTCGGGTGGGGGGGGGGGGGGGGGTATGAGGAGTAGGGTGGGGTGGGGGAGCGTACAGGGAATCTTTGCTGCTTTAGGGAAAGGAGGGCGGGGTGAAAGGCGCGGATGGGGGCGTCGATAAAGGGGGTGGTAAGGCTACAAAAGAAAAGAACATGGAACCACGATATAAAACTACAGACCCCACCCCCACCCCCTCCGAAAAAAAACACACACACACAAAATCAAAACAGATTCGGTGATCTGTCTCTTAAAGGTCTTTAAGAAGAAAAAAAAGGGGGGGAAGAAAAGACACAAGTCGTCAACACAGACGCGAGTTTCCACGCCATTGTTCTTCCCAATCTCTCTCTCTCTCTCTCTCTCTCTCTCTCTCTCTCTCTCTCTCTCTCCTCTCTCTCTCTCTCTCTCTCTCTCTCTCTCTCTCTCTCTCTCTCTCTCTCCACACACACACACACACACACACACCACACACACACACACACACAGAGTTTATTTTGCCATCTACTTACTTTGCAACACTTCCAAACATCCTGGACACACCACCATCGGTGCCGACAACAACTTCCGAGAGCTTGTGGTTTTCCGCTGCCTACCTCGCTAACCATCACCAAAGTCAAGGTCCACAAGTGGGGGTGGGACACCATCCGTCCAGCCGAGCGAGGGACCGGGCGAGCCAACCACAAGTGTCCAGCCGAGTGTGACCGTGGTATAAATCACTTTTACATGCTTCGCCTTGCGCCCGGCGCTCGAGTGCACCATTCGTCACCGAAGCGAGCGTAACCTCACGCCTGTTCAAGCTGTGGGACTTTGGCAGAGAGAAAGAACAAAACCTTGCCCCGATCCAGATATTCAGACAGACACGAAGCAAAAGACGAGCAGATAAAAAGAGTAGCTGAACAAGCAAAAGAATCTGGATGGCAACAACTTTGTGTCACTTGACAATGGCACAACACTCACTCAGTTCTGACAGTTTTATCATCGCATGGAAGGAAAACGGAACAAATGCCACCCAGATGTCTTGCACGCTTATGGGACAAGAAAACTCAAGACAAATGAGGTGAAAGGGTCGGCCCTACTGAAACGATTCACAGAACAGAGTGATCAGTAGAATTTGGAGTAAAGGAAAATTATGTGACCAGTCTAAATCAACATCAAGTGCGCGCAACCCTACACCGATATACACACATATATGTACACACATTCGTAGGAGGAGCATGCTCACAAAAGCCCACAGATCAAACACGCACACGCGCATACACACGCACATGCACGCACACACACTGGCACATACACATGCATCGTGGTATACTGGCGTGAATTATGGGTTCACATTCGAACACACACACACACACACACACACGGGCGCGCGCGCATGCTCACACATAATGCGCGCGCACACACACACCACACACACACACACACACACACACACACACACACACACACAAAACTAAATAAAATGGCGCTGACAATGTTAGGTAAGGTACCCGAGGTCTGACCAGAGCCTAGGTCTAATGCGCTGGTCAGACATATGCTAAGTCATGTAGCTGAGACCCTCGTTTCCAATCCATTGATCTCAGTTACTAATTTGTTTATCCATCAGCTGCAAATCCTACCCACTGTGGTCTCATAGCTCAGCAGATGTGTAGTAAGCATGGACCAGTCCGCCCACAGTGGCACCTTGGTAAATCTGAAACTAGTAAAAAGAAACCCGGCGCCTCTCCCCATGAATAAACAACTGTCGGCCAGATCCTCTACCGTGACCTTGCGCAGCAAACAACCCAGCCCGTGACATCTAAACTACTTCACTTGGGAGGGGAGGGCGGTGACAGCAACAACTGACCTTGCTCTCCACATGATCTCAGGTTGAGCGTGGCGCTACTTAGCCAGCAACACGAGGTCACTGTCTGTACCATCACCCGCTGAAGAGTGATGATGCCTTGCCCTTTCCCTCTGCCCTGCTGTAGAGAAGCCTGCTCACTCTGCTCGGGTTACCAACAAATTAAACATCCCTGCCCACCGTTCTCCAGCTGCTGTCATCTTCAGCCCCCCCCCCCCCCCCCCCCACCCCACCTTCCTCGCCCCATCTCCACTTGCTATCAACACGACCACACCCATCTCATAAACACACAGAGAAGTACATTAATAAAATGAAGAATAAGACGCAAAAGCAAAGTACCTCTGAACTGCGTAATATTCATATGTAGGTCAGAGATAAGTACAGATTCCGTACAACAGAATTGGGGTGGGCACGAAGACAATGCCATCATCGGAGATGAAAACGGGTGTGAAAAAGATTGTGAGCTGACCACTCCTCGCAATGACAGTCACAAAAAAAAAAAAAAAAAAAAAAAAGCCAACTTGAGAAATTACGTCTGTCATGCTCTTTATTTACATTCAGTCTAATTAAAAGATTTGGGGAGATGGAGGAGCGGACATGAAAACTGATTCGTTCCGTATGAATGAATAAAAATGGGAGGTGGGGGGGGGGGGGGGGGGGGGCGGCGCCGCCGCGGAGCTAGGAACAGATACTTTAGAAACAATATTTTTAGACAGAAGGGTAGGTATCAAAACAACAAAATACTACAAAACAAATATTTTTTTTAAATGATTACAATAATAATGAACGTTATAACCGTAACAAATATCAAACAACCTAAAACCCTCGGGAGAG
>CM031596.1:65328567-65331067 GCA_018398815.1 Conus ventricosus | reverse complement strand
GCGTTCCAACGCAGAAATCTTTTTTTATATACTACATCGAAGGGAAAATGAAACCAACGCCGACTGCGAAGGAATGCCTCAGCACCCGATCGCCAACGAACGTGGCCTGACAGATATCACTGAATCTGTTTTGTCTTTATAACTGTGTGACATCTAGGAGCAAAATTTGGAAGGAAACTGACAAATTACTTTACGTGTACTAGTGGTGTTAAACAAGGTGAGGCATGTTGACTTATTCTATTTCCCTTGTTCACAAATTAACATCTGAAGCTAGAAAGAATGGTACAAGTGGTGCCCAGTTCACGGAGGACTTTTTAGAACTGTTTATACTCTTTCTCGCATATGATGTTGTTTTGTTGTCTGAGACAGTTACAAACGCAGTTGATATATTAATGGCGCGCCGCTCCTTATCTGTAATGGTGTTAAAAAAAAAGTGGCTATTTAGGGGCAAGAGAACACTGTAATTGTTAAGTAATAACTATGCCTGTCGTGAATGTATACAAGTATTAAGGAATCTATTTTTCAACCAGATTAGGTTTCAACTTTGTTTGTAAAGATTTAACTATCAAAACAAGCATACTATCAAGCTTGGGAAATCAATCATTAGCGGCATTTGTAAAACTATTAAACACCTAAATCCAACCAACTGTGCAAAATGGTGCTGACAGTTGAGGTCTCGATAAAACTGCAGTCATTTGTGAAGAAATGCATCTATTTATCCTCAAGAGATTTCTTGAGGTTTCACTGCAAACCCCTAATGATTTGGTTAATGGAGAACTAAGATAACTCTGCTGTTAAAAAGTTTTCGGCAATGATAGAAACGGATACCAATAAATATTGTAGATTACCCAGGAAAGCTTATAACATGTTACGTAACTGGACGCTTGGGGGAAAATAAACTGGGCTACGAGAATGAAAGTTGAATTATTTGAATTGGGTTTGGGGTATCTGTGGTTAAATCAGGGTGTGCGAAGTGCACCGGCACAATGGCAAGAACGGAATTCACACACCGAATGACAGTAGACTATCAAATTCATTGCCCTGTATTCCGACTTAACTGGCAGGGAAAATGAACAGGTATCTAAAATAAATTATAGACAACATTCAGATTTGGAATGTCGAATATCTTTGTACATCGTGTTCGTTATAGGCAACCCTGTAGTTCTGATCGTATTTGTCCATTATGCAAAAACGCATGTAAAAGTGAAATTCATTTTCTACTTCAGTGTACTGCCTTGAGATGTCATAGAGGTGAGTTTATTCTTCCCAAGTATTACAAACAACCATCTGTGTTTAGACTCATCTTACTCAAGGCTTGTACTAAACAGCATCCTGATAAAAATAAAGTTTGCCTTGTGCCTACACAAAGCTTTCGAAACTCCGAGGCACAGTGTGTTTTAGAAAACCTATTGTTCTCATTTTGTTGAAAACGTGTTGTTGTTTTTTCCATGTTCAATCCACCCAATCATGAGAAACTATGGCCTTTAATGAATAATTCATCCATCCATCCCTCCCTCCCTCCTTTTCTCTCTCTCTCTCTCTCTCTGTCTGTCTGTCTGTCTGTCTGTCTGTCTGTCTGTCTGTCTGTCTGTCTGTCTGTCTGTCTGTCTCTCTCTCTCTCTCTCTCTCTCTCTCTCTCTCTCTCTCTCTCTCTCTCTCTCCACCCCACCCTCCCTCCTTCTACGCTATTCTCCCTTCTTACCCCGTCTCCCAATATATCCACTCTGTTATATGAATAAAACGAAAATTGTTTTGGTAGTTTTAGTTTTCTGGGATGTGTTCCTCTTCTCTTCTTTCAGGTCAGGTGGTGTGCAAACACCACAGAAACCTATGTTAGCGTCCTTATCCAACACACTGCCTAAACGGACAGAACTCATTCTGAGTGACACAGCGTAAGGTGACGTTACTGAACCAAAAATAGCGCAGCGGCCAACGTTTCTCAACACTCTCGTCCCCGTTGATGAACGTCTGCTACCCCGGTAAGACAATGACAACGTGTGACATGACTTAACGCAAGGAATAATTGATCTCGTCTAGAAGTAGTCTAACAGATGAGAGAAAATAAGAGACATGGCGCGACATATGATTGATGTACATACACCTATAGCAATGGCAGAGAGAGAGGGAAAGGGAGAGAGGAAGGGAGGGAGGGAGGGAGGGAGGGGGAGGGGGAGAGATGGGGGAGGGAGGAAGGGGGAGACAGACAGACAAAAATTGAGACAGTGAGACTGTGAGACAGAAGCAAACAGACACGCACTGACAAGACAGCGACAGGCAGACAGACAGATAGATACGAAAAGAGGCAGACGGACAGACAGGAAGGCAGACACAGACAAAATCGGAAGCTGAGGAGAACTGAGACAAAACGAAACAGTTCCAGCCAGTCTTTATGCAAGCGTGCAGGAATTCTCAACTCTTCTTTCATGCACCATCTCCATCATTCGCCCCCGACAAAGGTGAATGGCCTGGGACACACACGCACGCATGCACGCACGCAGGC
>CM031596.1:65313567-65326067 GCA_018398815.1 Conus ventricosus | reverse complement strand
AATGGTTATTTTGGCTTCATAAAGTTCCTACATTCTAGTCTTAAGTCAATGCACAAGCCACTTCAATGTCTTTGACTTCTTTGTAACAAATATACAAAGAAAAGAGAGGGAACAAAGTGTTTTCACCACACATAGTATCTTATTCTTTTAGCATTACGTATATCTCAAATACATATTCAGAAGAAAATGAGTCAATATTTAAAATCATCAGTCAAAAGTGCGCAGACTTGGCAATCCGACTGTCGCGAGCCCACTCCACAGTAACGAGGGTTTACTGTCTAGTGGTGTCATTGGCCCCGCTTACACTCGTTCAAAATAACACCCTACGAGCACTCATAGAGCACCCTGTCGCGTTGACACTTAGAAAAACCAACCCAAAAGCGACGTGAGCCACAGCGCTCTCAGAGTATCAGCAAGAGGTATTCTGAGACCGCATTCCATTGACATAACCCGGTCCTTTTTTCTTATCCACGCAATGTGATGACTCTACCATTGTCTCAGAATTACGTTTTTCATTATAACTTTATCTGTTTTCTCTCTCTCTCTCTCTCTCTCTCTCTCTCTCTCTCTCTCTCTCTCTCTCTCTCACACACACACACACACACACACACAACACACACACACACACACACACACACACACACACATTCACACACACACACGCGCGCGCGCGCGCACTTTTTTTTTCTTTTTACCGATTACATGCAGGCCAACTTCCTGAAGATTTGAACAAGTGGGGAAAATACGACTGCAGTGCAAGAGGTGCGATGGAAAGTGGGGGAAACGATAACATGCAGGTTACTTTCAAAGTGAGGTGACTGCGGACGGAAAGTGAAACAAAAGAAACAAACACTATTCCGCCGGACGAAAGGGACAAACAAATTACAAGACAAACGCGACGCGCTTCGACTTCTTGGCTCTTCTTCCGGCAAAATACCAACATTCAGGATAATGAAAACGAAGAACAAGCAATCACTCATCTCAAATTCGGCGCGAAAAGGACGTTGCATGACGTCTTCGATTTGGTTGTCTTGAATGTTACTTGTTTTGCCTGAAGAAGACCAAAGAGGTCGAAACGCGTCGTGTTTTGTCTTATAGTTTGTTTATTAACCTCTTCGTCCGGCGGAATAACAGGCAATGGCAAACTAATAGATTTCCCGATTTCAATTATTTCTTAAGCAAGTTTTCAGTCAAATTTCGTATAATCAGTGGAAAGGGGGAAAAAATCACGCAATGGAGTGGAGTCCAGACGATCTCTAGCAGCAAACAAAAGATAACCAGCTGGGCGGAAAAAAAAGAGTAAACATGTAAAAACTGACATGCCCACCATCAAATTGGGCCTATCTTTATCATCTGTATAAATGGAAGGGAAAAAAAGGGAAAAAAGTATGAGTGGTTTTGTTACATTTCTATAAATTTTGTCTGCACATAATATGCAAATTGAATTAACAGCAAGAGTGCTACTAAATCAAGTTAATACGATATCGGAGCCTTCAACAAGTTTGCTCCTCACAGGCAGATTTTTAGCTAACATTTATTTAAGATTTGTTTAGATTTCGCCTGCAGTCGTCTCACTTTGCAGCTTGATAATGTCCGTAAACAGCAGGATTAAAGGTCATTCGGCATCATTACAAAAATCGCTGTTTTTCGACATCCCTGATCCTCAACTTTGTCTCCACCGATCACAAATGAATCAATGCGAATAAAAGCAGATGTACTTGTCCAGACACAGAGTTATAAGCAAATTAAGGCTTGTTTCTAGGTGATCTTACTAGTGTAAAATGTAATCCTATATAATATCAGCTCCGATGTGTGCAACAGATGTTTAGATCTCGATTTCATTCATTGCGAGCCAAACATTTTCCGAGCAGTTTGCTTCGACTATGGGTCATATTTCCTCTTCCCACCAAGTGTCGTTCACGTCGGTTCTGGTAACGTTGCGTCAGCTTGTGGTACGGATCGTGGATCGGTCTTTTTGATTTTGATCCGCACCAAACTTACATGGGCTCCTCCTTCTTACCATCAAGCTTCTTTAAAGTCGGTTCGGAAGATTTCGTGAAAAACTGCTGTCAGACAGTCGAACATATTAACATACAAACAAGCCAACGGATGCATGGGAAAACCTAACCATCGTGATGCATAATGATTTCTTCCGTGTGGATTTAAGCTTGGTTTAGGCATGCCATCGGGACTTGCCGGGACAATGTGAACAAAACTGATATCAAGAATGAAGAGCGTGTGTGCATGCGCCCGTGTGTGTGTGTGTGTGTGTGTGTGTGTGTGTGTGTGTGTGTGTGTGTGTGTGTGTTGCGCGCGCGTGCGTGCGTGCGTGCGTGCGTGCGTGCGTGCGTGTACGCTTAGAAATGTTTGTGCCTTTGGAGAGCGAAAAAAAAAGTGGGGATGAACATCTTGGTGTATTTCTGCTGGTGCTTTCAGTTACTTTAGCTTGGTTGCTAAGAAACCGAACCAAGCGTTTACAGATGGGGGGAACGCCATACATAGGGACGGTAACTCGTGGCTCTGTTTGTGTTTGATTCGGTTGTTTTGTTTACCTGTGTGTTTGTTTGTTGTTTAGTTCTCGAACGAGGTATGGCAATGAAAATACACAAAACGACAAAGGGAAGCCATACACAAGTGAAGGCGGGGAGAAGAAACCAGAAACGTACAAGGTAGCCTTGACAGAGCTCTGGGGGGGGGGTTTCGACGTCACACGTCAGAATATGATGAAGCGCACGACGCAAAACAAAGCATGTGGGGGGGGGGGGGGGGGGGGGGGGGGTGGGGGGGGGTGGTGTTGTGTACGTTTTTTTTTTCTTTTTTTTCAACTGCCACAAGCTGGAAACAAAAACGTGACTCTCCTGTTTCAGCCATAACACAAAGACAACAGTTGGACAAAACATACAATGTAGATGTTTTCTCTTCTCACGTGCACACGGCAGATGAACGTTTTCACTTTTTATCCATCATTGTTCTACATTAGTTTGGTGAGCTTGTTTTCTTGGCAAGTTAATTCAGATGTCTTGTGATATCTTCACATGATATCTACGCTTCCGTGTATGTTGTGCATACGTGTGAGTGACTGTGTGTGCATGGGTAAGCACATATGTGCGGTTGTCTGTGCGATTGCCTCGCCCACCCCATCCCTACAGCTGCCTGCCCCTCATCCACTCTGTGTGTGTGTGTGGGTGTGTGTGTGTGTGTGTGTGTGTGTGTGTTGTGTGTGTGTGTGTGTGTGGCCCACCCCATCCATACTGCTGCCTGCCCCTCATCCACTCTGTGTGTGTGTGTGTGTGTGTGTGTGTGTGTGTGTGTGTGTGTGTGTGTGTGTGTGTGTGTGTGTGTGTGTGTCGGTGCGCGCGCGTGTGTGTGTGTGTGTGTCGGTGTGTGTGTGTGTGTGTCGGTGTGTGTGTCGGTGTGCGTGTGTGGTGTCTCTCTTTTCTCTCTCTCTCTCTCTCTCTCTCTCCTCTCTCTCTCTCTCTTCTTCCCCCCCCCCCTTCCTCCCTCCCCCCCCCGAACACCGTTACTCTACTCTCCAGATACTGTTGCTGCGGTTCTACGCAAAGCATCCGTAGTCCATACAGCTTCTCCCGCATGTCGGTGGTTATCAGAATTCTTGCCGCATACGCTGATGGCTCCGCAGTCCTGGAGAACGTACTCCGCCATTTGGTCTGATTTACCACAGAAAGACAGCGGAGACGGGGACAAGTAGAAACGCTGAGGTATACCTTGGTGATTGTAAGCGCCTCTGCATGTGGAGGTCAAGTTTTGTTTTGCCCCGTTCGCAGACGAAAGATGGTGACCTGCTCTCGTCGTGGACGGCTGTGATGACTGACTGTCTTGTGACTGGAGTAGTCTGGATTGGGACTTCACTTCTCTCTCTTCCCATGACCCTTTCTATTCTCTTCCTTCCCTCCACCCCCCCCCCCCCCCTTTAACCCCCTCCCATCTCTCTCTCTCTCTCTCTCTACTGTTTTTCCCAAATAACTTATCTCGTCACGCTTTAAATAATTCGTAAGACTGCTAATTACAGTCACGACTTCCACACTGTATGACATATATGAGTCCAACTACAATCCATGCTTTAGCTTGTGTAAAATATGCCCATTCTATGACCAGCCCGCGGCCTGCGGAATGTAGTTTGCCTGCGCAACATCCCAGTTTCACTTACAGCCATGTAAAGCACACATTCATCAAGAATCCATATGATGTTCCCATACATACCTACACATCCTGTACCAAACTGCCGAGCGGGGTTGGTTCATGGGCTGCTTGGAAAGTTGATTAACTAACTGGCATTGTTAGCAAAAACAAAGAAACAAAGAAAGAAATCCTTAAATCATGGAGTCCAATCGGAAACGGAACCCTAAATATTGAAGGGAAAAAACAAAACAAATTAAGAGACAGTAGCTTTAATTTCTCTTTTGTGCTTTACTTTTCTTTGCATAACAGAAACAAACAGTCTAGAAAGGGACCTAGACCCTGTCCAAGAGAAAACTGCGTTCATTCTCACTCACTGGTTTCAGTCTTTCGTGTATGATCTACCTGTTTTGCATGACCTACACCGTCTAGTTTCTCTTTCAGTTTTTCTACAGTCCATCCGGTTGAAACACAGATACATGACCTTTTCAGGGATGTTGCCTTGTAATAAATATACAGATCTGCCACACAACAGTATCACATACACACACACATGCACACATGTATGCATGCACGTACGCATGCAAGCATGCATACGCACCTGTCCATGTGAACTGCGCACTCACACACACGCGCACACACACACACACACACGCACACACACACACACACACACACATATACATACACACACACGCACGCACGCACGCACGCACGCATGCACACACACACACATACATACACACGTTCAGATATAACACTGACCAATTCATAGAATGATAGGTAAACTAGACATCCGTAAGATACATAAACAGAACAATGCTGATAATGTCAACCACTTTTTCTTCTCACAAATGGCAAACAGGCATAACAAATTCAAAACCATAATGCTGTCACACAAAAACAAACAATGCTGATAATGTCAACCACTTTTTTCTTCTCACAAATGGCAAACAGGCATAACAAATTCAAAACCATAATGCTGCCACACACAAAAACACAGAGAAACTGACATGGTGGCACACAGATTCTGCAGAACAGACAGCTGGTGCCCACTCTAAACTATGTTTACAGTCTGTAGTCTCACTACCTCCATGCCAGGCCACAACAGTAAATCTGGGACACAAACTGGAACAAGATGGTGGCAGGGAGGAGAGGGGAGGGGGGGGGGGGTGAGAAGATTTCCACAACTATGGCAGGTGAATGAGACACACAAAGGCAGCAGAACAGTGAACAACAGTAAAGACGGTGTTAACATAATAAAATTATTTTTTAAAAATGTCTAAGTGAGCTGAAGAAAAGGGGAAATTAATAATAATACAAGCAGAATTTACACTGTTCGGGATACGTTTTTCTTTGTTTAATTGAACCCAGGCATCCTCATAGCATGCTATGCCATCTAGACAAAAGTCATAACTTTTAAAGTATACAGACCCGACGTACAACCTTAAAGATACTGACAAAGACACTGGAACACACACACACACACACATACACACACACACACACATACACACACACGTACAGCCGCACACGGCGCGCACACACACACACACACACACACACACACACACACACACCACACACACACACACAGGCCTGCAAAAAAGCGTACATGCACACACTCACGCGTATATACACTGTCAATCACATATGACAGCCAGCCAGCCAGCCTGACAGATAAAATACCAGGCGACTCAGCACTCCGCCTGAAAGCAGAGTAGTTTAATCAACGCACTAACGAAAACAATAAACTGGAGTGACAATGCGCCAAACTCGAGAGAAGCATCTTCAAGAGAATACTAACGATGCACCGCTATGAAACTGACAACTCTACCTCAATTCTAAGGAGATGGGCCTGCTGTGATTGTGTGTAGGGGGCACAAAATGCCTGCATCAGAACAAGCGTTTGCGTGCGTTCGAGCGCGAGTGCATCTGAATCTGTGTGTGTGTGTGTGTGTGTGTGTGTGTGTGTGTGTGTGTGTGTGTGTGTGTGTGTGTGTGTGTGTAATCTGTGTATGCATGCATGTGTTTGTGTGTCTGTGCATGAAGAGAGAGAGAGAGAGAGAGAGAGAGAGAGAGGAGAGAGAGAGAGAGAGAGAGAGAGAAGAGACATGTGACTGCAGTTATCCTGTCCACGCCTGAGCATGTGCATGCCTGCACGCACGACGCTACATAATCAGTACGCAAGCATTATCACCAAAACCTATCACTATTAGTGTTACAGAAATAGACGGAAGGCATGCAGACATGCAGTCAAAAAGACGGACAAACGAACGACTGTTAGTATGGTAGTAGCAGACTCGGAAACAGTAACTACTGCCAGACAGACGGTGGAGAGCGAAGAGGGCAAGAAAAGACTTTTGGGGAGGGGGGGGTGGAGAGGAAGGGGAGGGGATGGAAGCGAAGAGAGAGGGGGCTGGGGAGGGGGGAGGGGGGAGAGGACACGAACAAGGGGAAGAAAGGGGGCCAAACGTTCACGGTGCCCAACATCAACACACCAGACACCGGAGGTATTGGACGGATACACAGTAATGCCCAGCACAGAACGCAACATAAAGAGTTAAGAATGCATAACACAAAAACCGATCCGGGCGTGAAGTGACACACAACAAGCAGCTCACACCACCGGCTGAGACAACGTAGCAGCCATGTCGGCTGAAACAACACAAAATTACCATGCTCCTCCTGCCTCCTCTATCTCACCACCTCTACCCAAATCCCCTCCCCCCCCCCTCCCCTCCAGACCCCTAAAGCTAACACTCACTCCCTCACCTACCTATCCGTCATCAATCTCTGCGTCCTAATCCCTCTCGCCCCCACCCCACCCCCGCCCCCCTCCTCCAACCCAACCATCCATCCACCAAGCCCCCCCCCCCCCCCCTCTCTCTCTCTCTCTCTCTCTCTCAATCTTTCTTCACCCACCTCGTCTCTCGCTGCCCCAATCCCAACGGTTTTTAAGTCATCTGCCATCACTGGCCTTAACAACGACTATGATTGGAACCGACACGGGGAAAGAGATGGAGGAAAAGAAAGAACGAACGAACTCGGGTATGACGTCTACACACAGCGCAACAGTAGATCCCTGCAAGACACACTGGTAGTCTGTGTCTGTCTCTGGGATTGCGTGTGTGTGTGTGTTGTGTGTGTGTGTGTGCGCGCGCGCGCGCGCGTGTGTGTTGTGTGTGTGTGTGTGTGTGTGTGTGTGTGTGTGTGTGAAAGAGGGTGAGAAAGAGACAGCGAAGGAGGTAAGAAGGGATGAAACAGAGAAAGCAGATCTCCGCCAGATTTCGTGATACTGATGAACGTTGTTTCTGAATATGAGAGACCAAGCAGAAGAGAAAGAGTGGGACGGGAAGGAAGTGGAGGGTGTGTGTGTGTGTGTGTGGTGTGTGTGTGTGTGTGTGTTCGTTCGTTCTTTAATTTAACACCTAACAGTGATTATAGACAGTATGTAAGTGTCATGTGTGTGTGCATGTGGTGTTTTTGGGTGTATGCATGCAAACGGTTCGTGTTGATTTGGGGCGTACGTGGTAGGTATAATGCAATTAGGCCTAGATTAAAAAAAAATAATACAATTAAAAAAACACCACATAACTGAATCCAAAACTTTAAAAGAAACACTAAATAAGCAATTAACACCAAGATGGGGAAAATAACGTAGACGTTATAGTAAATGTCCAACTGGGCTCTTAATCAGTCCTTGAACAACTTCAAAAATGTTTGATTCGTTAGAGATGACATCTTCAAAAACTGACATCGACGGTTCAGTGTTCAACAACCAAGCAGGTAAATAGGGTTTCATCCTGTCGCACACAAAGTAGATGGAACGGAGTGATTTGCTGGCCACAAATACATGTCACATGTTTACAGAATTTGGTTTTAAAGGCATCAAGCCTCAATCTAAAAATCAAACTTTTTTAAAAATCCACTCTCGGTAGAGATTCTTGATACCTGTTTTATTGTCTGATATCTTGTAAAATAATATCCCCTTTTTGTTTTTGGTGCCTTTTCCCTTATTTAAAACAGAGTTCCAGGCTGCGTCTTTTAAAAGACTATAACTCTCATGTAAGGATAAAGGAATGCATATCTTTGTTACAGATAAAGGAATGCATATCTTTGTTACATCAGTTTTAGTGAGAGCAGCCTTTTTGGCTAATTGATCTACCCTATCATTCGCAGATAATCCACAGTGAGATGGAACCAACAAAAATCGACATAAGAACCATGTAAATGCAAAAAATGAATTAAGTGGTAGACTTCTGATATGAGTTCTGCTCTCACACTTGTATTCGAAAATTTTAGAGCATGTAGGACTGATTTTGAATCAACACAAAGTAGTATTTGAAATACAGGAAATCGAAAATCAAGAAGAAAGTTTAATGCCATAATAATGGCAACAAGTTCCGCAGTAAACATGGAAATATTTTTATCAAGGTGTAACCTTTCTCTATTTTTAAGGATGGAATTATGAATGCTGAACCACACAAATAACTGTCTAGTACGGAACCATCTGTATAGATTTTAAGGCGATTTATATAAGTTTCATTTATATGTGACTAAACATACGTTGGCAGCAAGGGTCCATCACTTTTTCTTAAACTTGTATAGTCTATGTCATAATTTGCCCTACTAAGTTCAGCCCTGATGTGGCCCCTTGCGGTCGGCTGGGCTATAAGCAACATTATCTTATCTTATCTTATCTCTACTAAGTTCCCATTCCGGGATAGTGCTAAAAGACACCCGAGGAGCTACGTTTTGAGGTGCAGTGCCTGCTTTTGAAAATAAGTCAGATGTGTATGAGGCTATCGATTTTAGAGAATCAATTTTTTGTGCCCGTTTAGGAAAATTTATTTCTGATTTTAATTCAGTTTCACTGGTATTAAGATTTTGTAGTGTATGACTTCTTAAAATATATTTTGCAGATGCAAGTTTCACATTTTCTTCAAAAGGCAATATTCCGATCTTCATATAAGTTCTTAAAGTTGATGTATGAACCAGGACACCAAGAGCTATCTTGTAAGCTTTACTATCGATACTCTGCAACTTTTTAATTAAATATTTTGGGGCTGAAAAATATGTCTCCTGGGCATAGGATAATTTTGATCGTACAAGCGCAGTAGCTAAATGTGTTAATACTTTACTGTCTTTACCCCACGATTGTTGACTCACCATTTTCAAGAAATTTAAAGTTTTCTTAGCTTTTGTAAGAATAGTTTGTATGTGATAATTCCAGCTCAATTTAGAAGTTATATTTACTCCTAAAAATTTTTCAACTTTTTTTTTATATTCAACGCACAATCCACCAAATGAAGGCAGAGGATTAGGATGATAACTAGTATTGAACAGAACCATATGCGATTTTTCAGCTGAAAGGGCTCATCCATTTTCAGTCATGTACTTACTAATTTTATCTATTTCATTTTGATATATCTTTTTAATATAGTTGATTGATCTAACTGGTGTGTGACGTTTTAAAGTAACTTTCATCCATATACACATATTGATCTAACTGGTGTGTGACGTTTTAAAGTAACTTTCATCCATATACAGATAAGATAAGATAAGATAATGTTGCTTATAGCCCAGCCGACCGCAAAGGGCCATATCAGGGCTGTCACCAGGTTAAAATCAACTCACCAGTCATATAAAAAATTAAAAAAATAAAAAAATAAAAAAAAAAAACCTTTCATACATCTCGTTAAATGACATCGTCTAGAAACGCACCAGAAACTTTGTTAAAAATCTTTCTTCCGTAAAATCTTAAATCAGATAAAAAATGTTAATCTCTCTCAAAAACTCAAGGATCACATCAGGCGGGACATCCCTGAACAGGATCTTCATGGACTCCGCTGTAAAATGTTTGTGTCTCACATCGTGCAAGTCCCAACACTCTAAAAGAACATGTTTCATTGTGAGTGGCGCATGACATGGAATGCACCACGGAGCTTCTTCACTCTTTAAAGGTAAGCATGGGTAAAATACGAATGGCCGGTGTGCAGCCGGCATCCATATACAGATATCATATATATATATAATATATATATAGTGTGTGTGTGCGTGTGTCTGTATGTCTGTCTGTCTGTCTGTGCGTGTGTGTGTGCGCGTGTGTGTGTGTGTGGGGGTGGTGGGGGTGGTGAGGGCTGGGCGGGCACGGCACTTACAGGTACCAAATGAGAGCCCTCCCCTCCCCTCCTCCCCCCCCCCCCCCCCCCCCCCCCCCCCCCCCCCCCCCCCCCCCCCCCCCGCCCCCAGGCCTTCTGTTAGCTATGAGTAGAGCATCTAGTCTTGCAAGTTTATGTCATGCATCATCGTTTCATCCTGATTTTGTTTTTATCCAGACGGGCAGCAACACAACAAAAAAGACCTACTGAACGTCTAAAATATCATCCAATTAACTCACTTTTATCATCCAATTAACACATTCTCTCTCTCTCTCTCTCTCTCTCTCTCCTCTCTCTTCTCTCTCTCTCTCTCTCTCTCTCTCTCTCTCCACTCCCCACCCCTCCCCCCCCCCCCCCCCCCCCCCCCCCCCCACCACACACACACCACACACGTACTCCTAACTAAATTATTAACAAGTGAAAGTGTGGAAACATAGAAAGAAAAACAAACTAAGCACAAACCAAAAATGTTACAGAACCTAATTTGTACACAAACAATAGGTTCGTAATAAAATGAATTATATAACATTAAAACAAAATCTGTGGTTCGTATGTGATTGTTTCCACAACACTCATTCCAAATTCATTCATTCTCTCTCTCTCTCTCTCTCTCTCTCTCCTCTCTCTCTCTCTCTCTCTTTTTTTTTTTTTTTTTTTCTCTCTCTCTCTCCCTCCCCCTGTGTGTGTGTGTGTGTGTGTGTGTGTGTGTGTGGTGGTGTGTGTGTGCGTGCGTGCGTGCGTGCGTGCGTGCGTGCGTGCATGCGTGCGTGCGTGCGTGTGTGTCACACACACAAGCACTCTCTCTCTCTCTCTCTCTCTCTCTCTCTCTCTCACACACACACACACACACACACACAAACACACACATGTTCTCTCTCTCCTCTCTCTCTCTCTGTGTGTGTGTGTGTGTGTGTGTGTGTGTGTGTGGTGTGTGTCACACACACTCTCTCTCTCTCTCTCTCTCTCTCTCTCTCTCTCACCCTCCCCCTCTCTCTTGCCTTGCGCACGCACGCACGCACGCACACACACACACGCACACACACACACACACACACACACACACACACACATACACACACACACACACACACACACACACACACACACACACAGAGCGTGTGTGTGTGCGTGTGCACGCACGCACACGCACACACACACATACTTTTCCCAAGTAATCAAAACCAACAGCTCTCTCTCTCTCTTCTCTCTCTCTCTTTCCCTCTCTCTCTCTCTCTCTCTCTCTCTCTCTCTTCTTCCCTCTCCCCCCCTCCCCCCTCCCTCCCTCACTCTCATATAACATACAGTCTGAGACAGAGATCACAGAAGGAAGAATAAAATGGACGGACCACAAACTGAAAGCACGTAAAGTCTGCACATAAACATAAAGCACAACTCAGGCACTGACAGGGCCATATCGTAAACTTCAGAGTCCGTCAGCACAGAGTGGAAAGCTCCGTTACTGTCAGCTGAGAATGGGAATCTCCACGTTCGCCGTCTGAAAGGCACTCGTTATAATTCGGGGAAACAAAAGACCTAGTAGCATCACCACTACCCATCCACACCCATACTTACCTCCTTCTCCCTTCGCTCCCCCTCTTCTCCATCAAATTAATATCCCTTTCCTCCTGTTTCCAACCCCATGCCAATTTTCCTCTCTCTCCAAAATCGCCGTAATGCTGTTCCAACTTCATCTTTCTTACATGAATGATACTGAACTGTCAGCGCACTGAAATGCTTACCATGGAGGGAGTGTGAAATGCTTGACACCGGAACAAGACTCTACCTGACATGAAAACCTAACTTTTCTTTCCAAAGTGCACACATGAAATAGGACTTGACTTCAAAATTCTAGACAGAACAAAACAGAACAAAAAAGAACACAGCCAATATTCCTAAATTTTAAACCACAAGTTTCTAGAACTGCTCTACTGTCTGTGGCGGCATGAGCTCCACATGATTTTCTATTTCTGTTCACCTAGACATCATCACCTCCATTCCATCATTCCATGGTGAAGAGGAATGTAAACCTAAACAAAGCCAACATAACCGCAAATAGTACTGGATATGCCACTTCCAATTAAGCGAATCTGTGGCTCATTTGATGTATGTGAATTTTACTGACCATTGATTATCAATCCACCAGTATGGAATGGAGGAGACCTTTTTTTGTGTGTGTGTGTGTTGGTTGGTTGGTCGGTT
>CM031596.1:65293920-65313467 GCA_018398815.1 Conus ventricosus | reverse complement strand
GATCAGTTGGCTTGTTGTTGCTTTTGCTTTTCTTCAACAGACAAAAGCAGGAGAGAGAAAGGGAGGGAAAGACAGACAGACACATATAGACAGACAGACAGACAGACAGACAGAGACAGGCAAAGACAGAGAGAGACAGAGAGTCAGAAACAGAGAACTGAAGGAAACAGATGGGGAAAAGAGACTGGCACAGATCAACACAGACAAGTGGAAGGATGAATGGCTTGTAACAGGCTTTTTTTTTCTTTTTTTTTTTTTTCTTTTTTTTTTTTGGTGGGGGAAGGGGGGAAGTGGAGGGAGGGTGCTGTTAACTTTTTTTTTTTTTTTTTTTGGGGGGGGGGTGTCTTCCAATTTGTCCTTATTAACATATGTTAGATGAACAATACAAATTTTGTGCAATTAACAAATAGTTCATTTTACAAAAAAGCATGACTTAAAAAGACAACATTAAACACAAACAAAGCACCAACAATTACATGCCTGTGGAGAATGGGCAATTCAACGTTCATGGAATACTGGATAATGAACCTACTGAAACCCCTTTATGCAGGTAAGATGTAAGAAAAACACTCAACACCACTTTATCTCACACACACACTCACACGCTCTGTGAGAAGTTTGAAGTCGCAATGGTTTAATTTATTACAGCCTATGTTAAAATCGGGGTGGGGGTAGGGTAACGCATGACGATGATATTCATCTCAGAAATAACCACACCATAATGACATGTACAAAGTGATGTACATCAAATATTTGCAGTGTTGCATTCTTGTACTCCTTTATACATGAATTCAAAACATTCACAGTTCATCAGATTCAGACAGACAGAAATACAGAGAGAGACAGACAGACAGACAGACAGAGAGCAAGAGAGAGAGAACAATAAAACGTCGGACCCTCCAGCCCATGCCAACCCGTCAGAAGGTCATCCTGTACGCCCCCCTCACTTGGGGTTCTGCCCGCCTGGAGTTCAAACAAGCAAGTGTTACGTTTACTCTTTTAGTTTTACTCTCTGGCCTAGGCCACTCTCTTGGTTTCAAAGGAAATAGGCAGAGAGGATCTGAAAGAGCATCACAAGGACTCACAGCTTCTCCAGTGCTGTTACTCGCTCTCTAACCTAAACCTTTACCCCCCAATCGCAAAGTACTTTGAGAAAGACCCTCCACGTGGCCAGTCTGAGGTCTGACAAACCTGAATCCTATTCTCCTACACTTGACGCGCGTGCAGCTTCGATTCACCCAACCTCACTGAACTCACGCCATCCGACCCCGACCCCCTCCCTCTTCTTCCTTTCGCCCCTACCCCTCCCTAACCCCTCCTGCCCCTCCCCCACCCGCATCCCCTTCCATCACTTTCCCTCTCCTTGGATTCAAACTTCAGTCAGCTTGCCTTCAAAGGATTTTGGACTACATGCACTTTACTTTGGTGAGTGGGTAGACATCATTATGGAACTTGACAGGGGGTTGGGGGGGGGGGGAGTGGGGGGGTTGTTGAAGAGGGGTCAAGGGGAGGCTATTTTCACCTCCCATATTTTATTGTCAGTGGCCGCCATGCTTTCGCCTCCGTCCTCCCTTACACACACACTAAACAAGCATATGTACAGGTGTATGTGCGCGTGGATGCCCACACACGAATGCTTCTAAAAATTTTAAGGTCCCTACTCAACTTGACGGCTTCTGCCGCTGCTCTCAGACTCGAACCCAAAATTCTGCTGCCTCGCATACACAGCGACGATGAGTTGAAAGGGGATATGAGAGACAGACGCAGACAGAGAGAGAAAGAAGGTGAAGAGAGGTACAGAGAAGGGAAAGGGAGGGACAAAGAGAATGAGGTGGGGGTGGGGGAAGAGGGACAGGGATAAGGAAAGAACAGACAGACGGACAGGACATACTAATTTCCTTTTACCTGTTAAAAGTTCTTGGAGTTTTCAGACACAAAAAAAGTAAGAATGAGTGCATGTGGAGGGGGGGGGGGGGGGAGGGGGGTAATGGGGGCGGGAGGAGAGAGAGAGAGAGCTGTAGGAAAGCTGGGAAATGGGGGGTGGGGTGGAAGTGGGGAGGTTCAGAGTTCTGAAGAAGGGCTTAGGAAGGCATACTGTGGGGGGGGGGGGGGGGGGGGGGGGGGGGGTGGAAGTGGGAGGTTCAGAGTTCTGAAGAAGGGCTTAGGAAGGCATACTGTGGCGGGGGGGGGGGGGGGGGGGGGGGTGGAAGTGGGGAGGTTCAGAGTTCTGAAGAAGGGCTTAGGAAGGCATACTGTGGCGGGGGGGGGGGGGGGGGGGGGGTGGAAGTGGGGAGGTTCAGAGTTCTGAAGAAGGGCTTAGGAAGGCATACTGTGGCGGGGGGGGGGGGGGGGGGGGGGGGGGGGGGGGGAAAGTGGGGAGGTTCAGAGTTCTGAAGAAGGGCTTAGGAAGGCTTACTGTGGCGGGGGGGGGGGGGGGGGGGGGGGGGGGGGTGGAAGTGGGGAGGTTCAGAGTTCTGAAGAAGGGCTTAGGAAGGCATACTGTGGCGGGGGGGGGGGGGGGGGGGGGGGGTGTGGAAGTGGGGAGGTTCAGAGTTCTGAAGAAGGGCTTAGGAAGGCATACTGTGGCGGGGGGGGGGTGGAAGTGGGGAGGTTCAGAGTTCTGAAGAAGGGCTTAGGAAGGCATACTGTGGCGGGGGGGGGGGGGGGGGGGGGGGGGTGGAAGTGGGGAGGTTCAGAGTTCTGAAGAAGGGCTTAGGAAGGCATACTGTGGCGGGGGGGGGGGGGGGGGGGGGGGAGGGTGGAAGTGGGGAGGTTCAGAGTTCTGAAGAAGGGCTTAGGAAGGCATACTGTGGCGGGTGGGGGGGGGGGGGGGGGTGGAAGTGGGGAGGTTCAGAGTTCTGAAGAAGGGCTTAGGAAGGCATACTGTGGCGGGGGGGGGGGGGGTGGAAGTGGGGAGGTTCAGAGTTCTGAAGAAGGGCTTAGGAAGGCATACTGTGGCGGGGGGGGGGGGGGGGGGGGGGGTGGAAGTGGGGAGGTTCAGAGTTCTGAAGAAGGGCTTTGGAAGGCATACTGTGGCGGGGGGGGGGGGGGGGTGGGGGGGGGGGGGGGGTGGAAGTGGGGAGGTTCAGAGTTTGAAGAAGGGCTTAGGAAGGCATACTGTGGCAACAAGAAGAGACACAGACAAAGTTCACAGCTTAGATACAAAACCAACAGTCAGAGACAAACAGAAAAATCATGACAGGCAGAAAGAAAAAGAGAAAGACAAGAGACTGATTGAGATCTACAAACTCATGCTTAAATGTGGGCACTTGGGAACGTGCATGCCACACACCCCACACACACACGCACGCACGCACGCACGCACGCACGCACGCACGCAAAGCACGCAGCACGCACGCACACAAAACACACACACACACAACACACACACACACACACACACACACTGACAGGAATATGGAGCCACAGCCAGGCAGAGAAAGAGAGCAGGGACACACACACACACAACACACACACACACACACACACACACACACACTTACACAAAATGAAAGACACATGTTTACAGACAGAACAAAATACCACCCCTCCAAAGCAACTCTGTTCATTAAGACAAGCCACACACATACACTCACTTTTTTCACAGGTCCTGTTGTGAGCACAGTACCTCAGTCTATTGTCAGAGCCACTTTTGATGGCTGGTCCCCCTCTGTAACCAAGTGCACAGCATATGAAAGAGACACATAGACTGCAGAGCCAGGCAGGCCGAGAATGAGAGAGAATGGCGAAAAACAACAACACTATGATAACAATGACAATGATAAAGCAAAACCATGGTTTTAGGGGTCACCTCCTTTCCACACTCACTTGCTTTCAAGCATAATCTTTCATATTTCTTTCTGACATCAAAGGAAAACATCCTAAAATCATGTTCTATAATGCGCTAGTAAGTATACAAGTTAGCCTACTACATCTAACCTCCACTCATTCAGTCTCACTTTTTGTTTGGACAAGAAGTTGGCTTTTGAAGGAAGACGTTCTCTGAACTTCAAGCTGGTCTTCATCTTGATAACTATATTAATGGCAGTTGTTGTTGTTGTTGTTGTCGTACCTGGCTAAAAGACTCCAGGGATCATCCGAACAGCCGAAGTATTTGAACACTATGGCACAAATGCATCAGCTGGGATGAGAACATTACGTGTGTGACCGTTTTTGATTACCCGCCACATGGGCAGCCACACTCCAACTTCGGGGGATTTGGGAGACTGATAATGTTATGCTAGGAGCTTGTCACGACTGAAGACAATCCCCACATAACTATGCAGAGCATAACAACATTTTGATGTAGCCTTGGTGTTCTGGCCTATGTCAATTGGTCTGACACAGCCTTAAGCCAAGGCGTATTAATGGCAGTGATTCTAATAACAAAGGTGATAATAACAACACTTCTACTATCAATAATAATCAATGTGAAAAAAGCTGAGCAGCAAGAACATCCAGGCAATTCTGGATGCTCATAAACTAAAGAGCCACTAGCATTTTACTCCTTACACTGCATCTGATGCACATTTCACCGCCTTCCGCGAGACAGCAGGTGCCTGCCACCCAGAAGCCACTGTTGCAAGTGTTCTGAATTTATCTTGTTCATTTTCACTTCATCAAACTGATATGTCTCACCCCACCCTTTTGCACAGAGAGAGAGAGAGAGAGAGAGAGAGAGGAGAGAGAGAGAGAGAGAGAGAGAGAGAGAGAGAGAGAGGAGACTCGTATGCATAATACAGTCAGGAGAGGCTCATACGCATAATACAGTCAGGAACAAAGATAGTGATAAAGTTGCACACACACACACACACACACACACACACACAGGGGTGGGGTGGGGGGGGGGGGGAGTACAGGAGGAAAACAAGAGTGAAAGCAACCGGTGAGAGGGGGAAAGAGGAGAGACAGACAGAGCCGTCTTGGTGGCCACTCAAACACTGCACATATAATTATTAAACAGATACAGACAACAGACAGACAAACTGATAGACAATCGAACAGAGAGACAGACTAACACAGAGAGTGTGAGCTAGAGAGAAAGAGAGTGAGAGAATTGACGGTGAAGAGAGGGCATAAATAGATTGGCGAGAGGGAGGAGTGTGTGTGTGTGGGGGGGAGGGGGTTGGGACCAAAAGGGAATTGAAGCAGCAGCAGCCTGGTGGCGCAAGACGGCAGGCAGGCAGTGAGAGCAAGTACACAACTCGCAAACATGGAGGTGGGGAGACAGACAGACAGACGGACTGAGAGGAACCTGGCAAGACAACAAAACGCCTGAGGGGTTGTGCGAAGACCCCGGGAAGAGACAGTGTGGGCTGGGCTTATATACACAGTTAGGAAGAGCATGCAAGGTCTGCCGCCAACCGCAGACGAACGCCCTGCTAGCAAGACTGGAGAGATTGGAAAGCGGACGGCAGGGAAGGCACCCCCCCCCCCAAATCAACACCACCACAAGGTGGCTGCGTGGGTGGCGGTGTCTTTTCATCTCGGTTCAAGGTTAACAAACCGGCTCTACAATACAAATTATGCTTAGCAACGTTGTTTTTGAGCAGTGGTGTTCTCTATCCGTAGGAGAAAAGTAAACCATTTCGAATATTCATAGTTCTACAACCGATTACATGCCCTGAGTTACTGATCCTGTCCTTGAGCGAGGGTGGTGTGTGTGTGTGTGTGTGTGTGTGTGTGTGTGTGTGTGGGTGTGTGTGTGATGCGTGTGTGTGTGGGTGTTTGTGTGTTGTGTGTGTGTGTGTGTGTATGCATGTTACGTAGTGCGCGCGCATACCGTAGTGCGCGCGGTGTGTGTGTGTGTGTGGTGTGTTGTGTGTGTGTGTGTGTGATGTGTGTGTGTTGTGTGTTGTGTTTGCGTGTGTGTGTTGGCACGCGCACAATGCATGCATGCATGCATGTTATGTGGCATACTTGCTTGATGATTACAACCATGTGGGTATGTGTGTGGGGTGTGTGTGTAGTGTTGATGTGTGTGTTGTGTGTGTGTGTGTTTGCGTGTGAGTGTGTGTGTGTGCGGTTGTGTGTGAACTTCCACCATGGTAAGCAACAGCACATCATGAGATGCAGCAAACAACCTGCTTCTCTCTTGCAAATCAGCCTGTTTAAATCTGCACATCCCAAACATCCAAAGTCAGCAATACTGAAGACGAGTAAAGCTTACACTCCTTTTAAAAATGCAGTGGGACAGCAGATACTTGACAGGGTTTTGTGGCCTCTGAGGTCAAATCCCTATGGCAGTCATCTGTTTACTGAAATCTCCAGTCTACCTGCTGGTCCTTCTTCCATGACTTGACGCATTTGTGGTATTTGAGCCAGTGGAGCTCAGAATTACACACACACACACACACACACACCACATCACACACTCACACACACACATTTAAACACACACATTACAAGTGCGCATGCATGCATGTGCCCTGAACATTTTCGGTAAAAGAACAATACTATGCTTGATTTTTGTTATACGCTCTCTCTCTCTCTCTCTCTCTCTCTCTCTTCCTCTCTCTCTGACACTGTGTTTTGATTCTGATCACCTGTTTTGTTTAATTCAGGGAGCTCGGAGGAATGAAAAGGCTATCAACAATAAGAATTCATTTATAATCCATAAACATTTAACAGCAACACAGCTGATAGATGTCACTGCAGGGAACATGTGATTACACAAACGACATCAACCTCGGCATCAGGAGATAAACGTCCCTCCCTGGACAAATTTGCTATGTTTGCTTTCATTACAATCTCAAAACAGTTTTCTCATAGCAGTAAAAAATGAGTTCTTCAGAATTCTTTTCACTAATGTGACCATTTTGCATGTGAAAATTTTTTATTTTCATTTAGTGAAGATTTCTTTAATAGAATTGTGGTTGTTGTTGTTTTTTTTAAGTAAAAACCATCAAAACAAATCAAAACAGAAACAGAATTGATGCAAGTGAAGATGAATTGCAACAGACTCTGAATGAGAATGATCAATATTTCGTTTGACCTTTTTCTTCTCAATATCATCACCAATCTTTCAGCGCGGGTCAGTGAATAATGGACAGGCTTGATACTGTATTCAAACATTGAAAACATGTGTTTCAGAGTGTTGTGAATGAGAAGAGAATGTAACAAGTATAAATCCACAACATAATCAGTGTTTTAAGTTGTGACCTGCACAACCAAACCCATGCACAATCATACCTGGGGTGTTTGTAAGTAACATATGTAAGCACGCTTACAGTTACCCAAATGATGCATAATGACAAAACAACGTTTTCAATAAATTTTTAAAAAGGTAAACGCTACGGCCTGAGAATCCTTTAAGAGTGAGTCAATCCGCTCACCTACAAAGAATGTGTCAGTAGCCAATCTTTATCTCTAACTGAAAAATGAAGCTGATAAACGGCAGGTGGTCTTTACAAAAGTGGCTGGAAGCTGCAGGTCAATAGGTGATCATGGGAATGCATGCTCCGTACAGTCATGGGAACTCGCGATCTGAAAGCACTCACTGATGAGGGCTTTTTACATTCTTGCTACCTAGTTGCAATTCTATTGAGTTCATAAAGACTAGCAAGCTTGTATAATATCTGAGGAGAGGGAGAGACGAGAGAGAGAGAGAGAGCGACGAGGCCGAAGAGCGAGAGAGAGTGGGGGGGGGGGGCAGACTGCAGACAAAATATGATAAACTTTCTTGAAAAAAGGGTGAAGCGACCATAACACAGGAAAAAAACAAAGTACAACAGTGTTAAAAAATTAGAGGGGAAAGGCAAAAATGTGACAAAAAGATAAGGCAAAGAGATGACAGAAACAAGAAACCAAGGTGCAATGCCTAGAGGTTGTGGACTCCCCCCCCATGTTCTAAGGAGCAGTAGGTCTGATTCTCAATGGACACACTTATTTGTGGGATTTCTTCACCCAAGGCTAGCTCCTACCCCAGTGATTTCTATGACTTCAATTGGGATGACCAAAAACCGCTCGCAAGTTCATTCACGAAATGCATGGTCTGAGAGTGCTCCTAAAATTTCCTGACCAACACAAACCGGTTGGTTGTGTCTTCAATGGCTGGCTGACGCAAGATATTTTATGATAGACATCAGAATAAAGCATGTCATGTGGTCTTTGACCAGAACGAATCCCACTGCCTAATTTCATAGGTCCTCACTCTCCATTGATCATCGACAAAAAGTCTCAAGTTCTGTGCGCCATTCATGCCCCCTGCCTCATGGTGTCTTCAGTTTCGACGTGGATGAACATGGAGGCCCGCCAGTGGGGGGATACTCACTCTTGCTGGCTCCACAAATCTCAGAAATTAGTGTTCATCAGTACGACCGTAGGACTAGTAACCTGCACATGCTGGATCAAAACAGGCACTACTGAACACCTCAGAAGTGTAATGGCAGTAGGTCCAGTGTCTATTCCAGTGGGTTGTCATCGTGACGACGTAGTACCACACTCCCTGGGGACTACAGGTGCTTGAGCGTGCAATTGGTATAATGTACGTGTGGCTGGCCACTGGGTAACCAGAGAAGATAGATTCCCTTTTGTAATAATTTTTTCTTGCATAACTACTGATTTCTGCATTTCTAACTGTCCCAAATGTAGAGGTTTAAGTTATGTGAGACAATTGGTAGTATAATCATTTAAGTTGCATCACTGCTTACGATACATGATTGCATGTTTATTGAAACTTCATTTACTTTTTATGACAAATTAAACATTTTTGTTTGTGTGTGTGTTGTACCTAATTATTTCTTTCATAAATTCATATTTATGTACTAGTGTCATACATGGAGTATACTCAATCGCGGCCAATATGAATTTGTTCTTTACTATGTTCAATTCATCTTTATAATCTCTTCAGAGCTCTGTTAGTCTCAGTGAGCCAATTTTTTTTTCCCATATTCAGCTTTTTTCAATCCTATTTCTTTTATCATTTCAGGTCTTTTGTTCATTTTTTTTGTGTTGTTGTTTTTTTTATGAGGATTACCGATCTGGCTTCCAATAAATTCCTTTAAAGCTGAATACATATTTTACATGTAAAAAAAAAAATATATATATATATGTATATATATTTATATATAGTGTGTAGTGTGTGTACATGCACACGATGCCGCGTTGCGCGCATGGCTGTGCATTGCAGTGTTGGTTTCGTTTGGTTCAGTGGTCTGCCAATTCCTTAGTTTCCCACAAAGTACTTTATAGCTGAAATGCATTATATGGTGTAGTGTGTGTGTTGCCCAACACACACACACACACACACACCACACACACACCATCACACACACACAACGTGACACACTCACTAATTAATACAAACTCAATGGGTGTGTGAGCGAGTGGGTGTGATAGAGTGTGTATAGTGCGTGGTGCGTGCGTGCGTGCTCGCACGGTGTGATTTTCTCTCTGTGTGTGCATACTTGTGTGCCAAGTGTCGTGTGTGTGTGTGTGTGTGTGTGTGTGTGTGTGTGTGTGTGTGTGTGTGTGTGTGTGTGTGTGTATGTTGTGTTTGGCCTTGTGTATGTGAGTGCATGTGCGTGGCGAGTGTGTGTATGTGTGTGTGTCTTGTGTCTTTGTGTGTGTGTCTTGTGTCTTTGTCTGTGTGTGTGGGGGGGGGGGGGGGGGGGGGGGTGGAGGTGCGCAGTGTGTGGGCAAGAAAAGAGAAGGGGAACAGGAACAAGAAAGGACTTTGGAAAGTGGCAGACAGACAAGCATAAATGTATGTATGTGTCTATATCATAAAATTGAAAATTTAAACAAAATTCAAAAACTGAGCAGGTCGTGGCCCACTTTCAATCATCTGTCTAAAATAAAACTAAAATTTCATTGTCGGCATATGTTGAGCGGCTTTAAACTCCCCCCCCCCCCCCCCCCCCCCCCCTCCCCCCCCCCAACCAATTAGGCTACAGGGGTGTATACTTTTTCCCCAGGGAGGAGGGGAACAGGGTGGAGGGTTGGTGGGGGTGGGGAGATCCTTTTTTTTTTTGAGGAAGAGGAAGAGGACAGAGAAGGGGAATAGAGGTGTCTGTGTCGTGGTGATGGTGATGTCAGTTTGTTTTGCGTTTCCCCCTATTATTTTGTTTGACATAGTGTTCTTCACCTGCAAGTCGAATTTCAATTAACATAGAAGGAAATGACAATTCCACTCTGAGCACCTTGACAGCATAACTGATAGAAAAGAAACTCTGCCCTGATGCCGACATGAAGACAGGGAAGGGGACATACTTTGTCGCAGTTCCAGACGTTTGCTTCGACCCAATTTGTCAACGGTTTGTCAGCCACCACTTGGTAAGGTGCAATCGTCAGGACCAAATATGTATCCCCATGCCAAACATTTCTATACTTTCGTAAACTAGTCATTTCAAGGACCTGACCATTTGTTTATGACAGCAATGGTGTAGTTTGGGATCGTCAATAGCTTGCACATATACAAACTATGAGGTCATACAGGCATGGATAGTCCAAACAATGTATACGTGTAACATGTAATGCAGATTTACACATCATCTAAATATCCCAGTTTCTGCATCACTTCATGCATCCATTGAAAGAACAACATATATATGGCATGTTACCATTTCTTTCTCTCTCTCTCTCTCTCTATCTCTCTCTCTTCTTCTGGGACAGCTGAGCAGAGAGACCAAGAATAAGGCCACAATCACACTCACCACACACACGTGCGCATGGTCAACCACCACACACACACACACACACCCACACACACAACACCACACACACAAAAAGGACCACAATCAAAATGTTCAGTCCTCCAAGAAAGCCCTGCACCACATCCATACTTAGATATACAGGGCCAGAAATTCCCAGGACCTTTCTGGTTGGTCTGGGGGGCAAAGCAGCTAAAACCAATTACTTGATCCTCATATGTCTTCTTGCCCCCCCCCCCCCCCCCCCCCCCCCCCCCCCCCCCCCCCCCCCCCCCCCCACCCCCCCCCCCCCCCCCCCCCCCCCCCCCCCCCCTCCCCCACCCCCCCCCCCCCCCCCCCCCCCCTCTTGATAGAAGAGAAGTTAATAAAAGAACTACTAGTTGTGCCAATTACAACGTCAGCAGACATTAAATTCACATGGATTGCTGCACCACACGTGGTTGTATGGTTGAGAACAAGAAATGACGTAAGAACATCACAAAAATTCATTCTTCCACCAATCATACAGAATATGATATGGAAACAAAAGGTCTTCACCGATGCTTTTACAAGTGTATAAGAAAAAGAAACTCAAGGGATAACGTTGTTCGTGCTTCTCCTTTCCACATTTTCCTCGGCCAATTTGAATTAATAAAAATTCTCCATGTTGGCTGTCAGCCTTTCAATGGCAACTGAGTCACTCCATTTATCACCTCATCACCACACACGCCTTGCAAAAAGAAATTTAGTTTGGATCTACATGCATTTATATGAACAGAGCTAGCACATGCCTTCTGCTGCTGAAACTCTTCTTTTTTTTTTAACATGCTGTCTCAGTGAGATACACACTGGAAGGGATTCCTTCGAGAACACAAGAGGGGGACTGGGGCAGGGGGGATCGAGTGGGGGTGAGGAATAACAATAAAAACGGGGACACTTTTCTTCATCAATTTAACTATAATGGGGTGTGGGAGGTGTGGAAAATGTGGGAAAAGTGCGGAGGAGAGGAAAATGCGCTGCTCATGTCATCCTTTCACTGACACAGTCAAAAAGATGAGCACCTGAATTTCCATAAAGTTTAGTTGTCCAGGTACCAGTTCAGATGGGCAGTATTTCGAGCCTTCTCACAACACTCACACACACACACACACACAAACCACACCACACACACACACAACACACACAATATTCACTCACTCACTCACTCACACCACACAGGAAATGAGTGTGACGCAGATAAAACAGTCAGACTGACACAGTGACAGGGACAGAAGACAGAGATAAAAACATATTTATGATAACGGTTCCAAGAAACACTATTAGACTATCATACACAATATGAAATCAAAGAGATAATGAAAATGACCAAATAAAACTCACATCAGAGAAACAGTTACAAATACGTCTGGTTTGCAGACTCTTACTTTCTTTCTTTTCCTTCTTTTTTTTTATATCTCTTAATTTATCATAGCAGTGAAAATATGAGGAAACGACAGTGTGTGTGTGTGTGTGTGTGTGTGTGCTGCGTGCGTGCAGGTGCGTGCTGTGCGTGCGTGTGCGATGCGCACATGTGCTTGAGAGTAATGAACTTTTTCCATGTCTCCTTCCAAACTCTTGCTATGATCTGCCCGTCACCACTGTCAAGTGTATATTCCAAATAAATTACTACTTCGTGTTTCTGCATGATCTGAAGCAGAAGGCATGAAATAATGCAAAAAAATCATCATACATTTTTTTTCCCCTTTAAGTTGACAGATCAATAGCGTTTTGGTCACTGCTGGCAGTTTGGGAGAGCTAGAATTACACACACACACCACACACACACCACACAACACACACACACACACATTTAAACACACACATACATGTGCGCATGCATGCATGTGCCCTGAACTTTTCGAAAAGATCAATTCTATGCATGATTTTTGTATACTCTCTCTCTCTCTCTCTTCTCTCTCTCTCTTCCTCTCTCTCTGACACTGTGTTTAGAGTCTGACACAGCTTTATGTGTAATCAGGGAGCTCGGAGAATGAAAAGGCATCAACATTAAGAATTCATTAAACCCATAAACATATAAAAGCACAGCTGATAGAATGTCACTGCTGGGAACAAGTGATCTACACAAACGACATCAACATCGGCATCAGGAGATAACGTCCCTCCCTGGACAAAATTGCTATGTTTGCTTTCATCCAATCAAAACAGTTTTTCATAGCAGTAACAACTGAGTTCTTCAGAATTCTTTTCACTAATGTGCCATTTTTCATGTGAAATTCTTTTTTTTTCATTTTAGTGAATTATTTCATCAAATGAATTGTGGTGTTGTTGTTTTTTTTAAAAGTAAAAACCAAAAACAACAACAAAACAGAAACAGCATTGATGACAAGTGAAGATTATTCAACAGACTCTGAATGAGAATGTATCAATATATCGTTTGACCTTTTTCTTCTTCAATCTCATCATCCAATCTTTCAGCGGTTCAGTTTGAAAATGGACATGCTGATACTGTATTCAAACATGAAAAACATGTGTTTCAGAGTGTGTGAAATGAGAGAGAGAATGTATACAAGTTACAACACATACATAATCAGTGTTTTCAAGTCTGTGACTGCACAAACAACACATGCACAATCATACCTGGGTGTTTGTAAGTACATATGTAAGAACAGCATACAGTTAAATGATGCATATGACAAAAAACGTTTTCAAAAAATTTTTAAAAAGGTAACAGCTACGGCCTGAGAATCCTTTAAGAGTGAGTCAATCAGCTCACCTACAAAGAATGTGTCAGAGCCAATCTTTTTCTCTAACTGAAAATGAATGCTGTAACGGCAGTGGTCTTACAAGTGGCTGGCAAGCTGCAGGTCAATAGGTGAAATGTGAATGCATGCTCTTACAGTCATGGAACTCGCGATATGAAAGCACTCACTGATGAGGCTTTTTACAATCTTGCTACCTAGTTGCCATATATTGAGTTCTAAAAACTAGCAAGTTGTATAATATCTGAGAGAGAGAGAGAGAGAGAGAGAGAGAGAGAGGAGGGAGAAGAGAGAGAGTGAGAGGGGGGGGGGGGGCAGACTGACAGACAAAATATGAAAACTTTCTTGAAAAAAAGGGTGAAGAGACCATACACAAGGAAAAAAAAGTACAACAGTGTTAAAAATATAGGGGGAAAAGGCAAAAATGTGACAAAAAGATAAGGCAAAGAGATGACAGAAACAAAGAAACCATGGTGCAGTGCCTAGAGGTGTGGACTCATGTTCTAAGGAGCAGTAGGTCTGATTTCTCAATGGACACACTTATTTGTGGGATTCTTCACCCAAGGCTAGCTCCTAACCCCGTGATTTCTATGACTTCAATTGGGATGACAAAAACCCCACAGCCAAGTTCATCACGAAGGCATGTCTGAGAGTGCTCCTAAAATTTCCTGACCAACACAACCGGTGTCTGTGTCTCAAAGGCATGGCTGACGACAAGATATTTTTTGAAAGACATAGAATTTAAAGCCATGTCATGTGGTCTTTGACCAGAACAGAATCCCACTTCCTAATCTTCATTGTCCTCACTCTCATTGATCATCGTCAAAAAGTCTCAAGTTCTGTGGCCATTCATGCCCTCCCCTCATGGTGTCTTCAGTTTCGACTTGGATGAACATGGAGGCACCTCCAGTGGGGGAATACTCACTCATGCTGGCTCCACCACTCAGAAATTAGTGTCATCAGTACAGACCTTAGACCTAGTATCCTGCACATGCTGGATCAAAACAGGCACTACTGAACACCTCAGAAGTGACATGGCAGTAGGTCCAGTGTCTCTTCCAGTGGGTTGCATCGTGACGACTTAGTACCCACCACTCCCTGTGGACTACAGGTGCTTGAGGTGCAATAGGACTAATGTAGTGTGGCTGGCCACTGGGTAAACAGAGAAGATAGATTCCCTTGTAATACTCTTTTTCTCTGCAAACTCTGATTTCCATGCCATTTTCTAACTGCCCAAACTGTAGAGGTGTAAGTTCATGTGAGACAATTGAAAAGTAAAATCATTAAGTTGCATCACTGCTTACGATACATGATTGATGTTATTGAAACTTCATTTACTTTTTATGCAAATTAACATTTTTGTTTGTGTGTTGTTGACCTATTTTTTTCTTTCTTTAAATTCATTTTATGTACAGTGTCATCATGGATATACTCAATTTGGCCCCAATATAATTTGTTCTTTACTATTAAAATTTTCTTTAAACCCTTCCCCAGGCTTTTTTTTAGCCCAAAGGGGCCAATTTTTATATCGCTTTTTTCAATCCTTTTCTTTTTCATTTGGGGTCTTTTTTCATTTTTTTTGGTTTTTTGTTTTTTTTATGAGATTACCGATCTGGCTTCCCAAAAAATTTCCTTTAAAGCTGAAACTATTTTTACATGAAAAAAAAAAAATATATATATATATGTATTTATTTTATATAGTGTGTATTGGTGTACAGCAACGTGCCGCGTGCGCGCGGGCTTTTCCATGAGTGTTTTTTTCTTTTTGGTCATGTTGCCATTCCCTAGTTTCCCACAAAGTACTTTTAGCTAAATGCTTTTTGGGTTTATGTGTGTGTTCCCCCACACACACACAACACACAAAAACCAACACACACCACACACACACACAACGTGACACACTCACAATTTAATACAAAAAAATGGGTGTGTGAGCGGGGGTTGTGATAGAGTGGTATGTGCGGGGTGCGTGCGTGCGTGCTCGCCGGGTGATTTTCTCTCTGGTGGCATACTTTTGTGCCAGTTGGTGGTGTGTGGTGTGTGTGTGTGTGGGTGTGTGTGGGTGTGTGTGTGTGTGTGTGTATGTGTGTTTGGCTTGTGTATGGGGATGATTTTTGGTGGGGTGTGTTTTTGTGGTGTGTCTTGTTCTTTGTGTGTCTTGTGTCTTTTTTTTCTTGTGTGTGTGGGGGGGGGGGGGGGGGGGGGGGGGGGGGGGGGGGAGTGTGGTGGGCAAAAAAAAGGGGGGGGAAAGAAAAAGAAAGGGGACTTTAAAAAGGGGGCAGACAGAAAGCATAAAGTAGTATGTGTTATATCATAAAATTGAAAATTTAAACAAAATTCAAAAACTAAAGCAGTTTTTTGGCCCTTTTTAACTCTGTCTAAAAAAAACTAAAATTTCTTTTTTCGAATTTTGAGCGTTTTTAACAAACCAATTGGGGCTACGGGTGAAATATTTTTTCCCCAAAAGGGAGGGGGGGAAAGGGTGGAGGGTTTGGGGGGGGGGGAGATCCTTTTTTTTTTTGAGGAAAGGAAGAGGACAGAGGGGGGAATAGAGGTGTCTGTGTGGGGGTGATGGTAAATGCAGTTTTTTTGGGTTTCCCCCCCTATATTTTGTTTAATATTTGTTCTTCCCCTGCAAGTAAATTTTCAATTAAATAGAAGAAAAGACAATTCACTTGAGCCCCTTGCAGCATAACTGATAGAAAAGAAACTCTGCCCTGATGCCGCATGAAGCAGGGGAAGGGACATCTTTGTCGCTTTCAGACGTTTGCTTTGACCCCAATTTTTCAAAGGTGTCAGCCACCCCTTTAAGGTGCAACGTCAACAAAAATTTTTTCCCCATGCCAAAATTTTTTTAAATTTTGTAAACAGTCATTTCAAGATGACATTTGTTTATGAAGCAATGGTGTAGTGGGGCGTCAATGCTTCACATACAAACTATGAGGTCATACAGCAGGATAGCCAAAAATGATGTTACATGTTTGCAGATTTACACCTTCATCAAATTCCCGTTTCTGCATCCCCTTCATGCATCCCATTGAAAAGAAAAAAATATATATGCTGTTACCCCTTTCTTTCTCTCTCTCTCTCTCTTTCTCTCTCTCTTCTCGGGCGTGGGCAGAGAGACCAAGAATAAGGCCAATCACACCACAACACACGGCGCATGGTCCAAAACCCCCACACAACCCCACACCCACCACACAACACCACACACACAAAAAGACACAATCAAAAAATTTTGTCCTCCAAGAAAGCCCGCACCACTCCATACTTAGATATACAGGGCCAGAAATTCCCAGAAAAAATTTTGGTTGTCGGGGGGGAAAAGCAAATAAAACAATTAAATTGTTCCTCTATGTCTTCTTGCCCCCCCCCCCCCCCCCCCCCCCCCCCCCCCCCCCCCCCCCCCCCCCCCCCCCCCCCCCCCCCCCCCCCCCCCCCTTTATAGAAGAGAAGTTAATAAAAGAACTACTAGTTGTGCAATTTCAAGTCAGCAGAATAATTCACATGGATTGCCCGCACCAAAAGGGTGAGGTTTTTAGAACAAAAATGCTAAGACATCACAAAAATTCATTCTTCCACCAATCATACAGAATATGAAAAATGGAAAAAAAAAGGTTTCCCCCCTGCTTTAAAAAGTGTTGAAAAGAAACTCAAGGGGAAAAAGTTGTCGTGCTTCTCCTTTCCCATTTTTTGGCCAATTTGAATTAATAAAAATCTCCATGTTGCTGTCAGCCTTTCAATGCCAAATGAGTCACTCCATTTACCCTCATCACCCCACACGCCCTTCCCAAAAAAAATTTTGTTTGGATTACATGCATTTATATAACAGAGCTAGCACATGCCCTTTTGGCTGGAAAAACCCTTTTTTTTTTTTTAACATGCCTGGGCTCAGGAGATACCCAATGAAGGGATTCCTTGAGAACAAAGAGGGGCTGGGGAAGGGGGGGGGGGGTGGGAGGGGGGGGGAGGGGGAAAAAATTTTAAAAAGGGGAAACACTTTTCCTTTTTAAACCCCAATAAAAAGGGTTGTTTAAAAGTTTAGTTTTTCCAGGAAGAATGGCGTATTTCACCTTTTACACACACAAAACACCACCCCCAAAACAACCCACACCCCAAACACCACAAAACCACAACCCAAAACCCCCCAAAACACACAAAAATATACCAAAAAAAAACAAATACACACCAGGGAAAGAAGACGAGATAACATTTTATGAAACGGTTTCCCAAAAAAAAAAACTATTTGATTTCATCAACAATAGAAATCAAAAAAGATAATGAAAATACCCAAAAATAAACTCAAATCAGAGAAACAGTACAAATACGTCTGGTTTGCAGACTCTTTCTTTCTTTCTTTTCCTTCTTTTTTTTTTAAATCTCTTAATTTAACCTAGCAGTAAAATATGAGGAAACGACAGTGTGTGTGTGTGTGTGTGTGTGTGTGCGTGCGTGCGTGCGTGCGTGCGTGCGTGCGTGTGCGTGCGCACATGTGCTTGAGATGTAATGAACTTTTTTCCAAGTCCTTCCAAACTTGCTATGATCTGCCGTCACACTGTCAAAGTGTATATTCCAAATAAATTTACAACTTCGTGTTTCTGCATGAATCTGAAGCAGATGGCATGACAATAAATGCAAAAATCATCATACATTTTTTTTCCCCATTAAGTAGACAGATCAATAGCTTTTCTCTTTTCTTATTTTCAAAAGTTCACTGAAAGTGGGTCAGTTTATCCAAGTTTCCTGGTATTACTTTCACGTAATGTTTGCAAACAGCAACCAGCATGCTGAAGAGGTCAACTTGGCCTCACAGATAGTCTAGCTTAAAAAGCATTACACACAAAACAGACAGACCTGTATGTTTTCTGATAAAATCGGGTCATGACAGGTCACGACTTCCTCTGGAATTTTCCTGTTATATTTATAACCACAGCACAGAAAATGTCACCAAGCAGGAAAAGAAAATAATCGATCATTCAAAACAGTAAACTGGGAAGTATCTCTTGAGACTTCCTTGCCGCCAGTGGGAAAATTCAACAGTTTATTTCTGCTTTTTCCCGATAACCTTTTTCTTTTCCTTTGTATTCTTCTTCAGTTAACTTTTCCACCATTTTTCCATCAACAAAAATAAATGATGATATCAATTCACTTTTTTTTAAAGGCAATGACAATAGTAATACAGAACCAAAGAAAACACTAGGAAATGATCAACATATGCATCACAGGAAAAGCACACACACACACACACACACACACACACACACACACACACACACACACACACACACAAACACACACACAAAATGGACAAAAATAGCATGTGTGCGTGCATACACACACACACACACACACACACACACACACACACACACACACACACACACAAACAGCTCAGAAAGATACATAAAGAATGAGGAGCAAAGTGATGTAAACATTGAATAAAGAGGAAGACAGATTTTTGTCCTGATACCAAACTAAACACTTCTTTACTGATTTAACAAAATGGTTCAGAAAAAAAAAAAAAAAAAAAAAAGAGAAAAATTGATACTGCGTGTGTGTGTGCGTGTGTGCGTGCGTGCGTGCGTGTGTAGAGTGTGTGTATGTGTGTGAGTGTGAATGCGTGTGTGTGTATATGTGTTAGATAAGATAAGATAAGATAATGTTGCTTATAGCCCAGCCGACCGCAAAGGGCCATATCAGGGCTGTCACCATGTTAAAATCAACTCACCAGTCATTAAAAAAAAACAAAAAAAAAAACAACTTTCACACATCTTGTTAAATGACATCGTCTACAAACGCACCAGAAAGTTTGTTAAAAATCTTTCTGCCGTAAAATCTGTGTTGTATGTGTGTGTGTGTGTGTGTGTGTGTGTGTGTGTGTGTGTGTGTGTGTGTGTGTGTGTGTGTGTGTGTGTGTGTATGCGCGCGCGCGTGCGTGCATGTCTGCACGCACACGCACTGATGGATTTAATTGTGAGGTTAGAGAGGGTAGAGCCTCACCATGGTCCCTTACTTTGTCGTAGTGGTGGGGCTTGTGTGCTTTTACGATCCGAGAGCTATGCCAGATAGGTGCAACCATACTGGACAGGTCAAGGGGAGAAGCCAGACGAAATTTGGACCACTCTCTGAGGATATAGGTTCGCAGGTAACTGCCTAG
>CM031596.1:65286577-65289077 GCA_018398815.1 Conus ventricosus | reverse complement strand
TTTTCACCAAGTGTCCTATGATGACATTTCCACCTCGTTTTCTTTGTTGCTGCATACAGATGGAGGGGGCCTGGAGGTGGGGGGGGGGGGGGAGATAGTGTACCTAGCTATACCTATCACTGACAGCAGGGGAAGGTAAGCCGGAGTGAGGTCTGAAGGAAGAGACGCCATGCCGCTCAGTACAGATGAAGGGAATGTCACAGTGCAGATGGCGGCGCTGGTTTATTGGCCTAACGCTGTGCTAGCGCCATACCAGCAGGAGATGGAGAAGAGGGTTATAGATGGAAGAGAATGAAGCATGTGTTTTTCGCTCAGCTGGCGATGCCAGTACGATTTCATGTGGCTGTGTCGAGCAGTTAATGTACATTCGATGATGCTATAGGCACACACACACACACACACACACACACACGCACACACACACACACACACACACACACACCACACACACACACACGCACACACACACACACACACACACACACACACACACAACACACACAAAGACCCACAGGTGCGAGCGCACTGGTACTAAACTTTCGACTTTTCCCCCAAAGCATCACAACCACTGAAGTAAGAAGGAAAGAGTGCACTTACCCTGAGAACCCTGCACCCTCCGTCACTAGTGCAACGAAGCCACGGCCCGCTAGGCACGTCACTCACAGTGACTTTCAGCCTCTTGTACTGCTTTGTTTCGTCATCAATTTCATCGCCTCGCGTCTTCTTACTGCTATGGAAACAGAAACTGGCACGTGCTCGGGATAGGAGTTATGATGGGTATCTGTGCATACAATCACCGATGATATGCATATCTTTGGTGGGAGAACTGTCGTTGTAATCTCCAGAATCAATGACAGAAGGAAATACACTATCTTGCAGAACTGTTATCTTCAAACAACGGTCAATGACCGAAAGAAACACATTTTTGTTGTTGTTGTTGGCAGTACTGTCGATATAATTAGCAAACAAGCAGTCAGTGTTACATTCTCTGTGTGTGTGTGTGTGTGTGTGTGTGTGTGTGTGTGTGTGTGTGTGTGTGTGTGTGTGTGTGTGTGTGTGAGTGTGTGCGTGCGTGCGTGCGTGCGTGCGTGCGTGCGAGTGAGTGTGAGTGTGTGTGTGTGTGTGTGTGTGTGTGTGTGTGTGTGTGTGTGTGTGTGTGTGTGTTGCTCCACCCATAACATTATTGTTTTCATTATGTTATTTTATTTACATTTTTCTCATGAAATCACATATTGTTCTCCGCTCAGCTTCAATCGAAACAAATGATTCTGGTCGAACTCACTGTGTCATACGAAAGCAGAAAGGAGAAAGTGCACCTCCACTAGAATGAGAAGCATTCCAGTCTAGCCTGCAGCTTGAGGGAGGCCGGCTTTCTGGAGCAGGTTCTCACCATAGAGGTTGGAGCAAGGGGATTTGTAGGCTCATCAGTCCATGATCTCATGAAACAGCTCGGGATTTCAGGTAGCAAGAGGACCAAAAACTCTGAAGGCAATAGCAGAGGCAATCGAGATCGAGAAGAGTTTAAGTTTGATTTGGTCATAGAGCACCAAATGTGAACTTCATAAGGCTGAAATTTTCCCAACTTAGAACAGGTGTCCAGTTAGCAGTGGGGTAAGACATCCATCTAAAAAGGCACGTCTTAAGGCGCCCATTCATCCAAAAGTGGCAGGTTCCAATCCCAGCAGCGCCAGACTAAAACAAAACAACAACAACAAAAACGTTGGCAGTAGAAGGGCATCTAGGACTCAAGGTCTGGATGCGCCCCCCCCCCCCCCCCCCCCCGCCCCCCTGAGAGTGTAAAGAGTTCAGGGCTGAAACACTTGTCTGAGGGAAATTTCTTCTCTGAAGAGCTGCTGCTATCAAGCTCTCCCTAGAGTCCCTTCCTACTGCTCTGCCTGTCTGTATCTGTGGTCAAGGCAGACTGACTGGTGGAAACCTGGACGAGCTGACCTTATCACCATCCAGTGTGGGGGAAGTATCATCAGTTGGACGACCGCTCCCATGCAGACATGGCCCAGGTGGACGATAAGACAGAGGTTGTCAGACAGGAGTTTGGTTGAGCTTAGTTATATCACCACAGCTCCGCCACTACCTAGGGCCTTTATAGAGCCGTCACCACCGTCATAACAAAGGTTCATTCTGAAAAAAAAAAAAACCCACCAAGAAACCGAAGACACTATCACCACGTTAGCATCAACAGCATGGTAGGTACAGTATTTTCATCCTGAAACCCAACAGGCCGCAGTGATGACGCCAGCCGTTCGCGTGATTTTGTCGCCTGCAGTTTACTCACACAAATACACACACACGCACGCGCGCGTACTCACGTACGCACACATACACACACGCGCGCACACACACACACGCGGGCGCGCGCGCATGCACACATACACACGCACACGCGCACACACACACACACGCGCATTCACAAAAACACACAAACACAAACGTGCGCGTACGCACTCACGCATGCGCACACACACACATACATTCTCGCACG
>CM031596.1:65274077-65281577 GCA_018398815.1 Conus ventricosus | reverse complement strand
ACCCGGACCGACAGAAGACCAGAGACCTGTAGAAGATCAGAGACCTGCAGGACACCAGAGAACCTGGAGAAGACATGAGAAACCCGCAGAAGACCAGAGACCCGCAGAGACCAGAGATTGGGACAGTAGCAAAAACCTGCAAAATACCAGAGGCCTGCAGAATACCAGAGACCTGCAGGAGACCAGAGACCCGCAGAAGACCGAGACCCGCAGGAGACCAGAGCCCTGCAGAATACCAGAGACCTGCAGGAGGGGGCCAGAGACCTGCAGGAGACCAGAGACCTGCAGGAGACCAGAGACCTGCAGAAGACCAGAGACCTGCAGGAGACCGAGCCCCCGCAGAATACGAAGAGACCTGCAGAAGACCCGGGGACCTTTCAGAAGACCAGAGACCTCCAGGTGACCAGTGACGTGCAGGAGACCAGAGACCCGCAGGAGATCAGAGGGCCTGCAGGAGACCCGAGACCTGCAGAAGACCAGAGGGCCCGCAGGAGACCAGAGACCTGCAGAAGACCAGAGACCCGCAGGAGACAAGAGAAACCGCAGGAGACCAGAGACCTGCAGAAGACCAGAGACCCGCAGGAGACCAGAGACCCGCAGGAGACCAGACACCCGCAGGAGACCAGAGACCCGCAGGAGACCAGAGACCTACAGGGAAAACCAGAGACCGCAGGAGACCAGAGAAAACCCCCAGGGAGACCAGAGACCCGCAGGAGACCCGGACCTGCAGGAGACCAGAGACTGCAGAAGACAGAGGGCCCGCAGGAGACCAGAGACATGCAGGAGACCAGAGACCCCCAGGAGACCAGGGACTGCAGGAGACCAGAAACCTGCAGAAGACCAGAGACCCGCAGGAGACCAGAGACCTAAATACCTGCAGAAGACCCGAGGGCCCGCAGGAGACCAGAGACCCCCAGGAGATCAGAGACCCCAGAAGACCAGAGACCCGCAGGAGACCAGAGACCTACAGAAAAACCAGAGACCCGCAGGAGACCGGACCGCAGGAGACCAGAGACCCGCAGGGAAAACCAGAGACCCGCAGGAGACCAGAGACCCGCAGGAGACCAGAGACCTGCAGAAGACTAGAGACCTTTCAGGAGGCCAGAGACCCGCAGGAGACCCGAGACCTGCAGGAGACCGAGACCTGCAGAAGACCAGAGACCTACAGGAGACCAGAGACCTACAGGAGACCAGAGACCTGCAGAAAAACCTGAGACCTGCAGAAGACCAGAGACCTGCAGAAGACCGTAGATTAGGACAGTAGCAGAGACTGCAGAAGGGCCTTTAGACCTGGAGAAGACCTGCGACCTGCAGAAGACCAGCGGCCTGCAGAATACCAGAGACCTGCAGAAGACCAGAGACCCGCAGAAGACCAGAGATTGGGACAGTAGCAGAGACCTGCAGAAGATTGAGACCTGGAGAAGACCTGAGGGCCTGCAGAAGACCAGAGACCTGCAGAAGCCAGAGACCTGCCAGAATACCAGAGACCTGCGCTCACGAAGACCTGAGACCTGGAGAAGACCTGAGACTCACAGAAGACCTGAGACCTGGAGAAAAAACCAGAGACTGGGACAGTACCAGAGACCTGCAGAAGAAACCCGAGACCTGGAGAAGGGCCTGAGACCTGCAGAAGACCAGTGATCGGGACGTTACGGGACCGCCAGAAGACCTGAAAACCCGCAGAAGACCTGAGACATGCAGAAGACCATAGATTGGGAGAAGATCAGAGACCTGCAAAAAGACCTGAGATCAGGAGAAGGCCGGAGACCGCCAGAGACCAGAGACCTGCAGAAGACCAGAGCATGCTGAGATCTTCATGGAAATGTACTGCATATCGATTGCAATTAGTCATACTGACCGCCCGCAAAAGGAAACGTGTGCTATCACCTTAAAATTTGAGGCGAGTGTTAATGTACTTGTGTCTTTCTCACCCCTCATCATCATCATATCATCATCATCATCATCATCATCATCATCATCATCACAATCATCATCATGACCTGAGACCTTTGTTTTATTAACATCATTGTCATTAATGTATTGTTATTGCCTGCTACCGCTGCTGCTGCTGCTGCTGCTGCTGCTGTGGTTGCTGGGTGCTGCTGCTGCTGCTGCGCTGCTGCTGCTGCTGCTGCTGCTGGGTGTGCTGATGATGATGGGTGATGATGATGATGATGATTATCCATGGACCTTACCAACTACACTAGGTCTCAAAAGTGTCTTTTCTAGGACCATGTTGACTTACTGTTTTTGACGCTCACCTGCAGTCCTTGGACGTAAGGGCCAGCCAGATCTCTCTGTCGGGAAACGGTCCACAGTTCATCGTCTGGACATCGTTCCCGTTTCTGCGGATCTTTTGGGGGCCTCGCTGCATTGTCTGGAGCCCGGTTACTTGATTTCATTTCAATTCATGCAGTTTATCTCTCATCAACAGTAGTAATGATTTGAACAACCATTGAAGGCAGATTAAAAGAATGAATAAAAGAATATAACATTATATGTCAGCATCAATCCGGTTATAAAAAAAAAAAAGTCATTCAAGAGTTTGAACACGTTGACTTCATCCGAAAGCAGTTTTCATACAGACATAAATTCTAATAATTCTGTAATCAAAACTGAGAAAGAATTCAAGTCTATAAACAGAAATTTGTTTTCACTCTTTTTTTCTCTCTCTAAACAATTGGATGAAAGGTAAGTAACATAAGCCCATCAGACATATGTATACTGATGCTAAATGCAGGAGCACATGTAGCACTGAACGTACAGATTTTAGTTACTTTACTTTGGCGTAGAACAGGGAGCTGTGAGCACGCATGTACTGTTTTCTCGTTTCATAAGTGAACTGCGTATGGATGTTATTGATAATGGAGGACATTGTCTTGTTTTTCTTTGTTGTTGTTACTTTCAATAATGCCCCTCATGCTGTTGTTGTCAGATAATGTTTTGTTCATCTTATTGCCAGAAACAGTAATTACCATACAGTTGAATGAAACGCCCATCTTGCGCCGAATTGGATGAAGATGAGTGATTGCTCGTTCATTTTCGTTGTACTGAGTGTTGTGTCTCTTGTCTGAAGAAGACCTAAGAGGTCGAAACGCGGCGCATTTTGTCATCTGATTCGTTTGTCTACATTTTTCGGCGGAGCCTGAAAAATTCTTTTCTTTTTTAATTTGTTTAGATTTCCGCTTGCAGTCGGCTCACTTTGCAACTAGGTCTTCCTATCTTGATCTTTTGTATTTTTGTTCACGTGATTTACACCTTTCTAAAAGACCACTGACAAATAATGAGTGAAACATTCTCTCTCTCCCCCTCTCCCTCCCCCCTCTCTCTCTCTCTCTCTCTCTCTCTCTCTCTCTCTCTCTCTCTCTCTCTCTCTCTCTCTCTCCTCTCTCTCTCTCTCTCATCAGACCAAACAATACCAGCAATGGGCCACATCGTGAACACCACAAGGCTGGAATGTCTTCATTACTTTTGGAAGCAAACGACGAACTTTGGGCAGAATTCCCGACCCTCGTTATTTTACAAATAATGGTTCTTGTACACGGAACCGTGTCGCTCCAGCAAGAACGAACCTCATTTTGCGCATGTCTGAACTCTGACCGGCATACCTGGTGGTAACTGGTAGTACCTGGATACCTGTTTTCTCACGTCTTGCATCTGTCAAGGATTATGACCATTGTTCACAGTACACGGAAGACAAGGAGAATGCTTTGGATTTCCTTACTGAGCGCTCTCCGTCACACCTTTCGGCCATCTTCTCTTTCACGATGCTTGTATGTATGTCTGTATGTCCACGCCTTCCTCCCTCCTCGAGATTCCCCCCTCCCCCACCCTCCCTCCGCCTCCTCCTGTTCCTTCACCGGACCTTCTCCCTCTGTCTGTCTCTGTCTCTCTGTCTCTAGCTCTGTCTCTGTCTCTGCTGTCTGTATCTCTCTGCCTGTCTGTCTGTCTCCTTCTCTTTCTCTGTCTCTCTCTCTCTCTCTCTCTCTCTCTCTCTCTCTCTCTCTCCTCTTTCTCACGCACGCACACACACACACACACACACACACGCACACACACACACACGCACGCACGCACGCACACACACGCACGCACGCACGCACGCACGCACGCACGCACGCACACACACACACACACACACACACACCACACACACACACACACACACATCGCATGCTTGCCCATCCCACCAGCATCACGAGATCCTCAATTAACTCTTCTTTCTCTTCTCCTTCTCTGTAGTGTTTCTTCTTTCTTCTATTCCTCCGCTTGCTCTTCTTATTCTTTCTTTGGCTTTTCGCCGTTCCTCTTCTTCGCCCACCTCCTCCTCATCCACTCTTTTTTTTTTTTTTCTCGACTCAATTTTTTGATGTGCAGAAAACACCTGTTCAAAAGTGCATCATGCGCGTCTTCCCTTCCCTCTTTCCCACACACCTCTCCCTATCTTTCTTGTCTGTTTTTTTTTTATTTTTTTAACGTATATAACTAATGTATCACATGTCATTGATTTAGACATGTTCTTCGAGAGATCGTGTGTCTCCTGGATCACTCGTTGCGAATGCTTACGCAGCTCATTTATTTCTGGTCGCGAGTGTTAGTGTTTGCTTGGTGTTTTAGGTGAAGGGGGGGGGGGGGGGGGGGGGGGCGGGGGGGGCGGGGGGGGGGGGGGGGAGGGGGTTGTGAGTGATTGGTGTTATTCTTGTTGTTCTAGTGTCTAAGAAGCTCTTCATTATGAATGTTGGTGTTTTTTTTTCTGGGATTTTGTGGTCTGACTTTTGTACAGATTAGTTGTGTGCATTCATATTCTCTCTCTCTCTCTCTCTCTCTCTCTCTCTCTCTCTCTCTCTCTCTCTCTCTCCTCTCTCTCTCTCTCTCTCTCTCTCTCATGTAAACGATGTTGGGCACTGTACCAGTCCAAGCGATCATGATGTGAACGGATTCACCGATAACAAAGAACATGGCGAGTGTGTGTGTGTGTGTGTGTGTGTGTGTGTGTGTGTGTGTGTGTGTGTGTGTGTGTGTGTGTGTGTGTGTGTGTCGCGCGCGCGCGGTTGAGAATGAGAGAGAGAGAGAGAGAAAGAGCGAGGGAGACAGAGGGAGAGAGAGAGTATGTGTGTGTGTGTGTGTGTGTGTGGTGTGTGTGTGTGTGTGTGTGTGTGTGTGTGTGTGTGTGTGTGTGTGTGTGCGCGCGCGTGCGTGCGCATGAATATGTGTTTGTTGGCTAGACACAGAGAAAGCAGCTAATCTAGATGGATAGAAAAACAAACAGGATAATGCTTTGATAAACACAAACAGGTGGATGCACAAATGGATCGAAAGTCAAAACAGCTCCGTCAACAAAAACACTATTAGCCAGACACGGGAGAATTCAGCAATAAAACAAGAGATAAATACCTTATATAAACATAATAACAACTTTCTAAATTTTGCAACAAAAAGAATGACCTTTTTTTTTCAAAATTCAAAATTCTTTATCCTCGTTATCTTCTTCTTTTCTCCTTACTTTTCTGCTCGCCCCCCCCCCCCCCCCCCCCCCCCCCCCCCCGCCCACCCCTCCTCGCCCCTCCCCCCCTTCCCTCCCCCCTCGCGCGTCTGCCTTCTCTATCATTCTTTTGCCTTCTTGTTCTTCCACTGTCTTCTTTTGTTCAGTCTCTCATGCCAAACATACCAGTACGTCTATTCAAAACAGACAAAAAAGCCAGGGTCTTTCCCCCTCATCAGTCTGAGCACCTGCTTATGCAGGTCAAGTTTTATGCGCGCATCCCATACTTGCCTAGTGGGTCATCTCCCTTGTCTCATGCCACTTTTTGTACTCCCAGTTCTTAAAGAACAGGGAGTACTTTACAATGGGAACGAAGAAATGCTGTCTGTGTGTCTGTGTGTCTGTCTGTCTGTCTGTCTGTCTGTGTGTCCGTCCGTGGTCAAAATGTGTTCCACTCGCTCCAGACAAAACTACTGGGCCGATCTTTCTGAAAATTTGTAGGTATGTTCAATATGGGTCACGGATGATGCCCGATGTTTTATTTTACCAAAATAGCCGTTTCTAACGGCTATAACGATACAAACGGTTTTCCTTCTTTATAGAGTATCTCACGCATATTCAAGATAAACTGGGAGTACGTTTATGTGCTTTGCATCTTGTTCCTTTTTTCCGGTGGATTTCTTGGCTGAACTTGCGGTTTCAAAGCCGCTCAATAAAGCTGAGCTCTGCAGCAAGAATCGTGCAATATTAGCTTGAGTCCACTACAGAAATAGGCGTCTCACTCTCTCGCAGAAGGTTTAATGTCTTAGTAAAGGTCTCAGCTCTCTCCATGAAATTCCCGGTCCGAATGAGATCAGAAAGGAAATGTAGATATCCAAAGGTGGGTACACCCGAAAGTCTCAGATCTGGAAAAAGAAAAACAGCTGAAGAAGAAGAAGAAGAAGAAAAAGAAACACCCGAAGGTGCTGGGGAGGACCCAGAGAAGCACTGTCTTCACCTGCCTTTAGAGCAGTCCTGTACCACCCTTGGAGGCCTGCGCTGTGTTGACGATGGGTACAGGCACGCACAGGAAGAAGAAGAAGAAGAAGAAGAAGAAGAAGAAGAAGAAGAAGAAGAAGAAGAAGAACAACAACAACAACAACAAAAAGAAGAACAAGAACAAGAAGATAATACACTTAATCTAAGGGAAACAGCTACTGAAATGGAAAGCGCAAAAATATATTTAACACCAGTTTTGAAATGAGGTTGTCTTAACAAAGAGATAGAAGGAAAGGGTAGGGGCGGGGAGGGTAAGCATGTAAATAATCACACACACACACACACACACACACACACACACACACACACACACACACACACACACACACACACACTCACACACACACACACACAGAAGGCATACCTGACCCTGTGATAGTGGGCCTATTACACTGATGATGTCTTAGCTTGCGCCCAGTGCAAGAAGAAGGCATGCCAATATCTTAGCCTGTGCCCCGTGCAACAAGAAGGCATACCAATAGCTTAGTTTGTGCCCCTTGCAACAAGAAGGCATGCCTATATCTTAGCTTGTGCCCAGTGCAACGAGAAGGCATACCAATGGCGTAGTTTGTGTCCCGTGCAACAAGAAGGCATCCCTATATCTTAGTTTGTGCCCAGTGCAACTAGAAGGCATACCAGTATCTTAGCTCGTGCCCAGTGCAACTAGAATGCATACCAGTATCTTAGTTTGTGCCCCGTGAAACAAGAAGGCGTGCCTGTATATTAGCTTGTGCCCCGTGCAACAAGAAGACATACCAATACTTTAGGTTGTGCCACGTGCAACAAGAAGGTATATAAATAGCTTAGTTTGTGCTCAGTGCACCAAGAAGACACACCAATATCTTGGCTTGTGCCAAGTGCAACAAGAAGGCATACCACACCCCGTGATGATGGGCTTAATATACTGATAATATCTTAGCTTGTGCCCAGTGCAATAAGAAGGCATACCAACATCTTAGCTTGTGCCCAGTGCAACAAGA
>CM031596.1:65259077-65264077 GCA_018398815.1 Conus ventricosus | reverse complement strand
CGTGTTAGGAATGCGCTGTACAAATTAAACTGTTCACGGGACTCGACGGATTCTTTCCCCAAGCAATTAACCAATCTCTGTTTAAGTGACAAATAAATCAATTTTTATTTCTTTGCACTCCATCATTTTCCGGCCTCACACACGTGACACATGTGGAGTCTGGCAGAGTTATCTGCACTTGAAAGAGAGAGTGAGAGAGAGAGAGAGAGAGAGAGAGAGGGAGGGAGGGAGGGAGGGAGAGGGAGAGAGAGAGAGAGAGAGAGAGAGAGAGAGAGAGAGAGAGAGAGAGAGAGGGGGGTAATCTGTGCCCGTGTGCGTGGAGAAGATTAAAACGACTGATTACAGAGAAGAATGAGGAGATACGTACGGTGGGACGGGGTGGGGTGGGGGGTGGGGGGGGGCTTTGGGCTTGGAGGGGGATATGTGTGTGTAGTGGAGAGATGGGGAGGGGGGGGGGGCGGACAAAAGACAGAAGCAGGGCAACAAGGAAAGAAAAAAAAAAAGAGAAGCGAACATGTTTGCAGCAAGGAACTGAAAAACAACAACAAAAACCAACCAAACAAAAACCAACTCTGAGCAAGAATGCCGCCATTACCAAGAACCCAAACAAACAAGCAAAACAGCCAGGAGCTAAAGACAGACAACCAACAAAAGCCTCGTGTTTTGTTGGTGTTGTTGTTGTTGCAGCGCACTCCTTTAAAACATTCTGGTGTACTGCTTTGGAATGTTGCTGATACTTCAACATTAAAAGTTCAGCTGGTGCAACTCAACGACCTGAGGAAAGGAAATGTTATCAGTCTTTTTCACCTGCCCTTTCCTCTCCCCCCCTCCCCGACCCCTCCCCCTCCCCCCTCCCCCCGCCTGCCCACCTCTCTCTCCCTCTCCATCCGAACACCAACCTTTTTCTTCTCCTGCGTTGTATCTATTTAAACTTTGTAGTCTTCCCTCCATTCTTTTTCCCTACCCCTCTTTCTTCGTCCTCTTCGTTGCTCTGTCTTATCTCCTTTAACTTTCTTTTCCCATTCAAAATCTTCCGCCTTTTTCGTCTCTCTAAATCCGCTTCTTTATCCTCATCCTCCATTTCTTCTGTTTCCTCATCGTTCTTCAACTGTTTCTTCTGTCTGTAAGCAGAGTATATTTGTTTCTACACGTACTTTGTGTGTGCGTGTGTGTGTGTGTGTGTGTGTGTGTGTGTGTGTGTGTGTGTGTGTGTGTGTGTGTGTGTGTGTGTGTGTGTTCCACCCATTTTCCGTGCTCCCTTAGCTACACCACCACCACTACCACCACACCACCACCCACGCCGTTTATGTTGGCGCCCCAAAGCACCGCCACGCTGTGGAAGGCCATGTCACAGCCCAAGAAACGACGGTTCACAGGGTGCAGTCAACATCAGGTCGTTACGAGGCAACCCACCAGAGGAGACACCGCACTGCTTGCCGAGTCACTTCGGTGGAGTTCATTGGTGCCTGTTCTGATCCGACGGTACGAGTATCAATCTCGATGTTGACGGCAATGACAGCGTAATCGCAGAGCCAGCGTGGGTGAATGTCCCTCAAGAAGGCGGCAACATGTCCATCCAAGGACAGTCCCCATGACGTTGCTCGTACTGACCCCTTTGACAAGGACTCTGTACGGGCGCTGGCGTGGACAGTGAGGTCATCAGGAGAGGAGCGCCATGAAGGGCCACAGACTTCTGAGCCTCTTTTCATGGTGACCAGTGTGGCCGAGGGTGATGAAGATGATGCCGTGGGATTCCTTTCTAGTCTGAAGTTGCACTGCAGGGCTGCAGTCTGCTGTTCCTTTCATAATACATCCTGGCATCTGCCAGAGCCGAGAGGAACAGACACCTGCGCTGTTGGTTAGGAATTTTGAGCAACATCCCTGTAGATGTACCTGTTAAATGGATGAAACTCTTGCTATGTGTTGCTAGTCTTCTCATCTGCCACACAGGCCTTCTGGTCATGGCGTTTTCCTTATGCTCACCTTTAGAAGGGTGAAGAGGTTTCCGTGATAGGCTGCATGTTGTGTTATGAAATACTCCGCATATCTTCTTTTTGAGTACTGAAATGTAAGGGCGACAACTGACATCAACATCTTCAAAGATGAATACCTTCTTCTGATATGGTCGTCTGCTACGTTTTCTTTTGTTTTGTTTCGTTTTGTTTTGTTTTGTTTTTTCTTTTTTTTCTGTAAAGGAAATCAATAATTTTGATTCTATTTGACCGAAGTGCTGTCATGATCAACGTTGTTCTAGAGCGACCTTTTCCTTGCAGGACATGTCTTAATTTTCAGTCTCAGTCCAAGCATTGTAGTCTGTGCATAGTCCCGAGAAAAACAAAACAAAAAACAACTTATATGCAACCCTGATGCGAAGTCCGTGATTGATTGGGCTATAAAGAACATACAGACTGGCTGTTGCTCAGAATAGACGATGTTTGGAAATCCTCAAGGGAGGTAATCAGTGTTATAGTTCGCATCTAGCGAGAGTGATCCCGCTGTTTTTAGGAGACAGATGTCGCTGATAGACATGCCCCAAAGAATGTCGTCCCATCAGTCAGCTCAGCAGCTCAATCAGAAGGACAAAAATGCCCAAACGTGGGTATGAAACAGTGCACATGTAATGCAGATAGTTGATATTCCGACCAGTATCCCCGCGTGTGTTTCAAGTCAAATATTCGACTCATGATCTATCTCCTTGACCCAGAAACTGTGAAAAATAACTCTATTTACAATGAAGAGACAGGTGTCATGTTCCATTGTTGTTGTTGTTGTTGTTGTTGTTGTTGTTTTTCCGGAACAGGTGTATTGTGTTCTCCATCTTCCTGATGTATTTTCGCCTACATTTCACTGTCGAGCCAGCCTGTTACAGTAAAAAAAAGGGGTTGTTTTTGTTACAGGGGCACAACTGTTTTTATTGGTGTTCCTGGGTCAGCAGCTGCAACAAGCTCACGCGCACAAAAGAGAAATAATGACTGCTGACTCTCCTTGGCAAATCAGACTGTCAGAGGATCGGCAAACATTGATATCAGTTATCAAACATCTGAGAAATACCTCAGATTTTGAGAGAGAGAGAGAGGAGAGAGAGAGAGAGAGAGAGAGAGAGAGAGAGAGAGAGAGAGAGAGAGACTGTTCATGCAGGAGTAAATCAACAGTATTTTTCGCGCGTCATGTTGGAACACCGCCCTGTTGCTTTTGATAAGGTCGTCCCGTTATGTTCCAGGTTTTTTTTTTTTTTTTTTTAACAGTTGATTTGCTATTTGCTTTTGTTTCTTGTTCTTGTTCTTGTTCTTCTTATTACATGACCGCTTTGCTTGCTTCTTTGCTTTCTTACATTAATTGATTTCACTGCATGTTGTAGTCCCTACTCAGGGCGAGGACTGGATGTAAAAAAGCACGTCAGTGCTCATCTATTATCCTCGTAAATAAAGAATTTTGTCTTGTCTTGTCTTGTCTTGTCTTCTTCTTCTTCTTTTTCTTCTTCTTCTTTTTTTTCTTCTTCTTTTTCTTCTTCTTCTTCTTCTTCTAACAGTCGATTACTATTTGCAGGATGACAGGTTTGGGGCCTTAGCGGTGGGACATAGCGGCATTGTTCCAGAAATAATTTTCGATTCACTGAAAGTGATCTCAGTTTAATAAGTATTTTGTACTCTACGGTTTGCCTCCAGCACAACTGTCCTGAAAGAAACTGCGATTGTGTGACACCACCACACCTGAAAGACACTTCACTGACCGCCTGTCAACTTTCCTGGCCAACATAATGTGACGGACTCTTGTGTTGCCGATTACTCGATGGCTGGTTTCTGACGTACCTTTCAATTACTCTCTCTGCATGCCAGTCAGTTCGTTTTTTGCTGTTTGACCTTCCATCACATGAAACTCGGGAAGACATTCCAAAGCCACATTCCGGGTCTTTTGCTGAACATTCCTTTATATTTGCTGCCCCAGCTGTTTGGAATTCTCTGCCTATCAGTTTGCGAATGATCTCCGTCTCTCCATTTCAAAGCAGAGTTTTGTTTTCATCGAACAAAAACATCAAGCCATACCGTTTGGAATGAATGATATACTTACTTACTCAAGTATGATGTCGTCTGTATGTAAAGCAGACTCATTTTGTCAAAAATGTACCTGTCTGTTGTGCATTACTATGTCAGAAAAGGCCATTAACTTGTAATCTTGTGTGTGTGTGTGTGTGTGTGTGTGTGTGTGTGTGTGTGTGTGTGTATGTGTGTGTGTGTGTGTGTGTGTGTGTGTGTGTGTGTGTGTGTGTGGTGTTTGTACGTGTGGTGTGTGTGTGTGTGTGTGTGTGTGTGTGTGTGTGTGTGTGTGTGTGTGTGTGTGTGTGCGTGTGTTTGAGCGCGCGCGCGCTCATGCGCACATTTTAGTATTGTCGTTTGTTACTTGTGTTAAAAAAAAAAACCTAAGACAAAGTCGGTTGCTCAGACCAGTAGGCATGAAAGTGGAAGTGACGATTCGATTTGCATCAACTCCATGCTGGAGTTCAAAAGCAGGTGAGAAACGATGCAAGCGATTCTGCAACAACAGATTTTTCCCCCAACAGAGTTTGGCAGAACCAGGGGAAACAACGGCGTTGTTCTTGTCTCGACATTTCACCGAACTGATCCGTCTTCGACAAACAGTGCGCTGCATGCAACATATTTTCACACAATACAGAACCGAAAAGGACAGTTCCGACAAACAGATCCTGCACAATCTAGACGCCACAGACAATAAGAAACACAGAAATAAGAGTGGCAATGTACCCCCAACGACTGTTCAGAAAAGGAGAGTCATTTTTCTTGCTCTTCTCAACAACTACCCGGGGAATACGTTTGTGCTGGTGGTGGTGTTGATGATGTTGCTCCATGTTCTTTAAGGGCGTCTGCAGAAGACATATTCGTCGAAAATCTTTTTGCCTTTCCTGAATTGTTGCTTAATCTTTTGGATGAGACAATAAATCGAGGTCCCATGTCGGCCATGCACTCAGCACACGTAAAAGATCC
>CM031596.1:65251577-65254077 GCA_018398815.1 Conus ventricosus | reverse complement strand
GAGAGAAACAGAAAAGAAATAAGAAGAGAGAGAGAAAGAAAGAGAGAGAGAGAGAGAGAGAGAGAGAGAGGAGAGAGAGAGAGAGAGAGAGAGAGAGAGAGAGAGAAAAAGCCAAAATAAGAATGAGGAAAACAAACACTTACATTATTTACTTTTCCTCAGCTGCTTACAATCTTGACCACAGGCAGAAGTGTACACAGGCAAAGCAAATATGGACATGAATAATAGTGGTCCTGAACTCCAATTCACTCTAGAAAAAAAAAAAAAAAAAAAAAAAAAAAGAAAGAGAGAGGAGGTGGGGGAGGGGGTGGGGTGGGAAGTAGGGGAATGCAATGGTGATAGCGGTGCAGATGGGGGATGAAGAGGAGAGAGAGAGAGAGAGAGAGAGAGAAAGAGAGAGAGAGAGAGAGAGAGAGAAAGAGAGAGAGAAAGAGAGAGAGGAGAGAGAGTGGGAGAGGGAGGAAGAGACGGAAAGAGATCGAGAGAGAGAGAGAGAGAGAAGGAGAGAGAGAGAGAGGGAGAGAGAAAGGAAGACAGACAGACATATTGACGACAAACAGACAGAGAGAGAGAGAGAGAAACAGAGACAGAAAGCGAAAGGAGGGGAAAAGAGAGGGGGTAGAATGAGAGAGAGAGAGAGAGTATGAAAGTAAGAAAGAGAGAGAAAACTAAAGAGAGAGATAGAAAAAAGAGAGGTGGGTGGGGAGGGAGGAAAAATTGACAAACAGAAGCCCAACAGATGACAGACAGAACAGCGAGAGACAAAGACAGAAAGAAAAAGAACACGAAAAGAAGGGGGTGGATGGAGAAAGAGGGTAAGAAAAAGATGAGGAAGAGAGAGAGAGTGAGAGAGAGAGAGAGAGAGAGAATAAGAAAGATAAGAGAGAGGAGAGAGAGAGAGTGTGTGTGTGTGTGTGAGTGTGTGTGTGTGTGTGTGTGTGTGTGTGTGTGTGTGTGTGTGTGTGTGTGTGTGACGGAGAGAGAGAGAGAGAGAGAGAGAGAGAGAGAGAGAGAGAGAGAGAGAGAAAACAGACAGACAGACAGACAGACAGACAGACAGAGAGTGGGGGGGGGGGGGGTTTATGAAAGGGTAAGATAAGAGGGAGGAGGAGGCATTTCACCACTGGTATAGAAAGAAGGCATTTCACACACAGGTATGTGCAGTAATGGTAATACACACAGTGTTGTTGTCTTTCTTTCAGCACGAATACTCGATCCCTTTTTCCCGATGCAAGAATTCAAGTCTTTTCTGCGATTTAGTCCTACAAAAATAGTACCAAGATTGGCCTGCCAGTACAATTCCTTTTGTAAAAGTTTTGTTTCTTCTTTCACTGTTTCAATGGGGCATATTGATAGGAACGGAATATCAGGGTCCTTTGGGTGGGGACATGAGTTTACATGGTGGGCAACATACATTTGCTAGTTTTGGCGTGATTTGTATCACTTTTATGATTAGCCATCTCAATTTCAAGTTCACCGTTGATCCCCCGTACCCCTGATCAGGATGAAGACTACACCTGATGACATATATCACGTTAGGTGTTGTACAAGTTAGGTGTTGGTAAATTTTCCACCGCGGGCCCTCCACGGCGATTTCAGTTCATTTGAATCAACTGCATGTCTACAGGTGTCACACTTTTACTGCATTTGAAAAAACCAGTACATTGTTTGGGGCCATGTGGACAAACTGTCTTGGGATTGTTGGTTTATATATTTCACCTAGATTGTCTAATCTTCTATTGGCAGCTATTATGGTTTTACGGGGGAAAAAGTCCTTATTGCTGGGGTTTGAATATAAGAGATGAAGGTTCTTCTTTATAATATTAAACTTGGATGGGGCTCGAGGGTCAAACTTAGTGACCCATGCAATCTTTTTTCTCCTTTTTTGGGTTGGTGAAGGATCTTATTCCGTGACTTAGATGCTCCCCTTTTTGAGATCTGCAAAAGCCTTACTATACTGCCAGCCTGACAAGGTGAGATACTTTGCGTATTCTTTGACTCTCTTTTTCAGAATCTCGTCATTACTTACCAGCATCCTGTGTCACACTGTCACTTTTGCATACCGCATTCATGACAGCATTTACTCCATACGCACACGCAATCTTTCCAAACAACCAAAAGGCGCACTACGAATGTTTTTCTTCTCCCCCTCTCCTTCAGGGAAAACAATTTACTAATCATCAACCACTTGTAAACAGAGTTTACAACTGTATCTCTCTCCACACTGAGAGACAAATAAATCTGCACACATGTATCTCTCCTCACGTCGGGAGACAAATCAATCTTCCCACATGTATCTCTCTTTACATGAGAGAAAAAAAACAGTCTTCACACATGTATCTCTCCTCACACTGAGAGATACAATAATCTAGTTCCGCTTTTATAAGCTATGGCCTTCACCTTCCGTTATCCAAAAAATCGAACCAGGAGAATACATACTCCGTAATCACGAGGACTGCTGCCTCAAGAAAAGTCCCGCTTCTCAATCCCTCTGAGACAT
>CM031596.1:65226065-65251477 GCA_018398815.1 Conus ventricosus | reverse complement strand
ATCCATTATTACATTCTTTCCGCATATTACATTCCTTTGAGCCCCTCACTTCCCATGTATTTTAAGTTGGTAATAATGTTTTATGATATCATATTTTAAATTAGGTAAAGCGGATAGGAATGGGGTTTCACTACCTCTACAATTGTTAGAATTTTTGGAAATGCATACATGTGTGCATATGTGTGTATGGATGCGTATGTGGGCCTATGTGTGTGTATGTATATGTGTGTGTGTGTGTGTGTGTGTGTTGTGTGTGTGTGTGTGTGTGTATGTATATGTATGTATGCATATATATATATATATATGTATGTATATGTATCCGTGTGTGTGTGTGTGTGTGTGTGTGTGTGTGTGTAGACATAGATACAAGTAGGTAAAGTGATTTTATCTTTACCTTTGGGATTCTGATGGTGTTTCTTGTGTGTTTTTTTCTGATAATGCAGAGATTCCTGATGAAGCCTTGAAAAAGGCGAAAATTTGAAAAATAAAAGAAGGAAGACACTTGAGTGGACGACTTCTTGTTTTATATATATATATATATATATATATATATATATATATATATATATATATATATATAATGAATACTTATATAGCGCCTATTCTCGGCTAGAGGCCAAGCTCTAAGCGCTTTACAATCAACACTCGTTTACACAACGGGCTGCCTACCTGGGTAGTGCCGACTGAAGAGCTACGAGCTGGCGCTTCATTCAGTCGTTTCCCGTGTCATTCAGTCAGTATCGTTCAATATCCATCAATCATTTTCCTTACTTCCTTCATTCTTTCCATTTCTCACGCAGGGTGCATGCTATGCGTAACGTGTCATCCATACCAACGGCCAAACTGGCCTACTCTTCTGAAAGTTGGTGATGGGATTTTACGTGTGTGCAAGATGTTATGCGTGCGTTCACACACGGAACCTCGGTTTATAGTCTCATTCGAAGGACTGTATGGGAAATGGAGACAGAACCAATGTTAACTCCGAGGGAAAAATCCCCCTGTACCGAAACGCCCCGGCGGAGTTTCGAACCCGCAACCCCAGGATCACCAAGATTACGAGTCCGGCGCTCTACCAACTGAGCTATTCCGGCTATATATATATATATATTTTTTTTTTTTTTCAGTGTGGGTATCCATTGGATGACAGTATTCTCAGAGGACTGCTGCAGAATGGCCAGGGCAGAGACAAGGGAGTTGAGTTCCTTGTTTCGAGGATTTCTAACAGCCTGCAGTACTGATAAAGCATCGGAGAAGATGACGACACTGTTACGTATGGCCCCTCTGTTCTCTCGTTTATTACAGCGGCTCCTGGTTTACCCCTCGACTGCTAGTCACCAACACACTGGTCGACGGTGAGAGGGTCGGGCAGTCGCACCCGTGTGATGAGATTCCGAGTCAGACAGATCGGGTTACCAGTTGCCTCCCTTGTCCTCTTACACGTCACAGGAGACTAGGTAAATTAGTGAAGCAGCGACGTCTTAAAAGCAACATCTGTTATTGCTTTTGCCTAATCTTCTACTCACCGTTCAGCTTTCTCAAAGGTTTAGCAGACAAGGCGTTAATGACTGACCCCCCCCCCCCCCCCCCCCCCAGCGTCCCCGCCAGACCTCTGTGTGTGTGTGTGTGTGTGTGTGTGTGTGTGTGTGTGTGTTGTGTGTGTGTGTGTGCATGCGTGTGTGTGTGTGTGTGTGTGTGTGTGTGTGTGTGTGTGTGTGTGTGTGTGTGTGTGTGTGAAGGTGTGTGGGTGTGTGGGTGTGGGTGTTGCATATTTTGCTTAAGAAGAAGACAAAATAGACGGCATGTCAAAACAAGTTAATGTCTTGCAGAAGGGAAAAAAGTTAACACAAAATGATCTTCACTTTTTTCATTCACGACTGTAATAAAAGTCGAGTTTTGTGCCATCACTGTGTGTGTGTGTGTGTGTGTGTGTGTGTGTGTGTGTGTGTGTGTGTGTGTGTGTGTGTGTGTACGCTCGTGTGTGTGTGCGTGTGTGTAAGTGTATGTGTGTGTGTGTGCGCGTGTGTGTGCGTGTGTGTGTGTGTGTGTGTGTGTGTGTGTGTGTGTGTGTGTGTGTGTGTGTGTGTGTGTGTGTGTGTGTGTGTGTGAGTGTGTGTGCGAGCGCGGTGTGTGTGTGTGTGTGTGTGTGTGTGTGTGTGTGTGTGTGTGTGTGAAACTTTATTATCGGCAGTTGAAAGTGGAAGTACGGACAAACGTCGTTAAACCAACTGACAACCACCCCCTATGTCGTGACCAAGTCTCATGTATCTATGATCAGTTCACATCTACCCCATGTGGGATTTGAACCTTGGATTTGGGATCGATCATTTTCATGACGACCGGTTTCCACAGACGAGGAAACAGTCAAGTCCTAAACACACTGCTGTAGACGGGAGAATAGTCTGAACAAGGTACGTTGACCCAGGTGAAGCATTACTCTTATAAAGCAACATCTGGTACACTTTCCTACCCATCTCCGCTCACTGTTCTACGATCTATAATGCACTTTCCCTTTTGTACCAGATACCACTCGGATCAAAACGACAATTTGTGACTTAAATACGTAAACGCGTACTCTTCTGTCTTCAGTTTACAGAAATAGTCAACACTGACTCCCCCTCCTCCCTCCTCCATCCCGATTCTGGGACTCCCCACCCCCCCCCACCCCCAGCTCCCCCCCCCCCCTCTCTCTCTCTCTCTCTCTTCTTGCCTCCCTTTCTTCCATTTGCGGCAACATAGTCGGAACCTGACACGTCCAGCTCTCTTCATTGATGGCACGCGGCAAAATGACAGATTGAAATATTTCCACTGCACCTCCCTCCCCCCCCCCTCACTCCCACCCCCTTCGGCTTCCCCCCAACAGCTTCATTGGCGTACAGTGTGAGATCTCACTGCCGAAGGAAGAGAAGTGAGCTGGGGGTGAAGGGGGGGGGGGGGGGGGGGCGGGTTGGTCTACACTATCTGGAATACTGCAAGTCAAGTGGCCTCCAGCTACATGGACCCAACTTGGAATTATTGCCAATTATGACAGACCTGATCATTTCACATCGGCTCTTTGACTTTCCAGCGAGATATACATATAATTATTATTGACATGTCTAACCGTAGAGCCGTTCATTAGCTCACGACGCCCCAAACCAAGAAATACACAAATATTCTGTCGTGAAATGAGACCTCTCACGAAATAGCTTCTAAACCCATTTCTCTCAAAATCATGTCAGACTGGGAAATATTATTATAGGCAACACTGTGCCGTGCGATTATTTTTGGCAGGAAACATCCGTTTTGTGACCCTCCATAGAACTTAACCTAAAAACTGAAAGTGCACGTACTTTAAAGGCTCCTCTTGGTGGAGACGCGCACCTGGGCTGTGGAAACAAATGGAGATCCTCCTCATTTTCATTCATCTTTCGGGCCTGTTGAAGTGTCTTCAGTGTCACTGACTGGTTTCAGAAGAAAAGTGCTTCTTCCAGTCGATCGTCAACACAGCTTGACTACATACACGGAGAGAGAGAACAAGGGGGGGGGGGGGGGGGGGGAGCGGGGCGGGGGAGGGGGGAGGTGATGGGGGTGATGGGGGGGGGAGGGGAAGGGAACTGTGGGCGAGGACGGGGTGGGATGAGAGGTCTAAAATGCTTTTTACTGATCTGTGTCAGGACTCCCTCTCTCTCTCTCTCTCGTGTGTGTGGTGTGTGTGTGTGTGTGTGTGTGTGTGTGTGTGTGTGTGTGTCTGTGTGTGTGTGTGTGTGTGTTTGTGTGTGTGTGTGTGTGTGAGAGAGAGAGAGAGAGAGAGAGAGAGAGAGAGAGAGAGAGAGTGTGCACATGTGTGTGTGTACATGTGCGTGCGCACGCGTGTATGTGTGTGTGCGTGAGAGAGAGAAAGAGAGAGAGAGAGAAGAGAGAGAGAGAGAGAGAGGAGAGAGAGAGAGGGAGAGAGAGAGAGAGTGCATGCGTGTGTGTGTGTGTGTACGTGTGTGCGCGTACGAGTGCGTGCGTGCGAATGTGCGTGCGTGCGTGCGTGTGTGTGCGTGTGTGCGTGTGATCGACCATCAATTGCTAGATGTTGCATGCGAATTTGGCTTAGAGAGACAATAAGCCTTTCGACATGACCAAGAGCAAGATCGTTTTTCCTCGTTAACAAGGGTGAATGACATTTGGTTTAAAAAAAATGATGGGGAAATCCGCATTAACTAAAACTGAAACAAGTACAGGATGCGAAGATAGAAACAACGTCCAAGGGAGAATGAACTTTGCTGAGTTAAAAAAAAAAAAAAAAAAAAAAAAGTAAAAAAGGGTCAGAGAATGTTTGCTTTTTCTTCAGCCATTCAAATCGTCTGAACGTCTGTCTGTCAGCGTTTTTGGCGTCAAGAGAGAGGAGGAGGGAACATCAAGGAAGCGAGAGAGTGAGAAAAGGAGAGAGAGAGAGAGAGAGAGAGAGAGAGAGGAGAGAGAGAGAGAGAGAGAGAGAGAGAGTACAAAAAGCACTGGTACGCGAATTAGTGCGGGGAGTGAAAAAAACGAAAGGCTGAAGCAGCACAACAGGACATAAAGTGTGCTCATCTGGGGTGCACGCCAGCACAAGGTGTCAGTTAAATCAGTTCTCCAGACTCGAAAACAGAGGGAGGAACCGGGGCATATTGACAGCTGGAGCTCGCTAACTCCTGAAGCAAAGACAAGAAGTTCCAGGTATGCAGAAATGGAACAAAACCTTCTCTTTCCTCTTCTTCTGTTCCTTCTTCTTGTTCAGTTGTTCTTCTGCACTTATTCCTTCTTTTTTTTTTATTTCTGAACTCTTCCTTCCTTCCTTTCTTTTGCTGTCTTTTGTTTTCACCATGCCAAGATGTCCCGTTCTGATTTGAGGTGGAAAGCCAAGGTGGCCAAGTGGGTAATGCACTCACCTGGCAAATCAGGTAACCCGACTCTGTGGTTCGAGACTAGGACATGGCATGGATTTGTGCTTCCCTTTTCTGCTATACCCTGTCAGTGGGATGTCTGAGAGCTAGTGGTTGGCATGAGACGTTAAACCGAGGTTCCATGTGCAACATACATGTGCATGTAAAAGAAATCATGGCAACCTGGGAGTTGTCTCGCGGTAAAATTCAAGTGTTGCAGAAAACAAGTCTGCGTATTTCTGCATATGTATGTGAATTCATGGAGTGTATGCACACACGCACGTGTTTATCGTTTGTTTGTATATGTGTGTGCGCGATGCATGCGCATGCATGCATGCAAACAAATGAGGTTAAAAATTTGTCAATACATAATGCATAGAAAATAATATTACACACACACACACACACACACACACACACACACACACACACACACGTGAAATAGATTCAGAAGATTAAAATCTGAAACACAGGCAGAGATCGAAGACTACCACTCACAATGATAGGGGTGCTGATATCTTTTATTTTGTCTTGCTTTTTTTCTCATAACAATAGCAAAACTAAAAGGAAGGAAAACTTGCGTGCAGGTAACGCATAAGTATGGAATGTACTGGGAACAATGTGAACACATAATAAGTAGATTCTTAAGGACAAGACATACAGCTTGAAAGAAACTCAGAATGCACAAGCCAAAGTCAAAAGAAAGATAAAACTGCATCAAGATTAAAAATCTGGGAATGTGCATCAGAAATCTCTCTTCAGGAAATTCTGTCCACTTACATGAAGTAAAGCCCAAGGAAACAAGTGAAAAAGAAGCAAAATATGAGATCACCAATTCACAGTGAACAGGTTTAGTTGAAAGATAAAATCTCCTTCGCCTGACACTTGCTGTCATAAAGATCAATAGGAAATTGAATTAAACTATAGTAAAAAATAAACAAACAAAAAAACCCAAAGTAAATCACTGGTAAATATGTAAAAGAAAATTACCAATGAGTGACAATTTATTTATCAAGATAAATGAACAAATCCATTCCCTTAGCATTCGTTCATGAAGCTTATATGAACATCTTAAATTATCTGAACAGTTAAGTTTTACATCACTACTTAAAATTTCATTTTAAGTGACATCTTTAAGTTGTTTACACCCAGCTTTTCCAACCATGAAATACATGACATGAACATATTCAGATCTGAATGAGAACTACAAATGGTAGAAAGAACACATGTAATCATGTTTCTGTTTTTGTGGAGTGGTGATACAGAATTTTATCAAATTTGATTGCAAGAGCTAACACAACTTTTGAAAACTGAACAAAAAGCATTCCAACTATATTTGATGCTCAACCCTTTCTCATTTTCCAAAGTTCTTTGAGCTGCCAGTTTAGATTTCCCATAAAACAAAAACAAAAAAACACAATCTGCCCCTTTACACAAATCAAGCATGTGAACTCAAAATGTTAAGAAAACGCACATATACAAACAGGGTATCATTGGAAAAACAGTTATCCCATTCTAGAGTTTGTAAATACTCATCATGCAATACTGGCAACCACCTACCCACCCCATCAGTCCAGCCCCTCAATCCTACATGCTCCTCTCCCTCTCCCTGTCCTTCGATGAAAACGAGAAAAAAAAAGTATCCTCTCATTAAACAGTAACAAAAGAAGACTGTACATATTGCACTTGAACTCTATTGCCTCAAAATATCAATATCTTGGAACCAAAATTATGACAACAAACAAACAAAAAAGCATATACTGCACGCTTCACCCTGCTTGATAAAGGAATGATGAGAAATAGTATTAGGAACAAGACTGATGTAGAGCGCTTCTGTTGCAAAAAAAAAAACACGATGCAAAGCTCCTCTTTTCCTATACATATTTGATCAAACGAGGAAAAATAATGCTATTGCCTTAATAAAACAACGGATCGAAACACCTTTCTTAGCCAATAAATTATCAGCGAGCAAGAGATCCTGTTTCACAATGTATCCCAAAGGGTCAACATAGAACTAGTTTATAAACTGTCTACAGGTTTTATCGAGGGAAACAAGATTACGAGGGTTGACTGCCAGAACCAAGTATCTCTCTTATATATATGTATACACACCCCAGAAAACTCACCAGAATAAAACAAAGCAAAAAAGGAAGGATGAATGTACAGACAGTACACAGAGACACAGGGCAAGAGAAAGAGAGAGAGAGGGGGAAGGAGGTAGGGAAGGAGGGAGGATGCAGGTAATGCTCTACACACTCGAAGACAAGACTGACCTGGACACACCACAACCTCCTACAAGTCACGATAGGGGAGCATCTGATCACCATCCTGCGCTAAGCAAGAGTTAGGCTTACTCTGTTGTCTGGACTACAAGACAAACACGTCACAATCCATGGGGAATGTCAGACTGATGCCCTGTCACAGACAGAACTTTGTCATGTGTCTTGTCAGTCAGCCTGATATTTGGATTTAGACACAACACACAACAAACAACAAAAGCAACACGTACTGGCAAGCAGCCATCTTCAGCTGGGGGTGGAGAGGAAGGAGAGAAAGAAGGAGGTGATGGTGGGTAGGAAGAAGTTTGATTAACAAAGCGTTAGCTAGAATACAAAGGGGAAATACTCGTAAATTTGATGCACGTGGGATAAGAGTGACAGCTTTACCTCCCTTGAAAGAGGAAGCTTTTTTTTTCTGTCGGTACCTTCTGCAGAAGCAAAGAATAAGAGAGGACAGGAACACTATCTTCCATCTTTTGCCTCCTGGAGTTCCAACATGCATTATTGACGGCATTAACTTCTTCCTGCTGGTCTGACTGGCTCGATGCCTGCCTCCTGTTCACATGCTGGCTGACTGTTCACCACACTTCACCGATGACAGTATCAAATTATCATGTTTGAAGCACACACGGTAGTTCACTTGCAGGCAGAGCCTACCTGCAGGCCATAGGCTGACCTTGCTGTACAGCCGACAAGAAGAAGCTGGCTTATATGGCTACCTGAGACAACAGTCCAGCCAACTGAACAGTTCTCTTACCCCGAGCGAGGTTGGTTACCTGCTTATTAATCGAACAGATCTCCCACATAGGTGCAGAGCGAGGGAAACGATGCAAGACACAGTCCCTGTCCCCTCTACTTCTTTTGCAGAGTTAACAAAAAATAAAATAAAATTAAAAAAAACAAGTAACACTGAATTGATCTATTCATGTAAATTTTATCCTTAACTCTTTTGCATTTATTTCTTAATCTAATGTACTTACTGGGTTTTTTTTTTTTTTTTTTTTTTTTTTTTTTTGCTTGCTTGCTTGATGAATGATTTAGATATTCACCACATTGTGGCAGAAAATTTTCCATTTTTGATAGTTATGAAGAGACAATATAGAGATGAATGTTGAATCTTTCATGCTTTCTCTACCGGCAAAACCTTTCTAAAATGAAATGTCAACTCCTTGAGACATGGGCCAAGGAAGATGATACCTGTCCGACACACAATTAACCCCGCTGGCCTGAAACTGTAGGGCAGTGTTTTCCAGTAGTATTGTCAGAAAGAAAACAGCATGAGCAGGAAGAGTCTTATCAATATGTTCTCAGGTTTTGCCCAAATCCACAAACTGACCCCTGATGCTCCTGCTTCCAATAAAGGTTACTCCTAACCAACGCCATGGGACGACAAAATAAGGTGCGTCATGACTGAAGATCACGTACATGCTGTTTAAACAAAACAAGGAATAAACAAATAAAAATCACACTTAAGCTGAAAACCCCTGAATAGCTTTGCATGGTCTTCCAACAGATTTTCGTTGGTGGTAGGGTGATATGAAAAGAAACAGTAATATAAATCTTATCAACCAAAAATTCTTTGTCTCCATCACCATTTGTCCGATTTTCTTACAACAACAAATAATTATTATTAGCGAACCGCCCAGAGAACGTGGACAAACGAGTTACAAGACAAAACACGACGCGTTTCGACCTCTTAGTTCTTCGTCTGGTGATAATTAAACGAATTATCACCAGACGAAGACCTAAGAGGTCGAAACGCGTCGTGTTTTGTCTTGTAACTCGTTTGTCCACGTTCTCTGGGCGGTTCGCTAACATTTATTTAAGATTTGTTTAGATTTCCGCCTGCAGTCGTCTCGCTTTGCAACTAAACAAATAATTAGATAAGTTCAAGTTCTGTTGTTTTCAAGTAAAATATTTTCTTCAGAACAAGCGATCAAGACGGCAAAATTGCGTATCATTTAAAAAAAATACTTGTAATTATCAATAATGTGAAAGAAATCCCAATATATTACATGTCTGTTCTTCAATTCTTGTTTGGTGCAAGTATTAGAAACTCATGATAATAACGACAATGACGACAATGAAACATTTCTACAACACATTTCTTTATCATGTTGTAGAGCTCCATAAAATATCTGCAGCCAAATGCGGATCACCAACACACAAATATAACCTTTCATTTATCACTCATTGTCACCTCTTTATGTCTCACAGGAAAAAAATGAGTCTAGGGTCATTCAGTTCTTTCTCCACATATAATCTTTTTTCAATTTTTTAACTGAATGATGTTCAGTCAAAGTGTGTGTGTGTGTGTGTGTGTGTGTGTGTGTGTGTGCGTGTGTGTGTGTGTGTGTGTGTGTGTGTATGCACTAGCAATGTTTATTTATCCTCACTGCAATGTTATTTTGCACAGATCTAACCATATCACGCTTTTTGCTCTAAAAAAAAAGTTCCATTTTTTTCATGTGATCACATGGTGTTCAGGGAAAAGAACTCCCTCCCCCCCCCCCCCCCCCCCCCCCCCCCCCAGGTGACAAAAGATAAACTTTTACCACTTGTTTGGCTTTGAATCACACATAACAATAGAGATATGTAATGCAACAAATGGAGGTTTGAAACAAATAAGAAAACCTGTCCTAATCAGAATGTTAACGATATATTTATTCTAAAAGGAGAAGTGACAGCGGCATATGTAATCAGAACTATGCTCAGCAAAGGGGAGGAGGGGCGGGGGGGGGGGGGGGGGGGGGGGGGGGGGGGGGTGCTACTGAACACATGGAAAGCACAATGCTGGAGATGACTTTCACGTCTGGGTTTTATTAATCAAATGAAGTCATTACAGCTCTTGCTGTTCAGATTTGTCTTTCTTTTGTGTGTGTGTGTGTGTGTGTGTGTGTGTGTGTGTGTGTGTGCGTGTGTGTGTGTGTGTGTTTTGTGTGTGTGAGTGCACGCATGTGTGTTGTGTGTGTGTGTGTGTGCGTTGTGTGTGTGTACATGTGCGTGTGTGTGAGGGGAAAGAGAGAGAGAGGGGGAGAGAGATCGAGAGAGAGGAAGAGAGAGACAGACTGATAAACCATCAGCTGCTGATAAATGGTGCAGAACCACCTCCAGCAAGGAAACAGGGGATGGAGGAAAGACACCAGAAGACTGGCCGAGAGCCATACATGAAGGAGCACTTTGACGATCCCATGTGTCACAGGGGGCACCTGAACTAATCTGTTCATTGAGAAGTAGCAGAGGGGATACGGGCCGAACAGGGGAGAGAAACAGTATTAACAAAGTAGTCCTGAATTTAAGCCGCTTGCCAAGAGAAAGCTCTCAGTCAGATCAACACACTCCATTAGCATGCCTGACGTTTTTCTTTTCAGCATGCATATTCAAAAACCATTGCTAAATAAGTACTGTGCTCCAGTTCAGTGATCACCCCCAGAGTTGAGAGAAATCACAGGGATCAAATTCTGGAGTGGCCTTAGGACAGCATAGTTCATTGTAAGGTTGCAAGACAACTTAAGTCGTATTCGTTGTCACTCAAGTAATCAACTTTGGAAAGAATGTTTGTTACTAAATGCATCATGTTTTTCTCACATTTCGGAGATTTGTCACATGTTCCTTGACTTTTTGTAAGCAGTATGCTTCATGGGATCTGAGTTAAATCACTATGGAGTTACAAGGGTCCTTCAGACTATTGCTGTCTGTATAACTAAACATAAAACTTTTACACATAAAGTTATGGGGTCTTGTTATGTACAACCTGTAACCTGATAATTTGCCAGTAGGAAGTATATCACTTTTTTTTTTTATATAACACAAAACAAAAAAGTTTTGATTTCAATAAATATATTGTTTAACATATCTTTAAAAAAAAGACATATGTATAGCCATACAATGTCATCTTCTAACACTTTATCATAACCTTTGAAAAAGATGAAATTGTAGGGTCATACAATGTCATCACTATAACACAGTTGAACCTGACGCAGTGATTTTTCTTTTAAGTACACAGTCTACCTTATTTGATTTTGTTTTCATGTATTCTTGATTAATGTGCATATATATGATCTATGCACTAAGCAGTTGTGCAGGAATTATTTTGTTAATATCCTGAGACCTTCTAGATTGTTCTTGAGTTACTACGGCTTTCTCCCATGTACCTTGGTCTGTAAATGCAACACCATAACCCTAAAAGCAAGCCATGTCAAGATGTGCAGTGTACAGGTCAGTACACAGCTCTGTAGATCACAGAAAAAAGAAATAACATGTTTAACTGAAGGATATGTTATTCACTTTTGCTCCAGACGCTTGACATGTGAGCTGACTTAATTAACAGTGGAATTTGTGCATTCAGTAATTCTGGTGCTGGCGGTGGTTTTCCCACACTGGTATACCTGTTAACTCTAGGAGAGAACCACCATTTGAAAACTAATCTCATCCCTACTCTGTGGCCTTCAGATGCAGGTTCCACGGTACCGCAAACCAAGATGACCATGCATGTCTGGCGAGGGGCCTGTTCCTCCAAGCTGAAGTTATTGCTGAACAACAGGCACCTGACTCCTCATCTGGGGAGGAAGCAATCGCCGGAATTCCTCCTGGGTGGTGGGGTCCAGGCTGCTGAGCTCCACTGCCAGGGCGTCGTAGAGATAGGCGAGGGGCAGGGTGGGGGCCAGGCTGGCCCAGTTGATGCTGCCGTCCATGTAGCCCAGCACCTCCTGCAGCACCTGACGTTCCTCAGACTCTGTCAGCTGCTGCACAGAAGGTAGTCAGTCCTAAGTCATCCCCTCATCATGACAGACTTGTGGACAAGGCTGAGGAAAATCTAAAAAAAACAAACAACCCAACTCACTAAATAGGCTCCTTCCTCTAACAAGCTAACCCCATCAAACAACAACCCTATCCCCCCCCCCCCCCCCCCACCCCCCCCCCCCCCCCCCCTCTCTCCTACACTCGACAAATATTACTGGTTCTCAGGACACAGCATGATGGACGGCAGGGCCCATCCCTCTCCTTCCACCACCTTCAACCGTCCCTGAAATGAATCAGGTCCATATTTACAACTGGGTGGACTGAGAGGACTTTCAAACTGAAAAACTCCAACTCCACATGTGGTTTGAACTCACAAACTGTCAGCTGCGTAGGAAAACACTCTAGCCTTTGACTACAGGCCCCAATGACTTAACTGATAAAAAAAAGCTATGACCAATTGCACTACTGCTCATACAGCCAAATGAAATTGTGAATGAAAACCTACTTCTCATCAGCTTCCTTGGTGATTTATCATGAAACATTTAGACATACAATACTTAGTGAAATGAATAACCAAGCTTTGGAAAAGTTTAAAAGTGTGACTTCTTCCACCAACCCCTCTCCTCCCTCCACAAGGAATCGATTACAAAACGTATTCTCTTCCCAGATTATGAAATTCAAAGCTATGTCACAAACGTGACAGGGACAGTCTCCTCACTCTGTATAAAAACAAAGACGCTACAACAAAACTTTGTCTACAATGCCATTTGGGGAGTAGCTTACTTGGAGCGATGGATAATCAAGCTTCAGATCAGAACAGGATCTACGATACACAATCTCATAATTACGGCTTACCTCCATCAGCTTTCCCTCCTCCTCTTCCACCTCACTGGCCTCCCCCTGAAGGGCCAGGGCTTCCGCCTGTAGCTCCTGACACACGGCCACAGCTGCCTCATCTTCTGGCTGGTCCTCAGAGGCAGGGGTCAGAGTGAAGTCCACCTCCTCATGAATGACTCCCGACCCAACGTCGTTCTTCACTCTGACACACTTGCTGGATGGGTGGTAGCCCTTGGCAGATACCGTCACCTCGTAGTCTCCATCTGTCAGCAGGCGATAGTAGTCTCCGCCATCCACTGAAGAGAAGGAGCAGGCACCATTTAGCAGGCAGATAAATGATTGGACAGTGTGGTAGGTGAAACGGAAAACCAAGCAACTTTTGTACCACTCAAGCATGCTAAAAAATGGGTATTCCACCAATCTCATTCGGAAATGAAATTTACTTGTAACTTCAAGCATGCAAGTGCAGACGTGCACACACTGAGTTTTAAGCATGATGAACAAAAACAAACAAAAACACCAATTTTTACATTGATAAGGAAAGCTTCTTCACATTTAGTCATGCCTTTTGCTGTTCAATGAAACAAACAGGGCTTTTACTTCTAAAAGTAGTTTTACAAAATACTTATTTGTCCAAACAAATGCCTTTTACCTACTTGGTGTGGAACATCACTAGATCACCTGGATCCCACCCCCCCCCGCCCCCCCCGAAAAAAAAAAAAAAAAAAAAACATTGGAAGAGCAGGGAGCTTACCTCATCTCCAGTCCTATTTAGCCAGCTACACTTTGTGATTTCGCTTCATCTCAACAAAGCAGGAGGCTGGAAGGGTATCCTAATGTTTGTACAGGTAAGGATTTTGTAAAAATACTTTTAGCTGTAGAATTTCTTTTTCTTATTTTTACCTGTCCAAACAAATGCCAGAATATCAAGAAGGATGGCGAGTAATACACTCAGCTGGTGAGAAAAATCACCATTTCCACACATATCATCAACATTGATCTCATCACCATTGTTACCAGTGCCATATTTATCTGCATTCATACCGAACACACAGTCAGCAGCATCCAAACCTCCTAGCCATGTACTGAAGTTCACCCTTTTGCAGCATGGACCCCTGTTGAATCTCCTCCACTTGGGAAACTGCTCAACCCTGACGCCTTGTAGAGATAAGATAAGATAATGTTGCTTATAGCCCAGCCGAACCTTGTAGGGATAAAGACAACACAGCATATCCCCCATGCATTCCCCAACTGCTCCTCTTCTATCTGCAAGTCACCACGTGGTCGAGAACACGGAGGGAGAGAAGGGGCAGATGCTGGACTGTATTCATAACTCTTGGTACCACTGTTGTACGGGTGTGGCTGGGAGAGGCAGCCAGCTCTCTTGCCACAACTGGCGGAATGTCATGCAGGTTACCTCAAACATCGCACTCGCAAACTGAATGCCATGTCACCCCATTCCAATCACTGCATGAATTACGAAGTGAAAGCTGGGAACATCAAGTACAGGAGACAAAGTCATGTATGGATCAGCACAAAGCATCACCTGTAGCAAGAACAGACATTTGAGGCTGTCAAAGTAAAAGTGGTTTAGATGCTGACGCAGAAGATGCCAAGGCAAATGACGATGGGGCCAACTGCCGAACAATTGAAGAGAAATAGCAGTTGAAGGTAAGTTATGGAAATTATGGGCTGAAATTCTCCCTTGAAAGGCTGAAGAAAAGGTTGCTTCTCCTCTAGCAACAAAGGCAAACCTGAATGAGTGTTTGTGGGAATCCATAGCGCAAAAAACCCAAACTAACAAACAAAAAAAAAAAACCAAAGTTGTACACTGGTGAGAAGAGAAAAGCATGTTCCCCTACCAAGGAAAAGGATAAAACTGAGCTAGTGTGAATGTTTTTTAAGAATGAACTCACTATGAGCCATCACTCTTGCTGGCTAACTAGGATTGGAGACAAGGTTAGCTCCCTGCACTCACAATTTTATTTTTGGGAGGGAGGGGGGTGGGGGAGCCTGATGATATAACAGTGTTCCACACCAAGTGGGGATAAGTCATTTGTTTGGACAGGTATGTAGAGAAAAAGTCAACTCACAGGAGAGAATGTCATGATCAATGGTTTTGCCAGTGGACAGGTCCATCACTTGCACAGCAGCATCAGCGACAGGCTGACCCAAGGTATTGCTCACAATTCCCTTGATTCCAATGTGAGTCTATGACAAATCAATGAAGATGGGGCGAATGGAACAGTTGGTTAGAATGAAAAGATCAGCTTCAACATGTAAAACACAAAGAAACAAAAAATACACAATGGAAAAGACAAAGATTAGGCAGAAATCAATGGGGAAAAAAACAGGAAAGAACCAGAGACAAGAAGCAAGAAAAAAAAGCAATTAAATTCAGAAGGGCTCTGAAAAATCACACAACAACCAAATATTTCACCATTTACATACATAGTTATCCTGTAAGTAGATCTGGGCGAATACCTATGCAAAATGCCAAATGCTTCAGGCAGTAGAAAGTTTTAAGATGCTCCAACTATTCCCTTCCATATATACAAACAAAACACACTTGCACGCCAAGCTGATCAGACTTACTGACAGCTTTTTCTTGAAGTGAAATCAAAGTTCTTTTACATCAACATAACTTATAACGAACATGGTCACAAAAATGAAAATAAACAGATTACTCTATTAATGAATAAACAGAGCCCTCCTCCCCAAAGACAACCACTGTTCACACACACACACACACACACACACACACACACACACACACACACACACACACATACACAAAAGATCACCAGTATTTAATCCCATCCCTGCACCCAGTCTCACCCACTTACCTGCCATGCCACCGTAACACAAGACTAACTCACATCAACTCAATACTGTGTGCACACATGCACATGTACAAATGCATATAGACACACAACATGAACGCTGAATATTCATGTGTACGTTGGAACACACACACACACACACACACACACACACACACACACACACACACACACACACACACATGCACACACGCACACACACACATACAAACACACACACACACAAACACACGCATAAATGCATACATGCATGCACTTGCATACAAGAAAAAGCAATAATGAGAGCTTCAGAGCCTATAATCTGTTGGAATGTGTTTGATTATTTGCATCTGCAGCTGGAAAGAGACCGTACAAATTCATCACAATTTGCCAAAGTCATCACAGTGCTGAACTAAAAATAATGCCAATAAGCTTTCACAGGAAGGTATAACAATCATCACATAAGGAGCTGGAATAGCTCAATGGTAGAACGCTGGACATGTAATCTTGGCGATCCTGGGGTTGTGGGTTCAAATCTCCGCCGGGCCGTTTCAGTACAGGGGGATTTTTCCATCTGAGTTAACATTGGTTCTGACTCCATTTCCATACAGTCCTTCGAATGAGACTGTAAACCGAGGTTCCATGTGTGAATGCATGCATAACATCTTGCACACACGTAAAATCCCATCACCAACTTCCGGAAGAGAAGGCCAGTTTGGCCGTTGGTATGGATGACATGTTACACATGGCATGCAACCTGAGTGAGAAATGGAAAGAATGAAGGAAGTAAGGAAACAGAGTGAACAATATTAAACCATACTGACTGGATGACACAGGAAACAACTGAATGAAACACCAGCTGGCAGCTCTTCAGCACTACCCATGTAGGCAGCCCGTTATGTAAACGAGTTTGGATTGTAAAGTGCTTAGAGCTTGGTCTCTAGCTGAGGACAGGCACTATATAAGTATTCATAATAATAATAAAAATAACATAAGACTGACAAAGTTTGCAGTGGGTAGCTTTTCAACACAATTACAAATGTTGCAAAATGAAAGACATTAAAGATGTATATTAAAGCACTGCATAGTCTTCCTTAAAACATTGTATATCATAATATAGTCTTACTTGCATCATAATAGGTTAAATCAAAAGGTTTTGTGTCGCAATTTTCCATGTGACAGGCAGCAGACTGAAAGCATCCAAAGATGTGAGTTGAAACACAGGCTCTGGCAGTCACTGGAGATAAATGTCTTTTTTATTGTTGACCGTCCAAAATACAATAAAATGTACAAACAACATCTATTCAATTTTTTTCATTGTTGTTGCTGTTGTTAAATAATAAAGAATTTCTTTTAAATCCTCACACAAACTTAAAAACTGTTTCTGCACTCCTGGGTAATTTACCTGTCTCAAACAAATCTGATCTACAAGTGAATGACTGGTCCATGAAGCAGACACAGCCTTAGACCACGTTCACTATTTAACTGAACACTGCCTGCATTCCAATGATTATTCTCCTTCATTCAGTAAAAGAAAAATGTTTTCTTGCACATGTATCTTCTGTTAACATACCAGAACAGATTAAGCAACATTCCTGCATGGTTAGAAATACACTAGTCTGCCCAGGGCAAAAGCTCCAGGTCTAAACTGCAATTTTACAACAGGAACGAGAGTAATTATTATGGGAACCTCACTCCAACAACAAACACAAGCATTTTTTCATGCTGGTTAGCAAAAAAATAAAGAAAATGGTAAGTTAATATCTTCGACTATTGATTATCACTCTGAGAGGATTTATTCCAGAGCTAAAACAAAAACAGAAATGCACTTAAAAGAACCAAAGTAAATTAGGAAAAAAAATTTTTTGTTGAAGCAAGAGAGGAAACAAAAACCAATGAAAAGAACAGAATATGCAAGAATGAATAACATAATCCCATGCACAAGATGCAACATTACAATTTGAAGCAATGTTAATCTGAACAGGATGCAATGATTTCAATACAAGATCTTTCTGCTTAAAACAAACAAACAAAAAGACTACCCAATACCATAATTCAAAACAATGCGCTTTGTACATAAAATGCGATCCAAACAAATCAAAGCAAACCAAACACACAAAAACAGAAAAAAAAGAAAAAAGCTTTAGAAAACTAAATGCATTTTCCCGCAACCACTCTGTTACTGCTGTTTAGCTTGTGAAGAGACTTGCCATTAGTCTAAAGTGCAGTGAGCAAAATGCAGCTTTTTCCTCATAACCTGCCTTTTCCTCTGATCAACGTACCTGGTCAGCCAACCTTCCAGAAACAAAGTCATCAATGTACAGGTATAATCAAAAGACAGATGCTAGGCAGGCAAGGCACTAGGAGAAAGAGTGACGCTAGTAATTCACCTGAAAAATATGTGATTGACCTCAGCGCCAAAGAACAAGAAACCACTGACTGCCACTTCTTCATTAAATCTTATCCAAAATCTTATTTCTTTTACCTTGAATAAATATATGGTTCACAGGTTGTCATTGTTTCTTTTTCTTTTTTTGCTAATGTTTATTGTAAAGAGAACAGATAACAAACACAGGTAGAAAAAATCATAATATCTAACAAATATTCTAAGGTTTCTCCACATTTGTTTGTACACCTTATGCAAAAAGTCTATGATTCTACTGTCTAAACTGCAGATCTGACATTTATCTTATCCCCCCCCCCCCACCCCCCTCCCGCCAAAAAAACAAACAAAAAATCTTAATACATCAATAAAAACATCACAGAAATCACAGAAAAAAGAAAACAATCATCTCAGAAAAAGAATACAGACAACTGTAAATTTTTATTCTATCATCTTTTCATGTGCTCATGAAAATAAAAGACAAACATATAAATAACGACTGTGGTAAATCAATCCTGTACACCAAGGGACATTGAAAAAGAAAGTAAAAAATGACGCTAAACACCCAACACTGCATATATGCACACAACATGAAAGCTGAATATTCATGTGTACGTTGGAACACACACACACACACACACACACACACACACACACACACACACACACACACACACACACAGAATACTGAAAAGGTAAAGCAACTTTCGTTTCCCATAGCTAGACAAAGGCCAGTAACTACTAGTCAGTGCTGCTCTGACTTGAAGTTAATGCACCTTTGCACAGCATGGCAATGAAAGCTGTTGTTAAGAGCAGGGTCTGACCGTAGGCATGTTTGGCTTCTACGTATATACCTGCAGCATGAAGTTGAGGAGGGCCTTGTAGTTGTCCTCCCAGTAGGACTTCAGTTGGTCCTCAGGGGGGAATTTGTCACAGCCCAGCTCCAGTGTGATCTCAAAGCAGTTAGTCTCCAAGTAGTTGTAGTCCTGCATGCCTGCACGCACCCGAACATGTTTCAGTAACAAAAATCATCTCTCTCCCTCTCTCTCTCTCTCATACATACACACACCTGCATACAATCCAGCATAATTTGTAGTTTTGTTGTTTTTACTTTGTTGTTGTTGTGTCGATTTTACAAACAACATCCTTGTTCTAAACAAGCTCTAAAATGTATCTAACTTTTCCTTTTTGAAAGCCAAACAGCTTTCTTTTTTGTCCCTCTCAATGCTTTTGAGTAGGGAAGCATGTGACCCTAATTCTAATTGACACTAAATATTTCCAGATTAATGTTTAAAATTTCCAGACTAACATTTTAACCCTTTCACTACCAGACGTTCTGTTTTGTATAAATCCCCATCGCCAGCCATTTTTAAAAAAAACTCTCTTATTTCATACCAGCATGTGTGAAATGCGGATATTTCTGGAACTAACCAACCCATTCTCATGCTGTTTTTCGTGACATGGAAGAAATAAACTGTACTTTTTTTTTAATACAATGTTATCAATGGTTAGTCGAAAACAATTTCAAATTTTTGGTAATTTCAAGTGCAAAAAAAATGCAAAACAAAAAAATTGAATGTTATCTTTAGTCGCAACATAAAAAAGAAGAAAACATGCCATCAAACTCTGAACAAAGAAGAATAAAATACTCCATTCACCAAATGGAGACCAGAAAGTATGTAATATCCAACAGAAATATGAAAAAAAAACAAAAAACCCCAGCTAGAAATCCAACAGCAGAAGAAGACCTGGAAGTAGTCAACAGATTGAAAATCATCCTTGTTCACTAGCCCTCCTGAAACAACATTCAGAGGAATAATCATTGATATGACTAATGAGACGATGCTGAAAAGCAATCAAGCTCACACACACACACACTCACACACACACACACACACACACACACACACACACACACACACACACACACACATATAATGGATAACAGTCAGTAGTGAGATGACACAGAAGAGTTATATGTTTCGGGGTAGTGGGGTTTTTTGGGTTGTTTTTTTTTGTTGGTTTTTTTGTTGATTAAGTGGATTTTCTACTTTTGTGTGATAGCTGTAGATAAGTTAATTCTTTTGACTCGTGTTAACCGTTTTTCCAGGCTCCAATTTTTTTTTTTTTTCTCATCTAATATCATGTAATGTGGAAAGACGTAAAACAAAACAAAAACACACACACACTTTCTTATGCCCCACTGGTACACACATGAAAGAAAGAAAAAGGGAACACACACACACACACACACACACACACACACACACACACATTCCTTTCACTCTCACTGTTGAAAACAATATTTTTTTAATGAAAATAAAGTCTTTCACTTGCCTGTTGGTCTCTAGAACCTGTGAAGCAATTCTCCTAGGTCATATGAGTCCAGCTCATCATATAATTCCCACTCAAACTCATCTCTGCAGCACACCTCTGACACGTGTCCGTTGGCCATGCCCCCTTCGCCCTTGATCAGTTGCAAGCCAGCTGTGCGTTTAGTTCATTGTCTCATAGCTTTTGGTCACGCCATCAACTTTCACTCACACCACTTTCAATTCAGTCACTACTAGTTGGCCCAAAGCCAACAACACCACGCCTGCACACGCCACACTGCCTGCTACCACTAACTCCTCTCCACCTGGCATGCGTCCAACAGAGTCAGCCTCTCTTTGCGGTAATTTGGTCAAGTTCTCCCTATTGTCTAATGTTTCCCGGTCCCAATCTGAGTGTTCTTCATCTGAATCAAGATCAACTGACCGTCTGTTCAATATTTCCAGCACTTAATCTGTGGTAAATGTATGGCGAGGCTGAGTGCCTTAAGTGCTTGGTTGTGACGACATAGTGAATGGAAAAACTAGTAGTATAAATTGATAAACAAAACTTAACCGTCTTTAGTATGCACTTACCTGAGCTTAGTTAAGCCGAAAACCCATCGGCAAGGTAAGTAACTCCGTAATTTGAACATGGTTACCCAATTTAAAAATTAATTTAAAAGAGAGGAAAGGAAATAGTGAAATGAAAATAATTTTAAAAATTCCTACGAATATATATGTTGCTATATCATAAGTTTGAAGAATATCATATGAGCCATTTACTTGGGAAAAAAAAAATCTTCTTCAGAACGTTCTTCCGAATCATACCTGGAACATCATCCCAGTCGAAATCTAGGTCACTCTAAGCTTCATTACCCAGCACTTTCGCTAAGTCTTATGCCCTAAATCCTACAAATCACAGTATCTTCATCACTAAATCTCGTTATAGAACGGGAGAAATCAAGGTTAGCGATGGCGAAAAACAGCATTTCGACCACAAAACTTAAAAAACTCGTAACTCGAGAACTACGGCACATATCGACTCGCGGTTTTTTGCAAACGGAAGTAAATGGCCACAGGAAGAAGGAAGTCACGTTCTCGCGAGACTTCCTTTTCAATAAGAAATATGGCGGCGCCCATTGTTGCCACGTGTTCTACCGGGCGCTGGCAGTTGCTCAGCGTTTTGGCCGTGTGATTTCCGGTTGGGCGCTAGCGGGTTCTCGCCTGTCAAGAGGGTTAACAAAACTGCGCTCAGACAAAGCAAATGGCTGTGAGCACAGGTCAGGGAATTCCCCAACTATGATGTTTATTGCTGGCTTTCGGTCTCATCAGACTGGAGAGTGAGAGAATCGGGAGTTAGATAATTTTAGTTGGTCACATTTCGGTGACGTCGGCAGTGAACCACATGGTTGCAGAAATGCGATGTTGGTGGCATAAGGGTTAAATTTCCAGATTTACATTTTTATTTTATTTTATTTTATTTCATGTTTTTGCTGTTCCAACCTCTGCGTCACCTCAGAGGCAGTGCACCCACGCCGCTCATTCCGACACCCCGTCCACAGCCACAGCGCGGTCGGCCGCACCGCATCCCCAGCACCCCCAATCCACAGGGAGCAGTCAATGTCAAGTCGTCAAGAGGCAACCAACCGGAGGAGACACTGCACTGCTGCCGAGTCACTTCAGTGGTGTTCAGAGGCGCCTGTTCTGATCTAACATACGCAGGACACCACCTACTAAGCCCCCTACTGATGACAATAATTGCTTAGTCACGGAGCCGGCGTGAGTGAGCTCTCCCTCCGGCGGGCGCCACCACGCCTGTCCAACAACAGACCCCATGGACTCGCCGATACGGTGACCCCGACCAAACCAAACCAAGACCACAGACGTGGAGAGGACATCGAAACTGAGGTCACCATGACAGCAGGGCATGAAGGGCCACAGAACTTGAGACTTTTTTTTTAATGCTGATCGATGAGAATGAGGATGATTAATATGATGCTACAGATTTCCATTTCGGTCTGAGACTACATGACAGGGCTGTACTCTACGCTTCATTTCATAATATATCTCGGCGTCAACCAGGCCCGAGAGATACAGGCACCTGCAGTGTTGGTCAGGAAATTTGAGCAACACTCTCAGAAATGCATCCATTAAGTGGATGAAACTTGACTGTGTGGTCCCAGTCTTCCCAACTGAGTCCGCAAACTCAACTCTGGGTAGGAGCTGGTCGGGGCAGAAAAACCCACATGACTCTGATGGGATTTGAACCCACAACCTCCCAGCCGGGAGTCCACGACGCTAACCACTTCGCCATGGCGGCTGGTCAGATTTACATTTTCAACAAAATTCTGCAAACTGGATATTACAATTTAAGATCATACACTCATGTATCATGGACCAATCTGAAATGTTCAGCATTCATCATTCTGTGCACCACAAAATAATCAACAAATATCTTTGGCCCACAGATTCCAAGTTTGTGTTTAACTTTACTACAACACTGCATACTAGATATTACTATATATGATCAAATGCCTATGTATCTACTGAACTTTTTATTCATATGTCAGGCATTCATAATCTGCATGTCAGAAAAGTATTCAATAAAAGTTTTGACCTACACATTTGTTCATCTTTGTCATACAAACATTAGAGAAACTAAAATCACCTGCTCTCTCTCTCTATTATTTTTTCTAACCAGCAGTATAAGGAAAGCATTTCTATTTTTAAGTTGTGCACAACCCACTCAAAAAGACCTAAACTGTTCCCATCTGATATACTGATACTTTCCTGAGAACAATAACAATGTACTGAGTCAGAAAAAGCCTTTGAATTCCACAAATGAGTGAATGACGCATGATCCTCAACACTGAAAAAGCATCAAATGGCATTCTTCCTATACCACAAAGCCCACTGTCAACAGAGAAATGAAATACCCGTAACAACAAACAAAAAAATCTGAAAATGTAGCATGAGGGACAGTTACTACAATACCCTACCTCTGCCCACAGAGTACCAAGCTCCACCATTAGTGATGCCATCATCAAAGCTGTCACCACTCTTGCGATCACAGGGCTTGCGATTAGGGTCAGCCATTTTGTATGAAGGTAGGAGTAGGATTTGGCCAAGTAGCTGTGGAAGAAAAAGACATGGTGACCATTATAAAGAATTAATGAAACTAAAAAAAAAATGCAAAGTATAATGACTAAAACATAAAATCAAGTAACCTTTACCTGAAAACATATGTGCCAAAGTTTCACACTGTACAAATGGACTGTTACGTCCCCACTGCAGTCTACACTCGATTGAAAATTTGGATAACCCAAAAAGAACAGTTTATCTATTTAAATTTCTCAAGTAGGTGTGATGAGAAATTAATCAATTCATTCATGAGCATGCATGTATTTCAAAAGGAGTCAAATCAAGTTACATGGGAGATCTCCATGGGGAAGCAGAAATAATCACACAACAGGAATACATCACAAAAGCAGAACACAGAGAAAGATCTATGCAACAGAAACCTTATAAAAAAAATTGGATCTTTAAATAGAAGGTAGATCTTAGTTAGAACATGCCTTTATTGGGAGGTTAATCTAGCACAGATGAAAATGGAAATGCTAAAAAAAAAAATCTACTGTTCAAATGGGAAATTAACAGTGATCGGTGATATTGTGTGTGTGTGTGTGTGTGTGTGTGTGTGTGTGTGTGTGTGTGTGTGTGTGTGTGTGTGTGTGCGTGTGTGTGTGTGTTCTGTTAGCTGAAATCATACATATGTCTTAATCTTAAAATATAAACATTTACTACAAGCAGGAGAAAACCACTGAATTTTTCATTAAAGGTGCCGAAATTTTAATTTGGTAAAACTTCAAAATGTAACATTTGGAATGATAATAATCATCATGAGAAAACCGGCTGTAGGAGTATTGCTGAAGACACTTGTCCAGCCGAAGATCTTCACAGACACCCGTACTGAGTTCTGCCTGACAAGGCAGAGGTGTTGTACCTACTGCAGTCCTTAACATAGTCTATCTAGGATTTCACTGGTCTGCCTCCAGGATACTCTTACGCCCACGTTACCTGCAATAATAATAATAATAATAATAATGAATACTTATATAGCGCCTATTCTCGGCTAGAGGCCAAGCTCTAAGCGCTTTACAATCAACACTCGTCTACACAACGGGCTGCCTACCTGGGTAGTGCCGACTGAAGAGCTGCCAGCTGGCGCTTCATTCAGTCGTTTCCCGTGTCATCCAGTCAGTATCGTTCAATATCGATCACTCATTTTCCTTACTTCCTTCATTCTTTCCATTTCTCACGCAGGGTGCATGCTATGTGTAACGTGTCATCCATACCAACGGCCAAACTGGCCTACTCTTCCGAAAGTTGGTGATGGGATTTTACGTGTGTGCAAGATGTTATGCATGCGTTCACACACGGAACCTCGGTTTTTAGTCTCATTCGAAGGACTGTAAGGGAAATGGAGTCAGAACCAATGTTAACTCCGAGGGAAAAATCCCCCTGTACCGAAACGCCCCGGCGGAGGTTCGAACCCGCAACCCCAGGATCACCAAGATTACGAGTCAGGCGCTCTACCAACTGAGCTATTGTGATGGCAGACAGGTGACCAACAATCATTCTGAAACATTATAATGTGATGGTAAGTTTCTTCTTTCAAGGCTGAATTTTCACAGGACCTCAAGCAACTCACATGAAGGTGTTGTCGTCAGGGCTGGCAGTGTAGTCCTGAGACAACCCGGAGCGGGTTTCATCGTAAGGGTAGTTTGCCACCAGATCCCCCCCATGAAGGTTGGCTGACAGAACAAAGCCGATTTCCGACAGCCACTTCATCACTGCCCTAGTCTCTGGCTGCAGCTGCAAAGATACATTGTTGTGTGATCATAATCACAGGAACGGCCGGCACAACACGATGGTCGCAAGGTTAATTATCACTGCAGTCAGAGTTGTCCTCAACCTTCTCTCTGCAGTTGTACACAACATGTTCGTTAGTTCATTCAAGCCATCAGCTCCCACTGGAGCAAAGGCCATGAACAACAATCCGCCTGTGCGCCCTGTCCTGGGCTGCCCTTTCCAGTTCTCTTCAGGTGTAGTACACAACATGAAAGAGGAGTTAAAACTGGTACAAC
>CM031596.1:65218565-65221065 GCA_018398815.1 Conus ventricosus | reverse complement strand
AACTTGCACATCAAAAAATGCAAGTAACACAACAAAAGAATTAGCATTAAGCATATACAGTTTTCTATATGTACATAGTAAAACTTGTTTTGCTCTGCTTGCAAGGTCCTGACAAACAGGTGAAAAAAACAAATTACAAACAACAAAGAAAAATAAATGCCAAAGTGTTTATTACAAATCACAGCAACCATTGCCAAGCCATTCAAAAACCATCTCTCGCTTGCTGATTAGTATTCCTCTTTTCTAAAAACCACAAATGCTACCCTTCCAAACTTGTTTGAAGTACGAGCCCTGTAGCTATACTATGAAGGCAGTTTCACTGGGTTTGGAGTCCAGCTGGAGTTTCCAATAACAAAAGTAATATCATCAGCTGGTAATAAGATAAATACATAAATTGAAGATTTCTGATGACATATATCGCTTAAGTTCCCCCCCCCCCCCCCCCCCCCCCCCTTCAGTGATTTCTAAGCCCAATTCGTTTATGAATGAAGGAAACTATACAGGACTACAAGCATCTCCCTGATTCACAACCTGTGTGCACAAACCACAGTCTGTGAGTTCACTGCCAGGTCTTACTTTTGCCTTTACATTTGAATACATACTATGTCTAATTCTGTCTGTCAATCAGAGCACAAGCACTTTCAAGTGCATTAGTCTAAAGCTAATTACACCTGAGCCAATCTTAAGTATTCTTAACAGTCCCAAGAAACATTTTTAAAAAATTCTGTCGATGACTGAATAAAAATAACTAAGAGAGAGGATGGAGGTGCATTTTCATGCTCTATCATTCTGACAAAGAATGCACTCCGAGTCCTTCCCACAGAGGACGACACCTTCCAACTCTTCTCGTCACAATGATGTCCTTCAGCATCAGGTCACTGACTGTCCCTGAAGCGGAAGAGGCTCCAGTAGCACCAGCACTCTTCAGGTGCGTCTGCCAAAAACTGTTAGCTTTTCCACCAGGTCCAGGTCAAGGGTTCACCACCACCAGGTCAAGAGTATACCCGGTCCATGTCTCCACACCAATGCAGAAAAATGATGGAGTACAAATAGGCTAGGAGCAAGCAAACCATGGCACCCTGTGCCTGTTTGTTCAGTTTCGAGGTAAAAAAAACCCCCAAAAACATGAATTTTTTTCTTCACAACTCCTCTAGCCATGAAATCCACAAAGACTTGGGACGAATCCTCCACAGATAGATCCAAAACTCAAAGCAGTCTCCGGCATGATGACAACCATGTATTCTCCTGGCTGATGTATGGGCTCAGGTCAGTGAAAGTTTTCTCCAGTCACTGCTCTGAATTAGTCAGTGTCAACACTTCACCAGCCAGAAGTGATCCTCAAGAGAGACAGACAGACAAAGGAAAGATAGACAGATAGAGAGACAAAGAAAAAGAGCAGACACAGAGAAAATGACAGATGGACGAGGAAGGCTGGGTGAGGGGGAGGTCGGAGGCAGGAGAGAGAGGGCCTGATCACAGTGGGAAAGAGGGAGGGAAGGAGTAGAAGAAAGGACATGAAAAGAAAAGATACACAACAAAAAAAAAAAGAAAAAGAATGGAGTGTGACAAACAGGGGCAGGAGAGAGGGAAAGGGGGAAGACCGAGAGACAGTCAGACAAGCTGAGGGAAGAGAGAAGGTGGCAACAAAAGCCTTCTCCAAAGAACTTCCACTCTCAGGTCAGCAACAAATCTGAGAAAAAGATTGGCTTTGACTAAAGTACAATAATCTGGCAGACATCATGGAAGTCAGGGTAGCAGGGGGTGACTGAATTTTCAGCAGATACTGGCTGCACTGGCGAACGCATGCGCGCGCTCATACATGCATGCACGCACTAGTGTGCGCGCACACACACACACACACACACACACACACACACACACACACACACACACACACTCACATACACACACACACACACACACACACACACACACACACACACACACACACAGATCAATACAGATCCTGCCTCAGTCTGAGGTTTTTGCCCTGACAGGGGGGCAAACAGTAGGGCAAAAGCTGTGGAATGAAGCTTTGAAGCCTCACTGACGCTGCCTGTGGGTCTATTTTCTCTTTCAGCCTCCCCTGCCTTTCCCTCCCCTCCTCTCTATCCCTTTCCCCTAACCCCCACCCCTACACCCACCCAACCCAGTCTGTAACCTCTCTTTTCAAATAGTCTCCCTTCCCTTCACTCTCATCTCTGGTTCTTCCCTCCACTCTCATTATCCACCCCCTCTCCCCTCCCTCCCTCCCTTCCCATTTCTCTCTATTTCTTGATATTGATCTTGCCAGCCCAGACAATGAAAATGGGAGAAAAAGTTACCCAATGCCAGTAGGTCTGGGTACAGCTTTTCTGTCACTGTTGTGACGAGAAAGAAAATTCCATTTTTGAAAAAAAGGACAAAAATTAATAAATAAATACTATGAAAAAGATGAACAAATCCATATATACATGTAAACATGTGTTCATGCACAGTGTTAGTCAAGTTTAACATGTGC
>CM031596.1:65208565-65211065 GCA_018398815.1 Conus ventricosus | reverse complement strand
CAATGTTTCAAATTGATATATGAACAACTAGGGGGTGTATGACTGAATGAGTTTACCCTGTAATGGGCATTAGCATTTGTATGAGGTTTTGTTTTTTTGGTTTGAATTTTTGTTTCTTTGTTGTTGTTTTTTGTGACCTGATAGTGATAAATGAAGTACAATGACCGACGCCCGGGCTTCACTGATCACCCTCTGTTCACAAAAAAAAAAAGAAAAAAAAAAAAAGAAAAAAAATCAAAGCAACAAAAGTATATATAAATGCTAGTGCCTGTTTCAGGGGTTAACTCACCCAACCTCACACTCAAATGTTGTTTGGTCACCACACAAAAATACATATAAATGCTAGTGCCTGTTTCAGAGATTAACTCATCCAACCTAACATCCAAATGTTGTTTGGTCACCACTAAATGTCATTCTCGGCGTGTGCCCTAAAGGCATTTGGGAGAGCGTGAAGTAATCCGTTTGTTTTTTCCAATCTGGTCTCACGAAAATGCATTTAACTGCTAGGAAAGGGAAGTAATGTGCAGAGAACTTTATTCTTCATTGGCACACTAATTTAGGTGTAACTCCGACGATTACAGTGGGTTTTTTTTCTTTACAGGGCTGGGGGAGGGGGGGGGGGGGGGCTTATCATAGACCTACCACATGTAAAAGAATCCACAGCAATATGGCTGCAGTCCCTCACCAACTTTTGTTATATCAAGATGAACAAGCAACATGTGCTGATAGAAAAAGAGAGATAAAAGATGTGGGTGGTACCAAAATATGGTAACATGCTCAACTTCAAGTAAACAAAATAATGAATTATACATCCAGATAATCTCCAGTGTGACAACAGTTTCACAATATTACGACACAACCCAATACATCGTAAGCTGAAGCGGGTAATCGATCCCTGAGTGCGCCTGTTGCTGTTCCCAGCCATTTTCTGATGCAAGTTAAACCCAAGGTCCATCTCAGGAGCTAACTAAATACAGCCTCATTCCAGGACAAACAAGATTACTGCCCTCATTCTGCCCCCCGCCTAAACTGTTGCAGTCGTAAGCCCTGTAGAAAAAGAACACGGACTAATGGTTCCTTCACAGCAGAACAGTTTCAGACTTGGTTTCCAAGATCAAGGAGCTGACAGCAGGGAGATGCTGGGTTAGTCTGAAGAGAAAGAAGTGAGAGAGGGTGACATGGAGGGATGGAAAGTGAGAGAAACGTACATGTGTGTGTGTGTGTGTGTGTGCGTGTGCGTGCGTGTGCGTGTGTGCGTGCGTGTGCGTGTGTGTGCGTGTGTGCGTGCGTGCGTGCGTGCGTGCGTGCGTGCGTGTGTGTGTGTGTGTGTGTGTGTGTGTGTGTGTGTGTGTGTGTGTGTGTGTGTGTTCTATGTGTGTAAGTGTGTCTGTGTGTGAGCGTGCGGGCATATGCACAATAATACAGGTACGCATGCATAGTGTCTCTTAATAAATGCAGATACATTATCTGTGCTTATGTGCAGGAATAAGCACGTACACGCATCAAAAACAGCACTATGCCTCAATTTAATACAAAATGGAAGCCTTCATGTTCCGCGGTAGTCACATGCCAGTTTAGGATTGCTCGTGGCACATATCCGGCTATTAGCTGTGGAATAGATGATTCCCTGACAGAAACGTCCCAACCCTTCTTACTAAGTGGAAACACAAGTAGATCTAATATCAGTATCAAAGCAAAATCAACCTAGTTCATTCTCTCTGACGTGTCACATTCCTGCCCATTGTGTCACAATGGGAGACGATTTGGGTACCGAACTCTGCCCAGATTGTTGCCAGTGACAACTGGGGCAAGCGACAATTAGGGGCATAACAGCGAGTTCTCATGCAAACACTCTGGCCGTGTTGTTGACATTAAGCTTGGGGCCAGCCCGCCATGGTATGGCACAGCATGGTTTCGCTTGCTGCTTTGAGTCTGCATGGCAATAAATGGAATCGGAACCAGGCGACTGCAGGCTTGACCCCATAATCAGGTTATCACTAGAATCCTGGATGTTAACTCTCGGGAGTAAACACATCGTGTCTGTCAGACTGAAAACATGGCTGTACAAAGGCGGCTGCGAAGATAACGACTTCGGTCACGAATGCAGCAAATGGACACTTTTTTTCTTCAAATGCATGTAAATGTTAACTGTTGTATGTTGTTGTTGTTGTTGTTGTTGTCATACCCTGGCTAAAAGACTCCAGGGATGATCCAAACAGCCGAAGCATTTGAACACTATGGTACAAATGCATCAGCTGGGGATGTGAACATTACGTGTGTGACCATTTTTGATTACCCCGCAACATGGGCAGCCACACTCTGACTTAGGGGGATTTTGGAGACTGATAAATAATGTTATGCTTGGAGCAACTGAAGACAATCCCCGCATAACTATACTGTTGTATTAAGTAGCAGACTTAGTGTCATCTTCCCAACTACATAATAATTCACCCTAGCATGTAATGCGTGTTTTGTTTTGTTTTTCTTTCTTTTTTTTTCT
>CM031596.1:65143565-65198565 GCA_018398815.1 Conus ventricosus | reverse complement strand
TTTATGTGCTAGTTGTTCCATTGGAATATCAATTACTTTAGCTCTGCCTTTGAAAAAGGTGTTAAGTTTAATAAAAGCTCTTCTCTCTTCTAAGGGTTTCCATTCTAATTTCCTCATGTTCTTCCTAGTATTCCCCTTTTCTCTGATGTGGTTCCCTGTTACGAACCGTGCTGCTCTCTTCTGAATCTTTTCAAGGTTATCAATGTCCTTTAGATGGTAAGGATCCCAAACTGAGCAACCATATTCCAGTACTGGTCTAACCAGTGTTTTGTAGCAGTCGTCTTTAACCTTTTGGGGGCAGTCATTGATATTCCTGTGTAAGAAAGCTAAGATGTTATTTGCTTTCTTACATACTAAATTGTAATGTTCTTTCCATTTGAGACGACTATCTATAATCACGCCTAAATATTTTGCAGCATTAGTTTCTTTAAGAATAGTATTATGAATAGAATAATCTGATCTAATTAGTGAGCGTTTGTTACATATACGCAACACTTGGCACTTTTGAGGATGAAATTCCATTTTCCAAGTTCTTTCCCACTCTTGTAAAGCGTTTAGATCTTCTTGTAGAATGCGTGTATCATTCTTGCTTCTGATTGTTCTATATACTAAACTGTCATCTGCAAAAAGCCTTATAGTAGTTCCAGGAGAGAGATTTCTACTTATGTCATTTATATAAATTAAGAAAAACAAGGGCCCCAGAACAGTTCCCTGTGGTACACCTGACAAGACTGGTTTTACAATGGGATGACGACCCTTCCACAACAACTTTCTGCGTTCTCCCAACGAGGAATGATCTAGCCCATTTTAGCAAAGAACCGCCAATGCCAATGTGTTCTAATTTAAGCAGCAGGCCCTCATGGTCAACCTTATCAAAGGCTTTAGAAAAATCTAATAAAATTGCATCTATTTGCTGTCTGTTGTTAAGACAGTTACTAAAATCATTGAGAGTTGTTATAAGTTGAGTCTCACAACTCCTTCGCTGTCTAAACCATGCTGGGCGTTATTTAAGAAATCATATTTGTCAAAATGGTCCATTATGCTACTATATATTATGTGTTCAAGTAATTTAGCTGATATGGATGTAAGAGATACTCGTTGGAAATGTCAGTCAGACTATTCCCTGTTGATAGTACTAAAGCCAGAAGCCAACAATCTCGAAGCCAGCATAGTCCCGCCATTAAGAACACACACTTCTTCTTTCATATCTGCCCGCCTTCATCAAGTTGATTCTGGCATCATAACACACACACACACACAACCTTAAAATGTTCAGTTCAGTTCAGTTCACTTGGGACTTTGATAGCCTCACAGTTTTTGTGTCCCAATCATCTTATTTCAAAATTTTCATAGGCCTAAACATTGGTTGCTTAATGCATGCATATGCTCAGGATGTATTTTAATCTATTCTATCAATCAAATTGAAATTTTAACATATTTAACTCGGCGTTAGTATCCAGTTTTTAAAAGTATTCAAATCTTTTGCTTTTTTAATGTGTGCAGGTAGTTTGTTCCAATACGGTGCCACTCTGTTACTAAATGAAAATTTTCTAATATTAGTGCGACAATATTTAATTTGGATTTTGTTATCAGAATTTCTTGTAATTTGATTAGAGGTTAGTTGAAAAAATTGTGTTAAAATTTGTACTGTTAAGTCCCTTAAATAGCTTGTAAGTCTCAATCAAGTCTCCCCTTATTCGTCGGAACTTTAACGATGGTAAATTTAACCTTCGCAATCTATCTGCATAGCTAACATATTTGAACTCCTTAATTAACAAGGTGGGTCTTTTTTGTACTTTCTCAAAACTTGCTGATTGCCCTTTTTAAATAAGGGCTCCATATCACATTTCCATACTCCAGGTGGGGTCTAACTAATGCCTTATATAGTAATGTAAATCTTCAGTATCCAAATATGAAAAAGACTGATTATGCCGAGCATATTATTTGCTTTCATCATTACACTGTTTATGTGCTTGTCAAATTTCAGACTGCTATCAAACATTACACCAAGATCTTTTTCTTCTGAAACGGAGTCAACATCTGAGACAGCATCATTATATTTCATAGTATATGTATACCCCCGGATTATTTTTTCCGTAATGTATAACCTTGCATTTAACTGGATTTAAAATATAAATTCCATGTTTCACTCCACTTAATTAGATATCAATATCATCTTGTAATTTAAGATGGTTACTTACAGAATCATATATTTTCGTATCATCTGCAAATATTTTACATGAACTAATTACACATTCTGGCAGGTTATTTATAAAAAACTGAACAGAATAGGTCCAAGAATACTTCCCTGCGGAATACGCTTACAACATCTATATTTGAAGAATAATTATTTCCAACTCTCACCCTTTGTACTCGATTAGAAAGAAAACTCTTAATCCAGTTGTATATATTCCCATTTATACCATAACCTTCTAATTTTTTTAACAATCGGTAGTGGGGCCCCAGAGTCAAAAGTTTTTCCTAAAATCCAAGTAAATTAAACGTCAAAAGCAAGCCCATCATCGATCAAATTTGTAAAATCTTCATTACTTCTAAAAGTTGTGTCATAAAAAGATTTACCCTGTCTAAATCCATGTTGGCAATCTGAATATAAGGAAAAATCATTCATAAGTTTTACTATTGCATCTCTCACAAATGACTCGGCACTTTGCAAAGGTACAAGTCAAACTTACAGGGCGATAATTTCTGGGTCAGACCTGGTGCCTTTTTAAATTAGCAGTTACAGTTGCAAACTTCCAATCACTGGGGACCACTCCTTCAACTTATTGATTTATTGAACAGCCCCACACAAAGGCACTGCTATTTCTACACATAACTCCTTTAGTACTCTAGCTGGTAAACCACTGGACCAGAAGCTTTAGCAACATCCAATTTACTTAATTTTTCTTTTACCGCTAATGGGGTAATGACTATATCACACAGAAATTTTTTCCCTCAGATAAAGAGGCCTGTCGATTTCAGGAACATTTTCAATATTTTCCCTGTATGAATACACAGAAAAGAATTTATTTTGCACCTCGGCCTTTATCATTATCACTAACTGCAATATTACCATCTTCTTTTCTCAGGGGACTAATTGAAGGTTGACAAAACCCAATTTTGAGCGGACATATTTCCAGAAGCATTTAGGATTCTTCTTACTATTTTTGCAATTTATGCTCATAGTCCCCTTTTCGCTTTTCTCACCTCCTCTAGAACATTCATTTTCTTTAAATTGATATAATTTTGGTAATCTATAACCATCTTGTGTGATCAAAAATCTTTTATATAAATTGTACTTTTTTAAAATTTTTCTTTACTGCAGATTTCCTCATCCACTTTGGTCTTAAATTCTTGTTACCTTTACTTCCAATTTTGGGTATATATAAATCCACTGCTTCTTGAATTTTATTTCTTATATTTGACCAACATGTTTCCACATCTAAGCTGTCTAACTCAGTCCAGTCAACCTTTCTAAGATCCTCTCTCATTTTGTTGTAGTTCCCTCTTGCATAATTATATTTATGATGTTTGCTTTGCTTGTCACAGTCATCAATTGCAATATATACATCAAATATCGGCACATCATGATCGCTTTTTCCCAACTGGACTGTGGTGTTCAATGTCAGATATCAGGTTATCGTCATTTACAAGAATCAAATCAATCAAGCTAGGTTTTTGTCCTGTTCTTCTTCTAGTTGGACTGCGAACAGACTGAATCAGATATGTATCATTAACTGCTTCCACAAGCACTTTGTTTTCCTTTGAGGGTTCTTACCAGTTTATTCTTGGATAATTAAAGTCTCCCATTATACAGACGTGATCGAACTTTTTAATAATATCTGAATGTAAAATATCCAAAAGTTTAGTATCATTCTCAGCATATGAACTAGGACTTCTATACATACATCCAAGTAACAGTTTTTTATTGTCCTTTGCTGAAAAATAATACCACACACTCTCTTGAAACGCATGTTCGTTTAGTTCATCGCAAGGTTGAGCATGAAGGGAATGCTTTACATACAATGCTACCCCTAGAATGGGGTCCTTATTCATAAAACAATCATAACCAGGAATACAATACTCGGGCATGTTTATATCCAACTGTAAAATGTGTGCAATTCTGGACTTTTTTTTTGGACTGATTTATTTTGCTTGCAGTTGTAAACGTTTCAGGGTGTGGGCAAACTTATACTGTAAAGCCGCCCCCCTCCCCCCCCCCCTACCTCCCCCATTATCTTAAGTTAATAGATATAGCTCAGCTGTCCAAGAAATGTCCATTTATGATTTTTAAAAAGTTACATGTATATACAATATACACCTTCCTTTTTGATTATGACAATTTCAGCAGTCTTTGTCATGATAGTTTATGCCTCTACATTCTTTAACAGATCTTAATTTGCACCATGGATGCTCACAAAAATTTTACTAGATATTGAAACGTACTGCACAGCAGTACTACTAAAATTAAAGACAAATAAGGATAACAGGATAACAATTTTATTTGTCCAAGAGATGGAAAATTCATTTTCGACAGCACAGCAGCCATATACCAGGACAACACACACACACACACACACACACACACACACACACACACACACACACACACACACAAAAAAAGGCGTAAAATGCCTGTGTAAGAATCCATAGTAAATCAATCCCATCAGTAAAATATCTTCATGCAAGCACCACACACACGCGCGCGCACGCATGCACACACACACACACATGCACATGTGCGCATGCGCGCACACACACACGCACACACTCACACACACAGCACGCATGCACGCACGCGCGCGCATGCACACAAATTGTTTTAAGAACCGGCAAAGATAAAAGTAGCGACATTCAGCTGTTCATCATGTGCATGGACGGATCCTGTTGTACAGTCTGATGCAAGCAAACATGAAGAATAAGTTGAAACGATGCAGATTTTATCCCCAGTACAAAACTGATATATACATTTTTTGCGTAGTTGTCTTCTTCAGACGTTAGACACTAGAGGAAATTCTCTGAAATTAGAGAAAAGACATTGCAGACTGAACATGCATTCCAGCTTCTTTGCACAGAGAGTGGTGTCCACATGGAACAGTCTTCCAGACAATGTGGTGACAGCCCCGAGCATTAGTGCTTTCAAAAGAAGACTGGATGCCCATTGGGAAAGTCTGCCAAGCAAATTTGACCCCAGCTGTTATAACTAGACTGCTTTTGCCATGCCACGCATGCAAGTCTAGTTTTGAACAGGGGTGGTGAACAGGCCTTGTAAAAAGGCCTCTAACACCCAACATATCAAGTATTAAGTAAGTTATGAACAGCAGATAGATTTTCATCCTGACTGCTGTAGGGGAGTAGTATTCTGTGCGTTTTTGCCTGCTGCTTGTAAGTCTGAAGAAGGTATATTTGTTGAAATTTTACTAGTCCATTTTGCATTCTATTTGATTATCTACTTTACTTCACATCTGCTTTTTTGCGTGTATTTGTGGTTTGCCAAATTATCATGGCTTCATCCTGGGCTCAAGGGGCCCGCAGTCTAGTGGTCAGAGCATTTGCCTGCTGAACTGATGGTTCAAACCACTCTTGGGGTTATTTTTTTCAGCTTGAAACCCTTTTCTGTTCACCCAGCAGTACATGGGTTCCTAATTTAGTTCAGGGAAGGTTAAAGATGGGGGAGGGAGAGGGATAGGGACCACATTCCTTCATGCCATGCCCTAAACACAGTGAACTTCTGACAGTTCACTGATTCTATAGGCTGTAGGAATGTAATCCTTTTAGCCCTCTGGACCACATTCCATCTTTTGACAAGTTTTTGTTGAAATCAGTCGGTTAGGTTTTACAAAATCTTCCTATCAGGCAGACAACCCAGTAGACATTGGTGAAAAGATTACGTCCTTGGCAGAAGCAATTACACATGCTTTTTCTAAGATAAGGAATTTGAAGGTTGTAAGAAGCCAAAAACAAACCAGCAAGCAAAAAGCATGCTCTGTTCTTTCTCTGTTTTTGCAGTGATCATTATCAGCAACATTGCCTGGCTGGAAGCCACAGCGTTTCCTGACCCTTCTGCCTCCTAAGAAACCAACAGGAGCATTTTCAAAGTTCATGAATCAGATGGCACAAGCAATTGCCTCCAAAAGTCCAGGTAGACTTTTGTGTTTGCGCACATTTAAATGGCTTAAAATGTTGACATAGTATTGATTGTTCCCCAACCGCTTTCACTCTTTCACAGGCACTACAAAAAGTAATTTAAAATCATGATAAGTTTCATAATTCAGTGGGAATAAAGGCTCGTAAAAATTGGTTTTTGTATGCAGTTTCAAGCCACATGCACAATGCCTTAAAGAGAGAGAGAGAGAGAGAGCAGGAAAGTATGACTTTCACAGGTTGGTTTGATTTGCTTTGGTTTAGTTTTGTTTTGTTTTGTTTTCTGTCTCATCTTTTGTGCTACATGTATACGAACCCTCTTTCTGGCTCCTCATCCACAGCGGCAGCCTGGCTTGTCCTTCCATAGCCGCACCACTGGCAATCCACAGTGAGCAGTCAGTATCAAGTTGTCATGAGGCAACCCACCAGAATAGACACTGCACTGCCGCCAAGTCACGTAGGTGGTGTTCAGTGGTACCTGTCTGATCCAGAACAGATTCAGAACAACACCTACTAAGCCCCCTACTGACAACAATAATTCCTTAGTTGCAGAGCCAGCATGAGGGAGCTGTCCCTCCAGAGGGCTCCACCATGTCCATCCAGCAACAGTCCCCATGAATATGCTGATACCAATGACCCCGAGAGAACCTCATCGGGGGCATAGATGTAGAAAGAAGATCGAAAATGAGTTGACATGAGAGCAAGGCATGAAAAGCCACTGAATTTGAGACATTTTTAAAGAAGAGTAATCGATGAAGATCAGAATGGTGAAGATGATGCTGATTATTTCCATTCTGGTCAGAGACTGCATGAGAGGACTGTTTTCTCTGCTTACTTTCATTAGTAATTCTGACATGAACCAAACCCAGGAGATGCAAACACCTGCAGTATTGGTCAGGAAATTTGAGAAACGCTCTCAGAGACTATCTGTTAAGTGGATGAAACTTAATTGTAGGGTTTCCAGTTGAGCCTGTAGTAAACTCGGTGCTGGGTAGGAACCATTCAGGCCGAAAAATCACATAGATAAATGACTCTGGGCGGGATCAAACCCTTGGCTTCCAGCTGGAGTCCACAACACTAATCATTTCGCCATGGTGGCTTTTTTTTTTTTTTACAATTGTGACATAGGAAAAAGTGGACCAGCTGGTAACACTCATCCAGTTAGAGGATCCTAAATCTGTGATTCATGTGTTACACTGGACTGTTTATTTTTTTTTATTTTTTAAATTTTTACCCTCCCCCATCGTACATGATTATAAGTGGTGGTAGGTGGTTAGTCTTTCAGACGAGGTGATAACAAATGTTCATGGGCAACATGCTCCACGCACATGTAAAATAACTGATCATGACAAAAAAGCTTTCTGTGTGTAAAGTGTGTGTGTATGTGTGTGTGTGTGTGTTTAATCCACTTTGACTGGTAAACAAAATACATTCTGGACAGGAAGAAAAAAGTGTAGAAAAGGTGATGTTTGTACTATACAGATGACTGTCACTATGGTGATGTGGTCATCCAGTTAGAGCAACCCAAATTTCTTGCAGAGAAATTTGTTGACAAGAAAATTGCATAATTGACACATATTTTCCCACTTTATTAACATATTTATTTGACCATTTTTATTCAATAGTAAAATGTAGATGTTAGTTCTAAACTTGCTTCAGAAGAATACAAGTAAAGCAAAATGCTATGTATGTGGCCCGATCATTTATATAAATGATAAACATCACATTTATGTAAAATTAAAAACATCATTTTGAGAGGGTGAGTAGGTATTTTGTTTTGTTTTTGTTTGTTTGCTTGTTTGAACGGTTATATGCTTATATTGAAACTCAATGTATTTTTTTTCCATTTTTACATGATTTAACAATATAAATTATGTGGATTTTAGCGTGGCTGAAATCCATTAGACATTTCACAAAGTTACATCAAGTTAGCCATTGTAACCATTGTAAGCATGCTGTCTTTTAGCTGGCTCTGTGGGATTTATCTCTCAGTATCAGAAATGGATTGTCCCCTGCTTCTGTTTTTGAGTGTTTTGTGCATCATGTGATTCATGATCAAAACCACTACAATTTAATGTATTTACTGTAGTTCGTGGGAGCTGAAGAAGGTTTTAACAAACTAGAAATTCTTGTATTATGATGCTGGTGCATTCATTTTTTTTATTTTCCTCAGTCAGCAAAATTAATATTGGTTGGATGTTTTTGTGATTAATGATTCACGTGTTTTGACCCAGGTCTGTTTGTGAAAAGAGCCAAGTGACCCACCTTCATTCTTCTCTAAAACCCCATGTCTCTTCATTTCCAAATTGACAGTAGTCTAGATATATTCGTTAAGTATTACATGTGCTTTGGCAATGGTTATTTATATTGGTTCAATATTATCAGTAGCGGCAATAGTTATTCTCAAAACTGGTTAGAAACTTCTGTTCAGAAAGATGTGTATTTAATTTTACTGGCAAACAGATTTTTGGTTTTTTTTTTACATATAAAATGCAAAAGATGAGATTTCAACAAAAACAGTAATTACAGTGGATAGTTCACATGTATTACCATAACGTTAAACTGAAGTTGCAGTTGGTTAGGTCTGTAGTGTAATTTTCCTTGCAGATGCTAATGCGGGGCAGTTCAGGTGTGGTTTGGATTCTGAAGAAAGAAATGTAAGTAATAGAAGGTGGCTCTTTGGGGGGGGGGGGGGGGGGGGGGGGGGGGGGGGGGGGGGGGGGGCAAGGTTGATGTTTTTCACTGTTATGTGTCCTTAAGTTACATTCTCACACTACTTCTAGCTGTGCTGACTGCCAATACCGTCTTACTAGTCCTTATGCCAGAAATCTGCTTGGTGCTTTCAAGATCAGGTCATCATAAGGCCATTATGCCAGTAAACTACCTGCATTGCCTTTGGGTCATTTTGATGGTGGTCAGTGATGCTGCTCCGATTTCACCTACTGTGCCACCTACTGATGACTGTTCAGAATAAAGGCTAATTATGGAGCCAGACTGAGGCAGTATCCTGATCAGGAGTAGAGGACCCCTATGAAGCATCCACATGATACTAAAGACTTTGCTCTGAACTCACTGGCATGATGGAGGAAATGTAAACGGAGGTCACAAGGAGAGGACCAGGACACTGACCCAGTTCATCGTCAGCTGTCTCCAAGCTGCAAGCAGCTGTAAACAAATGAATCAGCTGCTTACTGCAGCTTGAAACCAGCTAGCCGTGCAATAGAGCTTCAGCTGACGATGTGGGGTGCTCATTTTACAAAATGCTTTAACTGAACTAATCACTAGTGTTCATGTAATTTTAAAGATCGCTGAGCAAAAATTCATTCTCTCCTAATTATTCATGTATAACATTCATGTATTTGAACTTTCAGTTAAAATACATGTTGCATGTGTTTCCTAGCAAATATGGTAGGATAGTCCTGCAGTGAAATCAATATTGGTGTCATTTGAAGTATCGCCATCAGTGTGCACAAACTCTTCTTCTGTGTCAGAAGCATCACTAAAGTCATTTTTGTTCCAACTAGCTTTAAACCATACTCCCAAATGCAGTGGTTGAAAGTGAAACTGCTGGTCAGAATCTTAATCAGCTGAAGTATTCATCATCGCTGAAATACAAATTTTGAAAATGCTAAAAAAGAAAAAAAAAAAACAACTAACTTTAAATCATACTCGCCGCTTGCCATCTGGTAAACAATGGTTGTCAGAATGTAAATCAGCTGAAGTATTCGCCATTGCTGAAAACGAATATCAAAAAAGTATTAAAAATCAATCAGAGACATGTGCAAGTTGCTCTATAATGAAAAGGGGATTCTGTGTGGTCTATGTGGCAGGAAGTGGAACCTCCATGTGGATTTATTTCGTGAAGAGTTCTGTAATTTTGCTAACTCAGAATGGTTGAGTTGCCAAGCTGTGCTGGCAGTGTTTTCTGTGCAGCTTTTTTTTTTAGTTGCCTGAAGCAATGAATGAGTTAAGCATCACAGAATTTGACACAAGAATTAGAGTTTCCTTTGAACTGAAGATGATCTGTAAGGATGAATGACGTTGATAGCAATGCTACTGAGAAACATTTTTAGTCAGAGACTTCATGACAGGGCTGTACTGTTTAACTGTTTACTTCCTTTCATAACATCTTGCAACATCAGTCAGGGTCATGAGATAAATGTACAGGCAGTACTTTCCAGGACATCTGAGCTATGTGTGATCCAAACAGATGACCTATGAAGCAGACAGGCTTTAACTAAGGATGCCAATTCTCTGTTGTTGGTTTTTTTTTTCTTTGCCCCCACAGGAATTGTTCTGTGTGCGTGCATGCGTGCGTGTGTGCGTTGTGTGTGTTTTGTTCTTTAATAATTGTAATACAGGATGGTTAAAAACTTTGTGACAGGATGTTTGAGATCAGCTGGATTGTCAGTTGTAATGCGTGATGGTTTAAAACTTTGTTTGTGAAGGCATGCATGAGAACAGTAGGATTGTCAATTGTACTCCAAAATTGTAATGTGCTGATGGCACAAGTTCAGTTTAAAATATGATGTGAAATAGGTAAACTGGTTTGAGAAATCACCCGTAGCCCATCACCCCCTCTTCTCCAGCCCCACCTCTCCCCTCCCTTTGGAAATCATTACAGCATGACAGCATTGTATTTGGCTACTTTTACATTGGTGAAAAGCTAAACAAGAAGTTAGTTTAGTCCTGAGACAAGTTCAGACTTTCAGTCCCTTAATCAGATATTATCAGCATTTTATTTCTTACCCATACATCAGTCTTTGCCATTACCTTTTCCTGCTGCTTGAAAAAGACTGCTTTAAGCAAGAACTATTTCAGAGACAGAAGCATGATGCCAAAGAATAACCACGGATCTGTCGCCAGAAACGTCTGACCTGCCTAGGTCAACTCAGCCACCAGGACAAAGCACAGCTCCGATTGGATAAGAAAGGAGAAAGAATAACTAGGGCATTCCACAGACGCAAAAAGGTAAGAGATGAAGAATGGGTGCAAGGTTTAATACTGAACTGTTTCCTTGACCTCTCCCTTACATTGCCTGAAATTTTGTGCACCATACGTTGTGGGTCTCCAGAGACCCAAGCTTTTTGTGAAGGAGTAAACCTTTTCTGTTACATAGTGGGTCTCCACGGACCCTTGTTGTCTTCTGAAGGAATACACCCTTGCTGTTACATCATGGGTCTAAATGGACCCTTGTTGTCTTCTGAAGGAATAAACCCTTGCCGTATGTCATGGCACGAACCATTGGTGTCTTCTGAAGGAATAAATCCTTGTTGTTATGTAATGGGTCTCCACAGACCCTTGTCTTCTGAAGGAATAAACCATTGCAGTATGTTGTGGGTCTCCATGGACCCTTGGTGTCTTCTGAAGGAATAAATTCTTGTTACGTAATGGGTCTCCACGGACCTTGTTGTCTTCTGAAGGGATAAATCCTTGCTGTTACATAATGGGTCTCCACGGACCCTTGCTTTTTTTGCTTCTTTTTATAAACCCTTGCCGTACATCATGGGTCTCCACCTACCCTAGCTGTCTTCTGAAAGTATACGGCTTTGTGGTATGTTGTGGGTCTCTAAGAACCTCTCCCCCCCCCCCCCCCCCCCCCCCCCCCCCCCCCCCCCCCCCCCCCCCCCCCCCCCCCCCCCTTTTTTTTTTGGAAGGAACTAAACCTTGCCATACATTATGGTTGTATACAGACCTAATCTTGTCATAACTTGTAAAGTGTGGTATGGAGTGCTGTTCTTTTTTATATTTGTTGTGCAAATGCAGACACTCTGATACACACTCACACACACACTGATATCCTTTTCCATCTCAGTGGTTGAACCTAATTGCCTTTGTCTAAGCACCTCCCCCCCCCCCTCCCCCCCCCTTCCCCTTCTTCTCCCCCTCTTTCCCCCTTTCCAATCATGCACACACACAGCATATGTTATCCCGTTACAAGCAGGTGATGACAAGCAGGGGATGCCAGGTCAGAGCTGCCCTGACCCTCAAAATTTATCACGTTACAGCGCAATGCGATATTTAGAAATGGCTCTACTGCTGCTAGTGGGAACAGTGCAGGCTAAGGAAGTTTGTTACAGCTCTGCCCTGCTGCTGATAAAAAACAAATGTGATGAAGGAAAAGAAAGGAAGGGGTGAAGATTTCATACATGCAATAGGTTCATTACTGTATGAATATGCCCTTGTTACTGCTTTTGTCATTTTGTATCACATCAAGAACAGTCAGATTTAGTATGTATATCACAGTGCTCGACTGAATCAATCACTGCGGTCTGCTTCAAGATCAAAACTTCATCTTTTATAACAGTTCTCTTTATGACGGGAATTTAAGTTTATAAACCATAGAGATTTACATTATACGTTTCATTGAACAGCATGCAAAATTCATTATAAAACCTTACCCACAAGTTGAATAGCAAGATCAGCCGTAGAATTGGCAGAAGGCCCACTTGATTAGAAAGGGTGGAGGCGGCTCTTCCACTTTCAGGATACACGGTTCATGCACAGCACTTGCAGTTTGTGAGCGTGATGCCAGCCACAGCTGGAGGGAAACAGGCTGTGTAGATAAGGTTCATAGTCTGCATCTTCAGGAGGCATGGGTCTGACCAGACCCTGATGTATGGCACTCCGGTTTTCTTTTTTGAGAATGTGTGTGTTCAGACGCACGACATACTGGGACTTTTGTTTACTCCTTTGTTTACCAACAAAAACAAAACATTTTTGGTCCAGATGTAGGGCCATGGTTTGCTGACAAAGTAGTAAGATTTGGTGGAGGTAGCTTAAAATTGTACCATGTTATCAAGTGATAATCATGAGTGTGGGTAATTTCAGACCCATATACTTACACTTGATGTCGTCGGTGTTTGAGACCCATGGTTGCATGTCAGTTCACCCTATGGGAAAGGATAAGGCTTTTCAGGCTTCAGATTGCTCAAAGGGAAAATGTTTTTTTTGCAGTTTTACACTGTAGCTTTTTCAGAGGGCATAAAAGACAGACCTTTCACCATAGATATATCTTTAATTTCTTTTTTTTTTTTTTTTTTTGCCACCATGGTTATTAGACTTTTATGTGAAATAAAGCCTTCTATCTGAAAAGAAGAGTGTCTTTCTATCTTTCATTTATGTAGAGAAGAATATTATTTCCCTACAGTTTGTCAGCATTCAAATGTAGAGATACCGAGGAGATTCCATTACGAACCTCAACCCTACTGAAGGGTCCTGCATTAGCTTGAAACCCCCAGCACTGACTTTTCCTTTCCCCCCTCCCACCCCCACCCCCACCTTGATTTAATTTCACTGTAATTCGCAGGGAGCTGAAGGAACTAGGTGGCTGTGAGAACTGGCAGAAATAGACTGCAAGGAGCTTCTCACATAACGTTTGTTTGGCCGAGTCAAGAAATATTTTTTTGCTTACTGGAGAATGTTTCTGTTTTGTTCGGTATTGTATCTCCATGGTCAGGTGGGCTACAAACCCTGGCACTTTAGGTATTGTCTCTTGCACTTGTAGTTTGCACTAAATACTACCTGAGAAAGGGATGAAAATCCAAGTATTGTTTAAAATCCAAGTATTGTTTAACTTTAGCACTTGTAGTTTGTCTGCACTAAATACTACCTGAGAAAGGGATGAAAATCCAAGTATTGTTTCAGAGTTGATTGTTAATATTAGGATGTTTATAATGATAATTATTTTTTTTTTAGATTTTCATATTATGATTATCACCGTTATAATTATTATTATTGTGTTTATTATTATTATCATTGTGTGATAAGATTATTGTTTCATTATTTTCATAATGTGGAGGCCCGATAGTGTGATGATAATTTAAATTATAATTATGACTTTTTAAACCACAGGTGATGTAAGTCAGAAATGTTTTAAGACAGCTGAAGGAGAGGGTTGGGCTCCATCCTCCGTAATGCTGTGCACTAGATATCATGACACTTTGTTGACAGACCTTACTGCCACGAGGCTGTGGGGCTTTTAATCTTTTTCACAGCCTACATGTTATGGAAGCTGATACGGACAAATTGGGCATCTACAAATGAGTGACCGATGTTTTTCTCTGGACAGGAGCTTCAGAGGCTAGGCAGACCTAAGAAGCCTCCCAATTCCTTCAATCTGTTTGTCAAGGCATCACGCTTGCAGCAAAAGCAAGCTGAACCACCGGTAAGTGAAAATCTCAGAGGTTACTTAGATAAACTGCAAGAGATGTGGGATGTTCATTAAAATGGCAGAAAAGGTCAGAAACTGAATGGGTGGGAGCAAGTTTTGTTTGTATTTCCCTTTTTAATAATTGGTACATGTGTGTGTACTTCCCAGTGTTGACTTTGCTTCCTAGTGGGGTTGCGTCAGAATCAGAAGAAAACTGAAATTACTTGAAAAATTAAACAAAAAAAGTGAAACACAATTGTTATTGTTAAATGGATGTGGAGATGTAAATATTACTGCTTGAAGTATGCAGAATAGTTGTTATTGTTGAATGCATGTAGAGATAATGAATGTACTTATATGTTTGTGCATTCCTATCCGTTTCAGTTAAATCTGTGACATAGATTTCACCACATGTGTGTAATCAAATAAGATAGAAAGGGAAATGAAGCAAGATACTACAGTATACAGTGCTTTTGTGCTCCATTTATTTACTGGAGGTTTTGCTTACAGGAGTTTTTGAGAAGTCTGGTGAAATCTTGGAAACAAATGTCTGAAGATCAGAAAGAAGTAAGTGCTTCCAGTAGTACTTTGCTCATGAAAATGTTGATCTTACATTTGACTCTCGAATAATCCATAAGAAGTTAATGTGTATGTCATCCATACTTTTACTGTAAGTTTCTATTCTGCACATCAGAATGCCTTTTTACCCAAACTTTGAACAGTTTCATGACTTCCCTGTTTTGTGAGCAGTAGGTATCAAAAAAAGAATATTTTTATATGGTCGGTTTAAGTTTTTTCACAGTCTGCATACTTTTAAATACAAACTGTTATGCATGCACTAGATTTTGGTAAGGTTGTTTTTGAGATTTTTTATTGGGGCAGAACAGTTTTCATCACTGGTTTCAACAAGTATTTGATATCTAGAAAGACACATGCATGCAGTCTTTTCGTTGCATGATATATGATGAAGGGTGTGTGCATGCACACAGAAACTACAGATTATGGATATTCCATTCCTTTTTATGCACACTTTAGACTACAGATCTTCTTTGGACCATACTATAGGCAACTGTTTTTCTATGGCCCATGAGTGGTTTGTTTATTTTTGCACAACATTTACACAACATTTATTTGTACTTTGTGGTTGTTGATGAGTTTGAATGATGTTGTTCCTTGCCAAGTGAGGATAAAGCATTTTTTGGACAGGTAAATATGAAGAAATGCATCACAAGAATGACAGCCTTTCAATATGAACTGCCCACTGAATTCAGTTTTTTACAATTTTTTTTTTAGCATACTCAGCCCGGCACACAATTTTTTTTCAAGCAAGAGAACAATAACAAAGTTTGTAGGGTCTTAGAAGTCCTTGTGATTTGAAATCCTATTTTATGGTCTTAAAATTTTGTTTTCCCTGTCGTATCTATTGTGCCACCTCTGTGGTATTACACCCATGCCGCTCATTCCAACCTTCTGTCCAAAGCCACAGCCTGGTCCGGCCCGCTGCTGTCCTGTCACCAGCAGTCCAAAGGGAGCAGTCAATGTCAAGCCGTTAAGAGACAACCCACCGGAGTACACATTGCACTGCTGCTCACTTCAGGGGTGCCTGTTCCTATCCAATATATGCAGGACCCCACCTACTAAGTCCCCTACTGAAAACTATAATTGCTTAGTCATGCAGCTGGCATAAGTGAGTTCTCCATCTGGAGGGCGCCACTATGTTCGTCCAATGACAGCCCCATGAACTTGCTGATAGGGGTGACCTAGGGAGAATCAACCAAGGCCATAGGTGTGCAGAGAACATTGAAATTGAGGTCACCATGAGAGGGGGGGGGGGGGGGGGGGGGGGGGGGTATGAAGGGCAACAGAATTCGAGACTTTTTTTTTATGCTGATGGAAGAGTGGTCCGAGACTGCATGACAGGGCTGTACTCTTCACTTACTTTCATAATATATCCCGGCATTAACCAGGCCAGAGAGAAACAGATACCTGCAGTGTTGGTCAGGAAATTTGAGCAACACTGTCAGAGACGCATCCATTTAGTGGATGAAACTCGACAGCGTGGTCCTGGTCTTCCCAACTGCTGATCTGGGCAGAAAAATCCCACATGGCTGTGATGGGAATCGAACCTACAATCTCTAGCCAGTAATTTGTGACGCTAACCATTTCGCCACTACAAAAGAATTTTCAGCAAGAGCAGCTGACAAGAGCTTCAAGTTTTTTGTTGTCTTAAACAGAAGAAACAGGAATGCTTCTGGAATAAGATGGCAGTCTTTGAGAATCATTCTTTAAGCATTCTCTAGTATTTGCTGCTGTTATCATTTTTACATTTTGGTGGTGTACTGAACCACAGGTCTACAAAGTGAACGCAGGTGTGGAGAAAGAGAAGTACCAGCAGGAGATGACAAGATGGGAGCGGAAGATGAGGGAGATTGGCCGCGTGGATCTTATCCGCAAGAAGTCCAAAAGAAGCAGACATCATCGTCATCATCTGTAAAGACAGTAACTGGCAAGAAATCAACAGAACAATCCCAGTCAAACACAAAAATTTCCAGTGAGACAAAAGACAGTGTTGTTCAGAAAATCATTTCTGAAGAATGAGCAGAAAGAGTTGCTTTGTATGCATGCATTTGAAAAATGTTGATGCGCGTGAATTTACAGTGTTGTCTGATTTTATTATCATAGACGAATGTGTTTCAAAAGTATTTACACCCATAGCGTGGTGGGTGACAAGTGGATAAACAACTTGGCAAATGACAGGTTGCAGAAGGATCAACTGGGTGAAGTGACTGGTCCATGAATTTCTTTTTTTTTAATAATATATTTCAGAATGCATGAGGGATAATCAGTATGCTTCCTTTCCAACAGATTGGTCAAGGTGTGATAGTTGAATGAGAATGTGTGCTCATGCTCGAGTGTAAGTGCAAGCATGAACACCTTGCATGAAGATGTGCAGACAGATGTTGCCAATATTTCTTTATCTTGGGGGGGTGGGGGGGGGGGGGGGTGTTAATCTTTTCATTATTTTAAACTTGTATGTGCATCCATGTTTCTTTTTCGGGTTGAGCAGTGAGCACAATACTTGGCCAGAGGTGATAAAGTATTGTTTTAAAAAGTGCAAATACCGAAAGAAATCAAGTGGCCGGTATTGATCACCTGCTGGATTTGACAGGACCAGGTCATACAAAAGAGTTTTCTTCCCATGTTACTGCAGGGATGCCGAGGTCTCCTTCAGTGCAAATAGCTTACCTGCCTTCTGGAAGTTATGAGCAAGGCTCTTTTCTGTCATTCTCTTTGATTCTTCCTTTTTTTTTCTTTTTTTTTTTAAATGTTTGCCTTTCTTAACTGTTGTCTGATATTTTTTGGCCTTTGTCTCCTGATGATGTGCCAGTCATACAATATAAACAGAAGTCGAGTCAAGCTTGTTTTTGGTTTCTTGTTCAGTTGCTCATTCCGACATCGGCGTAACGGAAGTGTCATGGCGTATCTATCCGAGTGACGTCATAATTCAGCTTAACATACGTAAGTCGTACATATGTAATTATAATAATCTACATCTTCCTTCTCAAGATTTTTTTAAATAAAATTTATTATGAGCTAAGCTGAGCAAGTTAAATGGAAATTATTTACTGTCCAAAGTGCTTCCTTAGAGCCAAAAGAAATAATGCAAACTTTTCATGTTCATCTTCCTTCCTGAAATAGAAAAAAATATACATAACAAAGACAATAAACAGCAAAATGTCACATCAAGGCACTGGTAGATGGCCCGACATCACTCAGTCAAAGTATTTGGGGTTGCGCTTCACGGCTCTACCGGCACGGGTCACCACGGGCTGGGGCTGCAAGGCGGTCGGTGCTGGACCTGAAAGCTTGGCTGGTGGTGTACTGGTGTAGTGGCCGGCACAGGACCGGTGTCGTGGGCGCGATTGGACCTAGTGTCTTGTTGGTGGCACCAGCTTGACGAGGCATGGAACAGGTTGGAGCGGGAGGTGCTGGGGAGGGGAACAGCTGCACTGGGGTGAACTGCTTCGTGGCACGTTGGCAAGCTGAGGGGGTGAGAGGAGTGGGGGCAGACAAGGGGAGGGTAACGACAGCAGCGGGAGGCGGCGATGAGGCTGGCTGCTGTTCGGAGGGTGCAGGGAATGGTGGTCGCACACTACCTGGACCTCCAAGATTGTCACGAGGTAGCGTGCTGAGAGCTTGCGGAACCTGTGGTCTGGGCTCCTGGACGGGGAGAAGGTGACGTCTGTTGCGTACGTAGTCAGCGCCATCTGCAGTGACGACGTACGATCTTGGGGAGTGGCGTGCTGACTTCACTATTGCAAGTTTCTTGAAGCCTTTTTCAGTCTGCATCCGCACAACTTCACCCTGTTTCAAAGGACGCAGATCTCTCGCTGATCTGTCATGATACTGTTTCTGCTGCTGTCTGGACTTCTTCAACTGGTTGGAGACTTTGCGCGTGCTCACAGCTTTGGGTTGGAGAAGTTTTGTTGAAGTGGGCAGTGTCGCGTGCATACGTCTTGAGTTGAGGCGCTGCGAAGGTGAGCACATGTCATCACGTGGCGTGTTGCGAAGATTCAGCAAACCAAGGTGCACGTCTGATCCGTCCTTCTCGCTCTTTTCCAACAGCTGTTTGGCTTGCTTGACGGCGTTTTCTGCCAAGCCATTGGATCTGGGGTAGTGGGGGCTACTGGTGATGTGCACGAAGTTCCACTCTTGTGCGAACTGTTTGAACTCACGACTTGTGAATTGCGTGCCATTGTCTGTCATCAGCTTTTCTGGGATGCCATGAGACGCAAAGTGCAGCTTCATCTTTAGGATCACCATGTTTGAAGTCATTCTTGTTGATCATGTCCATCTCGAACCAACCAGAGTAGGAATCGACAACAACCAGGTATTGCTTGCCATTCCAGTCAAATATGTCGGCTGCGAGGCTGGACCAAGGGAGTTCAGGGACTGGGTGGTTCATGAGGGGCTGTTTCTGCAGATGGGCCTTGCAGCTGTTGCAGGCTGAACATTGGGAAACTGCGTCTTCAATGTCTTGACGCATCTTGGGCCAAAATACGATGTCGCTTGCAAGCAGTCTGGTGCGCTCTGCTCCCATGTGGCCATTGTGGAGAACGGCGATGTAGGTGGACTCAAGGCTTTCGGAACCACCGCTCTCTGTCCTTTCATGACGACGTCATTCTCAATCACCAACTCATCCCTGAATGGGAAGAAGCATTTCACATCAGACGGCAGGCCTCGCTCATGGTCAGGCCATCCATCTTTGATGAGCTTTGCAAGCTTCTGCATGGTCGGGTCAGCCAAAGTCTCTTTCTGGAGTTCAGTCATTCTCGCCGGGGATATGGAGAGAACTGTCATGACGTCGCAGTCAAACTCCTCCTCTTCAGCTGGATCATTGGGAAACGCTCTGGACAGCGTGTCAGCAAGGTACAACTCTTTGCCCTTTTGTAGACGAAATCAAGGTTGTAGCGTTGCAGCTGTAGAAGCATGCGTTGGAGACGAGCAGGGGCAGCATTCAGTGACTTCTTCACGATGGTGATCAAAGGCTTGTGGTCAGTCTCTATGGTCACCTTCCGACCATAGACAAAGTCATGAAACTTCCTGCAGGCGAATACAGCAGCCAGGAGCTCCTTTTCAATTTGCGCATACCTTGTCTCGCAGTCAGACAAGGCTCGTGATGCGTAGGCACTGGAGCATCCTCTTGCAGGCATGCGGCACCCAGTCCACTCTTGGATGAGTCTACAGACAAGACGACGGGCTTCGCAGGGTCGAAGAACTTCAGGACAGGAGGATTCATGAGGTCATCTTTGAGTCTGTTGAAGCTTGCTGTAGAGCGTCAAGGAGGATTCATGAGGTCATCTTTGAGTCTGTTGAAAGCTTGCTGGTGAGCGTCAAGCGTGAGGGGAGAGAGAGAGGAGAGAGAGAGGAGAGAAAGAGAGAGAGAGAGAGAGTTCGGTTACACACACACACATTCTCCAAAATTTGAAGATTGTTTCTACTGCAGAAACTGAAAATTTGCCTTTGCTACAAACTAATCAAAAACTCATTACCTTTCACAATGTAGTTGCGTGACTGCTTACTTATAGCATTTTTTGTCGACCGAGACCACGACGGGTCACTCTCCTTGGTCTCCAAGTATTGTTTTATTTTCAAGAATCTGCCCTCACCTGCAGCCATGGTGGATCTAAACCGTGGTTTCGCGCGCTTACGACGTAGCCTATCACTAATGATACTGGCTTGTATTTGCAATGAATTTGATATAAAACTTCATGTTGCTGATAATTTATAGTCTTGATATCAGTCAGACAGCTCAAGGAACAGATAAGCTGTGTCCAGCACTCATAACTTGAGAAGTGAGTGGTAAACATATTCTGCTAGCCATGTTCCTATTCTCTCCATCTTTTACTAGTTGCTCTATGTAACTCGTTAGTTGACTTCAATGCGGTGATAGCCCTGATATGGCCCTTTGCGGTCGGCTGGGCTATAAGCAACATTACCTTACCTTACCTTGTACTTTTTTGCCCATCAGCATTTTATGAAAGTTTACCACAACTGTTGTTTAGAAGATGATGATGTGCCAGACATACAATATAAACAAGAAGTCGAGTCAAGCTTGTTTTTGGTTTCTTGTTCAGTTGCTCATTCCAACATCGGCGTAACGGAAGTGTCATGGCGTATCTATCCGAGTGACGTCATAATTCAGCTTAACGTACGTAAATCGTACATATGTAATTATATTAATCTACATCTTCCTTCTCAAGATTTTTTTAAATAAAATTTATTATGAGCTAAGCTGAGCAAGTTAAATGGAAATTATTTACTGTCCAAAGTGCTTCCTTAGAGCCAAAAGAAATAATGCAAACTTTTCATGTTCATCTTTGATCTGGAAACTTTTCTTTTTACAGGTCACGATCTGTAACATGCCAGCTTTTTTTTTTCTTGGATGGCTTTTTTCATGTACTTTTTGGTGGTATTTAAATGTGTTCATAATCGTTTTACTTTTTTTTTAAATCTGGAATGGAGAAAGCAGGGGAATGCCTTAGGCTGTCAGAGTAGCTTAGTTTTATCAGTCATAAGGATGTCAGAAATTTAGCTACCATATCATAGAATTTTTTTTTTGGAGCATATTATAATTTTTTTTAAAAATCAGACCTGATCAGGATGGTTTTTTCCTGTATTGAGCCCGACAGCCCTGCAAAGGGTTATTATAGAAATAAAAGATCTCAAATATTTCCCCTTCTGTGTCCAATATTTTTTAAACAAAATGGTTACCATTAACATTGCTGTCCATCTCTCTGATGAGTGTCTCTCATGTGTGCGTGTGTGGCTACATCATGAATGTTGTAATGTAATGTGGTGTTCATATATATTGACCAGTATAGCACTCTATATTGACCAGTATAGCATGCTTTTCTCAGTTCCCTTTACAGTGTCACATTTTTCAGCTCTGGGTTTTAGCTTGAAAGCATTTCCTTGGGACTTGTCCACTCGTTTTGCAGCTGTTGAAGTGCTTCAATTCAACATGGAGAAGCAGTGTTTTCTTGCCTTTCAGTTGTCGGAGCATTTCCATTCAACGTAGACAAACAAAGTACGCTGTTTTCTTTCATATGTTTTTTTTTAGAAAAGAATAACCAGTAAGCTGTCTTTGTTATCTGTTGTTTTTTTTTTAAGGTACCAGTCATCTTCTCAGCACTCTTGTGACGATCAAGGGTAGAACCAGCTAGCAAAGTCTGTAGAGTGATCATTGGTTGGTTTGGGGTTTACATCTAATAAGTGGGCAGAAGAACAGTCAAGACTGAACACCACTGTGTGTAAATATTAGCAACGTGCATCAAAGAACGCAGCCAGTGAAATTAAATTGGTTTTTAAGCATGCACAATATTGGTTTATGGGATCCGTGCTGGGACCTGTCCTCTTTATTTTGTACACCACTCCATTGTCTAATGTTATCCACGGCCATTCCGTTTCACACGAAATGTTTGCGGATGATACTCAGCTGCTCCATTCCTCTGTCATCGATGACTACTCACCCTTGTTTCTACTCTTCAATCTTGTACTTCTGATATTGAGACCTGGATGTCAGCAAATAAGCTTAAATTAAACTGCAAAAAGACTGAAGCCATCCGTTTTTCAAAGCGGTCACATCATGGCCCTGATCCGCTCCCTTCTTCTCTGACATTAGGTTCCAGCACTATCGAATTTCAAACACTGTTCGTGATCTTGGTGTTCTCCTTGATAGTGACCTCTCAATGAAACAGCATGTCACAAAAACTTGTCAGTTAGCTTACATGGAACTTAAACGAATTGCTGCTATTCGACCCTATCTCACTGAAGACGCCACAAAAACTCTCGTTTCATCCTACATCCTCTCAAGGCTAGATTACTGCAACTGTGTTCTCCTTGGCTGTCCCTCAACTGTCATCCAACCCCTCCAATGTGTACAGAACTCTGCAGCCCGTCTCATTTGCAAATCTCCTAGGACTCAACCCTGCAGCCCTCTCTTGAAAAAGTTGCACTGGCTCCCCGTTGAAGAAAGAATTAAATACAAATGTTGTTGTCTTTGCTTCAAGATTTTCACTGGCGATGCCCCTGCCTATCTTTCCGATCTCCTTCAAGTATATGTCCCATCACGAACGCTCCGCTCCTCCACCGACACTAGGACCTTCCGCCTTCCCAGTTACCGTCCCCATCGTAAACAGCATGGTGAACGAGCTTTTTCATACGCAGCTCCCAAACTCTGGAATAAACTCCCCTATGACTTAAGACATTCTCAAACCTTTTCTTCCTTCAAAACCTCTCTGAAAACCCACCTTTTCAAACAATATTAAGAAGACAGTTATTACCTGATAGTTGATTGACTCTTGTTTGTCTTTGTGGATCGCTAAATAGTTTGTGATTGTTGCGACTGTTGTGTATTGTGTGTCTATGCGTGAGAGTGTGTGTGCGCGTGGGAGAGAATGAGAGAGAGCCTTTGTTTTTCATTTTCTGAGCCGTTTTTCAATGCATTTTCTTTACATTTAGCAATTTGTATTTTTCTTTTTCTTTTGCCTTTGTAAAGCGCCTTGTGCCGTGGAAGGCGCTATATAAATCCCCATTATTATTATTATTATTACATCGGTGAAATAGCTTTGCACACACTTTTGTGGGATAAGTTTATTAGCACAATCGGTGAAATGGGTTCAATGACATACATTTGTGAAATAGGTTAATAGGCAAGCTTCAGCGAATTGTCTTTGTAGACATGCATATCTTTGGAATAGATTTATATTATAAACACACCAAGTGAAATCGACTTGCAAACATGCATGAGAAAAATCAGTCTGTAGACATGTCAGTGAGACATACAAGTGAAACTGGTTTGGAGACGTTTATTGATGAAATGGGTTTGTAGACATGCATCGGTAAAACAGCTCAGCAGGCACGATCTGGAGAATTGGTTTAACGACACAAAACAGTGAAAATGGTACGGAGACATACATCAGCAAAATGGGTATACAGGCACACACACACCCCTGTGAAATATATTTGTAGTCACGTCAGTGAAATATGTTTGTAGACACATGTCCATGAAATGAGCTGACTAGTAGTCAGACAGGATTAGAAACGCTCATCGGCAAGATGGGTTTATAGACACATCAGTGAAATGGATTTATAGACAGACGGATCAGTGAAACAGGCTTGAAGATGCACAATGGGATAAGTTTGAGAGAATTAGGATCATAGACATGTACAACCATGACATAGGTTTCTTTGCAGATAACCCACACAGCGAAGAGATGGGACATAGGGATGCACATCGGGATAGAGCTATATGCTCTACAGTCACTTTGTTAATTTTTTCCTATACTTACCAGCTGTTACTGTTTACAGCACAGCCAAACGACTCTTGAGAGCGACAGTGCATTACTGCATGCTGGAACTACATTCTTGAGTCTGAAAAATCTGCTCGAGGTTCTGGCTATTCCATTAAATTTCTCACATTAGAATTTGAACATTAGAACAATAAAAGAAATGAAACAAAACAAGACAAAACCACCCCAGCTCAAAACATGCTGCAGTGATCACTTACCTCATATTACAGTACTTAAATCACACTACTTAGTTGGCTGGGTGAACGGTCCCTTTGGAAAAGGAGTTTCTGTGGAGAAAATACTGACAAATAGAGCAGGAATGCAAACATGGAAAATGTCTTCCTGGAGTCTGCTGTTGTTGTTCTCCAGTTAAACCTCTTTACACTAAGAGTTTGGTGTACGAGGAAGAAGACTAAGAGTAACATTAGGTCTTCAGGGAGCCTGTTGCTATTGGTATTCTTCAGTTCAATGTCTTAGGTCTTCATGGAGTCTGCTGTTGTTGTTCTCCTGTTAAACCTCTTTTCACTAAGCGTGATATTAGGTCTTCATGGAGTCTGCTGCAAAAGTCTGTGCATCAAATGTTATGTAATCCCAACACTTTATGAACTTGTTTCATTGTGAGTGTGGCTCATTACACCATACAGCACCATGAAGCCTCAGTTTTGAGTGGGGTCTAGTCTGCCTTAATAAAAGTTTTGTAACATCCTACTCAGCATAGGTGTTCTTCACACCAAGCTGAATTTGGGCATCCATTTGGATGGGCAAGGAAAAAGAAGCAGACAGGCTTCAAGTCAACGCTTTTCTTCCTATGAGAATAGCTTAGACTAAACGATGGCTCCAAGACTGCATGAAATGAGTTTCTTGACAAAACTACATCAGGACTTATTTTGCTTTTAAATTAAAAAAAAAAGAATAGTTTTGTGGTGTACATATACCCACACACAAGCACACCCACACATGCTTGATACAAATACTTTATTTCATTTTTAGGCAAGCATTCTATTGTACATGAACTACACACATCTATTGCTGACCTGTTCTCTGGTGTTTATAACAAATCATATCTTACAAAGCATCACCAGTCACAGTAACAGCTGACCATTAAAATTATACCAAGGCAAACAATGTTCAGTGGCAGCTTTTTCCGAGAGGGAACACATGGGGAAAAAACCCTACTATCACTCGGCTTCCACTTGAACAGATGAAGATGCACCTGTTGCAGAAATAACATACATTTTAAAATGCCCAGGTGAATGCATTTAAACAAGCTGATCAGGTCTGGCACAGCCCATCACACATGAACACACACACTTTCTAAACACTGGAATTCACACAATCATATTTACCTACATGCTTTCGTGTACCGAACATCAAGGGACCGAAAAGGTTTTTGAGGTATATGCACCTAAGGTGGGGCAGAAGAGAAGACTGCTTTGCAGCCTAACCACAAAAAAAATCCATTTCTGTATGAACTGCACACATTTATGGCTGAAAAGTGGTCACATTAACTCACGAGGATACAAAAAGTTAAGTTAAAAATTGTCTGTACTCACTACTGCTAAAAAATGTCTGATCTTGTCATGTGATATTCAAGTAATATGTCCCTAAAGAGGATATTTTACGGAGTCAAAATGATAAACTGTTTGCTGACTCAAACAGGTTAAAGAAAATAAAAGGAACTTGCCTGTGTTCGTCCTAACCAAAACTTTTCTGTACAATCATATTCTTAATCACTAGCAGTTTGCTAATAGGACACAAAAAGCAATAGAAATGGGTTTAAGGCACAAATTAAAAAGGCACTTTATATTGTTGCTATGATATTAAAAATGTTAAACATTTACCAGATCTCATGGCCCTAAGCCATCTCGTTATTCTCAACAACAAAAGTCCAAAAATAACACACTAGCCACATTTTCTAGTACTTCCAAGTGGAGAAATTGATGAGACATTGAAATCCACACACTTTCTCAGCATGTCTTCTTTTATAACCGAGGAATGAATGGTAGGAACAAACACAAAAGAGCCATTCACAAACCCTGAATAGGGAAGTGCAAAGCATTTTGACATGGAAATCTCATACATATTTTGCTTCTTATAAATATCTTTCCACTCGGTGAATACCAATGGGACATGACCAAGCTCTTTCTGATTTGTTTAGCATAAGATGCTGTCTTGTGGAATCTTTAATATCTGACTTCAGTAAAACAAGAGGCCTTCACTGGGAAGGGGTAGGTGATAGGAGGATAATCTTCATTAGCTCCTTTGGGAACTACTATTAAATTAACTTGACCATTGAAATTGTATTTAACATGATGAGAAAAGATTTCATCCACAGAATTTAGGTGTACGAACACATTGTATATCATTGTATATCATTACATTTATACCGAAACCATAAGAGCGCAGATATTTTTGTCAGGTTTACAAAATCATTTTTCACACACACAAGCACACACACACACGCACACACACACAAAGTCTGAAAGCAAAATTAATGTACCCTCTTTCTTGTGGTGACAAATTGATTTTTCGATCAAGAAGATGTGTGTGCAATTCATTACAGTCACTACTGGCGTTTTATTTCTCTCTTGGGTATAAGCTCAAGGGGAACTTTCCCATCAAGTACAGCTCAAAGCTGCATCATCATTCACCCCAGAGCTGGCCCACTAGAGCTTGATCAAAGGTGCTGACAAATGCAGTGTGTACTCGTGGCCAGCTGTATGTAATGAAGGTAGTTGAAATTAATCTCTGAATATCTCACTCTGTCAAACACACCCACACATACTTTACATATTTATACACACACACACACACAATATATATATGACACATTATTTCATTTAACTCCACAGCACTGATGGAGTCCTTCCTCCAAACTGCACACCTCAATGCATAATTCAAATATAATTCTCTAAACTGCAACCCCCATCCTACAATAACCAAAGCATAACTATCTAACAAACAGTTAAAGTGCCATGTCTAACTAATAAACACCAAAGCATGACTATCTAACAAACAGTTGAAGTGCCCTGTCTAACTCTAACTAATAAACACCAAAGCATGACTATCTAACAAACAGTTAAAGTGCGCTGTCAAACTAATAAACTGTTCTCAAGCGTTGCAGTGTTATTTGTCTCTCATGAGATATATTGATGAAACCAAAAGATATGAGAAGAAATTTCATTTTGTTGTAGTGACAGAAACAGAAACAAACTAATGTTTTGCAGTCACCATGATGTGCTGCGCCTGAGAGTAAGCCAATGAATCACCTTGAGGTGGGACACCCAAGTGCTTGAAAGAACTGGCAAGAGACAAGACTGACTGGAAAGACCCAGACAGGATGGTGCTGTGCATGCAGCTGGGGTAAGGAAACTGTAACATACCATACTGCCACAGCTGCCAAGCCCTCAAAAGCATAAAGTGGAGCATTTCAACATTTTAAGTGTAATATTCCAAATGTACGCATTGCACTTGTACCTTACCATCATACCTTACCCTTTCCACTATCCTTCTGGAGTGCAAAGAATCATGAATGCCACCCAAGTGCTGCTCCATTCCACATGAACCAGCTGTACTCTGTACTCTAAAGAGAAACGCCATGATGACCATAAGTCTTAAGGGGGTCATGCGAATTGTGTTTTGAACATGGGGAGAAAACTTTGCCAATTGGTCATTTTGTCAACAACCAGTTGTCAAACTTTCTGAGGGCTAAAGTTCGAGAATGGGGCAGCACGCTGGTGAGCAGACTCCAATCCCAAACCCGGTTTGTTGAGCAACTCAAGGGATTTGCAACAAGAATCTCCTTATTCTTGTTGCAATTCCTGCTCTTTTCTTAGTCATTTTCAGAAAGGGGGAGGGGAAGCGTGCAATAAAGGGGAGCGGAGGTTGTTCTTAAGGACTGAAGCAATCTCCAACATCCCCCTGGAGTGATCGAGACATGACCAAGCATGTGACACATGAGTGGAACAAAGGGCTAGAAGACGGGTAAGAGAAAAATAATTTTAAAAAAACTGGGAGAGGAGTGGGTGGGAAGGGGGTATTGTGGAAACATGAGATCCAAATCACACAAGTATTGCTAAAAGGGTTTTGTTAGCCACAACATGAACAGGTGAGCACTATCAGAGCAATAAAATGTTTTAATCATGAGACGGAGAAAAAACCTGACATCTTGGTCAGTGTTTGACCACAGAACAAGGGAAAGGAAACAGACGTGTGCATTAGACCGCACTTGTGGAGACAGTCTGTGGCCTTCTCAGTTACTGCACTGGCTACGAAGTTTGGCCAAAGGTAGCAAAGTTTTATATATATATAGCTCACGTTTAGTTTGACATGGTCAAGTATGAGACGCCAAATTTTATTGTTATTTGACCTTTAAAAAAATCATTTACATTACTATGTTTTTATTTGTTGTAATGGAATTGTAACATTTTCAGAGTAACCATTTTTAAACATTTGCTTCAACAGAATGTTTGAAAGAATAATATTACGAAGGCAATTTACAGCACTTTATTTTACAATTTCATTTAATGGAATAATATCAAGGTTTTAGAAAAATTTACCATTTTAACTTACTGGTTAAAATCTTTTTTTTTTTTTTTTTAATTAATGCAGCTGTATAGTATTTTCATACCAGACAAAAGCAGTTGATTATTAACTTGCAGTGAAAACCTGCTACATGCCAGCTTTTACCACAATTACAGTACCATGCCAATTCAAACAATCACAGCATTACAAACTAAAAAGGCAAAGAGAAAGAGAGCAAAGTCTTCAGTGACAGCACTGACATAGCCCATGATGGTGGTGTACTTCATGATGAGCTCCTGCCTGAGCCCCGACAACACCAAGGCATACGTGATCATGGAGGATTTGTGAGGCAGCTGCAAGTCCTGCAACAAACCACAGCAAATGAGTGAGTGGGATAAATAAATCAATTCACTGACTAGCATTTGCAATCATGTCATGTACTGTTTACAGTCTATTGTGATGAATATCCTCCAACTCTGATCTCTTTTAGATGATTCTACCCTGTGGTGACCTCTTTCTTCCCTGCCCCCCCGAAGCATGTGATTCTCTTCATAATACAAAGCTATGACAAAGGAAGTTTTAAAATATGTCTATTTAAAAGTATATATCTGATGATTCATCCAATCTATCACTTTCTTGCAATACACATTTGTCTGCTTGTGTGTGAAGTAGCAAGGAGTACAGTGGGAAGTGATAAGGAAGGGGGGTGGGGAGTATTGATGTACTTCACTCTGCCATAAAAGCTTTTTGTTTGGGCGTCTTTCTTTTTTTGAGGGGGGGGGGGGGGGGGATTATTGATGTACTTCACTTTGTCATAAAAGCTTTTTGTTTGGGTGTCTTTTTTGTTTGTTTCTTTGTTTGCTTTTGTTTTTCTTTCGTGTGTGTCTGGGTTTTTTTTGGTAAAGCATGTTAAGTTCCATTAAGTTTTGGATATGCACTCGTTAGAATCATATTGTTGTTATTATCCACACACACACACAAAAAAATGATCTACCAACTGATGCACTACTTTCCACACCATTGTGGCCTCCACAGCCCTTTGCTATAGTATATACAACATGACTTGCCAAACTGTTATCATGCTGTCTTGCAAGCCAACAAAAAGATAAGACCAAAAAAAAAAAAAAAGCCCTATTTCAGAGACCTATGCCTGCTAAAGAAAATGCTCGAAATGAACGAGAAGAAAACTTCTAGCTTTAATTTGAGTAAATCTATGTAGGTTAATACAGCACTTGTGCAAACTCAGAATGTATAACTGAAAGTACAAAACTATATCAAGTGTTATGCAACAAACTGGCTTTTGTTTGTGTGCGTGTTTGCACGTGCGTGCTCAAGATCCTGGGCCTTCTTTCTTTAGCATTTACTTAGTACTCAGAATGCCCATGATGCAGAGTAACATGAACTATATGTAGTAATCAGACTGTCTTGAAAACCTGCCACCAGAACAGTAACAAAGTAAAACCAGAAGGGCACTTGAGACAGCACTGATTTAATCACATCAAACAAAAGTTGGATCTGTCCTTTTATTCATTTCATACATGAAAGGAAACTTTTTAGGCACTCAGAAGTACTTGTTGGAGTTATTTCCCATGCACCTTTTTTCTTGCATATAACAAGCAAAACACAAAACATCATTGTTTATATCATTTAAAAGTTTCACTCTTCCATGAAAATACACAACTTCATAAACAGTTATCAACTCCTAACTGTTCCCTTACCTAATTCATGTTCATTGGAAAATTCGCATCAATATTGTCAAAAAAAAGTGAACAATCCGCAATCCTCTTTCCTATCAGGGTAAGTAATAGTCGGTGCTAACCACAGTAGTTTCATCTCATATGCATATCGGTCTTGCTGAAGGATTCTGAATCCACAGAGAGAACCAGACACCACTCAAGATTTAACTGGTTCCTTCGTGGCCCTTCACCAAGCTTTGTTAGAATTAGATTTCTTACTTCATGCCCACTTCTGCTCACGGTTTCCTCCCTTGGTCACATTCTTTCTGTCCACTATGTTTTGTTAAAAGTAGGGCCCTTCTACAATTACGCCCACTTCTGCTCATGGTTTCCTCCCTTGGCCATGTTCTTTTTTTTCCCACCAAAGTTTTGTTAAAGCAGTTTCCTACTTTATGTCTAAACCAGCTCACAGCAAACCCCCCCCCCCCCCCCCCCCCAAAAAAAAAAAAAAAAAAAAAGAAAGCCAAATAAAACAGAATGTCTGGCTGAGATACTAAGATGTCCCATGCAAACTTTCGATGGTGAATTAGATCACATAATTTCTGTGCCTGTGATAATGCATTGCAACAAAATGTTTGTAAAATTCCTACCTTTTCAATAATCTTAAACATAACACTGAATACCAGGGTCTGGTGTATATGTAAACATAGACAGATAAGATTCACACACACACACACACACACACACACACACACACATGATGAAGGAGGGGGGTAGATCAAGATTTTTGTTGTTGTCAGTTATTAATTTATTTCATTTTTTTTTGGGGGGGGAGGGGGGGGGGGGCGGGGGTAAGGGAGGAGGAGAGGAGCATAGGAGAATTCAAAGCAAAATTCATTATCTTGCTAAATCCAGGACTTCTAGGTCTAGACACAAAAGTTAGACTGCATGCATACAAATTCATTTAAAGATATCACACACACACACACATATTACTTATCACATTAACCCATTGACTGCCAGAGAATATTACAAAGGCTTTTCCAGTGCCAGGGAAATCTAATGATTTGGGGGTAATAATTAACAAAAAAATTCTAGCTCAGAAACTATAAAAGATATAAAAATGAAATATATATATTTTTTGAAGGAAACTGAATGAAGATTTTGAATCTGGGCTTCTTTTGTTTTAATTTTGATAACAAAAAAATATTTAGGCATTTAGTTTTGGATAGATTTTTTTGCATGATCAAAAACGTATGTATTTACCACTACAGCTTCACATCCAAAAAAGAACACAATGCAAAAAAGTTGAAAATAACGTTTGTATTGTCACACTACACCTGTAAATGAAAGTAAAACAGCTTAGAAGTCTATCAAGACGCTCACACTTCATGCAGACAGGTCAATCCACGACCACGCCCCCCCCTCCCCCGACCACGCCCCCTTGCTGGACTTCAACCCTCTCTTTCACTCCTCCTCATCCCCTACCTTCCCCCCTGCCCCGTGTCACGCCGCAAGCAGGCCGCGCTCCCCTCTCGCGCTGACTATCACGTCACTGGCCACTGGCACACAGTGCAGAGTACACACTAGGCTAGCTTGTTCGACGCTGGTAACCAGTCAGCTGAACCACTCTGAGATCGCTCAATAACTGACGAATATGGTCGGCAATTCCATCACTATCATCATTTCACCTTCATGCTCGAGTGAGTCGTTCAATAAAAGATTATTATCTTTGTCAAAAATGATCAGCAGAGCCTGCTCAGCTGTGTAAGTACAATGATTTGGTCGCTGCGCTTGTCAAAGGTTGCGCCGCCATCTTTGCAAGCGAGACGAAGTGCTGGCTGGTCATCCAGTCAGTGATGAGAATAAATGGGCTTTTCCATCACGTGTGGTCATTTGCATATCATTTTAATACTACAGATATATAAGGCTTACTACGCACATTCTATTTAAGTCCGTTAATAGAAATAGTAACGAATGAAAATTCAAGAAAAATGCATGACGTCAGTGGACGGCCCATAGGCACTGGGAAAGCATTTTTACTACGCCGTCAGCTGACGGCTTACAAGCACTCTACAGGTTAAGGGAACCCAACCATACAAAACTTGCTGGGTTTTTTTTTCTCACCTTCATGTGTGTAATCTGGAAATAAAGGAGAGATCCTTCCATTACAAAGAATGGAATCATCGCGCACTGAAACAGTAACAAAAATCAGACTGACACATCTGCCTTTGCCCAGTAGGCTGCATCCATTTTTAACATTACTAATGCGATCACTGGACTGAACTCAACAAGCCTCTGACATCTCCATGGAGACGGTGATTTAAACTACTCCGCAAGTTTTTGTTTTGAGTCTACCCGATATGCAGAGAGAACACACAGTGTCAAATATGATGCAAACTCAAAAGCACAATATTACCACACTAACTGTAACCTACATAAGAATTCTCAAAACCTTCAGCTGTTGGCTACCTCAACAGGTTATGAGCAGACCTTTTAGAAGTCAAGAATGAACACCTGGTAATGTAAAAAACAAAACAAAACAAAACAAGCCTCAACTGCATTTATATGATGTTATTTTCCTTTCTTTCTTTCTTTCTTTTTTCAAAGCTAATTACAGAATGACTGGATGCCTACAACAGTACTAGTACTATACATTCAAAAAGAAAAAGAAAAAGAGAGAGTTCACAGAATGTGTGTGCATGTGTGTGTGTGTGTGTGTGTGTGTGTGTGTGTGTGTTTGCACATGTGTCTGTTTGTGCACATGTGTGTGTATGTCTATGCATGTGTCTGTGTATGTGTGAGTGCTCGCAAACATGTGTGATCAGAGACCTTCAATTCATCATTTATCAAAAAACAGCCACCACACATCACAGTCAATATCAACACAGCTGATGTCACTAGAAATGATGATCAAAAGTCTTGTGCCCAGCTCTTAGAAGTGGACTCAAATAAAACAAAAAGATCACTCAACTGACATGAGTCAGAGACCGAGAAATAACTGGCACTATTGACTGTACATTTTCTGTTCTCATTTGCTATCCATTAACAGAGTAGGACTGTATTGGTATAGTGAAACTGTACTGGCTGTATTAAAATATTATGGTAACTGACAATGTTCAGTATGACTCTGAGAACAGGACTCATATTGAATGCACCATCACCAGCTGCACCCTAAAACTAAAAGCTTGCACGTTTCATATTTGTTTATAACTAATATAAGCACACCATACAAGACTGCTTGGAAACCGTACCTCCAGGAACAGTAGACCTAACCCGAACCTGAGTGCCCATCGTGTGAGGAACGCCGCCAGCAAACAGCCTCCACATCGCATCAGGTCCAACAATTTCAAAGGGTCTATCTGTCCTGGCGGCGACTCTGACTTGGCATGGCTGTCAACCAGACCATTTCTAGTTGATGTGGCTGATTTTGCTGCATAGCTGGCTGACTGGACTGGCGAAGACTGATCTGTTTCGCTGTCTGTTTCTGCCAGACGGGTTCTGTGGGGTCTCTGACGCAAACCTCCCCTGAGAATTTCTGACTCTGGGGCAGGGGCACTTGTGTCTCCATCAGCTGTGCGAGTGGTCTCTCCAACTCCTGATGGAATCACTCGGTCTGTGGATGCTGTACTTCCCTCTGAGAGGTCTCTCCTCTCTGGAAGTGGATTCTGACCTGGTGCATCACTGGACGAAACACTTGTTGTGCTAGAAGAACCTGTAAAGCAATATTTTAAGAACATGATTCAGGATGAAAAATAACTACCTCCTTAAAACTGTGCCTAAACAATGCTCTTTTTTTTTAAAAACCAAAATGCACAGTACATGTTTACGGTGCAACAGGTATGCATACATCATGTGCACTTGCTTGAACAATGGGAAGCTGGGCAGGAGTGATGAAAAGAAAGTAAAGTTTGCTATCATGTTACAAGATCAGTCATTTCAAATTTCTGTGCATCAATGATTAATTGATGACTGATACCAAAAGCACAAATGTATAAACTTTATATCTGGGGGAAAAAGGTCGATTCTTCTTCTGCCTAACATTTGTCAAGTCACTACATTGAGTATTTCTTTCTCTCTCTCTCTCTCTCTCTCACACACACACACACACACACACACACACACACACAAATCCAGAAGCTGACGTAGCTTAAGAAGATAAGTGTGAATGAAACCTTGAAAATAAAAACTGATAACTGCCACACACGTTAAATAATATACACGCCCATTATCTTTGCCAGCTGGTTCTGTTAACCCCCTAAGTGGTTTGAACTTGTGACTCTGTAGGCATATGCTCTAACCATTTGACTATGGTCTGTTCTTAACTATTCTATATTATACAAACAACTGCTTGGTAGGAAGAAAACTGCAGTAGGAGTAGTTCATGAAAAATCCAAAAAGATCTACTATTTTAATGATCAGTTATTTGAAATTTCTATGGAACAGTGTTCAAAATAAAACCCATAAACCTGTGGCGGAAAAAAACAACAATGCAGATTCTTTCACTCACTTAACTGACTGGGCCAGTCAACCAGTTGTTCTTTGTTGAGTGTTGTTTATCTGAAAACAACTGGGCCCCTGAAAGGTTAATGTTGAACTAAGTTTGCCAAGTACCAACCACTCCACTAAAAAAAATAAAAATAAAAAAAATGCAGAACTGTCCATCTTACATTGTTTCCCTTCAAAATGGGAGATTTTGGCTTGCAGTTGCATTGACAACAGATCTCTGGTAAAATTACATCATGATGAAAAATACACAGGGAGCCAGAAAAAGCTGAAGGCAATTTTGCAGGAAAAGCACACAGTTTCAATGTGCTGGAAAGATGATTTACGTAGCTATTTCTTAGAGACCAGATTTGTGACCTTAGCATGAAAAGTGGCATCCATATTAGTACTTGTATACCCTCCTGCCTAAGGAATGTGTGTGTGTGTGGAGAGGGAGCGGGTGGTTAGTGGTAGTATGATTGCAGAAGGAAGTGTATCAATGATATCAATAAGAAGGATGATCAATGAAGGGAAACCAAAAGTATGGGAGAGCGGTGGGGTATTATGATATATGTCCCAAGCTGGGAGAATATATTTGAGCAGACTGGGGCACTGAGAGAGAGAGAGAGAGAGCGGGGGAGGCCTTATCATGCTGGGAGAGTATCAATATCCTCCCAAGTCTGAGTTCGGAGTCATGCAGGCGAACAACCACTACCACTGGATTACAAAGTTTTCATACAAGTGACACAAAGTTTTCATACAAGTGACAGACTAGGAGAATAAAGCAGCCTCCGCCTTTCCTGGTTAATCAAACTAGGTCAGTGGCATATTTGTTGAGGATAATTTGCTGACGAGAAAAATCCGCAGTTCAATGTGTCTCTTTCCGTGTTGGAAGTTTACCCATCCTCACTACCCTGGTTTACGGAGGAAAGGAAAGGTGGTGGAGGGAGGGTGAGGGGCGAGTGTTGGGGTCGCGGCGGTTAGGGGAGCCCCATACCTTTGTCTTATCAATCAGACAAATTAATAATAAAGTGCAGGAAGATACCTTCATCTGAAACAGTCGGCTTGCCAAGAAGCCGATTCATCCGATTTTCAGAATTTCGGAGAATCTTTAGCCGACGAGCTTCTCTTCGGGCTTCCAGGTCCGCCATTTTAGTAAGGCATGACGTATTGGATGGGCATATTTTCGTAAAACAAAAATAGAGATATATTACTTGGGAAGAAAATTTAGTTTGCATGACCACAATAAGTAAAACATTTTTACTTCTAAGTGAGAAAATGTTTTGACATATCAAAAATAGATTTTCACGTGAGTATATTATTAGCTTTCCCTTCCCCAGACATGAAGCCTAGCGGCGGCACTGACAGTGGGAAGGGGCGGGCACTTGAACATCCGAAAAAAGTTCTGTGAAAGTTCTGTACTAAGATGGGGCAGTTTATCATCGGGTGCGTAGCGCAATCACTACGTATCTAAAGCACTACCAGTTATTAGTCCTACGACCAATAGATCTACGTGTCGTAAACCATACGACCCTTTAAGACTACGTGTCTATATCACTACAATTGACCATGTATCGAAAAAGCTATTCATGTTCGCGTTCTCTAAAACTACGTGTCTATATCGCTATGCCCGTTTGCTCTACAGCAGAAAGAAAGAAAAATAGTGACAACGGCCCGTTTGTATGGGGATGGTGTAGCGCAATCACTACTGGATAATGTCAGTAGGTCCCCACTAGGGGAGGCGCTATATGTTCCCCCATGTCTATGTTCCCCCAGGTCTATGTTCCCCCACCTCCATATTCCCCCAGGTCTATGTTCCCCCACCTCCATATTTCCCCAGGTCTATGTTCCACCACCTACCTACCGTGCCGTACGTGACCTCGCGCCGTACGTGTCCTCGTGCCGTACGTGATCTCGTATCGTACGTGACCGGATTGTCATACTTGTTACAGAATCTAAGTTGTATCCTGACTAGATATGTTGCAATGTTCATATTTTATGCTTTAAACCCGAGAGAAGAGACGGAACACATTTAATTGTCACAAGATTGTATTGATCCTTTCTTTGCTTTGCTTTGTTTTTCTCTGTATTTGGTGACAGGAGTCATTGTTACTCATTAATTTGTTGTTCATTTACAGTTCTTTAGTTAATGTGTCAGTACACGCGTGTTTCCATAGCTATACGGGTTGGTGACCTTACGTTAAAATTCCTGAGTCCCTGAGTAGGGGAGAGTTACCCATTGCGTACCTGTCATCCAAATCGTACCACCCACATTCCCGCGAAATGACGTATACCAGATGGCCCTGCTTGAGTGTTGGGAAAGCCCCGTAGGAAGGATGCATTTTGCCAGTGCAAACATGGCGGCAAGGATGAAAACCCCTAGCAGGTAAGAAAAAATCATTTTTTTCGCACTTTGATGTTATTTTCGGTCTGACATTTTTGTGTGACTATGCAAACACGACACCAATAAGCAAATTAACTTGAATATGTATTGATACCTATGTGATTGTAGATTACATTTGGATATAAACATTGGCCCTAGCTTTTCATGTGTTAGGCTATACCTCCTTATTGTCAAGCTTACCCAAGTCACGCATATGGTACCAGCCAGAGTCTTGTATATAGTACCGGTGGTACGATATCAATGACTTCTGGTACGATATGCAGGATGACACACACAAAAAGGAGGATGTCAAAAACTTGAATAACTTCTATTATTTTTTTTACCCGTACCCAATTTTAGTCACATAACTAATAGTCAATGCATGGGGTTTTAGCAAAGTTTGCTTTGAAAAATATATGTTTCATATTTGTGATTTTTGTGGGAAATCGGTCTCTGTTGGTCTGTTTGTCTGCCTGCCTCTGTCTAACTAGGCCTATCTGTCTCCCCTCTCTCTCTCTCTCTCTCTCTCTCTCTTTGTCTGCCCCCACCTCTCTCTCTCTCTCTCTCTCTCTCTCTCTCTCTCTCTCTCTCTCTCTATGTGCCTGTGTCTCAGTCTCTCTCTCTTTCTTTGTATCTCTCTGTCTTTCTCTCTTTCATTTCCCCATATTCTCCTTGTAGGCCTACATCCCTACCTTTCAGTGTTTTGTATTTTCAAAAGTTGCATCCATGTAATCTTTATTGAATCTTTTCCTTTCCACTGTTACTGTTTTCTTCATTTATTTATTTTATTTTATTTTATTTTTATTTGTTTCAGAAAAATGTCGCCCCCCTCGAACTGGACATCAGAAGACATGAAAAAATGTCTGGCAGCCATTGCAAATGGAATGGGTTTCAACGCTGCATCAAGGGAATTCGGCATTCCTAAGCCAACAATCCGCCGTCATCGCCTTGGCCTGAACAAATACGCCAACCCTGAATGCAAGCACCGTGGGGCCCCATGCGTCTTGCCCAAGGAGTTGGATGAGGAGTTGGTGCAGCACATCAAACAACTGGATCAACTCTTCTTTGGCATCACAGTCATGGACCTAAAAAAACTGGCATACCAGATTGCTCATGTTCATGGCATTAAAGGGTTCAGTGATACAAAACAAGCTGCCAACAAGACCTGGTACTACAACTTCATGCGGAGACACCCCGAACTCTCTCTGCGCTCACCAGAGGCCACTTCCATCGGAAGAATGAGGGGGTTCAATCGCCAGGACGTCGGCGAATTCTTCAACCTCTATTTCAGGATAGTAGAAGAACATGGCTTTACTGCGGAACGGATCTACAACATGGATGAAACGGGTCATTCAACAGTACAGGCACCCTCCAAAATCATCTCAGTAAAGGGGAAGAAACAAGTTGGAGCTGCAACAAGTGCGGAGCGTGGAGCTAACACTACAGGAGTCTACTGCCATTCGGCCACAGGACATTATCTGCCACTAATGCTAATTTTCAAAAGAAAAAGACTGGCTGAGAGCTTGAAGGAGGATGCGCCAACAGGGACCGTGTTTGCCTGCACAGATTCTGGGTGGATCGACTCTGATGTTTTCATCCAGTGGTTGCAGCACTTCATCAAATCGGTGAAATCCACTCCAGAAAACAAGCACCTGCTTCTCCTGGATGGGCACTCATCCCACAGCAAAAACCTGGAGGCCATCAAACTGGCAAGGGAGAATGGAGTGGTTATCTTGTCTTTCCCTGCCCATACCACCCACAGACTGCAGCCGTTGGACGTGACATTTTTCAAGTCGTTCAAGAGCTGGTACAACGTTGAGATTGAGCAGTTCCTAAGGACGAGCCAGGGACGAGCTGTAGGCGTGCATCAAGTCAGCCGTCTTGTGGGAAAGGCATTTGTCAAGGCGGCCACAATGGAGACAGCAGTGAATGGCTTCAAAAGACTGGACTATGGCCTCCAAATAGGAACATTTTTGACGAAGAGTTTTCTCAGATGGAAGCTGCTCTTGGTGCAGATTGTCAGGAAAGTGATATGGAGCCCAGCCAAGCAGCTTCTCGAGCACCTGTCCCTGTACCATCTCGAGTACCTGTCCCTGAACCATCTCGAGCACCTGCCCCTGAACCGTCTCGAGCACCCGCTCCAGAACCGTCTCAAACACCTGTCCCTGAACCGTCTCCAGCACCTGTCCCTGAACCATCTCCAGCACCTGTCCCCGATTCGTCTCCAGCACCAGCCCCTGAACTGTCTCAAGCACCTGTCCCTGAGACTCCCCCTTTTGCTGCCCATGAAACTTCTGTACGCTCAATCCCTACAAAAGGAGATGGCAGATGCTTCTTCAGAGCGATCTCTATCACTCTCAACCCTGAACTACAGTCCTGTCAAAGAAACCAATCAACTGGAGAGTGTTTGGACCCAATAAAGGCCCACTATGAGAATGCCAAAGCTGACCATCTCAGAGCAAGGGTCGTTGCCCACATGTGTGAAAATCTATGCGTGGAGCCAGGGGCTGCAGAGCTTAACGCCGACATGCCAGAACGCCTCCATTTCTCAACAGTTGCTGAACGTATCCTACACATGAGTGACCCGAAGGCAATGGTTGGGGAACTTGAGATCACAAGTACAGCAAAGACCTTGGGCAGATCCATCCACGTTCACGTTGAGGGGAGTAGCTTCATCTCTAGATACACTGCAGGTGACAACACCAAGGCTCCACTGATGGTAAAGTACATCCCTCATGATGATGCTGGACACTATGAGTCAATGGTTCCTGCTCCACCCATCAGCGTCATTTCCCCACTACCCAAACTCAGTGCCAAGAAGCGGAGGACGCCAGCCACGTCTCAGTCACAAGTTCTTACGGGCAGTCCCTACAAAAACAATCTAGAAGAAAAAAAACGCAAAGCAGCAGCTCCAAGGGCAACCAGGACCAAGGGCAAACCAGTGAAACGCTCCCTCCAGAAGAAAAAGGTGCAGAGAGTCACCGAGGCCAGCAGCAGCGAGGAGGAAAACGAAAATCCAAGCTGCATCGTCTGCTGTGAGCGGTTCAAGGACAGCAAGAGCAGAGAGAAGTGGACCAGCTGTGCTACATGTAAACAGTGGGCGCATGTGCAGTGCACACCAAACGATGGATATGTGTACATCTGCCATCACTGCGACTCGGACGACGACATTATGTAGGCGTGAAATATTCAAGCCTGTTTGACGTTCTTCAATTCATTTCCTTCACCTTAACTCCGATTTTGTGCTATTATTGCTTCTTTGTTCATTGGGATAAAAAAAATCAAAATTCAACTTAATTGGCTGTGTGTGTGTGTGTGTGTGGAGTTGTAGGCCTATGCCTATGTCATGGTGTGAGTCTTTGTGTGTGCATGTGTGTGAGCGGGTATGTATGTGCACAAATGCACATGTGTGTAGGGCTCTGCTCACACTGAAATGACTGAGAGTTAAGAGCAATTATAAGTGGGCCTATATCAACTGGATTTCATCCTCAATTGCAATAATTACTTTACAAATGTATTATGGATAGTGTGTGGGGGTGTAAATGTTTATATTCTGCGTGTTTGGTCACATTGAAGATAGAAGAAAGTCTAAACTCGACTCTAGAGAGAAGTGGGAGTGAGTTATTAATATCGTACCACTAGGTCACTGATATCGTACCCCCGGTACGTTATAAGTGACTGACGGGTACGCATTACAGAACCGGCCTTCTAATTCGTACTCTTTGGGTGACTTTTTAAAATTCGTGTTGAAACCATTCTTTTTTTTTTCCTTGAAAACAATATACGGAACGATGAAGGCACAGAAGATGAGTGTTTGTGCACAATTTGACGTGCCTAGCAAAATAAGTTTGCGCCATTGAGCTGTTTGTCCTTAAGTGGTACGATATCAGTAACCCTCCCCTATATGTGGATGGTTTAGTGCGTCAAAATATATTTTTTGTAAATCATTTTCTTTCCTAGTTCCATCCCTCCTCCACGTTATATAAGGCCAAGAGCCCCTGGCCTAAGACCAAAGTACAATATAAAAAAAAAGTTCCGAGTTCCGAGTTGTATTAAATTACGATAATTGAAATTACCAAAATACAGAGAGAGAGGAGAGAGAGAGAGAGAGAGAGAGAGAGAGAGAGAGAGAGAGAGAGAGAGGAGAGAGAGGAGAGAGAGAGAGAGAATTAGAGAGAGATATAATTAGAGAGAGACAAAGACAGAGACAGCGATAATTAGAGAGAGAGAGAGAGAGAGAGAGAGAGAGAGAGATGCGGAGACAGAAAGATGCGGAGACAGAGATTCAGAGAGACAGAAAGAGATAATCTAAGAACTCTCTCTCTCTCTCTCTCTCTCTCTCTCTCTCTCTCTCTCTCTCTCTCTCTCTCTTCTCGCTCGCTCGCTCTCTCTCTCTCTCTCTCTCTCTCTCTCTCTCTCTCTCTCTCTCTCTCTCCTCCCTCCCTCTCTCTCTCTCTCCTCTCTCTCTCTCTCTCTCTCTCTCTCTCTCTCTCTCTCTCTCTCAACAAGGTGGGCAGAAGGCGTTGTGCTCAAAACAGTATCGGTATTTAATTGATGAGTAATAGGCCTAGTCTGTCCAATACAAAAATCTGCGCTGCCAGTGCAGCAGTTCTAAATTTCATCATGTAGAGCTATTGCCACGTAGTGCTAAAGAAAGAAATAGAAAACAAAACACACGAAAGTATGTAGAGCTACTGCCACGTAGTGCTAAAGGACAGTAGCCAATAGAGATCGCAAGTCAGCCTTCGAGCTTCTTTCTCCTTCTTTGCCATCTATATAGAGCTAATCAAAAATGTCCATTAGTGACAGAGGGCAGTCGCTTTTTAGCTACTTTTCGTTACTTCTCCTCGTAGTGCCAAAACAAGGTAGAGGTTTGAAATACGTAGTGCTATTGCTACATGACTAAGCGAAGACTCTCTCTCTCTCTCTCTCTCTCTCTCTCTCTCTCTCTCTCTCTCTCTCTCTCTCTCCTCAGATATTTATTCATGGGATATTCATAAAAATTCTATAGGAGCAACAAAAACAAAACAAAACAAAACAAAACAAACAAACAAAGAAAAACAAACAAAACAAACAAAAAGAAACATAGGCATTACTTTTTAATTTAGACATCTGTGACACTTTTTTTTTTTTTTTTTTTTTTTTGCTGTCCCAACCTCTGCGCCACCTCAGAGGCAGTGCACCCACGCCGCTCATTCCGACACCCCGTCTACAGCCACAGCCCGGTCGGCCCCGCCACAGCCACGGCACCGGCAATCCACAGGGAGCAGTCAATGTCAAGTCGTCAAGAGGCAACTCACCGGAGGAGACACTGCACTGCCGCCGAGTCACTTCGGTGGTGTTCAGTGGCGCCTGTTCTGATCAAACATACGCAGGACACCACCTACTGATGACAATAATCGCTTAGTCGCGGAGCCGGCGTGAGTGAGCACCACACACACACACACACACACACACACACACACACACACACACACACACACACACACACACGCACACACACACTGACATTCTTCGTAATTTGTTTCTTTTTTTTTTTAATCGTAGTGATATAGAGTGAGATAGAGACGTAGCGATAAAGACGGTGTCTGGAAATCGTAGTGGTAATCATAAATAGTTGTATAGGTACAAGTTATGAAGTGAAATCGTCTTGCGAATGACACTGTAGTGATATCGGGTAATAGTAGTTTGGATATGTAGATTAGTGTTCCGTAGAGCTTTAGCCCGTTAGTGATATTGACACGTAGTGATTACGGGATGTCCCCTTTATCATCTGGCCCCCAGTAATATGAAAAAGAAATAGGAAAACACACACAGAGAGAGAGAGAGAGAGAGAGAGAGAGAGAGAGAGAGAGAGAGAGAGAGAGAGAGAGCCTGTTCAGTGATTATGAATTTATGCCAACAAAACTGTCATTGATTCCCCATACCTGATCGGGTAGTACCTAACATCATTTTATCTACAATCACGCCCTTTTACAAACTATCGTTTTGTTGCTGGTGTAGCCTTTGCTTTCTGCCACACTTGGGCAATACCAACGCTGTCTAACGCTATGAGTATGTCAGAACTGAGGCTCGTGGTTCACTCCCCTTATGGTCATCTACTATTTTGAAGACCAGGACAACTCCATCCTGCATCTTGTGGGATCTGCGACCGAACTGACACAGTCTGGGATGAAAACTAAGGAATAGCTTGGTAACTCTTGCTCCCATGATGAAACAAATTCGTGCCCATAACTCCAAAGGAATGCTGCTTACGACACCGAATCGCTTAGCAGATATGACAGCACAAGGCACACAGAACAAACGGGATGTTTCCTTGTTTGTTCTGTGTGCCTTGTGCTGTCATATCTAACAGGCAATTCGGTGTCGTGAGCAGCATTCCTTTGGAGTTATGGGCACGTATTTGTTTCATCATGGGAGCAAGAGTTGCCCTACTTGTTTGTTATTTACTGTTCACTGTTCCCTGCCTCATTTCCTATTACTTTCATTTAATAGCAGCCTGTGTGGTGGGTGTGGACATTGGTTCCACGCCTCTTGCCAGAGTCTTCTTCTTCCTAAAATACTGGTTCACTCAAAAACGAGTAGGTCACCAGCGCGCAGCGCGAGTATATGAACACAACCACTTATGATCAGTTCTTGTTGTTGTTGTTGGCAATGCAGTCCCGGAGGACAATGCTTGAGGTGTATGAACACAACCACTTGTGATCGGTTCTATGATAGTGTTAATGAAGATGCTGTATGGAGGTGCATCATTTGACCTGTTTGGCCTTGGCTACACTACCTCTGTACCACGCCAGAATCCCTTTACTTTGCCGGAAACAACCGCCCAGTGGCCCTCAAATAATAAAATAATGGATTTTCTCTGTTGTGTTTTTACTCGGCAGTCTGTGAATTAACTTAGAAAAAGCTTTAATGTTCTGTATCATACTAAATAAACATGTAAATCTATAGATTTACTAGTTGCAAAGCGAGACGACTGCAGGCGGAAATCTAAACAAATCTTAAATAAATGTTAGCGAACCGCCCAGAGAACGTGGACAAACGAGTCACAAGACAAAACACAACGCGTTTCGACCTCTTAGGTCTTCGTCAGGTGATATATAGACGAATAAAACAACGAAAATTCACTTAGCTTTGATCGCTTCAGATCACTTTGGGTTCAGCGCAAGGAAGAAGGCGTTGAATCATTCACTTAGCTTTGATCTGAAGCGATCAAAGCTAAGTGAATTTTCGTTGTTTTATTCGTTTATATATCACCTGACGAAGACCTAAGAGGTCGAAACGCGTTGTGTTTTGTCTTGTGACTCGTTTGTCCACGTTCTCTGGGCGGTTTGCTAACATTTATTTAAGATTTTCTATAGATTTACGTTTATTGTTTAAACGAACCTGACTCTCCTGTTTTGTTGCACACACAGACTGTAAGTAAACAATTAAAGGCGTTGCTTGCTTTCAAGGTATACGATGAACATTAAGATACACGTGCGGTCGCGACCATCGAGCAAAGCCGAAGCTGATATACCAATACGTTTCAGACACGGGCTATACCTGCACCACTATTTTCGGTGCAGGTATGCTAGCCCGTGTCTGAAAAGTATTGGTATACCAGGCAGCTACACTGCATCTCTCCTTATTCCAGGCGGGAAGGTTGTTTTTACCGTTAAGTTTCACTGTCTAAGGAAAACATCTTAACCGGCTATTGTTTCTTTATGCGAAAATCTGCTCCAATCTTCCAGTCACAGTGAACTGTTCTTAGTATGAAATTCATGAATAGAAATCAATTTAAGCTTCAAGTCTTTAATTCCCACAATGACTAAAAATCAAAGTAGGGCCTAACTGAATTAAAAAAAATTATATATATATATATATATATATATATATATATATATATATATATATAGTTAAAACAAGTTAAAAGAGGAATCCTAAAACTATCTACAAATTTGTTTCGAGCGTGTTGCGCTGTCATCAGGATGGTTTTTGGTTTGCCCACCGCCGATGTTATATAGCGTGTGGGCTCCCGTTTGCGGTTGTTTGCACGTGCGGGTTGGCTGCACGTGTTTTTTGGGGGCTTTCAGGTTTTTGTTTTGGGTGTGTTCACTAACAACGATTTCCATTTATGCCTGCAGTTGTTTACTATTTCTGTTTTGGTGTTTAAAGTTGCTAAGTGTGGTTTGCATAGTATTAACCATTTTTCAGTTAAACATAGCTTGCACCTTTTTGAAACATTGCTGTATGGTGATGCTCTTTTTATGATTTTCCAGGATATATTGTAGCTTGTTTTTGCGTCTTTAAGTTTCCAGATATATTTGCTCAGTTCTGTTTGGTTTTTATATTTTTCTTTATTAAATGACTGTTTGTGGTTTGCATATCTGGTTTTGAAGTGGTTTTCAGTGATCCCTATGTATGTTTCTTTTTCATTTTCTGATGTCACAGTAGCCTGGTATACAATGTTGTTGTGAAGACATTTATTGTTTAGTGGGCACTGCTCCTTTCTGGTGCAATTGCAAGATTTCCTTTCTTCACCCTTCTTTGCTGTGTTGATTTTCATTTTGTTGGATGCGTCAATTAGGTTTTTGAAGTTGGGCATACATGAGTACGATAGTTTGACAGTGTTTTTGTTAAATATTTTGGACAGTTTGTGTTCTTTTGGAAATGAAGTTGTTAGGATTTTGAAGAATTCTTTCCCTATGCTTGTTTTGAGTTTCCCGTCGTATGGGGGATTATACCATATGATTTTTCTTTTCCTATTTTACTTGCTTTTATTTGTGTTGTTGTCTGGGTTGTATTGTAATTTGTAATTGTATCCACTTGTTTGTAGTGCCTCCTGGTATTCTATCGCTGCATTGTTGAACACTCTCTCACTGCATGACAGGTTTGATAGTCTCTTGTTTATGCCATGGGGTATGGTCTTTAATACAGATGGTGGATGGTTACTTTTGGTGTGTACATAAAGAGGGGTATCGTTGGGTTTCTTGTATGGTTTATATATGTGATTGTTGAGATCCAGTGTTATGTCTAAGTAGTTCACTACCTTTTTGTTTGCTTCAATGGTAATCTTTAAGTTGTGGTTTTGGAAGATTTTGCATAGTTCTTTCTTCTTGTTTTCGATGGTTCTTGGATTGTTGGTTAGTGCAGCAAGGCCATCGTCTCTGTATAGTCCGACTTGTTTTCCGAGTTTTTTCTTGATGTTGGACAGCATGAATAGTCCGACCAGTTCACATGTTTCTGCACCATCATATGATCCCATGGTTACGTCGAATGTTGAGTTTCTGTTGGTTTTCCTGATCCAGGTTTCATTTTTGCTGTGTAGTAATGTTTTCTTGGTGTGGAGAATGATTTCCATTTCTGACCCTGTTATGTCTGTGTGGTTACTGGCAAACTTCAGGGCTTTGGTGAGTAGTTCCTCATCTATAGATGGGTAAAAGTCTACTATGTCAAATGTGATGAATACTGTATTACTTTGTTTATTGAGTTTTTTGAACCATTGGATAACTTCGTATGTGTTCTTCCAGAGGTTGTATTCAGAGTTTGATTTTACGTTCTTTATTATTTTTTCCAGAATTTTCTTGCTTATTTTGCCTAATTCAGATTTGGATGGGTTTATTAGTCTACATGTTGGATTGTTATGCAAATTGGGCTTGTGGTCTTTGAGTGTTATGAAAGCTTCTTTTGTTGCTGTCGCTTCTATCCTGTCACTTAGGTCTATGCGCTCTGCAAGTTCTTTTTCTTTAGTGCGGATACTGTCATGTATATTTTTGTCGGCTTTTTTGTAGTTTTTCTGGATGTTTTTGTCAAGGAGTTGAGAGTATTCTTTTGGTTCCATTTTGTAGTAATTGCTAGTTTTATCAGCCTTCACAAATATTTTTTTGTCATTTTGTACTTGTTTTATTTGTTTTTTTAGTGTTGTTTGGAAACCGTTGTTAGATGTTTTGAATTCAATATTGGTTATCATTCTTTTCATTTGATCTTCAAAGGGTTTCATTTCGTCTATGGCTGGTGGTGATCGCCATGATTTGAAATCGTAGGTGTTTTTGTCCTCTTTTTTTGCATTTGGGTTCAGAAAAAAGAATGCTTTCCATCTCATATTATGTACAAACTTTTCTGTTTGTTCTATTAATTTTTTTTTTATATATGATTGCGGATTAGAAAACGGTATATTTTTTGTTGACTGCCTAAAATTGGTTTCCTCCATTTTAAAATCCTTCAGGCCACAGTGCTCAACGTGAGGAGCGATTAAGATCAGTATATTTATATATATTGCACCAGATCTTTCACCAGTGCAGTGTCTGTTTGTTTTTCCTATCATGGCACCGAGTCTTTCACAGTTATTTGGGACATTATTTATGGGATTTTTCTGCTCCGATCTACCCGGAGTAGAGTGTGCTTTGGGCTCAGATGGGAAGACTGAGACCACACAGTCGAGTTTCATCCACTCAATGGATGTGTCTCTGAGAGTGTGTGTTGCTCAAATCTCCTTACCAACACTGCAGGTGTCTGTATATCTTGGGCCTGGTTGACGCCAGGATGTATTATGAAAGTAAGCGTAGGGTACAGCCATGTCATGCAGTTTCAGACTGGAACGGAAATCCTTAGCATCATCTTCATCATCCTCATCCTCATCGATCAGTTTAAGAAAAAAAAGTCTCCAATTCTATGGTCCTTCATGCCCTGCTCTCAATGCGACCTCAGTTTCGGTTGCTTCTCCATGTCTGTGGCCTTGGTTTGGTTCTGTCGATATCACCGGTATCGCCGGTATCGGCAAATTCAGTGGGCCTGTCACTGGAAGGACGTGGTGGCGCCCTCCGAAGGGAGAGCTCACTCACGCTGGCTTCGCGACCAAGCAATTATTGTTGTCAGTAGGGGGCTTAGTAGGTGGTGTCCTGCGTATGCTGGATCAGAACAGGCGCCAGTGAACACCACCAAAGTGACTCGGCAGCAGGGCAGTGTCTCCTCTGGTGGGTTGCCTCCTGACGACTTGACATTGACTGCTCCTGTGAATTGCCAGTGCCGGGACTGTGGTGGGCCGGGCTGTGGCTGTGGACGGGGGATCGGAATGAGTGGCGTTGATGAATGAGTGGCGTGGATGCGGTACCAATGAGGTGACAGAGAGAGAGAGAGAGAGAGGAGAGAGAGAGAGAGAGAGAGAGAGAGAGAGAAATGAAAAGTTGTGCAGATTAGATATACAAAATTTGTGTATTGAATTTGGTAAAAATTTGTCTGTAAGAATGAAAACGAAGGCTTCAGCAAGTAGAGAAAAGACTAACGGATGGCTCCCAAAACGAACAGATTCAGACAGATCTCTTGACTGTAAAAAAAAAGAAAAAAAGGAAAAAGGAAAGACTAGAATTAACACACATTGAAACAAACAAACAAACAAACAAAAGGCGCACAAAAAAGACTAGAATTAAATAGACTGAAGAGAGTGAAAAGATTTAGGCCTAAGAAAAGCCAGAGGCAAGAAAATTTAATAACTCGGCTTGTTAGTGACTCAGGAGATACCATCACCAACCAGAAAGAATTATTACGGGAACAAGGATCATTTGACAAAACATTATACAGTCAGAATACAAGTAGGCTACAATAGAAGTAAAGGCAGCTACGGACAGCTTTTTAGATAACAAAATGTTGACGAGGTTTTTAGAGGAGGAAAATGCACCATTATGTGACGTGCAGTAATCCTTAAGGAAAAAAACCTGATGCTTACGGGATGGTGAAACATGGTTCCGCTCCAGGAAGCGTTGGAATAACCATCGAATTTTATCAATTCTTTTGTGCAAAGTAGGTTAAGTGACCGATTCGTTCAATGACTCATTTAATAAAGGAGAACTGTCATTCACACAAAAGCAAAGAGTCATAACATTACTTTACAAAAGTAACGACTGTGATGGAGGTAAGCTGAACAACTGGCGACCTATTACATTAAAAAACACTAATTACAATTTTTTTTTTTGCAAAAAGCATTGGAAGGATAATACCGAATATGATTGACGAGGATCAGGTGGGGTACACAAAGGTGTGGCACACAAAGGGTAGAAAAGCAACAGTCGTAAGAACAATAGGTGATGCGATAAATTATTTAAATAGAACTGGCGAAGCAGATACCTTATTCTAAAGCTTTCGACTCCATGTTAAAAAAGGAATATTTTGCATGCCTTCAAAGTGTTTGGTTTGCATGCTTTCAGTATATTTGATTTTGGCAATGGCTTTCAGGAATGGATATCAGTTATAACCAGCAACTGCCCGAGTAGCATTAATGATGGTGGATGGTTGTTTGAGGCCTTTGATGTTAATTGCGGAATTAGGCATGCTGCCCTTTCTCTTCTCTTGCGTTTATTTTCAGCTGCAGAAATTTTGGCAATAGAAATAAGAAACAGCTCTGTGTCATTAGTTATAATTCGAAAAAATAGTGATAACGCTGTAATAGAACAATTAGCTGATGACACAACGCTGTTTTCTTAAAAAAAATAGAGAGGATATGATGGCTCTTTAAAATGATTAACTTTTTCGAAAGTTTTTTTTTTTTTTTCATGACTGAAACTGAATTTGCATAGAACAAAAGCATTACTACTACGTAAAGGAAGGGGAGAACGCAATCCTGGTTTTTTTCCCCTCCTTAGTTGACAGAATAACAATCTTTGGAATTAATTTTTCTTGCAAACAGAAATAATGGTCAGAATATTGAGAGATCCATAAACTGATAAACAATGGAGTAGAAGGGACCTCAGTATAGGCCTACATGGCAAAATTGTTGACACTTTATCTTAGATTTTCAAACAGTTAACACTAGTTATGTAATGTATAGGTATCCCAAAAGGAAATTTCATGTGGTGTTTTACAAAAATAAACTTAACGCAAAAAGAGTCTGTTTTAATTAACCACAGCATTTTGTCTGGCACAATGCGAATAGCTCGAAAAACAAAACACTATTTTCACTTCAAATCATCTTAACATCATCAATTAAACGTGAGAGAAAAAAAGTTATTTGGAAACGCACATCCTGTAATTGAATCATTTATGTGAATGCAATTACATTTGGCAATTCACAATTTTAGATTTTTTGAATGAGGAATATGTTTTCACATATGTTACGTATTTTATGTTATTAACTGCTCTCTCTCTCTCTCTCTCTCTCTCTCTCTCGTCTCTGTCTCTCTCTCTCTCCTCTCTCTCTCTCTCTCTCTCTCTCTCTCTCTCTCTCTCTCTCTCTCTTCTTCTTCTCTCTTCTTCTTCTTCTCTGTTTATTCATTTAAATTATATTAGATTCAGATTCATACTCGTACGCGCGAGCACGAGTGACCGTGTGCACACACACACGCGCTCGCAGGCATACACACGAAACACATATAACCCTCATAGTTATCCACACACACACACACTGGCACAGTGCGTACGCTGGGTCGCTAGGGGATGTACTTTGTTGCTGACAGAAGTGAACAAACTCCATGGCATGGTGTAGGCTCACGAAGGACGAACGAAGGTTGGGCCCATGTATTTTTTCAGTGCCTCGTGGCGGTGAGTCGTAGGGCTGCCGTATAAACAGAGCACTTAACTGCAGCTTTATGATCACACCCCAACAAAGCAAAAGGCACAATTTGGATTTTATGGTCCCAGGAGCTTTAAACACTTAATTGCTGTAATTTACTGTGAACAACACAAATGTAATTATCCTGTCATCTCTTCATTGTTTTAATCTAGCACGCAGATTTTGGTTGACAGGCTGTGTAATATGTAGGTCTACCTCAAACTTTAAATTGAAAATGAGTTTGTAGAGTTCCGACTTCTTGATCCTTCATCACAGGCATAGATCTCTGGGGCACACGAAAAAACGGATATAGGTATGCCTTTGTACAGTCTCTTTAACGGGCATGGATCGGTGGGCCCACGAAATACGGATATAGGTATGCTTTTGTACAGTCTCTTTAACGGGGATGGATCGGTGGGCCCACGAAATACGGATATAGGTATGCTTTTGTACTGCATCTTAACGGGCATGGATCGGTGGGCCCACGAAATTCGGATATAGGTATGCTTTTGTTCTGCCTCTTTAACAGGTATGGATCGGTGGGCCCACTAAATACGGATATAGGTATGTTTTTGTACTGCCTCTTTAACGAGCATGGATCGGTGGGGCCACGAAAAAACGGATATAGGTATGCTTTTGTACTGCCTCTAACGGGCAAGGATCGGTGCGGCACACGAAAAACGGATATAGGTATGCTTTTGTACTGCCTCTTTAACGGGCATGAGTCTGTGTTGCCCAAGAAATACGGATATAGGTATGCGCTTGTACTGCCTGTTTTAAAGGGTATAAGTCTGTGTTGCCCACGAAAAACGAATAGGGGCACAGAATTGTATTGCCTCTTTAACAGGCATGGGTCTGTGTTACCACACAGTTGTAGTGCCTGTTTAATAGGCACAGGCCTGTGTTGCCCTCGAAATATGGATAGTGGCATGCTATTGAACTTCACTGGCACGCGTCTGTGAGATCCACGAATTAATCAATGGGTAAATGACAGGACATGGTGAAAGTCCAGTAAAACTTGACAAGTGTGTGAGTCTTACGCATCCACATTTCGCGGTAGCGTGTCATAATCATCATCATCAGCAGGAGCAGCAGCAGCAGCAGCAGCAGCAGCAGCAGTAGCAGCAGCAGCAGCATCTTCATCATCAACAACAATAACAACAACAGCAACAACAACAACAGCAGCAGCAATATCCGCCGCAGCGGCAGCAACAGTAGCAGTAGTAGTAGTCGTGGCAGTAGAAGTAGCAGCAGCAGCAGCAGCAGCAGCAGCAGCAGCAGCAGCAGCAACAACAACAACAACAGCAGTAGTAGTAGTAGTGGTAGCAGCAGCAGCAGTATTTTATTGTTGTTGTTATTCCTCAATAGTCTGCGAGTAGCCGGTTTGCTAAGGATGTGAAAGAAACTGTCGCAAACCGTTCATTTCATCCAGTGTTACATAATTAACCAGGTTTAACATCTGCGTCCCTGTATGACGTGTCATCATGACGTAGCATTCCAGGAAAACAGAGGGATTGAGAGAGAGAGAGAGAGAGAGAGAGAGAGAGAGAGAGAGAGAGAGAGAGAGTGAGTGTGTGGGAGGGGGAGCATGGAGGGTGGCCATGGCGAGTGGGGAGGGGGCCAGTCTCGAACGACATTTTTACCACCAGAACAATAACAGCGGCGGAAAGAAATGTCGAATTCTAATATGTTGGGCACCAAAAACAGGATAAACGAACTCGCAAGGACCGGTGACTGTGAAGAGGCGCCCTGCCGTTGAGCCCAGTTGACGCCATGTCACTGGGTGATGATCTGTCCCAGTGCAAAGGGCCACGCCCTTCGTCATTCGGCACGTGTTTGTGTTGCAAACCCCAGTAAAGCTACTTGTCAACCACAGTATGCCCATGTAAGCCAACATGCCTTTCTATTTTGATGCTGCTGTCGTTGTATTCAAAAATTTTCACAACTTTTTTTTTGAAAATGATATTACCACCACCATCACTACCAGCCCTCTCCTCCCCATCTCTCTCTCTCTCTCTCTCTCTCTCTCTCTCTTCTCTCTCTCTCTCTCTCTCTCTCTCTCTCTCTCTGAGAATGGAGATTAATTTCCCACCGTTGTATGAATCATGAACTACACCATTAAAGCGTTATGACACGGCCATCCTCAATAGCTTTTCAAAATTTAAACCCAGTGGATGAAATGTAGGGTTGACACGCATGGCACAAAAGCATCACCACTATCTCTGCGTTGGCTGCTGGTGGCAACTGATTCATGCACAGAGTGCATTTAAGCGAAGACACTCTAGTCTGTGGCCAGTTGCAGAGACAGGACGCGATCGCCAGCTGTTCGTTGTTCGCTTGATTGTCAAGAGAGTTTAGCACGAAGACAGAAATTATGGCGAGCCACCGACATTACTTGCTACTGCTGCTGATGACAGCGGCTTTTCTGATTCCTGCGTCCTTTGCCGAAGAAGGTAATGATGCATTCTCTTCCTGGTTAAAAGTCGGTATGGGACTAACACTCGTGATGCAGTGGTTACTGAGCATGGCAGACACGAAGTCTGGGAACTCGTGGGTTCGACTCCCATCAGTGGCATTTCTTTGTGGCCTTTTTTCCGCCCCAGCTGGTTCTCTCTTTCAGAGTTGAGAGTGTTGTGGATTCAGATAGGAGGCCTGTAACCACACAGCTGACTTAAGCATCTACTTCACCAATGCGTTTTGGAGAGCGTTGCTCATATTTCATGACGAAGATGCAGGTGTCTGCATCTCTCGGGCCTGGCTAATGCAGGGATACATTATGAAATAAAGCGCTGAGTACACCCCTGTGATGCAGTCTGTGACCACTATAAAACCCCAGATTATCATTTCTTTTCTTTTTTTCCATTTTTTTGTTTTGCTGTTGTTGCCATACTCATTCTGATTGAGCATAATTAGATCTTAAAAAAGAAATATCAGATTCTATGGCCACTCATGCTCTGCTATCATGGTGGCCTCGGTGTTGATGTCCTCTTCACGTCCATAGCCATAGTGAGTTTGTCACAGTCGTCGTATTGGCAACTTTCTGGGCACTGTCGTTCGGTGCAAGTGCTGTGTCCGTGGTGCCCTCTGGAAGGACTAAGATGCTTAATCACGCTGGAGCTGAGGCCTAGCAATTATTACCACTGGTGGCAGGTTCATTAAGTTGTGTCCTGCTTTGCCTGTGTCAGACTGGATCACGCATCACACCACTGAAATGACTCGGCAGCAGAGCAGTTGTTAACGTTATGCCAAAAATGTTGCCGTGAAACTAATCTTGTCAGCAACATAGCTGCAACGTCTTACTGTCAAACTGATCGATTTTGCCTTGCATGGTTGTTTGTTTTAGGTCTGTTTCAAAATTGCTTTAGATGTTGTGCATAATATTGCTTCACTGGTGTGACAGTTGCTTTATCGTTTTATTGTATGTAAAAGTGTCCGGAAAGTACCAGATCGTCCCTGAAGGTTCCATAACTTTAGTTCTACAAAGTAAATCTTAATTGAAGTAGGGAACAGTATGTCTCAATAGTAAGGGGATGTCTCCTTGTTTGTTGTGTGTGCTCTGTGTTGTCATTTCTGTGTCGCAAGCATATTCGTTTGGAGTTATGGGCCTCTAATTATTTCATCGTGGGAGCAAGAGTTACCTTACTTGTTTGTTATTTAGTTCCGGAAAGTTTCGTGGTTTCATTTGTATATTATGTCATGGTTCTCCATCTTTCTAGAATATCCAGAGCATTTTGATTGGCTGGCTCCACCCTAAGCTGAAACTAATTTGAGAGGGGTGGGGGAGTCAGGATGCTGGAAGGAAAATGATCTATGAATTTGGTTAGAGCTGAAGGACGCGTCTCCGTTTTAGCATCGTGGCAATGGTCACATAGAGATTGAAGAGCAATGCGCGGAAATCTCCAAGGGAAGTAATCTGTGTTGGCGCACGAGTTCAGCGAGAGTGGTCCTGCCGTTTTCATTGGAACGGCCAAAGCAACTTTGTTCCATGATCCAGTCACCTCAACAGTTCAATCAGAGAGAGAAAATATCCAAAACAGGGTTTGAAACGGGGTGGGCCTGTAATGCAGACAGTCAATATCCCGACCGTTATCCTGGCGTGCGCCTCAAACAAATTAGTTGACTCGCTCGATCTATTTGGTTGACCAAGAAATTCAGAATAGACAATTCTATTATAAATGGAAAGACAGGCGTTTTCTTCCGCTGATCTTCCTTTATCCGGAACGATCTTGTTGTGCTGGCAGTAAAGTCTTTGAATTTGTT
>CM031596.1:65136065-65138565 GCA_018398815.1 Conus ventricosus | reverse complement strand
CCTGAGGTGAACTGTGACCCCCTGTCACTGAGAATTTGTGATGGCACACCCACGCGAGAAAAGATTTCTACTAGCCCTTCAGCGACCTGTTGCGTATCTACGCCTTTCAATGCGACGCTTCTGGATATCTGGTCGCGTAATCCATGAGCGTCAACACATACCTGTGCCCACCTTTGGAACAGGGTGAGATTGTGCCAATCAGATCAACAGCCACTCTCCTGAATGGTGTGTCAATTAAAGAGGGCTGTTTAAGAGGCGCCTTCCTCTTCACCCTCTTGTGGCTGACTTTTGACACACGTCACATGACATGCAGAACCGCTTTATGTCTGCCATTGCACCTGGCCAGTGAAAATCATCAAAGATTCGGTCAGCTGTTTTGCCGGTGCCGAGATGACCCGCAATGAGCGACTCGTGACCCACTGACATGACAGTGAGTTGTCACCTTACCTGTCCTTCCCCTTGGTGAACACTCGGTACAACAACCCGCCTTTCACCAGAAATTCTGTCTCACCTCCTCTAACCATCTGTTTCTCTCCACCTCTTGCCAACTCCCAAGACTTCACGAGCGAAGGGTCTTGTTCCTGCGCTGCCTTAAACTCATCAGGCGACCCATCTATGCCTGACTTCCTTGCTGGAATGACAAATGGTTTATCAGCCTTTCCTCCTTCTTGCTCCGTGTTTGAACTGCTGCCCCTGTAGCAGTCAACAACTCAGGATCCCCTGGATCCCTTGCACCTGGAATATTTCCAATGATCAAATCATAAAGGGGTTTCTCCATCACCAGCGCAGACAACTCTCCTGAGAAGTAAGGGTACGTACTTCTAATCTTAGCAACTGGGAACTTCCTCACAGTGCCATCGATTAGAGTACAGGTCTGGATTTGCCCTGTCAAATCCCCTTCCTCGACCAGCGTTGTTCTTACTACACCACATGAACAACCAGTTTTCCCGTAACACTTTCACCCTCTGCTGGCCAATCCACCCCTCTTCCACTGGTAATGAGCCACTCAGCCTAGTGCCCTCCATCCCTGACACTGACTGCTGTCCAGCACGAGCCATAGGCCGCACTCCACCCTGTTCAGATTGGATCCCTTTTGGTTCCACTGCAGGTCGTTTCCCCTGCCTTCTGGAACCTCATGCGACATTCCCTCGCCACATGTCCCTTCTTGTGAAAAATGAAACACCTATTGCCCCTTTGTCCTCCTTTCTGCCCCACCACTGGGTTTTTCAGACTTTGCAGAAAGCTCCCCTAGTCTCCTTGCACTCTTCTCACCTGTGCCTGGCACCTGTTTCTCCTGCACCTTAGTGCCCAAACGTGCCTCCCTGTACACCTCTGCTAACTTCAGCAACTCCCCTGCTGTCTCTGGCTGTCTCTCTTTCAAATGTATAATTAACTCTGGACTGCAACCTGACAAAATCTGTTCCTTCATAACCAGCTCTTTCAATTCAGCCAACTCCTTTCTCGTACCACTCAACTCTAACCACTTCTCAAAATAGTGATCTAAACGTGCACCAAACTGAGTGTACGTTTTCACCTGCTTGTAATCTAGCTGATCGAAATTTCTTTCTAAACCCCTTCTCTGTGACGTCAAATCCCTTCATCAAAGACTCCTTCACAGCACCAAAATCAGATTGTTGGTCTGCTGGTACGCAGTGAAAATTTGTAATGCCTTACCCGTCAATAGCGCTGACAAAATGACTGCCCACTCTTCTGAAGGCCAACCCTGACTAGTAGCAAACGTTTCAAAACGACTGATGTACGCATCAATCGAATCTGATCCTTCAGAGAATTTGGCAACTTTGGTCGGGGGGCATAACTGCGCACAGGGTCACTGGAAACTGGACTACCATCATCGGGGGTCTCCCTCTGTATTCTCACTCTCTGTAACTCTAATTGAATCCTTAATCTTTCTGTTTCCTGCGTTTCATTAGCCTGATTATTGTTAGCCTGAATCCTTAATCTTTCTGTTTCCTGCGTTTCGCTTGCTTTAACCTTTCCTGCTCTGCTATTTCTACTGCGACACGGCGTCTTTCCGCTCGCTCATCTCTTTCCATCTTTTGTTGGGTTTCAACGAATGCTCGCAACTCGTCTCCCGAGTAGCCTAAATCACGAGCGACGCTCACAAGTTGTTCAATAGGGTGTTCTTTTCGTCCGCCATTATATCCTTTTTTTTTTTTTTTTTTTGAACAAGATTTTACTACTACGACAGCCAAACTGGTGGTTACCGACACGAGTGACGTAATAGCACAATCCTATGAATGATAAATATTAGCTTGGGACAACGTAATTAGTTTTTAATAAGACGCCTAGCGCCTGACCCAACTATGAGAGCGAATTATAGGCAATCTGTGCGAAATAAGTACTCTGGGGCTGAAATGCCAAGCCTAGTGTTAACTATCTTGGAAGCAATGCCAAGCCTAGTATTTAACTATCTGGGAACATACAGTAAGACACTACCTTGCCTTAGGATTACAATACTTGAATCCCACTCAGCTTCCTC
>CM031596.1:65121065-65131065 GCA_018398815.1 Conus ventricosus | reverse complement strand
TCTGGCCGGTGATCTCTATCTTCTGTTTGCTTCTTCCAAGTATGAAGCAGCCCAGCAGTTTCGGTTTCATCAAGGAGGCGTCACTGCGTGCGGACTAGTCCATTATACGCAACACCACAACTGCTAAGTTTCGACCACAATGCGCCCGAATTAAAGCCGATGGATGAATGAATGAATAACTACAATGAAAGAACTTTAAGAAGAGGGTCTTATGGCGACAACGAAGCGGAAGTCTGAGCTGCGCATTTGCCCAAAGCGCTGGTCAGACCTTAAGTACCCTACCTAACATTGTCAGAGCCCAGAAATTCAAAAGCAAAACGGAGATTCAGTTCGTCCTGCTTATTTCTGTCATAGAATCGTGACTTTGTGAATAACTATGAAGGCATCATACTTGTGATACTTTGCTGGGGAACAGAAGAACGTTACACGTGTACTATTTTGGAGTTTTGTGAAAGTCATGTCAGACAGTCCTATCGGGGTTGCGACAAAGCGAATTCAAATGGCCGGCTTTTATAGAGAAAAGAGGGAGTGGTATTGAACCGGTAATCCTTGTGTGTGGTATATAACTTTCTTTCCCTCGCACTGGAAGTTCCTTTTCCCACCAATTAAAGATATATACGGGCAGAGTATCGTACGTCTACAAGTATTACGATACACGTTGTGCACATTCATTATGAATTTCAAGACATTAACAAAATTACGATAAGCAAAGTGCTTTTTTTCCTCACATGATGCCTTACCCTGCCCCCCTCCCCCTCCCCGCCTTCTATAGTCACCCCATCCCCATTTCTGCAACCTCTCACCGCACCTCCCATTCCAATTACTACTATTTCCCAAACATACCATCCACTTCCAAAATGGACATCTTACTTGCACACGCCACTGAACACAAAGACCAACACAGAACCGCACCACCCCTCACCACCCCACACCACACAGATATCTTTTCATCTGATCATCTGTCTGTACTGTCCCTTAGTGGTGGACTGCGACACAGGCCCTGGGAAGTGCGGCAACGGTTCCAGCCGCATCCATCACGACCTCAAGAAAAACGTCACAGAGTGCTGCCAGCAAGGGTTCTTCATGCAGCATATTCACGGCGTGGTTAACGGCACCAAGGTGTCCAGCTGCACATGCGCCACGAACCCCCTCAAAGCTTATGCGCTGACACGCACCAGGAACGCCTCCGACACCTACCTGCGCTTTGTCAACTACCAGGGACAGCCCGAAGCCCTCAGGAAACTCCTCCTGAAGTCCAAAAGCTTGCCGTTGAGGGTTCTGCTAGCGTTGACCGCGAAAGTCCAAGGCTTTGGGCAGGCCTTTCGAGAAGCGTTTAAGCCTTAGATGTACGGCGTCGACGACACGGACACTGCTGCAAGGTCTGGCCACTGGTAGGACTTTACAAGGCTTGGCTACTGGCCGAGCTGAGATCAGCTCACGTACACGAACTTCTTGACGGTTAACGGATGTTGGGGAAAGTCTCTAAGTCCGAACACTTCAGGATTTTTTGCCGCTATTTCAAAATGAAAACAGACGGTGGAAAATAGAAACCGAACTTTAATAGAAGGTTAATTAAGCCATAGAACCGTGCACAAAATCGCTTCCAAAGTCCCGCAAAAGAGTCGTACTTTTTTTTTTCTCTCTCCGGAATTTGGGACCTGGGCCTCAAACGCCGAACGGGGTGGCGCCAAAGTCCGCCCTATGCATTTTAGTACACTGATTTGTCCGGAATGAAAGGTTATAAGTGAAATGACCTCTTAAAGTCCAAAACAACTGATGCCAAAACCCATCGTTTGGGGCGTATAACAGACAACAAAACAGGAAGAATGCACATTTAGTGAGTTCCGAGTGTAATAGAAGAGAAAAAAAAGTAAAAATAAAGTAACAAATTTGTTGTCTCCAAACCGAGGGTAAAAATAACAATAAAACCCCTCAAAACTTGTGTCCTCCGAGTTTAAGCAGAGGTGGACGGGTGATCGGTTTTCAGCTTAGTTCTAGAAAAGAATAAGAGTGGTTGTGGTAAGAAAAATTGAAACGCTCTGTGGCTTGTACACTTCATGTCAATAGTGTGCGAGTATGACCGTGTGCGTGCGTGCACGCTGTGTGTGTGTGCGTGTTGCGTGCGTGCGCGCGCGCGCGCGCGCGCGCGCGCGCGCGCGTGTGTGTGTGTGTGTGTGTGTGTGTGTGTGTGTGTGTGTGTGTGTGTGTGTGTGTACGGGCACTGGGGCCCCGTTGGATAGCTGTGGGTTCATCATTTTTCGCTTGAAAATGATGACAGGGGGAAACATACTGTCCCAAAGCATCGCAGCAGCAAACCAAGGTTGTTGTACCTCTTTCCCCACTGGAGATGGCTTCTGTTTGGTGCTTTTCTTTTCGGCCAAGAAGCTTTTGACACGTTTTTAGCACATTGCTATCCGCTGTCTTATTCCTATTATATGTTGTTGTTCCACAGAGTTGGTTGCGGTCAATTAGGCCTAAAAAAAGAAGCAAATCACAGAACGCTCTGCTTTTTTTTTAGGGCTATTTGCTCTTGCAGATGAAGTCGCCTTAGGTTACCACAAGGAAATTTCTAGATACCTGTTCAAATTAAACCCCTGGACAATGTCATTCCGGGCTGCGATCTCGTTGGCAAGGACCATGACAGCCATTCGACCAAAACCAAAGAACATGGTTTCACTGTCAGGAATGTGCTTTGCAAGTTCATCATCAAGGCGTGTGGGAAGGTGTGTGGGCATCCAAAAATGCTTTCTGGCGCCGGTTCCATATTTATTCCTGTCATCCAGGGGGTCTTTTAGTGTCGTGGTAGGAATTCCGTACAGTTGTACCGTTCCATGTTGTCATTCATTAGTTCTTATGACAGCGAGTTTGAGGACTACTGGGTCTTGTCGAACATACTAATTTAGAATGATAAATAGTCTGATATGCAAACACAAATATAGTGATTTGACTAGTACACATTTTAAACTAAAAGTTGAGATCATTGATCTAGCAATAGGAGAGAGGCCCCAAATTCCGCACAGTGGGCTTGTAATCCCGAACAGTGTTCGGAATATGGTTACCGACGTGTTCGGAACTGCAGTTTAACACCAATCTCACTTAACTTTATTTTGCTAAAAAGAAATTGCACAAGAATGCACCAGTTACCCGGGTTTTTTTTTAACTTAAAAAATAGCACTCGCATACCAACAAAATAATGAATTCATCTGAAGCGTGGCTCGTTTTAACATACCCTTGATTGAATTTTAGTCGGAAATAAGACAGAGTGGGGAGCCGGAATAGCTCAGTTGGTAGAGCGCCGGACTCGTAATCTTGGTGATCCTGGGGTTGCGGGTTCGAACCTCCGCCGGGGCGTTTCGGTACAGGGGATTTTTCCCTCGGAGTTAACATTGGTTCTGACTCCATTTCCCATACAGTCCTTCGAATGAGACTATAAACCGAGGTTCCGTGTGTGAACGCACGCATAACATCTTGCACACACGTAAAATCCCATCACCAACTTTCGGAAGAGTAGGCCAGTTTGGCCGTTGGTATGGATGACACGTTACACATAGCATGCACCCTGCGTGAGAAATGGAAAGAATGAAGGAAGTAAGGAAAATGAGTGATCGATATTGAACGATACTGACTGGGTGACACGGGAAACGACTGAATGAAGCACCAGCTGGCAGCTCTTCAGTCGGCACTACCCAGGTAGGCAGCCCGTTGTGTAAATGAGTGTTGATTGTAAAGCGCTTAGAGCTTGGTCTCTAGCCGAGAATAGGCGCTATATAAGTATTCATTATTATTATTATTATTAGTGGCGCAGAATTGAAACAAATATATCTCTGCTTGCGCGTCGTACGTGGTGCCGCCATCACACTGGGTGGAAATAACCAAGGTTGTTACTCATCCTTCTCGCTAGGTTCGGGTTATTCCAGTTTGCTCTCTGCAGTCAAAACCAGCCTGTTTGGAATTAGTCGGAATTAGTTGACTGTTCGGTATTTAGAGACTTTCCCCTATTTGGTTAAAAAAAAAAAGAGTGGGAATACGAAGTCAATGGATAACAAATCATAAACGGATGTCTAATTTCGCTCCAGGTGATTTAGGATCACTAGCAAAGTTTTGCAAACTTATTGTATGAGGTAAAAATGATTTATTAATGCACATTGATGTCCTTTGTCAGGCTTCAAATACAGGATTCTGAAATGTTCAATGACGCAGTGTAGCTTATTCCTTGATACGTATGTGGTTTTATTTTTCATGAATAAATATCGTGCTGTGTTGTGTTCTGTTCTCACCCCCTTGGAGTCTTCTTCTTCTTCTTTTCCCCTACTTTCAACTATGGCTTAGTAGACAGGGTGTACTGTAGAAAAGCAATGATGCCGGCTTGAAGAAAACTGAAACTCAAGTCAACTTATTCAGCAACGACCAGTGAACAGGTCTTGAGCTTTATGCGTGTAACTAGTTGGTTGCTGACTAACGACCAGTGAACAGGTCTTGAGCTTTATGCGTGTAACTAGTTGGTTGCTGACTATGTGCTATCATCTTTTCTGCTTTTGTTCTCTCTACAGTAAAACTTGTTTGTTCCGTGTTTTATTTTTGGACCGAATATCATCATGCTTGTTTGTCTTTTTGTACTTTACGTCAACAGACTTATCTTCATTACAAATGTGTCGAGTTAGATTTGTTTACGTCAATCTTACTTATCAGAATTAAAGTAAAAGCTTGTGAAGTATCCTTTTTCCTTCAGTCATAGTTTTGTTCACACACACACACACACACACACACACACACACACACACACACACACACACACACACGCACACACACACTCACACACACACACACACACACGCGCGCGCGCGCGCAGAGAGAGAGAGAGAGAGAGAAGAGAGAGAGAGAGAGAGAGAGAGAGAGAGAGAGAATTCATCACTCTAAGACCAACAACGTAAAAGCCGAATCCGCCAATAATCAATGAAAGAGAGAAAGGGAAAGTACTCAAGAATCATTGTCTTTCCCATGAATCATGGCATTTGGGCTGTTTCCACAAGAATCATTGTCTTTCCCATGCATCATGGCATTTGGGCTGTTTCCACAGGAATCATTGTCTTTCCCATGAATCATGGCATTTGGGCTATTTCCACAAGAATCATTGTCTTTCCCATGAATCATGGCATTTGGGCTGTTTCCACAAGAATCATTGTCTTTCCCATGCATCATGGCATTTGGGCTGTTTCCACAAGAATCATTGTCTTTCCCATGAATCATGGCATTTGGCTATTTTCGTTGTCACCGTGTTTCTGCGAGTCTAGATCCTTTGTTTGAGATTATGGCGACTAGTGCGATTGTGTTCAGTCACTTCGTACGCACCTGACCTGCTCGTGACTGTGTTTCTGTCTGTCCAGTCCTTTCTTGTGTGCCTTCTCCGTGCTACAGTACGAGTCTTCTGCCTTGTGCCCGTCATGCTAACACTGTCTACGTTTTACGGGATTTGCGCATGCAGAAACTCGATGCTCTTTTGACAGACACCGCCAACGTTCCCATTCCTGCCGCAGTGTGGCGTGCTTTTTGCTCCTTACGCTCCAGCGCGGCAGAGACACATTCGTGCAGTTCTTTGCAGGGGACAAATGGTATTTTAATGAAAACCTACCATCTGCCTGTTTTCCAGTCGGTCATTATCCCATTTTGATTTTCTTATCGTGTGAATCTCCGACACCCAGGTGTTCTAAGCCAGCTGCTTTCAACGTCTTATTGTTTGCAACAAGAGGTAGACAGATATGAGGTTGGGTGGGTGAGTGGATGACGTAATCGATGAACAGTTTTATTGTCGGTGTGAGAACCTCGGTCTGCTTTGGAGCTCTGTTAGCGTGTCTTGAACCGTTCACGGGTTTTGATTTTTTTTTTCTCACCAGTGCTTGAGCCCCTCCCACTTAATACTAAACCCAAACTAAGAAGTTTCTGACAGCTCTCTGCTCTCCGGGGGTCAAGTCAGTTCACGATGATCCGTTTCTTGTCATCCCTTCCGCCAAATTGTAAACGAAGCGGGTTTTTTTTTTTCCGCTTCAGCTCGGAGTACCGATGTCGTTTAGAGCTTTTGAGGGAAAGCTGGCAGTTGACCGTTCATGATAAAGGCAGGTAAAAATACGCCAACCTTCTGGTTTTGCAGACATTTCAAAGCTTCTCAGAGCTGTCACTGGCACTGCCACTGTAGTAACTATACAGAAGCAAATCTAATAACGAGCGTTAAAAGAAAAAGAAAAAGAAAAAAAGATGAAGCGTGAAACCAGGAGAGATTGGACAGTCCTGGAATAAAATAAAGTGACGACAAGAAGAAATCGAACAAACTATAATTTTTTTTGTAACAATAACTTCATTCATGCGCAGTAAACACACAAAACTAGAGTTCCACCAAAACATGACCGCTGATATCAGCATGAACACCATCCTCCCTTTTCACTGGCATTAATCTCTTTTCCAACATATTGTTCACCCCTACCCTCCTTTGTTTATTACAACACCGTAGTAAACTTCATTCGTTTGCTCCACTTAATCATTCGTTTGCTCAACGGGTACTACGGGTCTAAAATACAGTGTGCGTCTGCATTCTGAATGTGACGCAACCCAGGAAGCACTTTCCTTCCTCAGTTTATGTGCGTGTGTGTGAGGGTGTGCGTTTGTGTATAATGTATGCATGCGCTTGTGTTCGTTGTAGACGAATGCGCGTAAGTGTTTTATGTGTACACGTATTTCGTTTTGATGCACATGGATATATCTGCATCTATCTGTCTACATGTTTATCAATCTATCTATCACACCGACACACACACACACCGACACACACACACACACACACACACACACACACACACACACACACATATAGGCCTATCACACCGACACACACACACACACACACACACACACACACACACACACACACACATATAGGCCTATATGCATGTATATATATATATATATATATATATATATATATTGAATTATAAACAAAGCTTGCTCTTATGTCTTAGATTGAAGAAATAGTGGGAGATACGCATTCATACCTGCAGTGGCAGATGATTCTGCCTAACTAACAGTATGTGCTTGAGTGGGTGGATGGGGATTCTTATATATATATATAAGAATGCAATCCCAGAAAAGGCTGGGATTGCATTCTTCTTAAAACTATGTATATATATATATATATATGTGTGTGTGTATGTGTGTGTGTGTGTGTGTGTGTGTGGTGTGTGTGTGTGTGTGACAGAGAGAGAGAGAGAGAGAGAGAGAGAGAGAGAGAGAGAGAGAGAGAGAGAGTTTCTCGTTTCCTCTGATGTTTATTTTGCAATATGAAGTCAATAGAAAAAGCAAACAACTCCCACTGAAGCTTCAAATTCAGTTTGTTTTATTTCTGTTTATCTACGTCATACAGCAGAATTTTCTTTTAAAAAGTAAACAGATTTCTTCTTCATAATCTCACACACACACACACACACACACACACACACACACACACACACACACACACACACGCGCGCGCGCGCGCACAATGTACACATGCACATACACTCTCGCAATACTTATACATTTACCAGCATATGCACATGCACGCCATTACACACGCACAAGTATACACATGCACACACACACACACACACACACACACACACACACACACACACACACACACACACACACCTACACACGATGCGCGCTTACAGTGTATTCGAGCATGCTTTCGCAGGCATAGATTTATCTTTTAAAAGTCATTTACAGCATTGTACTTCTGCTTAAAGACAAAGAATACATACTCAAAAAGATGTACTGAAGATGCCCAGATAAAGAACGACTATCTAAACAGACGCGTAGAAGAGAAAACAAGGCAGACTTGATTGAGAACCGTCTCTTTAATTAAAATGACAACTTGGGCGATGGAAGGAAATGAAGTCAGTTGAAGCGTTCGTTGTCACAAACCACGTTATATATTTCATACCAGCTGAAGCTTTTGATGTCATCAACACCCCAGCATTGTGAGATTCAAGTTTTGTTTGACTGTTCTCTCGCCAAATAAGCGTACTGAGCTTCAGCTGCTTCAGAACAGACGTAGAGCCTATTCAAAAGTGAAAGTTCTAGGAAATCATACTTAATTATGTCAAAGAAAATGGCAGAAAACTGCAAAACCAAATGGACTGAACAAGCGCGTCAGAAATGTGTAATGAGAACTAATCGCGCTGAAGCAAGACAAACAAATATGTGAAACAATCAAACAGATTCTACATCACAATGTTTAACAAATGTATGTACAAAAAAGTGTAATGACTGCTGTTCGCACTACAAAAGCATGAACATTTCGCTAATGTAATTATAATGTTTCTACATTATAACTATTCTCAGTTCAAAAGTCAATCGTATTTACTACCTGTTACAAAACGACGTGTCAACATTTCCCAGTGAAGCGCACCAACAACACATACTTGCAGCTACCAGAAATATCATGTGAAATATTGTTCACCTATTGATTTCAGGATCACTCATTACTCTGAGAGATAATAAATCAACAGATAGACCATTTTGATCCACTGACAGTTCCCCTCTAGCCCCCACCCCTACGCTGCTCCGTTTTCTACTTCCAAAATGAATCAAACTGGAAAATCCAGAATTCATACATGCCGCGTCATATAAAACCTTGGCAAACCAACGTGAAATATTCGTTGAGACCATGACAGCACATTTCTTTGCTTAAACGTTTGTATAATTCACACTTATTTTGAAAAACAAACAAACAAACAAACAAACAAACAGAAAAAAAGCTAAAGAAAATATAATTTTGCCGAAGCGGAAGAGGTTTCACTCTTTCCTTTCTTTTTTTAATTTGAGGTCTATTTTCACAGGCCGAGTCTTGTTGTTTATAGTCAAGGAGGTCACACCAGGAATGCACACAAATCTGAGAAAAAAAGAAAACATATCCATTTAAACAGCCAGGTGTAAAAACCGAATTAAAAGTAATTGACCACCAACCACTTAATCACATCTTCAATAACTGGTCCGCTATCGCCCTGAAGCTGGTCAGTGCTGGATACATTGCTGAGGCCTACATGTACTAAACTTTCGTTGTATGATGCGGAGGGCAGGGGGTGGTATTGCGGGACGGGGAGGGGTTACTTCTTGTCAGATACCCCCAGCACAAAAGATTCTTAATTTTTCCTTAAGACGAAAGAAAATGGTCTTCCAAAGACACAGCTGCCGGTAAATGGAGGACAGGCACGGTGAAAAAGAGCGAGAATGTAGATCGTGGACTCTCTGAAATGCATACACTGTGGTCTGGCCTTTATTCGTGAGGGTGCACACACCGGGTGACTCTAAGAATGTTCCACTGGGATACGGTAACACCACCGCTGATCCCTGGCCACAAAGCAGTTGGGACCTGACAGGCATGTCTGATATCTTTCCACGCAGTCTTCGCTTTCTTTTTTTGGTTTTGCCTTGCAGACTGAAAAGTTTCATGATTGTTTTCTGGCGCATTGGGGAGTGGCCCACGCCATAGACTCAATCACTACTCGCTGACCTTTCCAAGGAAGGAAATCTCCAACACTGCCAAAACTGCCGCACCATAAGCTTAATGAGTCATACCAGCAAAGTAGTGCTCAAAATCATTCTACGTAGATTGCAACCGCAAGTAGATACTATCACTGCTGAAGAACAGGGTTAATTCCGAAAAGGCAGAAGTAACAACGAACAGATTTTTACCTACAAACCCTTTGCGAACATTTTCAGCATCACAGGAAGTTCTAACATGCCTTCATAGACTTCAAGAAGGCGTTCGACTGGGTCTATCAGAGGCACTATGGACCACAATGAAGAGATTTAACATCGGGCAGAAACTCATCGTCAACATCCACTGTACCCCAAAGCCACCAGTGCAGTGCTCATACAGGGAGCTATCGGAGAATGCTTCCATACTGCAGTGGGAGTCCGTCAGGGCCTCCTTCCATCTCCTTAACTTTTCAACATATTCCTGGAATGC
>CM031596.1:65101065-65103565 GCA_018398815.1 Conus ventricosus | reverse complement strand
GTTATCGTCGAGTTTATGTATTTGAGGAATACGCAACCTGTTACCGTTCATACTCTCTTAGCTCCACCCACCTCCTTCCCCCCGTCCACTCCTCTACATCCGACAAATCCCCTACCCTGACCCCCTCCCTCGCTGACACACGCTGGAAATAGGTATAATCACTGTTAGTAGTGCTGTGTTATCCACCAAGGTCGTGGGTACGTGATGTTGTAGCATAAGCATACCTGATCGGTTTTGGTGACCAGCCCAAATTTAATGGGGTGACAGTCGGCGTAGAAGGCGAACATGACGATGCCGATCATACAGCATAGACTGACGATCAGCATCAGGCCGGGCAGGTTGACGAACAACGCCCTGGGGATAACAAAAAAGATAACACCAAAGCGTCCAACACAGGCACTGTAACGAAACAGTTCCAATGTAAATGAAACAGAAACACCAAGTGATATGTAGGCTACACCATGATATCACACGCCGACAATGCAATGAAAGACATAATACAAAGGAATCAAAACGCGTCTTGGAACATGAGCAATGACACCAACTACAGAAAACGCAATAAACCTGACAATGCAAATGAATGAATAATAATAATAATGAGAAAAAACCGCCACACTCATTGGAATATAAGCAATGGCATCAAGCACAGACAATGCAAACGAACAGACACAATGCAAATGAAACACAAACACGCGCCGGAACGAAAGCCGTGACGTCAAACACAATGTAATCAAACACAGACAATGCAATGGAAAACGGTTAACATCGCAAACTAAACACATACAAGGCAACCAAACACAGACAATGAACATGAAAACACAAACAATGCTCTGGAACATACATCATGACCCGAAACTCAGACAATTCACATGAAACACATGCAATGCAAATGAAACACGATGCCGTGGAAAACAGTGTAAATGAATACACACAGTGTCCTAAAACACAAACCATGACTTGAAACGCAGAAATTCTCAATGAAACGAAAATGATGTCTTGGAACATAAACCATGACACGAGACACACAGGCAATGACAATGAAACATAAACATTGTTCTGAAACATAAACCATGGCAAGAAACACAAACAATCTCTGTGAAACACAAACGGCGCCCTGAAACGTAAATCATGACACGAAACACAGGCCATCTCAATGAAACACAAATGATGTCCTGGAATATAAACCATAAGACGAAGCATAGACATTGTCAATGAAAACAATATGAATAAAGCCATATAAACGTTAACCATGAAATGAAGCACAGACAATTTCAAGGAAACGCAAACAGCGCACTGAACCATAAATCATGCCACAAAACACGGTTTCAATGAAACAAATGATGTTCTGAAACACACCATGGAGCGAAACGCACAAAGTCAATTAAACATCACAATGAATGTTCTGAAACTTAAACCATGACATGAAGCACAAATAATCTCAATGAAACACAAATGACGCTGTGAAACAAAATAATGCCCTATAACGTTAATCATGAAATGAAACACGGGCAATATTAACGAAACACAAATGGCGCATTGAAACATAAACCATGACACAAAAACACAGACAATTTCAATGAAAACACACGATGTTCTGAAACATGAACCACGAGACGAAACGCACATTGCCAATGAAATACAAATCGAGCCCTGGTACATTAACCATGACAAGAAACACAGAAAACGAACATGACACAAACAATGCCGAGGAATGTGAACCATACCAGAAAACAACGAACGTGAAACAAAACATACCCAATGTACCAACACAGATATCACGACATACAACAGAGACATCGTTGAGTTTGTATTAATCCTGCGCGTCGCTCGTCAACTTGACTGTTAGAAACCTGACAGCGTGGCCGGGGGCACTCACAGCTGGGCCTTTCTGACGGAGGGGCAGGAGAGGCAGCGCTGCACCTGGGCCTGGTTGATGCCGTACAGGTAGGCCCAGAAACACATGCCTCCCACCACCATGGACCACGCCGAGTGACGGGTCTTGGGGTCGAAGCTGAAACTGTATCAGTCACACGCACACACGCACGCATGCGCGCACCCCCCCCCCCCTCCCGCCACACACACACGCACACACATGTACACACACACACACACATGCACACACACGCACGCACGAGCGCGCGCGCACACACAGTCACACACACACACACACACACACACACACACACACACACACACACACACACACACACACACACAAACAACACACACACACACACACACACACACATCAGCAACAACATTACAATTAGCTTCAGGGTGAATAATATGTTGTTTACATAAAACACGAACAACCCGTCCAAATTCAGCAACAAAAGCCGACTGAATTATCGATTCGTAATGGAAAAAAAAAAAAGAAAGAAACTACAGTGACTAAATCGTAAATGAACTGCTCAAATGAAAAATGCACAACTTACTTGCAGGTGATTTGAAAAATAGATGTTGGGTAAATCTTTCATTCATGTCATTAACAAAAAGAAAG
>CM031596.1:65093565-65098565 GCA_018398815.1 Conus ventricosus | reverse complement strand
AGAGAGAGAGAGAGAGAGAGAGAGGAGAGAGAGAAAGAGAGTGAGTGAGAGAGAGAGGAGAGAGAGAGAGAGAGGAGAGAGAGAGAGAGAGAGAGAGAGAGAGAGAGTGAGAGAGAGAGAATGTCCATGTCCATGCGTGCATCCTGGCTGGCAGTATTCCAGAGCAATCTGTCGGAAAACGCAAGACGGTTCCCTCTGCCACCGTACTGAAGTACGTCTCCGGGGAGAGTGGAGGATTTTGCTGGGCGGTTCGCTAACATTTATTTAAGATTTGTTTAGATTTCCGCCTGCAGTCGTCTGCTTTGCAACTACAAGTAAATAGCTTTTTGTTGTTGTTGTTGTTTTCTCCTTTTTCATGGTACAACATTTTGGATATGTCCTCTCTCTCTCTCTCTCTCTCTCTCTCTCTCTCTCTCTCTCTCTCTCTCTCACCACACACACACACACACACACACCACACACACACACACACACACAACCATTCAAGTCAAATGCCCTTCCCACCTCCTTACCCCTTCTATCACTTGTGGTGAAATTTTCTGGGACACTTTGTCCTTGAGGCCCTCCGGCTAGTTGGACGTTAACCTCAACCTACCTACCTCTCACCTGGTAAACTTTAAGGACCTTTTCGAAATGCTTGTGATATTTCAACGTTGCTGGTAAATGACACAGGCTTACTGTATTGATCACTACTCTGCACATCTCTGTTTCTGCAGTGTCAAAGCTAGTTTTCGTCAGTTAGAGAACCTAAAGTGTTTTTTTCTCGCATTGCTAGAAGCGTCTGGCCAAAAATAACAACGGAATTACGAAAGATTAAGTTGCAACCATTTTCATCAAATACACTTTTCCCAACAAACAAACAAAACAAAAAACACTCTCCATCTCTCTCTCTCTCTCTCTCTCTCTCTCTCTCTCTCCGGTAATTTAACAGGAAAAAGAAAGACGGAAGGTTTCTCAGAACGGAAAGCGGAGCGACAAAACTCGTTGAAAGACCTGAACAACCAGTGAAACTTAAATGTAGTCTGAATGTGAGCTCTGCTCTGTATTGGTCTGATTTGATTAGAAGTATTTTGTAATGGAAACCTGAAAGAGACTGCACACGACTTCTTTCAGTCCGTTCATATTTTACAAAGAGACAATTTTGGTAGAAGCTTTTATTTTTTAATCTCTCTTCGTACAGAACAAATTAAAGATTTCTATCTGTTGTCATTAGATGACTAAGAGGGCTAACATATGGCAAAAAATTCTTGCAATAATTACAAAACTCTGAGGAAAAAAAGGTTCACAAACATGCATTTTTTCCTTAAAAAAAGTCTGATTTCCGCGATCTCTCATCACACGTGAACTTACTCATCGAAGAGGATTCTGGACCGGTTGTCAGCAATCTCCCAAGCAGCGGCAAATCCCCCTGAACGATGGAGCCCCGGATTAAAACGGCTAGGAGTCCGGCAAAAATAACTCCCGCCTGGAAAGTGTCTGTCCATAGCACAGCTTTCATTCCGCCCTGGAGCAGACGAAAATTTTTGTCTTCTTGCCAGAAATGATCGGATTAAAGAAATCCAACACAAATTATGAATTTAACCGCTAACTTCAATCATCACAGTGTACCACGTGCAGATATGTATATATGCTTCACACACACACACACACACACACACACACACACACACACACAGAGGCACGCGCGCGCGCGTCACACATACATTTTTATTCATTGTGTACCACGTAAGCTTATTTACACACACACACACACACACACACACACACACACACACACACACACACGTTTGCGCGCGTACACGCGCGCGCGAGCACACACACACACTTTTATTCATTATATACCACGCATTTACATACACACATATACGAACATGCGTGCGCGCACGCGCGAGCACGCACACACACACGCACGCACGCACGCATGCACGCACGGACGGACACGCGTGTACGCACATATACGCACACGTGCATGCGCGGGCACACGCACATCTCTCTCTCTCTCACACACACACACACACACACACAGGCACACACATGTGAAGACACCCTGTGTACCCATATGCATGAGTGCGTGTATGTACACATCCTTATTACACAAAGGATCACAGAGAGAGAGAGAGAGAGAGAGAGAGAGAGAGAGAGAGAGAGAGAGAGAGAGAGAGAGAGAGAGAGAGAGAGAGAAAATGCAGCTTACCAATGTGGTATAAAAGGTGACGACAAATCCATTCCGACCACAGAGCCCCACAAGTTCAAGCCGGTCACTGAAACCACATAAGTCACATTCAACCATGTCACTCACACTTGTCATTTACATCGTAAACAATGGCGACGAATTTCATCATCTGCTTATCGGTCAATGGCTTCTCGTCATAAAAACAAACAACCACACAAACTGATCATAAAGTTATGCCAGAAATCCTTATTACTGGAAACATGGGCACAGTCCCTGGTAATAATGTTCAGTTTCATAATATTGGGCGAAATGATTTATAAACTCTGGACTCGGGGAAAAAGATCCGATGTGTTACACACACACACACACACACATACAAATATATGTATGTGTGTACACGCACGCGCGCGCACACACACACACACACACACACACACTGGATAAATGCTTGTCATTAAAGTCCCCAAAGGAAAACATGGGAAGGTCAAAATATTGGAAACATTTTATGAGTCTATTGTTTTTATCTCTGTGTTATGCGCTTTTCTATCTGTTTGTCTGTCTATCTATCTATGCATATAAGTAAATATGTATTTGTAAAAATAAATTCAAGTTTTTTTTCAGTTATGTTTTCAACTTTGTTTGTTTGTTTTCATCATTCCCACATATTCTTGAAAGGGTCACAGGAACAGAAAGAAAGCCGAAGGTTGATTAAAAAAATTTTATGGCAACTTTTGTCCCCACGGTGAAACAATTACCTGCCAATAACTCTTACACTCACCTTTCTTTACCACTTTTCCCGTGAAGGAAGTTACATTCTCACCCTCGTCGGTTTGTTTGTTTGTCTGTCTGTCATCAAGATTAAGGCAAACCCACAGATGTCTGTCATCAAGATTAAGGCACACCCACAGATGTCTGTCATCAAGATTAAGGCAAACCACAGATGTCTGTCATCAAGATTAAGGCAAACCCACAGATGTCTGTCATCAAGATTAAGGCAAACCCACAGATGTCTGTCATCAAGATTAAGGCAAACCCACAGATGTCTGTCATCAAGATTAAGGCAAACCCACAGATGTCTGTCATCAAGATTAAGGCAAACCCACAGATGTCTGTCATCAAGATTAAGGCAAACCCACAGATGTCTGTCATCAAGATTAAGGCAAACCCACAGATGTCTGTCATCAAGATTAAGGCAAACCCACAGATGTCTGTCATCAAGATTAAGGCAAACCCACAGATGTCTGTCATCAAGATTAAGGCAAACCCACAGATGTCTGTCATCAAGATTAAGGCAAACCCACAGATGTCTGTCATCAAGATTAAGGCAAACCCACAGATGTCTGTCATCAAGATTAAGGCAAACCCACAGATGTCTGTCATCAAGATTAAGGCAAACCCACAGATGTCTGTCATCAAGATTAAGGCAAACCCACAGATGTCTGTCATCAAGATTAAGGCAAACCCACAGATGTCTGTCATCAAGATTAAGGCAAACCCACAGAGCAATGCTACCGACAATGGATGAGAAGATGGCAGGTGGCCCAAATGGAAGACGTGGATTCATTTTTGGAGCCGATCCGAGGAGCGGATCCAGATCGAAGCTTTGGTGCAGCATCCATTTGATCTTAACGTACATTTGTGCTCAGGCGAGAATCCTTCTAGGTATCTACGCAAAGGAGGCGATCTTTTCACCCGCTTCTGTTTGTATGTTTGTTTGTTTGTTTGCTTGTTTGTGGTTTGTCTATCCGCAAGATTACGCAAAAACTACCGCAGGGATTTTATACGAAACTTGGAGGACGAACGGAACATGACTCCAGAATGAAGCCATTAAAAGTGATTGCGCATCGTGTGCACAAGAACGGATCCAGGATCAGTTGGACTTTGGAGACATCTACGCCGTCCCGAGCAGCCTTGGGGGTACTGCTGGTTCATTGTATACCCTTTGTGCCTCAGGCTTATACATCTTACAGTTTATCAGCGACGCAGTTAACAACAAAACCCGAATGAACTCAGGAACCCTCATAAAAAGAGGGGTGTTGACAGGCAGGCGCGTGTAGCACGGAATGCCAGCGGTGACAGGAAAGCGCTGAACGATCCTTCTCTCTGTCTTCAATGGATTTATATCATTGAAATGTATCGACACTTGCTTTTTCCGAAGCTGCATGCAAAAAGAAAAAGAAAGAAAGTAAAAGAAAAGAAAAAAAAAATCCTTAGCGAATTTGAAGGGGGTATATACAGCAAGGGCCTTCCTAGTCTCGTTACTCACTGCGCAGCAAGCCAGTTTAACCACCGAGTGGAAATCCCAAAACGCTGATCATACATGACGTCATCAAAATAAAGACCGTAACTATTCACAGTGAATAGCCTCCTTTGACAAACAGTTTGACGTGGCTCTCACCTCGCTGGTTCTTTCAGGGGTGCATTAAAACCTGTCCTTGTGCGTATGAAGAACCCTCAGAAATATTCATTGGGTTGGGAATATCCTGCTTGAAATCATAAATAAAATAAAATAAATGATGTCTGCGACACTGAGTACTAAGATTCTGCTTGAAATGATAATGAAAAAAAACTACCAACCTCTGCGACACTGTGTACTAAGCTTATATTCAAATTAAAAGATCTATTGCAATGAAATTCTGTTAGGCTAAATGAAATCGTTTTCCGACTGGCCGAAAGTATTTGTTGAGTCAAGAGCTTTAACTCTGTAAAGAAAGCAAGCTTTGATTGACTGGAATTCGTCAGTACCCTCACCTTCATTAAAATCGGATGTGGATTTGTATGTGCATGGTACCATAATTTTCGGATTTGTATGTGCATGGTACCATAA
>CM031596.1:65088565-65091065 GCA_018398815.1 Conus ventricosus | reverse complement strand
GTATAGCAATGAACATTATTTCAAGCTCATCTGAACGTCATGGTTATGATGGAGAGAAGAAGACAGAACCATGTGTAGCAAGTGAATATGACTGTAAACTCATCTGAACGTAATGGATAATTATGATGGACAGAAGACAGAAGCATGTGTAGCAAGTGAACATTACTTTAACCTCTGCTCCACATACTGCACAGCCTAGAGAGAAGAAGACAGAAGAAGCATGTATAGCAATGAACATTATTTCAACCTCATCTGAACGTAATGGATATGATGGAGAGAAGAAGACACAAGCATGTGTAGCAAGTGACCATGTATACCAATGAATATAATTTCAACCTCATCTGAACGTAATGGATTCGATGGAGAGAAGAAGACACAAGCATGTGTAGCGAGTGACCATGATTTTCAAACTACCCCTGACAGCTGGTGGGAATGGTAGGTGGCAAGAGGATGAATGCTGTGCTGCTCGCCCGCCACATGGATGGAACGCACCGTCGCTTTGGTATCGCCAGCTGTTGGCGCCAGTCATTTTGGCAGTCGCCAGCTGTTGGCGCCAGTCATTTTGGCAGTGTGCGTACAGGCATTTTATTCGTAGCAGAAAACAGATAGAACGAATGGATGGAGCGATTAAACGCCACGTGCGCGCCTTCCTCAACCGCCACTCTTGGGTATAAAAAACAAACGAACAGGCAAACAAAAGAATATATATATATATTTTAACATGGAGAAAAATCCTATTTTAAACTGGTATGTCGCTCCAACATGGTTGAGCCCTTTTAACGTTCTGTGTGGCTTTTAACTCTGATTATATATATATATATATATATATATATATATATATATATATATTATATATATATATATATATATATATATATATATTATAATTCAATTATAAACAAGCTTGCTCTTATGTCTTAGATTGAAGAATCTAAGACATAAGAGCAAGCTTTGTTTATAATTGAATATTTCTTGCAGTCATTGCAACACCAAGCTGCTCTGGAAGTTGCTGGAATGGTGCTCAGTACTTGGAATTTATTAGTTTTTTGTACACACACACACACACACACACACACACACACACACACACACACACACACACACATACACCTCTTCTCTCTCTCTCTCTCTCTCACACACACACACACACACACACACACACACACACACACACACACACACACACACACACACACAGAGTCACACACGATGTGAATGACACTAGTCCTCTTTTAGATCGTTACTTACTCAGTGGTTGCGAGTTAAATACCAGCTGGCACGAAGCACAAAAACTACACGCATTTCCCCTCGCCATTTAGTTAGAAGTGTTGTCGTTCTGGTGGCATTGGGGTGTAACTTTCAATAAGCCCGCCTGTTCCCTTCCAACCGGTGCAGTGCCTTCGACACTTCTGTTTGCGGGGAGTAGACACCCCACGAACATTCTTTTTTTATGTTTCCTTTTCTTTTTTTTTTCTTTCTTTCTTTCTCTTTTCTTTTTCCTTCCGTCTTTCTTTCTTTCTTCTTTCCCTTTTCTTCCTTTCTTTCTTTTCCTTTTCTTTCTTTCTTTGTAAAGGCCATCATTCGTACCTCGATTCCGGGTTCTTATAGGGTATGGATGTACCCAAGAACTTACTTTTACCGAATGTGACAAGTTTGATACTCCCGTGACGCGAATTTTTTTTTCTTTTTTTTTTCTTTTTTTTTCCCTTTTGGACTTCAGAAACTGATTTTGTATCAGCCGTTGGCAAGGTTTGACAGACTGACCTGCCGGTCTGTTGTTTTAGTCGCATTAAGCATCAAAACACTTTGATGGATCCCATATAAATGTTCTGTTTTGTTCTGTTCTGGTCTGTTCTTTTGACGTCACGATAGATAGTGATTTGGCTACGGCGTCATTGTCTGATGACAAGGCTTGTTGTCTCATGAAAATGAAAATGTTTGTTGTCTTTCGGAATGTGTGTGTGTGTGTGTGTGTGTGTGTGTGTGTGTGTGTGTGTGTGTGTGTGTGTGTCTGTCTGTCTGTCTGTGCATGCGTGCGTGTGTGTGTGTGTGTGCGTGTGTGTGTGTGTGTAAGTTCCCTTGATATAACTTGGTTTGATACTGATGACACACGGAAAGGAAAACTGTCGTAAAAACGCAGTCTACTGTTTTCTACCGAGGAGGGCGCCTTTCAAATGGGACCTTGCAGAGTTTGGTCGAGTTGCAAACCTTTCGCTTCAGACCGTCAAAATGGGTACCGAGCCGATTTTGATGTGGTGCGGAGACGCACTAACAGGCAAACATTTTGCTGCGTGTTTCTGTCCTCAGTCCGACAGTTTGAAACGTATTTGACAATTTCATTGCGAGTTTGCCCAACACACACGCTGTATGGGAAACCCTGAGGTGAACGACTTTGATAATAATTATTACCGATCTCAAGACAGTTCAAAGAATTCCGCGCATAATAAACATAAAAAGGGAGTTAATTGACAAAGCTTTAAAATAAACTGCTGGTCTTGAT
>CM031596.1:65076065-65083565 GCA_018398815.1 Conus ventricosus | reverse complement strand
GGGACGGAACCGGGGATGGATCGTCTGCTAAGAAATGGCCCGCCCGTAGATTATATACATGTGTGGTTTTGAACTTTTTGTTCAATGATAGCTATTGTATGCATTTTGGTTATTTGCCGACGGCTGCTTTGAATTATTCAATTTTTAATTCTAGGGATTTGACCATTAAGAGACTCCTCTGGCCAACAGGCAATTTAGGCACATGTGTACGAGGCAAGTGTCGACAAGTCCTACAGAACATGATATAACTGGCTGAAGAAATGGGGAAAACTACAATTAAAGTGAAAATAATTGAAGGAAAGTACTAACCTGACACATGGAAAGCGGTAAGGCTTTAGTACTTTATCCATGGGCTGCTAAATCCAACGAACATGAACAACAAGTCCAATACCACATAAACAGAAGTACACACACTGAGTGTCAAAGGTTAACATGGCAGACCCAAGATTCGGGGTTTTCCTTTCATTTGCACGGTAGAGGGCGCATGCGTAAACATAGTAAACAAAAAATGCTTAAAAATAGCACGGCCTTCCGGAGAGTAAAACGACGCAGATGTAATAAGGTCTCCACTGTTTACAAACGAAAATAGGATGAGGGAAATGAAATTGATAACATGTGTTTTGCATGTTAGTATGATAACATGTGTTTTGCATGTTAGTATCAACAGCATTCATATCATGAGTTTGAAAATAATTAATATATGTATCTATATTATGTTTATAAGAAAAAACGTACCAAGAAGCATTTGTGTATAATTAAGAAGAATTTTGCATTGTACATACTGTCATGGAAGAATGTTTTGTTGCAGGCATGGTAAATTTTGTTCTTATTATATAAAATTGTTTTTTCTTGTTGCGTACTCATGTGAATAGGCCGATGGCCTCACATTAAAGTCACGAGTCACGAGTCTCTCTCTCTCTCTCTCTCTCTCTCTCTCTCTCTCTCTCTCTCTCTCTCTCTCTCTCTCTTCTTCTTCTTCTTCTTCTTCTTCTTCTTCTTCCTCCTCCTCCTCCTCCCTGTCTCTCTCTCTCTCTCTCTCTCTCTCTCTCTCTCTCTCTCTCTCTCTCTCTCTCTCTCTCGGTGAAATAACTAGTTCCGTTCCTCCCCATCCCTCTCTTCTCCTCTCTCTGACTCTCTCACTTTCTCTCTCTCTCTCTCATTCTCTCTCTCTCTCTCTTTCTCTGTGAAACGCCATCTCATCTCTGTCTCTCTCTTTGTGAAACGCCATCTCATCTCCCCCCCCTCTCTCTCTCTCTCTCTTTCTCTGTGAAACGCCATTCTATCTCTGTGTGTCTCACTCTCTTTCTCTGTAAAACGCCATCTCATCTCTCTCTCTCTCGCTCTCTCTCTGTCTCTCTCTCTCTCTCTCTCTCTCTCTCTCTCTCTCTCCTCTCCATTTTTCCCAGTCACACACAACTTAAACCCATTTTCATTCCTCAGAAAATCCCTTTTTTTTCTTCGTTCTTCTAAAATCATGCCAGAGCTGTCCGTGTGGGCCATGCGCCAGAATACATGCTGACTCCGTGGCTCCATGAGGACTGGGCACTTTGGCCGGACCAGACAGTGCAGCCCTGGGCATTCACCCCTGTGTTCATGCTGACTCTGTGGCTCTGTGAGGACTGGGCACTTTGGCCGGAGCAGGCAGTGCAGCCCTGGGCATTCGCCCCTCTGCCCATGCTGACTCCGTGGCTCCATGAGGACTGGGTACATTGGCCGGAACAGGCAGTGCAGCCCTGGGCATTCACCCTATGTTCATGCTGACTCCATGGCTCTGTGAGGACTGGGCACTTTGGCCGGAGCAGGCAGTGCAGCCCTGGGCATTCGCCCCTCTGCCCATGCTGACTCCGTGGCTCCATGAGGACTGGGTACATTGGCCGGAACAGGCAGTGCAGCCCTGGGCATTCACCCCTATGTTCATGCTGACTCCGTGGCTCCATGAGGTCTGGGCACTTTGGCCGGAGCAGGCATGGGCATTCGCCCCTCTGCTCATGCTGACTCCGTGGCTCCGTGAGGACTGGGCACTTTGGCCGGAGCAGACAGTGCACCTCAGGGGCATTCACCCCTATGTTCATGCTGACTCCATGGCTCTGTGAGGACTGGGCACTTAGGCCGGAGCAGACAGTGCAGCCCTGGGCATTCGCCCCTCTGCTCATGCTGACTCCGTGGCTCTGTGAGGACTGGGCACTTCGGCCGGAGCAGACAGTGCAGGGGCATTCGCCCCTCTGCTCATGCTGACTCCGTGGCTCTGTGAGGACTGGGCACTTCGGCCGGAGCAGACAGTGCAGGGGCATTCGCCCCTCTGCTCATGCTGACTCCGTGGCTCTGTGAGGACTGGACACTTCGGCCGGAGCAGACAGTGCAGGGGCATTCGCCCCTCTGCTCATGCTGACTTCGTGGCTCTGTGAGGACTGGGCACTTCGGCCGGAGCAGGCAGTGCAGCCCTGGGCATTCGCTCGTCCTCTGCTCATGCCAACTTTTCAAGCTCCAAGTCCACTATCTGTTTCACGTGAATCCTAGCCATGGTTTTCTGCTCGTTTACCATTCTGTAATGCGGGATGGACACACACACACCACACACACACACACACACACACACACACACACACACACACACACACACAAACACACACGCGCGCGCGCGCACGCACACACACAGATGCATGCACACGCATGCACGCACGCATGCACACGCACACACACACACCACTATGTGTGTGTGTGTGTGTGTGTGTGTGTGTTGTGTGTGTGTGTGTGTGTGTGTGTGTGTGTGTTCTAATTTTTTTAAACCCTAAACCATGCTCGTGTCTGAATTTTGAGAGCTTTTTGAAAATAGCGTTTTTGTTTTGGTTTTCTTTTTCTTTTCTTCTTTTACTTTTTCTCTTTTTCTTTTATACCTCTATTTCTTTTCCTCTGCAGAGCTTTTCGGCTGTCCCTGCTTGCCTCACAGCGTGATATTCATGGGTTTGCAAAAGTATGGAATGGAACAGCAGGGGGGAGGGGGGGGGGGGGGGGGTAAGAAGATGGGGGGGGGGGGGTTGGGGGCAGAGTGGGAGCACGGTCGGTGTGTGTGTGTGTGTGTGTGTGTGTGTGTGTGTGTGTGTGTGTGTGTGTGTGTGTGTGTGCGTGCGTGCGTGCGTGCGTGCGTGCGTGCGTGCGTGCGTGCGTATGTGTGTGTGTGTGTGTGTGTGTGTGTGAGTGTGTGTGTGTGTGTGTGTGTGTGTGATTAGCCAAATTGCATTCCTCTTACACTGATAACAACGACTTAATGTTCAGACGTCATAGAGGCAGGCAGGGAGGGAGGGAGGGAGGGAGGGAGAGAGAGAAGAGAGAGAGAGAGAGAGAGAGAGAGAGAGAGAGAGAGAGAGAGAGAGAGAGATGCAGACAGGCACACAGACAGACAGACAGAGACAAAGAGACAGAGACAAAGACAGAGAGAGAGGCAGAGAGACAGACAGACAGAGAGAGAGAAAGACAGACAGAGAGACATAGAGAGAGAGAGAAGCAAAGACAGACAGACAGACAGAGAAACAGACAGACAGACAGACACATCGCTGATGACAGACAAAGAGAGGTAGAGATTGACAAACAGGCAGACAGACTGAGAGAGAGAGAGAGAGAGAGAGAGAGAGAGAGAGAGAGAGAGAGAGAGTTAATGAATGATTTATTGTGTCAAACATTCAAAGCCTACTCACGGGGGATGGGGTAGAGCTGGGGGGAGGTGGGGCGTGTGTGTGTAAAGATTACATGTACATGTGGTAAATCGAACGAAAGCGGTTCATTTCAAATACAGGAAAATATAATATCATCGCGAAAATGGACCCAAATCGCGGATATTGTTGTACAGTATTGAAAACCCGATGAAACGATAATGAATGTCAATTCGATCGACACCATTTTTCATACGATACTTAGTTCTATAATCATAGTATGCTACCATGATTTTCATCGTCGACAGTCTTTGTATAGCTCAAAATTCATTTCAACATCATCGTTGAGGATAACATGGAAACTGTCCCTTTCCCTTGCAAGGTTTTTTTTTTTTCTAAGGCGGGGCAGCGCGCAGGCTGTGTTTATATCAGCACGGATTTCTTAGGCACCAGGTCACAGAATTTGATCTCTGGCACACTGACACAATAATCACGCCTTTGAAATGCAGCAGCAGTTTTGGTTCTTCTTCACTGTGTTTGAGATCTCAACGACAGCGCTATCACCTCTTCACCCGCTAACTCCGCACACACCCACACACACACACACACACCACACCACACACAACACACCACACCACACCACACCACACCCACACCCACACCCACACCACACACACACACACACACACACACACACACACACACCCACACTCACACACAACACAACACACACACACACACACCACACACCCACACCACACCCACACCACACCACACCACACCACAGCACAGCACGCACGCACGCACACCTTCCCCTGGTGTCTTCTCCCGCCGCCCACAAATCTCTTTCTAGTTACCTGTCGTGTCTTTTGAAACGTTTGGTGTCAAGACGGACAGAGGAGTGTTGGTTTATCGCTCACTCTCTTTTGCCTGTATCCACTGGGGGGTGGGGGGCTGGTAATAGCGGGGCTTGTGGACTGTAAGATTCTAGCGTTGCTGGGAGGAATACCACAGAGTTCCAAGTAGTTTGTCGAAACAGACACCATAGACGGGACTACCCACACAACCAGACCGGATCGACCGATGACTCTCACTCAATGGACGAAAATCGTCTCTAGACTGGCGGAAAACATTTATCAGACAGGATTGAATGGTTCCAACAACATGTCGAGCGACCAGTTTTCACGATCATACATCAACGCATTCTTTTCTATACTCTTCCCCTCTTCTCTCCCTTTAAAAAAAAAAAAAAAAAAAAAAAAAAAAAAAAATTAAATCCTAAGCTTGAATATTGAACACCGCTCACGAATTTGTTATTGTTTCTATTTCACATGTTTTGAGTAATCCAAACAGCCCTTGTTTTCTGCGGAGATATTCATGATTTCAAACTTGAAAGTGTTTGTGTGGGTTTAAAAAAAAAAAATAATTGATTGTCAGTCCTAGCCGATTTTTGTCCCTAGCTAATTTTGGTCTTTGATTTCTATACAGAATTATCATTTTCACCTTTCTTGAGTGTTGAGGTTTCTCTTTTTTTTTTTCTTCAACAGGACTCCTTATCAAAGCAAAAGGATTTATCCGATTCCGAGGATTTCTTTTAAGTGATGGTGCTTCTCATCAGCAGCGGGATCCTGTTGTAAAAGCCTGATGAGCTCAAACGATAGCGAAACAGATGGCGGTTGCTGGTCAACCTTTGGGGAAAAAACCCTTAACCAAAGCACTCACTATAGAAGGAATCTTTCTCGGACACTTCCTCTTTAAAAGTGGGCCTGTGTCCATGGCGTCGGAGTTTTCTTTTTTCTTTTTTTTTTTGCGGCTTGAAAACGCTCCATATACATCCAGCAAGAAATGAGAACCTTATCCAGTTCAGAGAAGATGACACTGTGAACCATCATCTACAGTTCACTGTTTCCGTGAACTTTAAGCTATGGGGTTTTAGCCTTTTTACCTAGTTACAGTGTTGTGCACACACACACACACACACACACACACACATACACGCGCGCGCGCAAACGCACACACACGCACACACATATGTAAGCACATACACGCGCGCACACACACACACACACACACACCACACACACACACACACACACACAATTCAGGTTTCAATTCGTTCCATTCCATTCTACCCCCCTCAACCCTACTCCCCACTCCCTTCCACTCCACACCCCCTCCACACTCTCACTCCACTCCACTCTACTTCGTTCCATTCCATTCTACTCCCCTCCACCCTACTCCCTACTCCACTCCACACTCCCACTCCATTCCATTCTACTCCGCTCAACCCTACTCCCTACTCCACCCCACTCCCCACTCCCCTCCACACTCCCACTCCACACTCCCCCTCCACACTCCCCCTCCATTCCATTCTACTTCGTTCCGCTCCACTACACACTCCCCACTCCACTCTCCCTGCTTCAGTTCCAACCCACCTCGAAAGTGCTGGTGACCTGCAGCCTGTAGAAAAAGGGAATGAACAGATGGGCGGCCCCGGTGATGGCGAACAGAAAGGCGATGATCAGCCACCAGAACATCGTGTTGTAGTTGTACATTTCCGCCGGGTTGCCCAGCAGGGTCAAGGCCGACATGAAGGTCACGGACAGGGACATGGCCACCGGGAAGACGTTCATGCTCTTCCCGCCCAGCAGGAAGTCCTTCGTGGTGTTCCGGTTCCGGTCCCAGATGGCGTAGAAGATGCCGATGCCAGCAGAGACGAGGAGGGTCAGGACGAACATGACGTAGTCCACAGTGCCGAAGCGCTGGACCACGCCCGTGTTGATGCTGTAGTCGTTAGCCATGGTAGAGGGGTTCTTGGAACTGCTCAGTCACTCCTGGAAAAGAAAAAAACAAAACAGGATCAGTGTCATTGTTACCCTCGTCTTCATCGCCGTCGTACTTGCCATCATTTCTTAACATGAACATAGTTTGTGTCGCAGCTTGCCACAACTCGTTCAAAAACTGGCAGACGGCTATTCCTGGCTCTGTGCAAAAATAGCCAAACGAAGGATGAAAAGTACGCATACTGAGACTTCTGAATATCTCACAAGTTTAATAATAATAATATGATCTAGATTGTTACATCATGTTATTGAAACCAACTTAAAAGGTGTCTTCTTTGTATTCGACACTCATCTCAATCATCATTTCCGTGTCCCCTAAAGTTTTCTAATACCTTATACGATTTAACCAAAGGGTTGCTGTCACATCAAATTTTATGACGTTTGTCATTTTTTTTTTTTTTTTGCGTGAGCTTGTAGATGTTACAGTGATCGAAGTTGAATAAAGCAGATTTACTCGATTCTGTATTCGACTAACGTGGATTATTTTATTGTCACGATATGTAATCCAGGCCTCACTCTCTCTCTCCCTCTCTCTATCTCTCTCCCTCTCCCTCCCCCTCTCTCTCGCTCCCTCCCCCCATCCACCATCTCTCCCCCCCCCCCCCCCCTCTCTCTCTTTCTCCGCACGTAGAGACAATCACAGTATGTCATTTCCATACAGTTCCCTTTATTTTTGTGCCTGCATACAACACGTAGTTGTTCCCCTATAAAAGCAAATCTCCATACAGAACATTGCAACAAGAGACAACCCCTTTGAAGTTCTGGGGTTTTTCTTTGTTTGTTTGTTTGTTTGTTTGTTTAACAAGCGGCAGGTGCATCCTGCAGCTGGCACCTATATCAATGTCTCATCCAAGAACACTAACATCGTGTTAAGAGACGCCACAATCTATGATCGACCCACCGGCTACAGGTCGCTGTAACCCAGCTGTTACGAAAAGAATGGATCGCGGCTTAGAACAATGAATTGTCTTTTACACCTTTACTACTTCTCTGTGTCATGGTCACAGTAG
>CM031596.1:65063565-65066065 GCA_018398815.1 Conus ventricosus | reverse complement strand
TTGTTTTCTCAAGACATGTTACAATGTGTTCCTATTTACTGAGACAAATGCTTTTTTGAAATCTACAAAAGCGACGTACAGCTTTGTGTTGACAAGAATCTTATGTACTGAAAAAAAGTGCGCACAAAAGAGAGAGAGAGAGAGAGAGAGGAGAGAGAGAGAGAGAGAGAGAGAGAGAGAGAGAGAGAGAGACTCAAAACTCAAATTATTTATTCATAAAGGCCAAAGCCCCTTAGAATGGGGATATACTTTGTGATTCATGTCGCAGATTGACACTATTCTTCATCATACTATGTTACACACTTCGCTTCTGGAAAGCTTTATATGAATAACCAACTGTTCAACAGTATTTTATTAGATTATGACATTGATAAGACTAATTTGAAAAGACAAAGATTCTTGAAACCTTTTGTGGCGTAAATTGCTCTCTGAGGTCTCTTGATGCTGGCCAAGTTAAAACAAAAGGGACTTCATCTTCTTTCGAATTTTTACATTATGGACAAACGAGATATCTGTCACATAACTGACTGTAACGAAAAGATGAGTAGCAATATCATAAACACCAAATCAGAACCTAGTCATGAGAGAGAGAGAGAGAGAGAGAGAGAGAGAGAGAGAGAGAGAGAGAGAGACAGACAGACAGACAGACAGACAGACAGACAGACAGACAGACAGACAGACAAACAGACAGACAGACAGACAGAGAGTCATAAGTCACAAGCACAATGGAATCACTATAAAGAGAAACGACCGAGGAAGTTTCTACAAACGAGTACTCTTATAAATAATAATAAAAATCATCATCATAATCATCATCATCATCATCATCATCTCTTTCTCTCTCTCTCTTCTCTCCTCCCCCCCTCTCTCTCTCTCTCTCTCTCTCTCTCTCTCTCTCTCTCTCTCTCTCTCTCCAACCGGCCACAGAACTGTGAACAATGAGCAGTTGACTATGATACTGACATGTCTGCAAATTGAAGAAGAAGGAGGAGGAGGATAGAGTAGGAACGATACATTCATTTTAAAAAGAAGAAAAAAAGGAGGAGGAGGAGAAGGAGGTGTATAAAGGAAGAGAGAACTTTTCTTTGTGAAAAGAAGAGAAGAAGGAGGAGGAAGAGAGGAGGAGCAAGAAGTGGGCGAAAGGAAGAAAGAAACGTCACTGTCAGCGTGTCGACAGGTAACTACATCAGTTGTACTACGAGACTTCTCATGAATAAACAGTAAACAAGTGGGGTATGTTTTGCTCCCATAAGGAAACCTAACACAGAGTAACTTTTATTCAAGACTGGCACAGCCTTTTAAACTTGAATAAAGTCAGACAAAATACATAGACGAACAATCTAATAGTGGGGAAAAAACAAGCGCAGGCCAACAACTGAACTGTCTGGCAAAGATTTGGACTTGAGGGGAGGGGAGAGGGGAGTTTGAAGATGGAGAAACTGGGAAAATGAAATTAAAAAAAAAAAAAAATGTTACAGATATGAAAACTCTTCACTAGCTGCATAAGGGAACCCATCGCAATCTGCTTTCAAAAGGGATTGCGATGGTTCCCTTATGCAGCTAGTGAAGAGTTTTCATATCTGTAACTTTTTTTTTTTTTTTTTGCGATGTAATAGGATTTCCATTCGTCTCCATTTAAGACAACAACTAAGTTTGAAAGAGGTCGTTCTCCATTAATGATAGTTCAAGGTAAGAACAAAGAAAGATAAATTGTTAAAGTACCAGCTGCATTATAAAACAAAAGAAGGGTTGTTGTCTGACGAGTTACCTTTTTATTACGATAGTGTGGTGGGCTGTGAGTTGTCCCCTTTTTGTTCACTGTTCCCTGCCTCATTTCATTTTCAGTTTCGATTAATCATGTTTTTTCCCCATGTTCAACTGATTGTAGCTAGTCGCACGTGCTTCTTGTTTGTGTGTGAAATTGAGTCTTTTCAATTCTTAGCATGTTTAAACTGCTGAACACTCTGTGTGATCATTATATCACTGAATCGCTGTCAGTGAACCAGTCGCCATTTCGGAAGGGACGTAAGCCTTGCATGGTTATTCATCCTGATCCCGGAAAGCGACTTTTGCAAGCACTCTTGGTATGGGACGATAACCACAATAGAACACTGCTGTTCTAATCTACCAACTATCCGCTCGCAGTATAGCGGGGTAGGTGCGGCCAGTGGTTGAAACCGTGTTGTTCAGCCCGTAAAGACCCCCAAACCTGCCACGTCTGCGGGCGGGCCTCATTGAGAACAAGCGGAAAGTTGCTCAGTGTGCGGCAGTCCTGGGGCTGCTTGGACAGGGCCTTGGTCCCGGTCTGTCTAGATAAGAACATCGGTGAACTCCACCTCTCGGAGGCATGACCCTAAAGGTCGTTCTCAACTGAACGAATCGTTCATTGACCCTAAAGGTCGTTCTCAACTGAACGAATCGTTCATTGACCCTAAAGGTCGTTCTCAACTGAACGAATCGTTCATTGACCCGAAAGGTCGTTCTCAACTGAACGAATCGT
>CM031596.1:65048565-65053565 GCA_018398815.1 Conus ventricosus | reverse complement strand
GGAGGCGGAGGTTACGAAAGGGGGGGGGGGGGGGGGGGGGGGGGGGGGGGGGGGGGGGGGGGGGGGGGGGGGAGGAGAGGATGGGGGCAGACAGCACTTGGGGGAGGCGAGGTGTGTGTGGGGGGGGGGGGGGGGAGGGGAAGGTGGGGGGGGGGGGGGGGGGGAGAAGGGAGGGGGGGGGGGGGGGGGTAGATTACATACAGGCTGGAGCAGTTACAAATGACATTCAGGCTCACCGTTCGGGCTAGGAGACCTCTTCAGATCTTGCTAGTTCAGATCTGACATGGGTGATTTGACTGACTGAACAAACACCAGCGGAGCTAGTGTTTGTCCCGCATTACAAGGAGCCAGAGGAGGGAGGAGGTAAGGGTAGGGGGTGGGGGTGGGCGTCGTGGGGATGGGTGGCAGGCAGGAGGTACAGAAAGGCGGGGTGGGGGTGGAGATGGGGCACGGTTAGAACCAAGAGGGCACGAAAGATGTACTCGTTTGAAGTTTGTTGTTTTTTTTCAGCGGAGATCGTAAAAGGACGAGGAAGGATAGTGGGGGTGGGGGAAGAGTGGATGGGGTGGGAGGTGGCGGTGGTTGGGCGGGAGGATTGCTATCCATCATCCGCGTATTCTCCACGATATTTGCTGATGACGTCTCCATAACGGAGCGAGAGAGAGAGAGAGAGAGAGAGAGAGAGAAAGGGAGAGGGAGAGAGGAGAATGTGTGAGTGTGTGTCTGTCTTTGTGTCTGTGTGTGTAGGTGTAGTACGTGTATGCTTACAAAACTGGGCGAATCACGGACCCTGACATAATTCATACTTAGAAGAGACAGAAATCAAAGCAAACAGACGAACTTTTCAACCACCTAGTCTTTAACTCGGCTTCCTTCTGTTTAAAATCAATTTAATTTTTCGATTCAAAACAAGAGGAATGTTGCCTTAAAGAGCGCATGGTCAAAACGGAAATCTGTTTCGAAATCTGTTCCGCCATTAGTTTGGTTCCCATAAACCATAAATAGCAACTGCATCTGATTGGTTACACACACAAAAAGGCAACATTCTCACTCTAAAGGGCAGAGTTAAAGGGGGAAACAAAGGTCAAAGTTTGAACAAATAAAAATTCCCCCTGGCTCGTAAATTTTTTTTTTTATTTTTAAAAAGATTTTTTTTCCCTGGTTTTTGGGGTAACTAAATTATTTCAAAGCCTTTTGGGTCTGAAAAATTTTGGCATGTTTTTGGGATTTCTTGGTTTTTCTCCCCTTTTTGGGTACCCTTTTTTGGTTTTGGAAAAAAAAAGTCTAGAAAAAACGGGAAAATCAAAGTCAAAAGGGGTTTTGTTTGGCTTAAAAAACAGAAACGGACAGGTGTTCTGCCCAGAGTCGGTAGGGAAATCAAGGGCGGTACTGTGCGTTTGAATATGTTTTGCTACTGGTTTAATTTTTACGAGAGAAAACCCCGGCGCAGTTTTGGAATAAATAGGGAATAAAGCTTTTTGGGGGCCAAAACTGTAACCGGGAACCGGGCCCCAAAAAGGCGAACAGGGGGGGGAACGAAAAGGGGTTTTCTGTCCCTTCTTTCCCCAAAATTTTTTTCCCGGTTTGGATTTGGGGGGAACTACTGAAAGGAAAAAAATTTTTTGGGGTTTTATTGAGTAATTGGGGGTGTTTTCCAGGCCGGGGAAACCGCTGTGCGTTTCTGGTTTTGGCCAGTAGCTCGCCCAAAACGACCCCTTGGCGCGAACTTTGGAACCCGGGGCTTGCCCTGTACGTTGGGCCATTTTCAAAAAGGGTGTGTACTTAGGCGCTTTCTAAATTGGGTTTCAAAGGGAGGTAAATGCAGCGGAAAACTGAAAAAAATTAAAAGAAAAAAAAAACCCCCCCGGGGCCCAAAAGGGACAAACAAATTACAAGACAAAACACGGCACGTTTTGACTTTTTTGGGTAAAAGGGGTCTTTTCAGGCAAGAAAATAAACATTCAGGACAGGGGAAACGAAGAACGAGAAAAATAAATTTCTTGCCCAAACTGAGAGAGAACTGTATCTTCATCACATCATTTAGCCCTGGGCATTGTCCCCCTTCCCAGCCCAATGAGTTTTCGAAACGCGTCGGGTTTGGGTCTTGTTATTTGTTTGTCTTTTTTGGGGGGCAGAATAGTTTTTTATAAAATATATAATATTTTTTTTTAAATTTGCTGTTTTAAAATTTTTTAAATTTCGGATGTACCGGATCTCCGCGCTTCAAAGGTTTTCATTAGGTTGCCCGGTTTTTTTTCTTTTTTTTTTTTCCTCCCCATTTCCCAGAAATTTTTTCCCAAAAAAAAATTTACCGGGAAAAAATTAAAAAGAAAAAGGGCTTTAAAAAAAAAAAAATTTTCTTGGAACATAAAATTTAAAAAAAAAATTATGACAGCAAGGTTCGTAAAGGGAACATTGGGGAGAAAACCTAAAGATAAAATTTTTCAATCAAAACATCACGAGGTGGAAAAAGGAATGGGAGTCGGGAGGGGGGCTAAAGGAAAAGGGGGAAAAACGCGCGAGCGCGCGGGCCCACACACAAAAACCACACACAAAAGCAGCACGCACCCTCCCCCCCCCCCCCCCCCCCCCCCCTCTAAACACCCGCGCGGGGCGGCGCGCAAACACAAAAAACACCACACAAACACACACACACAAACACCACGCAGGGCCCCCCGCCCCCCCCCCCCCCCCCCCCCCCCCCCCAACACAAAACACACAACACGCACCATACTTGGGGCAGCTTTGTCTGGGCTTTAAGCGATACCAGAGAAACCCTTTTCTGAGAAACCCCGGGACTCCAGTCAGGGGCTGTCGGGCCTGGGCTTTGCGGGTCCTGAATTGCGTGTGGTGACGGTGCCCCTAGGGGAGGTCAGTAATTTTTCCCATTTTTCCTCAAAATCACGGGGGCCCCAATAACAGTGCGATTAAAATTCAGGGCCCCATAGAGGAGGGGAGAGAGGAGAGACCCGAGAGGGGGGAGAGAGAGAGAAAAAGAGGAGGGGAGAGAGAGAGAGAGGAAAGAGGGGGAGGGGGGGAAAGAGAGAGAAAAGGGGAGCCCAAAAGACAGAACAGGGACAAAAAACAGAGACAGCAAAAGACGAAAACAAAACAAAAGGACAGAAAATTGCGCACGCGCGTTGTGTGGGGTGTGGGTGTGTGTGTGTGTGTGTGTGTGTGGGGTGTGTGTGTTGTGGTGTGTGTGTACGCGCGCGCGTTTTTTTTTCCTTTTTTTTCAGGCTAATATACATTCATGTCGTGCTTTTGTTCTTCTGGGGCCTTGACAGTTTTTAACCCCCCCTTCCCGGTTGCCCCCAAAAGGCTCATCTCTAAACTTCAAAAAGGGTTCAGAACAAGGCCCCCCCCCCGTCTGACCCCCCGCCCCCAGACTGTCACATTTACCCAAGGGGGGGCCCCCTTACACTTGTCCTATTCATTTCTCGAAATTGGGACTCGTGGGTTCCCCATTTTTTTTTTTCCAAACCCCCGGGAAAAACCTGGCCCCCCTCCTACCTTTTCTGCCCCCTTTCTTCCCATTTTCCCCGGCTCGCCTTAACCTCACCCACCGATTCCGGGTTTGCTTCGGCTTCCCTTTTGGCTCGCCAAAAACTTCGGGGGCCCGCGATCTTTCTTTTATCTGGCACCTGCCTTGGGGAATGGGCTGCCTTCCTTTGGGTAACAGGCTCTTAAAGATTTTTTAAAACCTCCCTAAACACACATTTTTCCCCCCCAGACAATTTAAACGAACCCAATTTACCTCGGGGGGGTTTTTGACGCGCTAAATTCTGTCTGCGTGGGGTTTGTTTTTTGGGGTTTTTGTGTGGGGTGTGGGTGTGTGGGTGTGGTGTGGGTTTTGGGTTGTTCTTCAATTGAAACGTCTTTTCATAAATGTGATATTAGACAAGGTGGGGTGTGTTTGAGGGGGTGTTGTGTGTGGTGTGGGGGTTGTGGGGGGTTGTGTGTGTTTTGGGGGTTTTGTGTTTGAGTGTTGGGCTTGCAGCGGGGGGGGGGACGGTGTGGGGGTGCGCGTGCTTTCGTGATGGCGCGCCCCCCGGGTTTTGGTGCGTGTGTGGTGTATGGGGAGATGGGGAAAGAAACTCAAATTTTAAATTTTTTCCACGGGTAAAAAAAAAAAAAAAAAAAAAAAAAAACATAAAAAAGTAAAAAAACAAACAACGGGACCAAACAAATCATAAACCCAGAAATTAAAAGGATTGAGCCAACGGGGTTTAAACATAAAAAAATTCGTAAAAAAATTTTAAGAGAGTCAGGGGTTATCCTAAAATATGCACTTTGAAGCATCCTTTCAAAACTCGGACAAATGGGAATCAAGTGGGGGAAAAAAAGTAAAAACGTGTTTTTTGGGTTTTTACAATTATAAAGGGGCCGCCACAAGCACATCGAATATTTTTGACATATTTTGTCTGAATGCATTTTTTTTTTAACCAAAATTTAAAAGGAGGCAATTTGTCTACTGTGTCTTGGGTAAAACCCCTATGTTTTATTGGGTTTATGGATTTAGGGGAGGAACCCCTTTTTAAAAAGTTTTCTTGCTCGGAGCTCTACAAAAAAGTATAGAAGAGTCGGGTTTATTTTTGGGGGGGGGGGAAAACACTTTTTGTATTTTTCCCCAAAATTTTTTTTCAAAAGAGGCTCTTTTTTAAAGGGGAAAATTTTTCCCTTTTCTTGTAAGCTCAAGGGAATATAAAAATTTGGCCGTATTTTTTCAAAAATTTTGGTTTCATTTGCTCGAGCAATCCTGTCAGCCCTTTCATTTCCGGATATAAAGAAATGGGGAAGGGAACCCAAAAAAAATTTAAATTATACCTCTTTGACTTTAATGTTCTGAATAAGGATTTGAATTTTTCTGATACAATTTCAGCCATTTTTTGAATTTTTTGATTCAAAGGGTTTGGAAAAAATGACTTGGGAATTTCACAAAAAAGGGGAAACCAAAACAGTAAATAAAAATTTCATGTAGGTTCTTACGGCCATTAAAA
>CM031596.1:65033565-65038565 GCA_018398815.1 Conus ventricosus | reverse complement strand
GATATGCATGAATATTTTTGTCCTGTAATTGACTAGTCAGAAAATAGGGGGTGGGGTGGGGGAGGGAGGGGGAAGGGAAAAAAAGGGGGGGGGGGGGAAGTCTACAAGAAAAGTGTCATTATTTGAGCAGAAGTACATAACAATTCGTCTCGGTGTGGTATTCGGAGATTTTTTTTTATTTTTTACTCCATGTTGTTTATTCAATGCGCTTAATTAGCTCTTGGTTTCCATGCTTCGTTACCTCAAATCAAGAGCACTAGGCTCTAAATGACAAGAACGATCATGTTTGACACAGAATCTGAAAGCGAGGGTGGGATGAATTCTCGATTTGGGCTGCATCTCGGTTTGAAGGGGAACGAAGACAGCAGAAAAAAAAAAGCAAGATGCAAAGCATATGAACGTACTCCCATTTTATCTTGAATACGCGTGAGATATTCCATAAAGAGGAAAAACCGTTTTGGGCCGTTATAGCCGTTTGTAATGGCTATTCTGGTAAACATCGGCCATCATCTGTGACCCACACACGCACGCGCGCGCAAACACACACACACAGACGCCATCTACACCCATCCCTACCCCCCCCCCTCTCTCTCTCTCTCTCTTTCTCTCTCTGATGTATACACTGTCTCTGCAAGTACGTACGTAACTTGAAACCATATTGTTTAGAAGCCATGCTTTAAAATAATTCAATTCGTGCTGCTTATAACCCGGCCGACCGCAAAGGGCCATTACCGAAACGAATCATAGCCAATCCAGAATCACGAAAACCACTATTGGCAAACAGCACCTCTGACAAAGTATAATATTCTATTCACAACAACAATGTCGTTGTCATCAAGAAGACGATCATCACCACCACCACCAACTATCCCCGCCACTACCACCACCACACCATCGCCACCACCACCACCACCACCCCCACACCATCGTCGCTACACCACCACACCATCAGCAGCAGAACCACCACCACCACACCATCGCCGCCACCGCCACCACCACCACCACACCATCGCCACCACCTCCACTACCAAGACTACCTGGTCTGCTTCTGAGACCAGCTCTGACAGGGCTTCCGCGGTCGGCTGGGCTATACACAACTGGCTTGACTGGAGCAGACTTAATCAGTTCCGCATACCACGCCCTTTCAATGTTGTGAGTGCATCGTATGCTGATATACAATCAGCGGACGACATGCCTCGGAGCAAGCGATACGGATGGTTCTGTCTTCAATACCGATTACAATGACCCCATATATGCTGATAGTGAAGGATTTTATATTTACCATCAATTTCCCTGATTTTTTTTTTTTAATTCCCATTTTCTTTCCCCTTCCTCCTTCCAATTTCATTTTTCATTTTGCTTTTTCTGTTTTCCTTTCCTTTTGTTTTTCGTTTTTTTGTTTTTTTTTGCTTGACCCGTTTCTTTTGGAATATTTGCTACGTCATTCATTTAACAATATATGACGGATGAATTGTTAGCCTGCACTTTTCCCCTATTACAGAAATTGTTCAAAACACACACACACACACACACACACACACCACACACACACACACTTTTTTTTTTCTAACACACACACACACACATTTTTTTTCTAACATTAAGCTGGCTACAATTCGGATAGTAACATTGTTTTGACTGAACAACCCACTACAACACCAAAAAGTTCAACGGAAACAGTCCGGAGATTTTGAAGGCCCCTGTTCAAAATATAACTTTCTGTCTCTGAAAAATAGACTCTTTCCATATCATACTAAAGCCGAATTGCTTACCAATAAAGTTAAGCATACCTGTTTGCCAACATAATGTGTTAACTTTGGTATATGCCGAATAATTTTGGATGGTTTGTTAAGAAAGTCAGGTGCATCTTCGACAGAGAGTAAACATAGCTGGCCAGTGAATATCGCATCTCTGGCTAGTAATCATCGCTAGCTAGTAAATATCGCTGGCTAGTGAGCCCCCCCCCCCCCCCCCCCCCCCCCCCCTTCCCCCCCGTCCCTCCCCCCCTCCTCCCCCGCTCTTCCCCCCCCCCCCCTCCCCTCCCTCCCCCCCCCCTCCCCCCTCCCCCCCCCCCCCCCCCCCCCCCCCCCCCACCCACACACACACACACCACGCATCCTTTAACTCCAGGGCTTGCCTTTTAAATCAACACTCACCTTGACCGTGACGAAGTGAACCGCAACACGTCCAGTCCAGAAATGGGCAACTTACAACCCGTGCTCACGAAGTTGTAAAACCTTTCCGCCCTTTCTTAAATGAAGAGAAGACGCGTCTCTTGAGTGGAGAAACCCCCAAACAAACAAGGAGAATAAAAAACAAAACAAAGCACCGCACAGCTAGCTATCAGCAAGCTGTATACACACACACACACACACACTCACTCACACGGCTCGGAGTTTGAAGTCAGGAGAAAACTTTTACAGCAACCAACACACGATGAAAGGCGAACGAGCCATACAGGTCGGAGAAGCAAGAGCACAGCTAGCGAGCAATGGCGGTTTGTTCGACTCAAACCTCCGCCATCAAGTGAGAGAGGGACAGCTGAGATAGGCCTGACCTTTATGAGAAAGAAGCCTCTTCGGACGAGAAAGAGACAAGACGGAGAGGTGTGTCGGTAACACACGGGAGACTGGCAATAGAAGTGACAAGGGGAAGAGGAGTGAGTGCGCTCTTATAGTCTAGTCGCTCGCTACGACTGCAGGCTTTCTGCGGAAAGGGAGAAACATGTGAATGAACACATTATTACGGAAAACATTGAATTCTACGTAGCGCCGCCCACTACACGAGGCAGATCATCGCGTGTGCTTCTTGCAGGCCCAGTACAGACCGCGCGGCGAAGAATGGCGAGGTTATGTCAAACGGAACATTCCAGAAGAGCGCAAAATACAAAGAAAAATTCCTTTCAAAAAAAAAAAAAAGAAGTGATTTGAGGGAGAGGCAGAGCATGCATCTCCACTCTGACAGGTGCTCCTAGTGCTCTCTCTCTCTCTCTCTCTCTCTCTCTCTCTCTCTCTCTCTCTCTCTCTCTCTCTCTCTCCAGACACACACACACACACACACACACACACACACACACACACACACACACACATATATATATATATATATATATGTATATGTGTGTGTGTGTGTGTGTGTGTGTGTGTGTGTGTGTGTGTGTGTGTGTGTAATATCTAAAAGATAGATAGATGGACAGACAGATAGATACTTCTAAAACAAAAAGTGGTGTGAAGAAACAAAAGCAACCAAACAATTCATCTCTTATTATGACTTAGTGATAATATAATCATGAAATACTGTTGGGAAAAGGATGGGGGGGGGGGGGGGGGGAGAAGAGATAGGCAACGGCGGAGAACAGCGAGCTGAAATGCCGTAAACACTAACACTTTCACTCGCAGCCAATCAAACCAGTCACAATCCAGTTGTGTCGGAACCATTTGTCATCTGTTCTGAGAATCGACTTTTGTCTCCTGGTAAAGACCACAGCTTTCTCACACGAGTTGGATTGAAAACTGTGAATGAGACTCACCTGGTCAGTGTGACCGGTCCAGCAGGCTACTTTCGTTTGTCCACATACGTTACACATTCTATCTAATCTATCTAATTATCTATCTATCTATCTATCTATCTATCTATCTATCTATCTATCTATCTATCTATCTATCTGTCTGTCTGTCTGTCTGTCTGTCTGTCTGTCTACATGTCAGTTTATCTATCTGTCTATGTATGTATGTATGCATGTTGGTATGTATGTTTGTATGTATGTATGTATGTATGTATGTATGTATGTATGTATGTATGTATGTATGTATGTATGTATGTATGTATGTATCTGTCTGTCTGTCTGTCTTTCTATTTATCTATCTTTCTTTTTTCCTTTCTATCTATATATCTTTACGCGAGTGGGTGTGGGTATAAGGGTGGATGTGTGGGAGGAGAGAGAGAGAGAGAGAGAGAGAGAGAGAGAGAGAGAGAGAGAGAGAGAGAGAGAACAGAGAGAGAGGATACTCAATACATATTTATTAAGATAGCATACACTCTACAAGTCGCTGCCCGTTGTACCCAATATATAACAGCTATAACAACGAACTGCAGAACTCAAGACAACTGACAACAACAACAACAACAACAACAACAACAACAACAACAACAACAACAACACACACACACACACACACACACACACACACACACACACACACACACACACACCCACACAATTCTTGGTGTTAGAAATGGATGCTTCAGGTGCTGGATTTTGGGGGCACAACCCAAAAGTTCAGAAGCATAAGCCGAGAGACGAGATCAAGCATACAGGTTGCCAGACAAGAACCTCACCCAGACAAGGCCTCAAGTCAACACACATATTGCCAGACAAGAAACTCACCCAGATAAGGTCTCAAGTCAACGCACATACTGGCAGACAAGAAACTCACCCAGATAAGGCCTCAAGTCAACGCACATATTGGTAGACAAGAACCTCACCCAGATGAAGCCTCAGGTCAACACACATATTGGCAGACAAGAAGTTCACCCAAATAAGGCCTCAGGTCAACACACATATTGGCAGACAAGAACCTCACCCAAAAGAGGCCTCAAGTCAACACACATGCCGGCAGACAAGAAGTTCACCCAGATAAGGCCTCATGTCAACACACATGTTGGCAGACAAGAAGTTCACCCAGATAAGGCCTCATGTCAACACACATGTTGGCAGACAAGAATGTCACCCAGATAAGGCCTCAAGTCAACACACATGTTGGCAGACAAAAACCTCACCCAGATGAGGCCTCAATTCAACACACATGTTGACAGACAAGAATGTCACCCAGATATGACCTCAAGTCAACACATAGGTTGCCAAACAAGAATCTCACCCAGATAAGGCCTCAAATCAACACAGATGTTGGCAGACAAAACCTCACCCAGAGAAGGCCTCAAGTCAACAAGAAAAACCCGTTATGCGTAGAGAGATGTAAATGTAAGTGTTCAAATCGCCC
>CM031596.1:65026065-65031065 GCA_018398815.1 Conus ventricosus | reverse complement strand
GACGGTGAAAGTATAGACAATTACAGTACAGATGGTGAAAGTATAGGCGATGACAGGACATACGGTGAATGTTTTGGCGATGACAGAACAGACGGTGAAAGTATAAACGATGACACGACATACGGTGAAAGTATAAACGATGACACGACATAGGGTTTGAAAGTATAAGCGATGACAGGACAGACGGTGAAAGTAAAGACGATGACAGTACATACGGTGAAAGTATAAGCGATGACAGGACAGACGGTGAAAGTAAAGACGATGACACGACAGACGGTGAAAGTAAAGACGATGACAGGACAGACGGTGAAAGTAAAGACGATGACAGGACAGACGGTGAAAGTAAAGACAATGACAGGACAGACGGTGAAAGTAAAGACGATGACAGGACAGACGGTGAAAGTATAAGCGATGACAGTACAGACGGTGAAAGTAAAGACGATGACAGTACAGACGGTGAAAGATTAGGCCGCCATGGACCCTGACCTGCCCTTGGTGTCCAAGTATTTAGCTTTTATGTCCACACGGCCTGTCTATAGAGCTGTAAACCACATGATCAGGAGCATTTTGTCAAACAAAATGACGGCCTGCGAAAGAGGAGTAGGTTTGCTTATCTCTCTATCTGTCTCTGTCTCTGTCTCTGTCTCTGTTTTTCTCTCTCTCTCTCTCCTCTCTCTCTCTCTCTCTCTCTCTCTCTCTCTCCTCTCTCTCTCTCTCTCTCTCTCTCTCTTTTCCTCAAACACACACACACACACACACACACACACACACACACACACACACACACACACACCACACCCCACAAACACACACACACACAACATTTCTTGAGAAAGTACATATGATACCTTTAGACACTACACGCTTTGTAAAGAGTCTCAAGAAAATGACATCCTTTTAAATTCTTTGCTGTCCGGCCCTTACGGATATTAGAATTGAATTAATTAAGCCAGCATTGTTTTGAAACCTTCCCTGCTTGAATTGACCCTATTGATGTCATCCACCTCAACAGAGGGTGTTCAAATTTGTCCTCGTGTCTGTGCAAGGCATTCACATTTAGAGACATAGCTACCTCTTGATGTCTTGAATCATTTGAGTTTGGTATTGTTTACAGTCATGAATATTTGTTTCACCCCTTCATAAAGGGCCAAGGCCTGCATGAATAAACCGTCCAAATCTCTCTCTCTCTCTCTCTCTCTCTCTCTCTCTCTCTCTCTCTCTCTCTCTCTCTCCTCTCTCTCTCTCTCTCTCTCTCTCTCTCTCTCTCTCTCGACGCGACAGGATAAATGATTCTGAGGATACGCAGTGTCCATTTTGTTAGAATAGTGAAGATGAGCTACATTCTTTTTTCTTTCGATGCGAAGCTTACGCATTCCTTAGAGACAAATACATATCAAAGCATTTACAGATTAATGATCAACCGAGGTAAAGTGCCGACTTTATTGTGTAGTGAGGAAATCAGAGTCATTCGTGATGTAGCTATGTATATTCCTTATGCACCGAGGCAGTGGGAAGAACATATTATTGCTACAAATTCAGTTGATTCCTATCATCCAACTGTTTGGATAGCCACTACATTGTTTACGTGTACCTATGTTTACAGGCGAACAATCTGACAAGAGAGAGAGAAAAGAGAGGAGAGAGGGGAGAGAGAGAGAGAGAAGAGAGAGAGAGAGAGAATGACAATGTTCTAAACAATGTTCTAAACATGCTCTTTCCCGCACCCACTCTCGCCTCTTTTCTCCCTCTCTCTCTGTAACCCTTCCCTGCACTCCTTTCGCTCCTGCGCCCTCTCTCTCTCTCTCTCTCTCTCTTCTCTCTCTCTCTCTCTCCTCTCTCTACTCTCTCTTGATTTTATTTCATTTTTGTCACTTTTTGCATGCTTCTTTTGTTGTCTCATCTTATTTTGCATTGTTGACCCTACTCAAGGCGAGGACTGGATGTAAAAAAAAAAAAGCACATCAGTGCTTATCTATTATCCTCGTAAATAAAGTATTTTGTCTTGTCTTGTCTTGTCTTGTCCTCTCTCTCTCTCTCTCTCTCTCTGTCTCTCTCTCTCTCTCTCCTCTCTCTCTCTCTCTCTCTCTCTCTCTCTCTCTCTCTCTCTCCTCTCTCTCTCTCTCTCTCTCTCCCTCTCTCTCTCTCTCTCTCTGTATCTGCAAACCTGCAAACCATGGAAACACTGACATCGGGAACGAAGATGAGTCAGAGATATGGGATGGGGATGATCGGGATGCGGAGAGAGATTCTGACTCCCTGTTATGTCTAACAGACAACAGAAAGAAAGGCAGATGCTACCCCCCCCCCCCCTTCCCCCCCCCCCCCCCCCCCCCCCCCCCCCCCCCCCCCCCCCCCCAACCCCCGCCACTCACATACCAAACACACTTACGTAGGCCTACCACAGTAATCTATGGTATCTAAACCGGATCCTTGACACTGGAAATATCACAGCATATCCACGCTCTCTTCTTTTCGTTTCGCGAGTTGATCGTTTCAAGACGCATTACACGCAGCACTGCAATTTATGGCAAACAGCAATTACAACAACAACAAAACAACAATAACAAAACAAACAGGATCCATCACATGGGAAACAGCAGTCATCTCCACTTATATTATTCTGACTTTCTCAGCAAGGAGCCGGAAATATATGCCCATAATTCCTAACCGGATACACGAAGAGAGGGGAGAGAGAGAGAGAGAGAGAGAGGAGAGAGAGAGAAGAAAAGAAGAGAGAGAGAGAGAGAGAGTAGAGAGAGAATAAATGATTCCTAAATAAACTGGAGGACCGAGTGAATAAACACACACACACAACACACACACACACACACACACACACACACACACACACACACACCACACGCGCGCGCGCGCGCGGCGCGCGCGCACGCACGCACGCACGCACGCACGCACGCACGCACGCAGCACGCACGAGAGAGAGAGAGAGAGAGAGAGAGAGAGAGAGAGAGAGGAGAGAAGAGAGAGAGAGAGACAGAGAGAGACAGAGAGAGACAGAGAGAGAGAGAGAGCACACACGCACGCACGCACGCACGAGAGAGAGAGAGAGAGAGAGAGAGAGAGAGAGAGGAGAGAGAGAGAGAGAGAGAGAGAGAGAGAGAGAAGAGAGAGAGAACGAATGAACGAACGAAATTTTATTTTACCAGGGTAATGAGATAAGCAAAGTGTACATGCTTTTTTTTCCACCCAGCCCGGGGCGAGAGAGAGAGAGAGAGAGAGAAAAAGAGAGAGAGAGAGAGAGAGAGAGAGAGAGAGAGAGAGAGAGAGAGAGAGAGAGAGAGAGAGAGAGAGAGAGATTGTTCATGCATACGCCATTGCCCTCATAAAGAGGTACAAATTATTGAACATTGCAACATTTTCTTACTATCTATACACACACCCACAGTCGTATTTGCCTTCGTATTTTGAATCTTCAGCATAGCAGCACATTGTAATTTAAACGCTTTATGTAAGAAAACTGATAATTTTCTGACTGATAATTTTCTGATTTTTTTAAGATGCTGACAGAACGTGAGTCGAAACTTGCTGGAATACTTACACAATTCTAAAGGCATTTGATATTTTCGCAAATTATTTAATTTACGTCAGCACGAAAGAAATGGACTTAATCTTCCTTAGTAATTCTACATAATGGACACATTAAAACTGTTTCTATATGACGTCTACAACGATAGTAGTGACACGCAATTTCAGACACACCGAGTCTAAAGCTTGTCAATACAAATTCTACATGGCTGTCTAACTTCAACTTCAAGCAGGTTTATATCATCATTTACATTACAAAATGTTCTGTACCGTTCACTGTTACATGAAGATCCCATTCTTGCTTTCTACACAATATCAGGTTGTCTTTAAAGTGATACGAAAAATTGACTTATATATTCAACACCTTGGTTCACTCGTAAATAGCCAAAAAAAAAACCATGCGCATATAATTTGCATCGAATATTTGAGACCAAATTTCTTTTATTCTGTACATCTAAATCATGTAACATTCTACAGGCTTTTCGCAGTAATCTTCACTCTTCTAATCGTGCTAATTTTAAGCAGAATCTAATATCTAATACACTGCACAGCGTAATTCATATATATATATATATATATATATATATATATGAATTCGTTTATGGGGTACGAACAGGTATCCCCCCCCCCCACACACACACACATATATATGTATATATATATATATATATATATATAGAGAGAGAGAGAGAGAGAGAGAGAGAGAGAGAGAGAGAGAGAGAGAGAGAGAGAGAAAGAGAGCGAGAGAGAGAGAGAGAGAGAGAGAGAGATGGGGGATACCTGTTCGTACCCCATAAACGAATTCATTTGGTGTTCTTATTTCAACTCCAAAGAACTTTTTAAGTGCAGGAAAAAGACCCCATATCTCGGCGGCATATTGAACAGTCGGTTGAATTTGAGCGTCAAAAACTTCAAATAAAGATAAAGAGAATTATTCTTCAATTTGTACAAAATTTCCAATTCACACGATAAAGCCGTCCTAGCACTGCTTACAACATTCCAGCATGCTGCAGTAAAACTCAGCCTCGTAGAATTTCCAAGTGTTTGTATATGCTTGCTACAGACATCTAGACCCCATTATAAGTCCTCCTTTCTTTAGTGGCCAAATATTCACTTTTTCTCTAAACACCACGATATTGCTTTTGCTCATAATATGTACATTTTAACGAAGTTCTGATGCTACGCGATGTAGACTATTTAGCTGCGTTTGTAAGCCAATAACGGTGTCTGGCGATAAAGCTACATGACTTGCCAATAGCAATATGAATAATTCAAGAAAATCAGAAGTGAACCTTGCACCGTGTTTCCCCACCTGGTTACTTGCAATGCCAGTTCATTTCTGAATAGTGAAAACAGCACCCGATTAATAACATCACCTTGTTTCACGGCATGTGTACTGTTGATGTAATCTGTTAACTTATCCCCAGATCGGATTCTGCTTTTGACATTTATATAGC
>CM031596.1:65008565-65021065 GCA_018398815.1 Conus ventricosus | reverse complement strand
GCACCCCAAGCAACAAAACGTCAGGAGCATTACCCTAGACAGTTCATTTAAACGGAATGCTCACCGAATCAACTGACGGCCACGCTGTTTGGGTACAGGTAGAGTGCTTCACCTTTCGAAAATATGTTGAGAATATTGAACTTATGTGCCGAAAGGGCCTGTCTGCCATAAAAGCATTGGCAGCTGAAGGCATTGACCAATGCCATCTCTACCGACTGCATCACGCAGCTGCATTCAGTGTGATTAATCATGAATAAGACCTTACTGTAATCAGTGTAACTGATAACAGATTAGGGTTTACAACACTGTTCAAGAGCAATCTTCTTAAATCAGAAAGAATTCAAAATGAAACAATCAATGAGACTGATCATGGTAACAGTAGACACTAAATGTTACCAGCTTGGTCTTCTTTCAATGCAGGTCAGACTCAAGCTAGAACAGGTGAAGGCATGAAAATCATCAAAACCAACAACATGTGACAGTTAAGCAAACAAAAGGCTCTCGTCTAGGGCGTGACAAATCATGGATGGAACAGGCACAAGACCATTTACAGCTTATGCGCCAGTTACCAGAACTCGAAGAGACAAAAGAAGAGGAAAATGATCCAGACCACCTAAAACATCTCTACCAAAGTGCCTTTGCTCCAGAGGTTGGAAGATGCTGTGGAGAAGGGCCAGATGGCAAAATCAACGCAGGAATTCAGATGCAGAGTTGCGTGTGTCTGTTTGTTCGTTGATGATCTCACCAGTAATTTTTGTAATACGTGCTTTCTATTTGTACTCACTTCTTTTTCATTATTATTATTATCATTATTACTATTATTGTTGTTGTTGTTGTTGTTGTTAATGTTATTGCTGTTGCTATTTTTCTTCTTATTGTTATCATCATCATCATCATCATCATCATCATCATCATCATCATCATCATCATCATCATTATTATTATTACTACTACATGTCCCAGACAGTATTACATTCATCGCTATCATTTTGATTTTCACCACAATCATCATCATCACCATCATCATCATCATCATCATCATCATCATCATCATCATCATCATCATCATCATCATCATCATCAATGTTCTTGTTACTGATCAATAATAACCATGTCATCTTCTAAACATTCCTTCCCCACAAATAGCTAAATGCGCGCGCATGCACGCACACACACACACACACACACACACACACACACACACACACACACACACACACACACACACACACACACACACACAGCGCAGGCACGCGTGCAGGCACACACACCACTACTACCACGCACACGCACGAACACACGCATGTGCGCACATACAGACACGCGGAGCGCGCGCGCACGCACGCACACACACACACACACACACACACACACACACACACACACACACACACACACACACACACACACACACACACACACACGAGTACTACCCATATACACATATATGTACGCACACGTGTGCACATTGAAACTAGCAACATGTGACCGTTAAGCTGTGATCTATGACTGACAGGTGCCTGTCAACAAGAGTGTCAACGTGCGCTAAGATGGACGTAGTCGACGTTCCTGACATGCCAACGTGACAGACATGTGACGAGCGAAGGATGAATTTCAGACGTGAATGAGTTCAAATGGAAAATGGGCTTCGTCCAAGTTGCGGCGAGGATGGTGAAATCAATGTCCTGTTAGTCGGAAGCCCTCAAGGACAAGTCATCGAAATAACCAAGGAACACCAGGCGGTCTTTAAAGCGGTTGATGCCGTTGTTTATTTCTTTGATTTCTGTGTGTCATGTCAGTTAATGTCAGTTGGCTGACAGTTGGGAATTGAAAATTGTATTGTGTCCCATGTCTCTATCATGAAGCACAAAGAAATATCAATAAATAGTAATTGCACTTTATGCAACGCCCATGTGGTCTTTAAATTGTATAAATTAACTAAAATGTCATCATTATTTACTAAAAAAAAGTGAACAAAACTAGAAAAAAAAGATCGCGTCCTCTGTGACGGGTCTCCAATGTCCCTCCTCGTTATTAAAATATGTTTAAATCATATGCAGGATGCAGGGGGGGGGGGGGGGGGGTATGGACAGAAACATTGACGTCTTCACAACCAAGTGGCACTCTCGCATAGGCACACGCACTCTGTCACTCATGTCTGGCACGCGCAAAGGTGACGGGAAATAAGCAACACTTCATAAAAAAAAATGTATTTAACTTGACTCCGAGCCCCCACCCGTCACTACACAACACATTTATCCGTGTCAAACAAAAACGTAAACATCATACAGATAATCTCATGGTCGCATCCCCTTCTCTTCAGTTGCTCTTAATTAAGCAGGAAAGAAAACATTCCACTCTCCTGGTTACACACTCATAAACACATGACCGAAATAAACGTTCAAATTTGCCAGCGTTCACTTGGTTGGCCAGTCAGTTCTGTCCTCATCAGTCAATGCAACTAAGATCGCTGAAGCTGCCACACTGTTGCGTCCGCCCGATTGCCCGAATCCCAGTTGGGGGACACCGGCAGCGTAGCTCGAGCTGCACTCTCAGACCAAGTCTCCAGGACTCCACTGCACTCCGCAGGAAAGGATCCTGTCGGCCTCCTCCAGGAAAGGATCCTGTCGGCCTCCTCCAAGAAAGGGCTCCTGTCAGCCTCCTCCAGGAAAGGACTCCTGTCAGTCTCCTCCAGGAAAGGGCTCCTGTCGGCCTCCTCCAGGAAAGGGCTACTGTCGGCCTCCTCCAGGAAAGGGCTCCTGTCGGCCTCCTCCAAGAAAGGGCTCCTGTCGGCCTCCTCCAGGAAAGGGCTCCTGTCAGTCTCCTCCAGGAAAGGGCTCCTGTCGGCCTCCTCCAGGAAAAGGCTCCTGTCGGCCTCCTCCAGGAAAGGGCTCCTGTCAGTCTCCTCCAGGAAAGGGCTCCTGTCGGCCTCCTCCAGAAAGGATCCAGTCGGTCTCCTCCAGGAAAGCATCCTGTCGGTCTCCTCCAGAAAGGGCTCCTGTCGGTCTCCTCCAGAAAGGGCTCCTGTCGGTCTCCTCCAGAAAGGATCCTGTCGGCCTCCTCCAGGAAAGGGCTCCTGTCGGCCTCCTCCAGGAAAGGGTTCCTGTCGGCCTCCTCCAGAAAGGGATCCTGTCGGCCTCCTCCAGGAAAGGGCTCCTGTCGGCCTCCTCCAGGAAAGGGCTCCTGTCGGCCTCCTCCAGGAAAGGGCTCCTGTCGGCCTCCTCCAGGAAAGGATCCTGTCGGCCTCCTCCAGGAAAGGGCTCCTGTCGGCCTCCTCCAGAAAGGGCTCCTGTTGGCCTCCTCCAGGAAAGGGCTCCTGTCGGCCTCCTCTAGGAAAGGATCCTGTCGGCCTCCTCCAGGAAAGGGCTCCTGTCGGCCTCCTCCAGGAAAGGGCTCCTGTCGGCCTCCTCCAGGAAAGGGCTCCTGTCGGCCTCCTCCAGGAAAGGGCTCCTGTCGGCCTCCTCCAGGAAAGGGCTCCTGTCGGCCTCCTCCAGGAAAGGATCCTGTCGGCCTCCTCCAGGAAAGGGCTCCTGTCGGCCTCCTCCAGAAAGGGCTCCTGTCGGCCTCCTCCAGGAAAGGGCTCCTGTCGGTTTCCTCCAGGAAAGGGCTCCTGTCGGCCTCCTCCAGGAAAGGGCTCCTGTCAGCCTCCTCCAGGAAAGGCTCCTGTCGGCCTCCTCCAGGAAAGGGCTCCTGTCGGTTTCCTCCAGGAAAGGGCTCCTGTCGGCCTCCTCTAGGAAAGGGCTCCTGTCGGTCTCCTACAGGAAAGGGCTTCTGTCGGCCTCCCCCAGGAAAGGGCTCCTGTCGGCCCTCCTCCAGGAAAGGGCTCCTGTCGGCCTCCTCCAGGAAAGGGCTCCTGTCGGTCTCCTCCAGAAAGGGCTCCTGTCGGTCTCCTCCAGAAAGGGCTCCTGTCGGTCTCCTCCAGAAAGGGCTCCTGTCGGTCTCCTCCAGAAAGGATCCTGTCGGCCTCCTCCAGGAAAGAGCTCCTGTCGGCCTCCTCCAGGAAAGGGCTCCTGTCGGCCTCCTCCAGGAAAGGGCTCCTGTCGGCCTCCTCCAGGAAAGGGCTCCTGTCGGTCTCCTCCAGGAAAGGGCTCCTGTCGGTCTCCTCCAGGAAAGGGCTCCTGTCGGCCTCCTCCAGGAAAGGGCTCCTGTCGGCCTCCTCCAGGAAAGGGCTCCTGTCGGTCTCTTCCAGGAAAGGGCTCCTATCGGCCTCCTCCAGGAAAGGGCTCCTGTCGGCCTCCTCCAGGAAAGGGCTCCTGTCGGTCTCCTACAGAAAGGGCTCCTGTCGGCCTCCTCCAGGAAAGGGCTCCTGTCGGCCTCCTCCAGAAGGGCTCCTGTCGGCCTCCTCCAGGAAAGGGCTCCTGTCGGCCTCCTCCAGGAAAGGGCTCCTGTCGGCCTCCTCCAGGAAAGGGCTCCTGTCGGCCTCCTCCAGGAAAGGGCTCCTGTCGGCCTCCTCCAGGAAAGGGCTCCTGTCGGCCTACTCCCCCGGTCCTCTGTTGCTGCAGACATCCCGCCGCTGGCTGGCAGCTCCCTGCCTAGGACCCAAGAGGCTGATACGTCTTGCTGTCTGCCGTCGTCGGCTCCAAGACTACAGCAACCTCCACTGTCTTCTGTCTCACACAAGGGACAATTCTCGACCGTCGTCGGCTTCAAGGGGACAGCAAACTACCGGTGTACGTAAAGTCTTTTGGCCTCGACTTTACCCCGCTGTGTTCTCTTGAGCCCTCAGCAAGACGGGATGAGTTCACTTTCGTTCAGTGAGTCGTGCTTTTTCCTGGTGTTCCGAGCATCTTATAACCATTCTCAAACAAAGAAACCGAGTTAAACTGGTTCAACAATGGAATCACTGGCACCACACATTACAACGATTTACACCAATGAAACTCCGAATTATTTTGATTCCCCCAATGGAATCACTAGTCACCAACACGCACACATACACTACAACGTCTAGAAACTAGCAACTGTGAGATTCAACCAATCAATCCCCGAGTGAATCTGGTTCCACCAATGGAATCACTACTGCATCCATACATATTTAAACAAAGAGTTGGGTACGGAGTGGTTAATGCATAACATCCAATTCTAACTCATGTTCAATTCCCCGAAACTGCCTATGGTACCAACAGCCCAGACTCCTCCACAAGCCAGGACTGATGCTTCCACCGTTTACTGTAAACCAATAATTGGTCGAAGCTTTCCCGAAGGTGTTCATCCCTCAGGACAAGCACGGCTGAATGGTCACTGTGACCTGCCTGCAGGCCGACGGTCACCGAACCGCGACGGTCACCTGCCATGATCGCCTCTCCTCAAGCCCACTGGAGAAGCCAGCGAATAGCATTTGGTGGAAGTGGGTGCCTTCCTCACCCAGAACCGGCAGTTTGGTATGTACTTGTACTGGTATGTACTCCACCCCTGGGCAAGCCAACTCGGGGTATCCCAATCAGTGATGCCGGGATTCGCACAATTGAAAACCCCAAGGAAAATAATCCAAACATCAGCAAAATTATCCTTAATTCGCCTAAAGGACTGGAAAACATTCGATCCACTCGTGACATGCTGGATTTGGAATGCTGCTCGTATACCCTAAAAGAATTCATACAAATGCTTCAGAGTCCATAGATTCTGATGTCTGTAAGAACCCCTTCATCAATCAACACAAAATAATTAACATTCTCCGCCATGAAAACGGAGAACAAGATTTGCAGTCAAGAATATAATCAAGAAATGTAACAGGCGAGGACAGACAACTAATGTGACAAAACAAAATCAGTAAAAATCAGGAAAAATGAAATCATCGTAAGAAGCAGCATCAGACGTATATACAAATTCACAGAATGAAGAAGTCCTTTTAGCACCACGAAAGAGAGAGAGAGAGAGAGAGAGAGAGAGAGAGAGAGAGAGAGAGAGAGAGAGTATTAGGCACAATACACATTTTATTGACAGCATGTTAGGAACAGTATGCATATTATCAGGGGTAATATCCACACTTACCGTCCCTTTCATTCCTACGTTCTTTAATCGCACACACAAACCCACGAAAATGTACATGGATATACAAATTTACAAGCTTGCATGAAATGCAGGCACAGATTTCAAACGCGGTTTTAAAAAAAAAAACCATAGGCAATCAAACATTCAAGAGACTTCTTTTCAGACTTTTTCTGACTGGGTTTTGTTCTGTACAATTTTCAAACTTGTCGCCTGTTCCATACAGCTCGACTAGAGTTGCAGTATTGAAATTAAGTAAATCTGTTTGAAATTCTACACATTTATCATTTAGTCCATCCCTGCAATGGTTTCTACAATTTGTAAACGTGTTGTCTTTTAATCTTTAATGAAATTTGCCGATGTTTTGTAATCACTGGTTCTTGCGACGACGCTTAGTTTATGATTATCATACACTGATGTGTGTCATCACTGCTATTGTCTATAAATATTAAAGACACGTTGCGTGTGATACAAATACTTAAAAACCTTTCTTTAATCTAAAAGAAGTTAACACAAATGACATTACAAATAATCCAGAGTATGACTGATTTCCAAACAGTCTCACCCCTCCTCCTCTACCCCCCCCCCCCCCCCCCCCCCCCTGCCATGCTTCACCTTTTTGTTTGTCTGTTTAAATAATACACGAACAGAGAGGAACAAGTAAGATGAAGAGGAGGAGGAGGGACAGAGACAGACAAAGAGAGAGAGAGAGAGAGAGAGAGAGAGAGAGAGAGAGAGAGAGAGAGAGAGAGAGAGAGAGAGAGAGAGAGAGAGCGCAGGCAGACGTGATCAATGGATAATTTAAAAAAAACATATTTAAATGGAAAACAAAATACCAGCAGTTGCAATGCAGATGTAATACTATATGTGAAAACCAGTTTTCAATGCATCCTTACCGCGAGAAACCTATTTTTCAACAAAACCCGCTGTCTCATCAAGCGATCAGTACCATGGTGCTGGTGGTAACAGGGAGGCGGAGAGAGGGTTTACAGAAAGGGGATGGTGAGTGGTGAGAGGCAGGGGGTAACACATTAAAATGTAAATGAGAATATTAGGAGGCCCTACTTAAGGCATACATACATATAACAGTAGCTGAAGGGAGACGCGGAAACAGGTAGAGGGAGGAAGAGGATGGGAGAGTAGGGGGAGGTAACAGAAGGTAACTGACCGAAATTTGAATGAAGAACTTTGGAAGCTGTCTCTATGACCTACGCTTTGTACCTCCAGGTCTATTCAGCTCCAGTCATTTCAGCAGCTGACAAGATTATCAGGACATTCTCTGAGTCCCGTTTGTGTGAGGGAGGATTGTAAGAAGAGAAAGAATGATAGAAAGGAGAAAAGAAATCCCTGTACTTTAGGAGGGGCGTGCCTGTCTCAAATTTGCGAAGAATTCACCAGCGGACAGGAGGGGAAGAAGTCATCACAAGCGGGTTTCATGTCTCAAATTTGCGAAGAGTTCACCAGCGGACAGGAGGGGAAGAAGTCATCACAAGCGGGTTTCATGTCTCAAATTTGCGAAGAGTTCACCAGCGGACAGGAGGGGAAGAAGTCACCACAAGCGGGTTTCATGTCTCAAATTTGCGAAGAGTTCACCAGCGGACAGGGGGGAAGAAGTCACCACAAGCGGGTTTCATGTCTCAAATTTGCGAAGAGTTCACCAGCGGACAGGAGGGGAAGAAGTCATCACAAGCGGGTTTCATGTCTCAAATTTGCGAAGAGTTCACCAGCGGACAGGAGGGGAAGAAGTCATCACAAGCGGGTTTCATGTCTCAAATTTGCGAAGAAGAGTTCACCAGCGGACAGGAGGGAAGAAGTCATCACAAGCGGGTTTCATGTCTCAAATTTGCGAAGAAGAGTTCACCAGCGGACAGGAGGGGAAGAAGTCATCACAAGCGGGTTTCATGTCTAAAATTTGCGAAGAGTTCACCAGCGGACAGGAGGGAAGAAGTCATCACAAGCGGGTTTCATGTCTCAAATTTGCGAAGAGTTCACCAGCGGACAGGAGGGGAAGAAGTCATCACAAGCGGGTTCATGTCTCAAATTTGCGAAGAGTTCACCAGCGGACAGGAGAGGAAGAAGTCACCACAAGCGGGTTTCATACACTCGAGAACTGGTAAATAGCTTAACGTTCGCGGCGAGAGAAACGAAAGCCAACGAAGAAACGGACGCAAGCAATTTTGTGTTATAAAAGTTATTACTTCTTAAAGGATTTCAGGCTGTTGAAGAGTTTGCCTTTTGATCGTTCATACATAAACCAATTAGTGGATGTTGCTATTTTTCCATTCGTTGGGCAGAAGATGTATCTATTGTTGCTTTTTTTCTCTCGCGTTCGAGACAGGCCCAAGATACTCTAGCAATCTTTCGCCAATGTCTTGCCCGCTCACCGAGAGACTTGTTTTGTAATACCGCCGCTCGCCAAACTCACAAACATTCCTAGCCTCTTGCTTCAATGAAATGCATTTGACGAAACCACATCTGTTAGGAAGGTCATTTTGAAAAGAAATTAATCAGTAAATCCATCAAACAACAGGGACAAACAAATTGCAAGACAAACAAGTGTTTTGGGGCTGTGCGCTAGTCCTTCCTCCACTGACATACCCCGAGGTTGACAAACAAGTGTTTTTTGGGCTGTGCGCTAGTCCTTCCTCCACTGACATACCCCGAGGTTGACAAAGACAAACAAGTGTTTTTGTCTTGTAATTTGTTTGTCCCTGTTGTTTGGCGGGCTTACTGATAATTCTTTTCCATGTTGTTTTTCAGTTTCCGCCTGCAGTCACCTCCCTTTGAAAACTGTAAGGAAGGTGTTCAGCGAAACTGTAAGGAAGGTGTTCAGCGAAACTGTAAGGAAGGTGTTCAGCGAAACTGTAAGGAAGGTGTTCAGCGAAACTGTAAGGAAGGTGTTCAGCGAAACTGTAAGGAAGGTGTTCAGCGAAACTGTAAGGAAGGTGTTCAGCGAAACTGTAAGGACGGTGTTCAGCGAAACTGTAAGGACGGTGTTCAGCGAAACTGTAAGGACGGTGTTCAGCGAAACTGTAAGGAAGGTGTTCAGCGAAACTGTAAGGAAGGTGTTCAGCGAAACTGTAAAGGGAAAGGGGTTCAGCGAAATGTAAGGAAGGTGTTTAGCGAAACTGTAAGGAAGGTGTTCAGCGAAACTGTAAGGAAGGTGTTCAGCGAAAAATGTAAGGAAGGTGTTCAGCGAAACTGTAAGGAAGGTGTTCAGCGACGTTCTGTGGAGAGCGAGGGGAGTCACCAGGTAGAAAATGCGATAAGGCCTTCAAAATGCGGTCATTCACGTCACTGGTCGCAACGTCTTCGTCGTGCCACTGGCACTGGTCTCCTTAGCATCTGTGGGGGGCCGGGGGGGGGGGGGGGGCAAAGAGAGAGAGAGAGAGAGAGAGAGAGAGAGAGAGAGGGACTGCTCCTGTGCAACCATTTTTCTACCTAAATATCTTCCTGCGCAGGTTTTGTAAAGACCTGTGTTCACTAAAAAAAAATACAACAACAACAAAATAGTACGCCCTACGCCCACTGTTTTTTTTGTGTTGTGTTTTGTTTGTTTGTTTGTTTTTGTTTGATCGAGTCCTAAGCGATGGCGAAAGGGTAAAAGCGACAAGCAGACGCTACAACTGGGAAATTACTGCTGGGAATCGTATTCTGAACTCGCACGTTGTTGGCCTGTTTGACATGTGCACGTTCTCATTTGAACACACCGGGGCGACAAAAAGTTCGACAGCATCCCAGCCATCTCAATTAGCCCTTTAGAGAATAGTACTGATCACTTTGTCAGGGAAGTGCTCTTGAAAAGTACCTGTCCTTGTGATGAAAGTGTTCTCGAAAATGATGAATGAATAAGCCAGCAAGTTGCAGTTGGTAGTTAGGCTAATCCTTTCATGCTGTCGAAAACAAAGGGGAAGCCAGCTGCAAAGGGTAGTTAATCCTTTAATGCGATCGAAAACAAAGGGGGGGGGGACAATCCGATTCTATGATCCGCATACTCTCTGAAAGAGATGAACTTACAAGGCCTCAAAGAAGACCAGGCCTCATAGTCCAAGGCTAGCTCGCTACAATAGTCTGCCATGTTAACTGAGTTTATGTGGACTGTCTGTCTAACCTTGACAACTTTACAAATTTACCCGGAAGTGTATGTCGTCGGTGAACGATAGAAACCTTGAGTCTTAATTTTTTTTTAAAAGTCTTTAAAGTGTGTGTGTGTGTGTGTGTGTGTGTGTGTGGTGTGTGTGTGTGTGTGTGTGTGAGTGTGCGTGCGTGCGTGCGTGCGTGCGTGCGTGCGCGTGCGTGCGTGTGTGTGTCTGTGTGTGTGTGTGTGTGTGTGTGTGTGTGTGTGTGTGTGTGTGTGTGGTGTGTGTGTGTGTGTGTGTGTGTGTGAATTGGAGAGACAGACAGACAGTCAGACAGAGACAAAGAGAGAGAGAGAGACAGAGAGAGAGAGAGAGAGAGAGAGAGAGAGAGAGAGACAGACAGACAGACAGACAGAGGTACAGACAGAAAGACAAAAGAGACACGGAGAGAGCAACAGCGATAGTTGAAAAGTGAACATGTCAAAACTCTTTATACCTTTCGTCACGGTAGAATGAACAGGGTCAGATAATACTCGTTCTAACATGCCGTGAGATAGCCTATTCAGTTCTGGCCATCTTCCAGTTGGACGGCTGAATTGACAATTTCAACGCGCACTGCCTAGAAAAATGAAAAAAAAAAAAAAAGAAAGATGTTAAGAGTCTCTGTGGGATGTCAAGCTGCGTTCCAGCTGAGCATGAAGGAAGGACACAGGGTGTGTGTGGCAGAGTTTTTCCCAAATCTGCATAAGCCTCTGTTGTATTTATCTGTTAACCTTCACCCCTACTTTTTTTCACCCATTGATGCGTACATACTTACAGGTGTAACGCATGAATTTATAATTTCATGCAAGCAAGCAAGCAAGCAAGCGCACACACATGTGTACACTGTATGCACATGAGTTAATGTGTGAGCATGTGTGTGTGTGTGTGTGTGTGTGTGTGTGTGGTGTGTGTTTTGTGTTTGTGTGTGTGTGTTTTGGGGTGTACGTATGTTTTTTGCTATGTGATATGAAAGGCAGGCCTGATTTATGATGCACACCTGCGTACCCGACCATGTTTTTGATGTACGAGTTAAAAGCTTTAGCGTTCTATAAAACTGTACAGGGGTGGTTGATTTTGTTGTTGGTGGTGGGGGTGGTGGTAGTGGTGGTGGTGGTGTTGACAGGCAAAAGTTTTGTCGTCTGACAGTGGGTATGTAGCAGATGGGAGGTATTCATTTGATTGCTGACAACTGTGGATTTCTTCAATGGTCCCCCGGAGGTTAATATGTTTATGTCAGTAAGTCTGACAAGTGGTGTATCACTGTTTTCGGGTTTTTCACCCACCCCTTCTCCTCTCTCCCCTCTCTCTCTCTCTCTCTCCTCTCTCTCTCTTCTCTCCCCTCTCTCTCCCCTCTTCTCTCTCTGTCTGTCTGTCTCTCTTCCAAACCCACCTACACACTTTATCTCCACCAGCCTCTCTCTCCTCTCTCTTTCTCTCTCTCTCTCTCCCCTCTCCTCTCCCCTCTCTCTCTTCTCTCCCTCTCGTCCGTCTTCTGCGTCTGTCTCTCTCCACCCACCTAACACACTTTATCTCCACCACCTCTCTCCCTCTCTCCTCCCCTCCTCTCTCTCTCTCTCTCCCCTCTCCCCTTTCTCCCTCTTTTCCTCTCCCCACCCTCTCTTCCTCTCTCTCTCGCTCTCTCTCGCTTTTCTCTCCCTCTCTCTCTCTCTCCCCTCCCCTCTCTCTCTCTCTCTCTCTCTCTCTCCCCCTCTTTTCTCTTTCTCTCTCTCCATCTAACATTAAATCATGCGCTGGGATCGAACTACGGACAGTCGTTGATCAAAAGTGATCATGCTGTGAATTGGACACGGATATTTACATACGCTGACACTAACAATCTGCTAAGTGTACATGATTTCTAGAAAGTAATACATTGAATGGGAGATAACTGTAAATGTACAAACACTCGTCTTTTTCTTGCCTCTCCCTTTCCCCCTCCCCCTCACCCCCCCCCCCTCCCCCTCACCCCTCCCCCCCCCGCCTCCCCCCTAAAAAACGTATAAACACCGATTCAGACTCACTTGCTACTCCACCACGTTTTTGGGCAAAATGGCCTAAAAGCCGCCTATTCTGTTCTCTGACAAGTAACCAAAAAATAAAGAATATACTCTGTAGGGTTATCCGTTCAATACTAATTTACTGATCAATTTTCAATACATCATTTTCGCGCATACACTGTGCGAACAACCCTAATTAGAGGCTTGGGGTTTGTGGCAGGCAGTCCCTGGACGGATCCATGACCTGTAATTATGGCGCCATAAGGTAGGGCTGGCGTAACCCTAAACCGTGGGGCGAAGGATTCTTTTTGATATTTTCATTTGACACGGGGCCATAGGCATACGTGTTTTGCGTTTCACAAAATTTCGTCGCCCCACACCACACAACACACCA